>OX352763.1:72619552-73219552 GCA_947095585.1 Nephrocerus scutellatus
TACGGCTCGGCAATGTTATCCATCTTGATAGTATGCCTGATCGTACCACTCACATGTAGTTACCCAGTGGAAGTCAGCCAATTCCCATCTAAGCTAGGCCTTTATTTTGAAGCTCTAGGAACAGCAAATTTGGCAGCCAACGAATGGAACCTGGTGGTATACTATGAACTAACACCGTACTGGACTGAATTCCATGAGCTCACAAAGGGAATTAAATCTTTGCGACAACTCTGCTAGGTGATACCGCAAAACAATTCATGCAAATCAATAATCGATCAATTTAGTCATGTAAAAGAAGGGCTCACAACAGGGAACGAATTCTTCTCGAGGAACCTCCATAAGGCAAGAGCAAGACACGGAGCTTTCAATATAGTTGGAACCATAGCCAATTCCTTATTCGGAGTTCTTGATTCGGAATATGCACAAGAGGTATCAAAAACAATTGATGACATGAAGGAAAATAAAGACCATGTTTTGCGACTTCTCTAGAATCAAACATCAATAATAGACTCAACCTTTAACATTGTAAAGGGCAACCAGTTAAGTATTCAAGAATAATTTAGAGCGTTAAACGAGCAAATTAATCAAATTACTGCGCATACCACTCAAGAAGAACTAACTAGTACTTTTCTTTCCTTATCCATCGAACTGACGCTAATCATGTCCAACACACAACGAATATATGCCTTGCTAATCAGAGTGCTAATCGACACAAACCATGTAAAGATAAGCCCTCTTCTTCTATCAGCACAGCAATTAAGTCATGAAGTCATAATGATAAAGGCGCATGTCCCTTCCCCGCTTCGCCTACCGGTAGACTCATCAGACCTGCTGCAACTATATCAACTGATGTCCGTAAAGAGTGGGATCGTTAACAACCACGTGATCTTCCAAATCAAATTTCCTCTTGTCAATATAGAAGTGTTCGAGATATTCAGAGTATTGGCCATACCTATATTTAAAAACGGCTCCCTAATTGCAATAAACCCAGATTCATCCCACCTAATCATAAGTCAACACCGCGATCAATACTATCCAATAACGGAGCAGGAATTGGCAATGTGCTCAACAACGGAACCAGCCACTTATATCTGCGAGCAAACAAAGCTGTTCTACCGCAAGAAGGCTAATGTATGTACATCTGAGGTTGACTTACTGAACAATATGCCGTTACCAAAACAATGCAAGATAACTGAGCTCACAGAAGATCAGGTATGGATCCGATTGTCGCACCACAATGAATGGATTTACGCCCTCAGAGCGAAGACAACCATAAACTCTGTATGCGGCAATGAGATTTAAACAATAACGCTGGAGGGCTCTGGCCTCTTTAAAAATTAGCCCAACTGCGTCATTAAACAAGATCTCTTAACATTCCAAGGACATAAAATATATACCAGTATTGGCAAAGCATCCTATACCCAACTGGTCATTCTAACGGACATCGCAATACCAAGCAATCGAATCCCAACTAACGAGTATTCATTGGCAGATCAACTTCAATTGGCAGAGATCGAAAGGTTGAGGCAAGAAATCAAGCAACTTCCAACAGAAATGCCACACAAAATAAGCAACCACGACCGTCATCAGTACTCCGTGGCATACTTAGGACTTATTTTAACGGTATCAGCAATCATCTTCTGGAGATGGAAAACAAGGAAGACAAACAAACCTAGCAAACCATCGCCATCAGGACCTATCCCCAGAATACGTCAAAAATTCAGCCTACCATGGCTGCATTCAAGTTATTACAGTTCACCTTGAACTCAAAGTAAAAACAAACAGGTGCAGCAATGGGAATATGTTTCGCTTATCAGCAATTCGAGCCATATCATTCATTTAGCACTAATGTTCTAAAATTGTCAACTTGCATTTTTTTTTGTGCAGACTGACTGCATATTGTTGCAGTATTTTTTATTTTTTCTTTCTTTTGGTATTAATGCGAACTAAGCAACTTCTACCTGTAGTATCATTTTGTATATTTTGTATTTTTGTTAATTATGCCCACGTAGGCAATATTATTTTTATAAATACTCCCGTTTTAGGGAATAATAAATCACTCATTTCTTAATCATCTAAAAAGTTTGTTTATTTTTTTATTTTGGCTAGCTATCCCCTCACCAGTGGTAAGGTGGCTAACTAATAGGATTATGTTAAGATATATCGGTACAAGAACCGTTTATATCCACAACATTAGTCAAGGTAGATGCACCTTGACTATTCCGTCGTTGGAACAAAAGAGTTCCATCGTTAACACTTGTTAATGTGCGTAGCTTATTTGCATTTCGCCTTTTTTAACTCTGTAATTCTCTTTACCCCATTCTCAATATCGTTTTTTATCTCATTTACAACCATCTGATTGTCAGTTGCTATCTTTTTTACGTTCTTCGCCATGTTTAAGCTTTCATGTTTTATGAAGATTTCTTGCTTAAGTTTATCTACGTAGCTTATTTGCATTTCGCCTTTTTTTGGTTCTGTAATTCTCTTTACCCTATTCTCAATATCGTTTTTTATCTCCTTTACAACCATCTGATTGTCAGTTGCTATTTTTTTTACGCTCTTCGCCATTTTTAAGCTTTTACTCTTAAATGACTCAGTTAGCGCACTTATTTTTTTTTATTTCTTCGACGCTCTTTACGCATGTTTCTTGAGCGCTTTTCATTGCCTATAGTCTGTCAGTGTACTTTACTTCATTAGCTTCTGGCAATTTCTTAATTTCAATTTCATTATTTTTAACTGATGTTTCAAATTCCGATTTGTATTCTTTTAAATATGTTGCATTTTTTTACTATGTCTTGCATATCTTTTAGCACTAGACAAACATTATGGGTGTATTGTATGCAGTAATCGCATATGTATTTTATCATAATGTGAGTGTTTATCATGTTATTACTGTAGCTGTCAATTCCACTACATTTGGCCGCTGAGTGATACAGTTATCCGCAGACACCGGCACATTGTAAACACGATTCACCTCTAATGGCAGTTTTGCATTTTGTACAATCTGGCATTATGCTGGTTTCCTTGTACAATTTTAAGGCCACATGCACCACTGTGGCTAGTTAATTAATTCTGAATTTCTAGAACAAAATTATTATCTGTATACTTCACTTATTAAGTTTGAATTCAAAACGATTAAAAAAAAAGGGACTCACCTCACAATTTCACTCGCGAGAAAAATCTGCTCCACGAAGGCCATCCAGGCGAAAGTCGCATGAGACTCCTACCTCAAGATAAAGTTTTCTGACCATCGATCAACAAAGATATCGAGAAGAAAGTCAGAACTTGCGAAGCTTGCGCTGTTTCCAGAAAATCACCGATTAAATGGGACTTAAAACCTTGGCAGATTCCGAATGAACCATAGTCACGAATTCATTTTGACTACGCTGGACCAGTAAATGGAGGCTTCTTCATTGTCTCTGAAGTCTTTAGAACCAAATCAACAACCTCAGCAAAAACTTTTGAATTGCTAAATTATGTTTTCACCCGCTTACACCCGTCACAAGAACTCAAAGATTTCTGCGAGTCAAATAGAATTGAACACATCAGGACTAAAGAAGGAAAAAGTAAATGTTGACATGAAGCTGCGAAAGTTACTCGTCAAATATGGTCGAACACTATGATATAAGTTAGGGATGAAGTCTCCATCAGCGTTGCTAAGCAATCGGAAGATGAAAACATCTTTGGATTTGCTCTGGCCAAGAAAGCAAATCCAATTCGGGCAACGAAAAAAGTAAAATGAACAACAAGCGAAATAGAGAGAATTTGAAGCCAATGATTAATTCAAACTCAAACGACAAATGGTGAATTACAACATCGCAGTCGAAACTACTTCAGGAGAGCGAATCATTAAAGCCCATACGAAACAGTTGAACACCCGCTATTCCAAAAAATGTTCTGTGTATGTGTATATCCGACGTACAAAACTTTTTGTAAAATTTTTGGAGTGATCGGGTCCGAGGGTTGCCCATACAAATTTTATAGAAATAACTATGATTTTCTTTAAATTTTAAACACATGAGGCCCTAAAATTTTTACAATAGTAAAAATAAATCACTTTTTCCCAAGTCGAACACAACAATATCATCTTTCCTGTTCAAAACAAAAAAGATATTATTTTTATGACTTTTACTCTTCATTGTCAAATTTGATAGGAATTATGATGAATATATTTCGATCAGTTGTCAAAATGTAAAATTTCAAATAAACGATAGCTAGTTCTCTATTGTTGTGCCAGCTACCGAGTGTAACAGACTTGTTTTATTTTCTTCTGCTAATAAACCAAAAGTGAGCTTTTCCAGATCCTGTTCCATCCGAGTAAATTCACTTTAAATTAGTGATTAGACACTAAAAACGAAAATAAAACATATTTTTATTTCTAGTTAACATTGTGGTTTTCAGTTTAGTAAGTTTTTCGTAAAGCAGAAAGCAGTTAATGCCACAGTTCTCTGCTTTGAGCTGTCAGGCAAAGTAAATGTTCAGCACTTTTGAACTAGAGCTTCCGTTTGTAGCTTCGTTACGATTGCCAAACGAAACGTTGAAGCCGAAGCTACATTGTGTTAGGAAGCATTGAAATCGTATGGCTGAACTCGTAAACGTCAAGCGAAACCGAAGCTGAAGCGTGTTTGTGTTTTAGGCATAATGTGTTCCCCACCAAACAAATTTTGTGTGTCTAAAAAAAAACATAACCTTTTTTTTAACTAATGCTGGCAAATATATTACGTCGTGTTTTTTTTTTAAATCTGGCGCAGATTGATGTTTGTCTTTCAAGCTGTTCATTTATTCCAAAAAACAAATCTATTTTATTCTATTGATCGGGTTTCACCTCTAACAGATCTTAATAATTTGGGAGATTTGCCACTCTTTTCATTAAAAGCAACAACACGTGCAACAAAACAATGTAAAATTGTAAACAAACGATTTTCGGCTTTCGTGGTCGTTTTTTCGAGATAAAATCTGAGTTCGAGCGCAGATTTCTATAACAAAAAAAATACGACATTAGTATAGCGAGCAACTGTATCAACGCTCCCTGCCGTTTCCCGACGCTCCATTGATAATTCAAAAATCGCCATCTTAGTTAGCGTTAGGCAGGGGCTTCTGTAATTTTTTTTTTTTTTTTTATTAGAAACACTGATTTTTCTTATAGCCATAAAAAAAGTTTTGGGGTAAATTATTATGAAAAGAAAAGGGTAATAAAAGTTAACTTAAATTTCATAAAAATTAGAACCTATCGAAGAACACCCTCTTTCGTGGTAGAATCATAAAACTGCCCCCAATAGAGAAAGACAGTTCAATCGTCTACACAGCCATGCCATTTTTATGTACGTGGCTCAATTTTACTGGAAGCGGATCAATTTTTTTCGTCTATGTGATATTTCATGTAATTGTGCTTCTCCCTTACAAAAACTGGTGTTATATAGCAAAATATAGTATAGCGGCCATTGTGTTAGGGGTCCAGACACCTATTGCCTGAAAGTTCCCATACTACTGACCTAACAAATCTGTTCGAGGTTGGGGAGGCGGAGTTTTCTTTAGGAAAAATCATGAATATTTTAAAATATCTAGTATGAGTATTGTAAAAAAAATGGTTAAAGTGCGTTTTATGGAACAGAGGCTTTCGGACCCCGCCATCTGAAAGCCCTTATTGAGCAGACCTCGAAAACAGTAAACTTGTTTGGCGGAAATTCCGCCTTAAGGGGAGAGGGGGTGTTGAAGTTTTGAGCACTTTTTTGAAAAATGCATTTTTCTTAGTGACTTGATGGTTGTTAGGGACGTAATTGGTATTATATAAAAGGCAATAAAAATACCTTCCGTCCTATAAAAAATTTGGTCCAATTTTGGTGGTGGGAGGTGGTCGTGGCCAGGAGGCGGCGTAAAAAAACCGTTAAACCGTATACTGGAGATACGCCGGAAATAAATGTATTAAGTGATTTAATTGCGGGAAATTGACGTAGTCAGCTATGGGA
Source organism: Nephrocerus scutellatus (assembly GCA_947095585.1). Classification (NCBI taxonomy): domain Eukaryota; kingdom Metazoa; phylum Arthropoda; class Insecta; order Diptera; family Pipunculidae; genus Nephrocerus; species Nephrocerus scutellatus. The sequence goes on from OX352763.1 coordinate 72,625,519, forward strand.
TTTCAGTACGAATAAGTGATATTTACAATGATAAGTTAATAGTTATCGAACAAAACAAATTAGATAATTCTATCAATGTTGATTAAATGAACTAAAAGCTTGTCGCGAAATATATTTTAATAATTCTATTACATTTATTACATACTACAAAATTTTATTTTTATCAATCTCGTGCCAAGCTTTTAGTTCAGTTAATCATTTTAATAAAATCGGGCTTTAGGCAGTGTGCTAAAAATTGATCACAAGATCTGAACAACCAGCCAGCCAGCTACGGGCACGCAAAGTTAATATAGAGAATTTAAAAAATATCAGTTGTGTTTAGTTGAATTTAGTGCTTTGCCTTATGTGAATGAGTGTTGTTTTGGTTTTACGCTAGTCTGATCGATTTTCAGTTCTATAATCATATAGAATCAAACAGATAGATACAAGTCATGCTGAAACGAACAGAATGACTAATAGCACTCAACTCAAAATCAATCAAACTAGCATAACTTTTTATTGGCCCAAATTTGTAAACGATGATATCGAATTTTTTTATGATTTGGATCGTTTCTAATAATCAAGGAACATTTTTTTGGCAAATATGTGTTTTAAGGATTTTAAGGATTTTGACCTTTCCTCCCACCATCCTTCCCCCACCAGTAAACCACCACCAGGAATGTGGGCGTAGTTGATTTGGATCGTTTCTAATAATCTAGGAACATTTTTTTGGCAAATATGTGTTTTAAGGATTTCAAGGATTTTGACCTTTCCTCCCACCATCCTTCCCCCACCAGTTAACCACCACCGGATATGTGGGCGAATTTTGGCGGAAACGCTTCCTTTCCGAGATAGGGGGTGGGAAAGTTTTGAGCACTTTTTTGAAAATGCATTTCTGCATTCTGTTTGTTTCAGCATGACTTGTATCTATCTGTTTGATTCTATATGATTATAGAACTCAAAATAGATCAAACTAGGTAAAACTAAAACAACACCCATTCACATTAGAGAAAATAAGGCAAAGTCAACAAAACACAACTGATATTTTTTAAATTCTCTATATTAACTTTGCGTGCCCGTAGCTGGCTGGCTGGCTGTTCAGATCTTGTGATCAATTTTTAACACACTGCCTAAAGCCCGATTTTATTAAAATGATTAGCTGAACTAAAAGCTTGGCACGAGATTTATTAAAATAAAATTTTGTAGTATATGTAATAAATGTAAAAGAATTATTAAAATATATTTCGCGACAAGCTTTTAGTTCAGTTAATCAACATTGATAGAATTATCTAATTTGTTTTATAACTATAACTATAACTATTAACTTATCATTGTAAATATCACTTATTCGTACTGAAATCCCACAGCTGATGACGTCAATTTCCCGCAATTAAATCACTTAATACATTTATTTTCGGCGTATCTCCAGTATACGGTTTAACGGTATTTTTACCACGCCTCCTGGCCAAGACCCCCTCCCACCACCCACTGCCCACAGATGTGGGTGGGGTGTTTCGGAAACGCCCCCTTTAGATGGGAAGGGCACCCATAGTTTTGAGTTTTTTCAGAAAAATGCTTTTTCCAAGTACTTTAAAAGAGGTTTTGGGGTTAATTGGTACCAAATGATAGGTAATAAAAACACCTTTCATTTAAAAAAAATCTCCATCCCCTCCCCCTTCTACAGAGTTAGAGTCCAAAAACGGACTTTATAAAAAGTCAAAGTTACCAATTAACCCCTAAAGCTCCTTCGAATAACTTGGAAAAAATTAATTTTTCTGAAAAAAACTCAAAACGTTATATGCCCCTCCTATCTAAAGGCGGCATTTCCGGAAAACAAGATGGCGATTTCCAAAATCTGCTCAGTTGGGGCTTTCGTGGGAGGTGTGTCCGAAAGCCCAAATCTCTAAAACCGTATACTGGAGTTTAGCCTTTATTTTCTTTATTTTAGTATATACATTCAAATAAAAGCTTGACTGAAAATCATTTTTTTTCTTATTTATTTATTTTAATGTTGGTAGGATAAGTTCGAAAACAAATTTTTAACAACTTCTATAAATACCAAAATAAAATTCTTGTTAAAACAGTTGATTTCTTGACGACTATAAATATCATCAAATTCAAAAACAGTTATTTTTCTAAACAGTGACCACTGCTATTGGTGTATTATTGTTAAAATTAAAATAATCCTTTTGACAATATAATAAAACACAACCATATCATCTTTCCTTTTCAAATCAAAAAAGACATTAGTTTCATGACTTTTACTGTCAAGATTGACAGCCTTTATAGTTTTGACATTAAAAACGAAAAGAAAACATATTTGTATTTCTAGTTTAACATTGTGGTTTTAATTTTTTCATCATATCTAAGGTAAAAGTTTAATAACATTTCTTAAATCATGTTCTATTGTGTAGAAATATATGTAAATTTTAATATGTAACAAAACTGACGATTGCAAGTAACATGATTTTTCAAAGTCTTAAAAAAATAAAGTCACCACTTCTATTAAATTACTTTGAATAATAGGGCGTTGCATATGCGTTCTTTTGTTTCTCTAGGTTTCAGTTTTGTCGTAGGTAGAAATTTCGTAAAGCAGAAAACATTTTATTGTGTTCACCACCAAGCAAATTTTTTGTATCTAATCCTGGGCCCACCAAACTATGAGTATACTCAAGTAATAATTGTTGCTTCACTGCCAACCTACGAGCTTAGGGAAATAATAGCATGGTCTTTTTCCTTAACTAATGCTGGCAATTTTATTAGTATAGCGTGCAACTGTATCTACGTTCCCTGCCACTTCCGACGCACAGCTGATAATTCAAAAACCATCATCTAGGTTAGCGTTAGGTGGGGACTTCTGTAATTTTGGTTTTTATTAGAAACACTGATTTTTCTAATTGGCTTGAAACAAGTTTTGCGGTAAATTGGTATCAAAAGAAAAGGGTTATAAAAGTTAATTTGAATTTTATAAAAATTAGAACCAATCGTAGAACCCCTCTTCCGTGGTAGAATCATAAAACTTACTCCAATAGGGAAACAAAGTTCAATCATCTACACAGTCATGCCATTTTAATGTACGTGGCTCAATTGCTTCAAGCGCTCAGATCTTGTGAGCAATTTTTAACCCAATTCCCAAAGCCCGATTTTATTGAAATTTTGCAAACATATACTTTCTATTAAAATTTGTGCCCCTTGGGCCTCGGTGTCGGGGGGCTCTCATACAAAAATTTTACAAAATTTACCCGATTTTCTTCAAATTGTAAACACTTGTGTATCTTCGATGTACGAAACTTTTTGTAAAATTTGCAGTGATCGGGCCCGAGGGGTGCTTATATAAATTTTTTAAAAACTAACCCGATTTTCTTCAAATTTTAAACACCTGTGTATCTCTGATGTGCAAAACTTTTTGTAAAATTTTTGGTATGATCGGGCATATTTTTGTATAATTTTTCTGGACCTCAGGCCCGAGGTGTGCATTTTATGTCCATGTTGTAGTTGAGCTTTCAGTTCATTAGCGTAGCTCTGAAAGTTGTTTAAGGTCCGTGGTGTTTTAACTTAGAGAACTGGGTGTTCGTGCGGGGTATCAAAAAAGTAGTTCGTGTTGGCTATAAGTAGTACTGCCGTGTGGTGTATCCCAAGTGAGTGGATTCTGACTAATGTAGTGTCTGATATATTCAGCTAAAGTTTTGTGACTACGTTCAAGTGCAGTATTAGTCTTTAGATGATACGGGGTGGTGTTTTTTCTTCATCTTTAGAACATTGCATACCTCCTTGAAAAGGTTACTGAGGAAGTAAGTACCTTGGTCTGTTAGTATAGCATCCAGAGTACCGAATCGACATACTATTCGTTCGATTAGTTTGCGCGCAGTTGTTGTGGCCTCTGCATTAGGTTTTGGTATTGCTTCACTATATTTGGTAAGATAGTCCTGGAAGATTAATATATACTTGTTATTGTTGTGACTGATAGGTAGTAAAACCACAATGTCCAAAGCTACTCGCTCAAATGGAGTTTTACTTGTGATAGTTATTCGCATGGGCACTTTTGTATTCTTAGATGTCTTATTCGACTTAAATGATTCACATTTGCGGATAGATTCTGCCGTATCCCTTGTAATGGTTTGTCAATTTACCTTATACGTTTCGCTGTTCGTGCTACCCTTTGATGTCCACCATATGGTGAGTAGTGACTCTCGTATAGTACTTGTGCTATGTCTTCTAGTTTTTCTAGTAAGGCCTTAGTGTCCGTATGTATATAAATAGTGGCTATACCTAATAGTTTCTGTTTTCTCTGTTTAAATTACAAGGCAAGGTTTTGTAAACAATTCATTGTGGTTTGTCGAAAAGACGTGCTCCTCAAAGAAACTGGTATAGTGGCTATACAATAACAACAGTTGCTATATACAAATTTTAAAACTTGTCCTATGTTTGGCCATTTTCAGCAGGCAAGAAGCCTGCTGGTGGAAGCTGGTGTCTTACAAAAATCAGAATATGACATATATTACAGCTGTCATGCAAGACATCATGTGCTCGGGGTGGGGTTTCTAGTCAGCAAAAGAATGAAACCCACCGTTATCGACTTTAAAGCAATAAATGAACGGCTATGCACCCATCGCTTGCGGGGCAAATTTAAAAACATAAGCCTCATAAACGTTCACGCACCTACAGAGGATTCTCCAGATGATGAAAAACAAGAATTCTTTGAATCATTCGAACGGGAACTCCATGCCTGCCCTCAGTATGATGTAGAAAATCATTCTGGGGGATATGAATGCTAGAATATGTAGGGAGCCAGTATTCAGGCAGTACATTGGCACCCATAGCTTACACGAGAACACCAATGACAATGGACAACGAGTCATAGAGATGGCAGCAAGCAATAATTTGGTCGTTTCGAGTACAAGGTTCGCGCGTAAAAAATCCACAAAGCCACCTGGGTATCTCCCGATGTAGCCACTCGCAACCAGATAGACCACGTGTTGATAGACCGCCGCCACAACCCGAACCTGATGACGGTACAAACGTACCGAGGTGTCAACGTCGACTTGGACCACTATCTTGTTGGTATGGTGCTCCGAGCGCGGACTGCATCATCACGAAAGACTGCATCCGCGAATCATATTCGAGTCAACACGGCTGCCCTTCGCAATGAAGAGACCAGAAACAACTACGTTCAAGCGATAGGTGGCCCTTAATGCAGAGAGAGTAAGTCCTGGGGCTGAGATGTCGGGCGTAGAAGAGAAATTGACACGCCTTAAGAATACTGTCATTAATACTGCTGACTCAATCTTAGGCAGTAGTCGTAGAGATGGAAACGACAAGTTCGATGACGAATGTAAGCTAGCGACTGAACGTAAGAATGTTACGTTTCGAACAATGCAACAATCGCATAGAACGCGGGAACGTGAAGATGAATAAAAAGAGCTCAGAAGATATGAAAAAACAGTCCATCGGCGAAAGAAAGCAGCCTGGGAGAAGAATCTGGTCCGTGAACTGGAACAGTACAGAGAGCAAGAAACGCACCAGGCGCGTAAGTTGTACCAAAGGGTCCGCGGTATGACGTAATATACACCGCGTTGCACATACTGCAAGGACAAAGAGGGTAATCTGTATATCAATTCCGGTTTAATGAGATGGAATGAAATAGAATGGGATTTTTGTTTATCTCATATTTCGTTTTCTCGTCAAATAATTCCGCTCCACAAAGTTGTATTCTCGTTCCTTTTGTGGGATATTCTTTTTAGTACAAGTTCTAAATCGAGAAAAATGTCAAACATGGAATTTTAATGTCATTTTATGTTTCTGTTGTTCGCGACGAGTGATTTGTATATTAAATATAATCAGTATATTGTTAATATTAAATAAATTAAATAAAGTTATTAAATAGTATTGTAACATACAAATATATATTTATATACATATATTGTTTATATATATATATTATTTTCATATATACATATATATTATTGTATGTATATCCATATTATAATATATACATACATAACCTAAATGGAATCATCTTTAAGAATTCGGATGATACTAATCAGACGAAAACAGAAACGATTACGTTTATTGAGGCGTCGAAGAGAGTTGCGGGATTACAGTAATCCTTTTACGATTGCTGAAGAGAGGTTTCGGGAATTATTTCGATTCCCTAAACATTTGGCCATCGAGTTCATTGACGAGGTGTCCATATTTTTAAACCACCGGAAAAAATACATGGATTACCATGTAACTTAAGAATTTTAACTGCTCTTCGATTTTATGCCACCGGTAAGAATTGTTTTTTTATTTTCTATAAATAAAACATAATTATATAGGAATGAGTAAGCCAGATTCATGCGCAGCATTTGTATCCCCTACAACGGCGTTCCAGCTCATAATGTTCATTATCCGTTCCTCCAAATCGGATAAATTTTTTTGCCGTCCTAAACCATTTATCCCACTCCGGTTGATAATGATTTTTATCTCTGCGGCTTTATTTTTAACGTACAATCTGAAATTTGATTTCATCAAAAACTGAGGTTATGTAATTTTATAACATAGGTACCTTAAATCAGTCCAAGTTTTTTTCCACTTTTCACCGTCCTTATTCGCACCCCCGGCTCCGTTTAATAATTCCGCCACCTCATTCCAATTATCCCTCATTTCCCTATTCCCATCCATACTTTCATATCTATAATAAAAGCAAATATGTACCAAACACAAACAAGAAAATTTTACAAATAAAAATTATATTTAATTTAACACGTAATCAAGTCATAACTTACCATCCACGAGCTAAATCCAATTTTTCTTACGTTACCAACATTTCTTTTTGGTTTAAAGTAACCTTTATTCCTATTTTTTTGGCACAAGGACTTCCCATTTTGTTTGTGTTTCTTTAATTTCACTACTGAATTGCACGACGAGAAATTTTGACATTTCATTTCACATTAGTGGAATTTATTTTACCATTTCACTGAACTGGAATACAAAAATTTCATTTAGTACAAAATTTCATTCCACAAAAAAATTCCACATAAGTGGAATTTATTGAATCAGAATACAAAAATCTCATTTAAACCAAAATCTCATTCCACGAAAAAATTCCATCGAACCGGAATCTATCTGCTGATCGCCGATCTTAAAAGCATCTTAGAGCGATGGGAAGAGCACTTTCATGAGTTGCTAAATGGCCAGCTAACTGAGAAATTGGAGGCTCCACCAACAACCGAAGATCATACTATGCTGCCGCCAGAGCGAAAAATCGACTCAAAAATAATAAGGCCCAGGCCCAGCATAGCCAGAGTAGAACTTTATAAAGACATCAGAGAATTCGGCATTCCAAAAAAAAATGACACGACTATGTAGGTTGACCATGACCAACGTTATAAGCCAAGTAAAAATATCCGGATCAGTATCAAGCCTATTCAACATCTATAACGGGCTCCGACAAGGGGATGGACTAGCCTGCGTCCTCTTCTGGCGTTGGAAAAACTGATCCCGAGTCTCTGGCGTAACGGCGAGAGGAACAATCCTCTTTATGTCCATTCAGATTCTGGCTTACGCAGACGATATTGACATCATTGGTAGAAACCGAAGAGCTGTACAGAAAGCTTTCATCCAGATAGAGCAGGCGGCACGAAATCTGGGGCTGCACGTAAATGAGAACAAAACAAAGTCATGGTGGCCACGTCTGCGAGTAGAAGATCCAACATTGGTCACTCAATTCAAATAGTGGAGCGCAAACTTGAAGTAGTGCAATCCTTAAACTATCTCGGGTCAACTATAACAGCCGATAACAGCATGGAACCAGAAATACGCGCACGGTTGCTTAAAGCCAACAAAGCCTACTATAGTCTGTCAAGACTCTTCATATACAGGAACTTAACCATAACATCCAAGCTGCTGATAGGTTTGTTTTGGTATTATTGATTTTGATAATTGCCAGTTTTCGTCTTGTGATCGTGTAACGAAGTTTTATAGCTGGGGTATGCTCAGCGATTCCTACGGGTTCGTTACAGAAAAATTTAGTATAACGACGTTTGTTTGTTTTATCTGGCTTTTTATTTAGTTAAGGTTTTACAAATGTTTGAGTTTACTATGTTGACATCTTAGTTTTACAATGTTTGTGTTTGCTATGTTTTGCTTTTTTTAATTTTTATTCAACTTAAGGTTTTACTATGTTTGCGTTTACATTACCCGAGGAGTCCGCGTCCCGACATCGTAAGGAGCATTCGTTGGTATGCGAGTCGTACCACTAAGCATAAATAACCAATTTAGAAGTGGAGAGATAAAACCTCTGCCCCATACGAGAAAAATAAATGGCTGTGGAATTGCAACCCATTTCCGCTGATTGCGGAAAAGTTGCAACCCGTATACAAGCTAGGGAACGCAACTAACCAAATCAGAAGTGGAGAGATAAAATCTCTGGCCACTACTAGTAAAATAAATGACTGTGGAATTGCAACCCCTTTCCGCGGATGGGGAGGAAGTTGCAACCCTTATACAAGCTAGGAAACGTAACTAACCAAATCAGAAGTGGAGAGATCAAATCTCTGCCCCGTATAAGCGAAAAAACAATACTTTGCATCCCCTTACCACGGGTGGCGGGAAGCTGTGAGCTATATATAGAGTGAGGAAAATATCTTACAACCCTTTACCACGGATGGGGGGAAGCTGTATGTTATGTCTGGGCTAATGTTATTGCAAGTAAAATATAACTATTCAAATCTAGTTTGGAGAGATAAAATCTCTGCCTCCTGTTAGTAAAATAGCTAAATGTGGAATTGCAACCCCTTACCACGGGTAGGGGGAACTTCATCACTTTTGTCGTTCCTCCCGGTATGGGAGTTTGATTCTTTGCGTGTCTCCCTGAGCGCCTGCTGTTTCTTTCGGTGTCGCGTATTCTTGGACCCATGGAAGTGGAGTGTCCGTTGAATAGTTGGTGTTTTTTCGGGCGTGTTACCTGGATTCTCCGGCTGTGATAAATATGGATGGGTCTATAGTGTCTTCTGTTTTGAACTCTTTTGGATCGTTGATGTGTCGCACAATTACTGGAGACACGAAGCTGATGGCCTCATAAGGTCCGTCATACCTTGGGGCGAGTTTTGCTGCAAAATTGCCAATCGCCTTTAGTTTAAGTCTAATGAGATCTCGGGGAGGAGTTCGTTACACCCCGTGTGTTTTTCGCCCACAAACCGGGGGACCATTGTCTTTACTGTGCGGTTTGCCCGTTCTATGGGGTTCTCCTGGGGCGTGTACGGGGCGGTGAACTGGTGTTGGCCCCTAGCTCTTGTATGAACTTCCGGAACTGGTTACTGGTTACCGCCCAAGTGTCCGGCGGTTGGATCGTCATGATTCTCTCTCAGGACCCGTGTTCGCTGGTACTTTGGGACGCACAACTTCCAAGGGGTGTAATCCTCGTCTGTTGTCTGATGGGAAATGTGGCGATAGAGTTCGTTGCGCTCGATGACATAGTCCGGGAATTTCTGCGGACATTCTTTGACCTCTGCTTTCTTTCGTTCTAGCCAACTGCATTTGTACACATCGATGTTCTCTGCAGTGTCCATTCGCAGTACTTCTCGTGGTTTACGTGAAACTGCGTCAGCGACCACGTCTAACTTTCCTCGTCGATACTGTATGTCGAATGTGAATTGTAACTCCAAGGCCCAACGAGCGATTCGTCCCGACGTACTCTCGATTGGGTTGAGCCATTTCAGGGCCAGATGGATCGTGAATCTATATACTTCCAGGTAGGGTCGCATCTTGCGGACTCCCCAAACTATGGCTAGGCACTCCTTTTCTGTTGGCGAATAATTGCGTTCCGCTGAGTTCAGCTGGCGACTGGCGTAGGTGAAATCGCCGTCGATTTTTTGCGTGAGTACGTCCCCGAGTCCATAGTCGCTGGTGAGGCGTGAGGTTCAATATCTGGACCAATGACCTGGTCTAGTGCTCGCTGTAATGTTGCGGAAGCGGAATGTAGACCGAAAGGCATGACTCGCCATTGAAAAAGCCAAGTCATGGTACGGTGAACGCTGTATACTTTTTGCTAGTTTCCTCTATCGGAATTCGCCAGTACCCGTTCTTGATGTTCAGGCTACTTATGTACTTCGTGTTCCTGAGACTATCTTGAATGTGGTGGATCCTCGGAAGCGGGTATGCGTCAGGGACAGACTTGGAGTTCAGCTGCCTGTAGTCCACACGGAATCTCCATTTCCCGGTCTTTTTCCTTACCAAGACAATTGGTGCACTGAAGGGGCTTTTGGATGGTTCAATGCATCCATTTTCCAGCAATTCATTGATTTCTTCGTTGATAATGTTTTGCATGGCCGGATTTTTCGGAAAGTACCGTTGCTTTAGCGGTCGATCGTTCTGCATCACGATTTTATGGCTAGTGATATTGGACACGCCGCTCATAGACGCAAAATTTCTTTAGTTCTTGGTCTAGGAAAGACCTTATCCTGTCGTCGTCGCTGGGGATCTTGCTTTGGATGGCACGAACCTGGGCTCCGGCCTGCTGCGTAATATTTCTGTCGTAGTTGAGGATAGGGCTATGTCCGCCTATGCTCATCGTTGCCTTTGATCGACTGAGGAAATCTAGTCCCAGTCCCTCCGGGAGACTGTTGCATCTTGCAACAGCTGTGACCAAATCATATCGTGGTCTCGAATGCATATTCTACCAATTTTTTTGTGCAGTTTGCCAAACGTACGGATACCGCCGTTCTCACTGTCTGTCCTGTATGTCGTATCGCGCATGCGTAGGACTCGCTGATGAGACTTATTGTAGCTCCTGTGTCGATTATAGCGGTGGTCTCTTCTCCTGCCAAGGCTATCGTAGCGCCTATGCGGTCGTGCCCTTGTTGCAGTGGTCCAAGTTGTGTCGGGGCGTGGGGTTATGGGGTTCTATCCTCCCCTGGCTTTAATGGAACCCGATGGAGTGTCCCGTCGGTCGACGACAGCAGTCGATAGTCCTGGCATTCCGTTTGCCACACTCCCAGCAAAACAGCACCCTGGGGTTCCGACATTCGTCGACACGCTGATCGTGAGTCAATTTGTCCTTCTGGCACCGGGATGACTTGTCGGTGTTGCTCATCCCGTCTCGTTGGTTGTGTTGGTGCGTCGACGTTTCTGCTGCCGCAGTTAAGCATTCGCAGTCTTTGGCCAATTATACCAACTCCTCGAGGCATAGAAAACTTTTTTATGTAAAGCTGGTAGTCCTGGCGACTATTTCTGGTCTGCTTCTGGTCTTCGGTGTATCTGGCTTGGCACATTAGATTCTGAATGGTGCTGATGACGTAATCTTCGAACGTGGTCGATCACAGCTGAGTACGAGGTTGCGAATTGGGCTGGAACCGATGTGGGTTGGTCTGCGTTGTTGATGATGCCGTTCATCTTCTCGGAAGCATCATCAATATGCGAGACGACTACTTGTGGAGGAGGTATAGGTGAGGCGCTTCACGTGTGTTGGGCTTCCAGAGTGCGGAGTATGTCCTGAACTTCTGATTTCAGTTTGCCGAACGAGAAAAAGCGTTCATCGACAGTGCCGGTGTCCTCTAGCCCAAATTCCTTAGTGTATGCGACCAGACCTTCCTTGCGTAGCGAATATGTCCACGCTGTCTTTATACTGGTGGTTTTTGTTTTTGTTACCCGGGGTCTCCAAATTTTTTACAAAAAGGTATTGTCTATCGGAGATACATATGTGTATAAAATTTAAAGAAAATCGAGTTATTTTTTAAAATTTTTATATGGGCACTCCCAATTTTTAATAGAAATACAAAAATACAAATACAAGTAATACAAGAGTGCGGAGTATGTCCTGAACTTCTGATTTCAGTGCCAGTGTCCTCTAGCCCAAATTCCTTAGTGTATGCGGGAGAATTCTCTGCCGTATAAAGCTAACGTGTGTAACTGTCTGCTAAACCAGTGCTATTGGAGGGGTGGCACATCTGCCCCTGAAGAGAAATAAAAAAAAATCCCTTACCGTGGGTCGGGAGAAAATTCTCGGCTGTATAAAGCTAATGTACGTAAAAACCATACTAAACCAATATACTGTTGGAGACGTGTCACCTCAGCCCCTGAAGAGAAATAAAACTTAGTCAGAGAATCCTTTACCGTGGGTCGGGGGAAATTCGTGGCTTTATAAAGCTAACGTGTGTGACTGTCGGCTAAACCAATGTACTATTGGAGAGGTGGCACATCTTTACCGTAGGTCGAGGGAAATTCTCGGCTTTATAAAGCTAACGTGTGTGTCTGTCGGCTAAACCATGGTACTGTTGGAAAGGTGGCACCTCTGCCCATGATGACAAATAAAACTTAGCCAAAGAATCCCTTACCTCGGGTCGGGGGAAATTCTCGGCTGTATAAAGCTAACGTAAGTAAAAACCAATATGCTGTTGGAGAGGTGGCACCTCTGCCCCTAAAGAGAAATAAACCATTAGCGTGTGTCGGGGGAAATTCTTGGCTGTATAAAGCTAACTGCGATGTAGGCCAGATAAAATAAATAACCTATAGTCAAAGATCACCTTACCGCGGGTGGAATGAAGTTCTTGACTGTGAAGAAAACAAACAAAGAAGAAAAAAGGCAACTAGGAGGAGACCTATCGGTCCGCACGCTGCGCTGGCTTCCGAACGACTCACTGTTGGTTATCCAACAGCCTCCTTTTATATCCATATTTCTAATTTGCACATGCACGCTGTTGAGCTTTTTTTTTTTTTTATAATTTGCGCACGCAAAAAGGGATTCGCACCCTTATTATGTTCGGCTATATGCTTGGCACAGCGTGGGCGTTAAGGAAAAGGAGAAGAATAGAGGAGATGTCTATGAGCATGTGTCTTGAATGCCTGAGGATCGTAGTGATGTGGAAAGACAGAGCTTGGCAGAGCATTCCACATACGTGTTGTACGGCTGAAGAACGAATCCCTGACAGAGCCCTGGGGAACGCCAGCATTTATGTGGTGTATTTCAGACTTGAATCCGTCCAAAACAACTTGAATTGAGCGGTCCAAAAGATAGCTTCTAATCCATTGATGCATCATCATCGACACCAAAGGCACGCATTTTTGACAAAAGAGCTTGATGCCAAACTCTGTCAAATGCCTTAGAAATATTAAGTGCAACAGCTTTGCTTTCACCAAAATGATACAAATACCGGTTCCACTGTTCAAATCAATCAAATCACCACTGGAAAGTTGCCCACGAAATCCGTACTGCCGGTCACTAAAGATTTCATTGGTTTCAAGATATTTCATGAGCTGAAACTTTATCAGCGTTTCCATGACCTTGGAAAGAATGGATGTAAATGCTATGGGTCGGTACGAAGAAGGAGACGACGGCTCGCCTTTTTTGGGTATGGGCTGGACAAAGGCTGTTTTCCAACTTCTCGGGAAGAGTCCAGAAGAATAGGATAGATGGAAAAGCTTACGCAATGGTAATGCCAGCTTGGAAGAACACCTCTTCAGAACTAATGGGGAAATACCATCTGGTCCAGCGGATTTGTGAATGTTGAGATCGTTTAAAACTCTAGCAACTGCACGAGTACGAATGAAGATCTGTCCCATAGAGTGTTCAATACTGTGGGGTGCAGGCGGTATCAATGCACAATCTGGAAGCGTGGAGCTAGCTGCAAAATGTGCAGCAAACAGATTGGCTTTGTCTTTAGAGTTGACAACTGGAGTGTCGTTATAAATGACCGTTGGAATGGCCGACGAGGCTGTATTTTTGATTCTTTTCGCGAATGACCAAACACTTTTACTACTGTTAAATCTTGTACAAAACCAATCAAAATTAACTACTTTAAAAAATAATCGTGTACGAAATTAATACAAACTGCTGTAAACACAATCTTGTACAAAAACAAACTGTTGAACATGGCAACGCAACTGATATAAAATAATGAAGGTTATTCGCTTATAACCGGTAGAGCATTACACATCATCGTTTTCTTTTGTTCTCGCTCTACATCTTGCGCAAATTAGCTTAAGATTTTTCATGGCGCCCGAACAGGGACACGTTTTTTGTTAAGTGAAATCTAAGTTTGTGCGTGTTCCAACAATAATTTTGGATTTCGATTCCTGGTGAAATAATTGTTCGCCAATAATTTCCGACTTCGATTCCTGGTGATCACGGAAAATTCCACCATTTTTTGTATTCGCGTTCGGCTTGGACAGCATCACAAGTTCAACAAATTTGTACCGTCGAGCCATTGCGTGTTCCAACCGCGAAGTCAAATCAAGTGTTCGCATAATTTTGATTTAATTTTTTGTATTCGCGTTCGGCTTGGACAGCATCGCAGGTTCGACAGATTGCACCAGTGCGTGTTCCAACCGCGAAGTGAAATCAATTGTTCGCCAATAATTTTGGATTTCGATTCCTGGAGATTACGGCATATTCCATCATTTCTTTGTATTCGCGTTCGGCTTGGACAGCATCACAAGTTCAACAAATTTGTACCGTTGCGCCATTGCTTGTTCCAATCGCGAAGTCAAATCAAGTGTTCGGATAATTTTGATTTTTTGTATTCGCGTTCGGCTTGGACAGCATCGCAGGTTCGACATAATTGCAGCAGTGCGTTTCCAACTGCAAAGTCAACTCAAGTGTTAGCATAACTTTGAATTCTATTTCCTGGTGATTACGGCATATTCCACCATTTTTTGTATTCACGTTCGTCTTGGACATCATCGCAAGTTCAACATTTGCACCATTTCGTCATTGCGTGTTCCTACCGTTAAAGCAAGTGTTTGCTTAGTTCTATTTTGTGATTGGTCGATGAGTGCAACGCATGCCACCATTTTCTTTTCTGATTTGCGTGCAGAAACAACAGTGGCATTGCAGTCACTCATTCGGCTTTGGACAGTGCGATCAGTGAACCTTCAGTCTGCTTTCCCCTTGTCGCGCTATTGGCACGCTACGCGCACGTTTTCTTAATATGGCACCAAAAAGAGGGCAAGGAAACATTCAGGGACTGAAAAATTGTCGCTCGATTCTAATAAGTTCCCTCGAACGAATTCAAACTAACATAACGAAGAACAATGCGGCAATGACGGTAAGTGAATTTGAAAGCAGACTAAGTCTGCTTGAAAAGTATTTCGACGAACTGACTGCCTTGCAAACCGGCATAGAAAGAAACGACGACGAACGCGATATTGAATGCGAACGAAGAAGGCAAATCGAAGATTTGTATTTGGACGTAAAGTCGAAATTAAATTCAAGCATATCGCATCGTAATAAACGCCTCTCAATGCATGACCTGAGTGAACGGAAGTTAAACAGTTCACATTCCCGCGCTATCAAACTGCCGAAGCTTAAATTGCCTGTATTCACGGGTAGATACACGGATTGGACAGAGTTCATAAGCACCTTCAATACGCTAGTGGATTCAGATCCAGAGCTTTCCGATATTGAAAAATTTCAACATCTTCGCTCGTGTTTGAGCGAAATACCACTGCGCACAATTTCCTCAGTTGACTAAGTCGTTATGACAATAAGTCAGTCATATTCCAATCACACATTCGTGAGCTGTTCGAATTGTCGCCCGCTAAGCGCGGCTCATCGAAGCAGCTTCGAAAGCTCGTCGACTCGACGAATGGGCATTTGCGGTCCCTACGAGTTCTCGGAAGCACAGACGAATTGCTTGACGTAGTCCTCTTTCATGTTTTGAGTGGCAAGGTAGACGCTGAATCGCTAGACAAATGGCATGACCAACACATCTCCAAGGAATTACCAACTTGGCAGAAGTTCTCTAACTTCTTGGAAGAGCGTTCTACTTCGCTGGAAAACAGAGAAGTTCAAGTGAAATCTTTAAACTCCCAGTCAAGCACCAGCACCAAATCCGGTCGCAATACAAATCAAGCGCTACAGCGAAAACCCAGCATTCTTTTGACATCGGCAAAAACTGGGGAGTGTCCATCTTGTAGTTCTGCCCATGCACTGGAAAGATGCAAAAGATTTCTGGAGTTAAATCCCGTCCAGCGCTTTTTCGAAACAAAGAAGCTTTCACTGTGCATTCGTTGCTTGAATGGCTCGCATGCAGTAAGAGAGTGCAAGGCTGAGAAATGTAACTTATGTGACGGCAATCATCACAAACTGTTACATAGGCAGAAAATAGAATAGGGAGAAGGGGTTTTTATAGAACGCAAGGAAGGCCATCTTCCTCAATCCGATCAAGGCAAAACATCTCAAGACTGCTACAAAGCAATGCCCATAGCGCTGCCAGCATTTCAGCACACATTTTTAGCCACTGCGGTCATCTTGATAAAAACCAGCAGAAATGCATATGAACCTTGCAGAGCGCTGCTAGACTCAGCATCGCAGCTGAACTTCATGACAACTTCGCTTTCAGATCGACTAAAGCTGAAACAACACGCTATAGGCGTGCAGGTGCAAGGCAAAGGACAGATAAGTGCTGACATTAAGTCGAAAGCCGCTACCACAATATTGTCTCGAGCTTCTAACTTCAACCTTCAACTGGAATTTTTTGTTTTACCTCAGATTACCCAACACCAGCCAACCGTCGAAATGAATATCTCCAATTGGAACTGCCCAAGAATCTGCAGTTAGCTGATCCAGAATTCTTTAAACCAAGCGCAATTGATGTCCTGTTAGGAGCGGATGTATTCTTTCGGTTAATGTCAGTTGGGCAAATTAAGTTAGGCGAACATCTTCCAGCGCTGCAAAAAACGCTTTTGGGTTGGATAGTCGCCGGTGATTTAAAGGAGAAGTCATACTCCACACTGTCTTCAGAGTTAGTTAGTACATTCGAAGAACAGGTGCTAGACAATCCAACTGACTTGGACAGCATTGATAAGTTGGTCGAGCGTCTGTGGTCGTTCGACGAACCTGAAGAAAGGAAAATGATGTCAAAGGAGGAACAAGAGTGCGAGGCTCACTTTACTACAAGTGTGAAGCGTACTTTGTCGGGTCGATTTATCGTTAGGTTCCCTCTGAAGGGAAATCCAAGAGACTTGGGACAGTCATATGACACAGCAAAAAGAAGATTCAAAGCACTTGAAAACAAATTAAGAAACAATCCCGGATTAAAAGAGTCGTACACAATGTTTCTTGACGAATATAGAAACTTGGGTCATTTGGAAAGAGTAAAAACATCGACTGGAGTCAGCCAGCATACTTTATGCCACATCACTGTGTCATTCGGCCGGAATCAAACTCAACTAAGCTTCGGGTTGTATTTGACGCGTCTTGTAAAACAACAACCCATTTATCACTAAATGACATCATGATGGTGGGCCCAACCATTCAGCCCACTTTATTCCAAACCTTACTACGATTTCGAACCTATCGGTACGGTTTGACGGCTGATATCGCAAAAATGTATCGTCAGGTGATGGTGGACACCAAGGATTGTGATTTGCAATGCATTTTATGGAGATCCGAAGAAACTCAGCCAATTAACATTTATCGCTTGAGAACCGTAACTTATGGTACGAGTGCGGCTCCATTTTTGGCTACCCGTTGTCTCACGTATCTCGCGGATGAACATGCAGACGCTTCACCTATAGCTAGCAAGATCTTAAGAGAAAACTTTTACGTAGATGACATGTTGGCCGGCGGAGACTCAATTGAAGAACTTCTAAATGTTCATTCGCAAATTACTGAGGTGCTCAACGATGGGAGGTTTGAGCTCCACAAATGGAGAACTAACAACATTGAGTTGCATGGTGAATTGAACACCACTCAAGTTCCTATGGTAATTGATAGCGACAGCATAGCCAAGGCTTTGGGCATGCAATGGGATCCCAAGTCAGATTCATTTGGCTTCACTTACTCAGTGTGCAGCTCAAACAGAATTACGAAGAGGACAGTGCTCTCAGACCTAGCCAAATTATTCGACCCACTTGGATTAATTAATCCCGTAATTGTCGCGGCAAAAATTTTTCTGCAAGAGTTGTGGCTTCTAAAGATGGATTGGGATGAGGCACTGCCTCAGAACCTGCACACTCAATGGGAAAAGCTGCGTCATCAACTTTCATCAGCAGTTCAAATGTTCTCATTCCCGCGATGTGTTTACTTGAAATCGCTACAAAAATCTTATCAGCTGCACGGCTTTGCAGACGCATCAATTCGCGCCTTTGGTTGTTGTGTATATATACGAACATTAAACTCTGAAAACGAATCACAATGCAAATTGCTCGCCGCGAAATCTCGAATCGCCCCTGTCAAATCAGTGTCTCTTCCTCGAATCGAGCTTGGAGGAGCACTTCTTCTAGCCGAACTCGTAAAGAATATAAGGCTAATTTTGGACATAGATCCATCTCAAATCTACTGCTGGACAGATTCGACAATCGTGCTCAACTGAATCTCATCGCATGCGTCGAAATGGAACACCTTTGTAGCAAATAGAGTTGCCAAAATTCAGGACTTGACTAAAAATAACAACTGGTTATACGTCGACGGTACAAACAACCCGGCGGACATCGTGTCGCGCGGAAAACTACCACAAGATCTTCTTAATTGTGAATTATGGTTTCAAGGACCCTCATTTTTGTCGCGTGAAAAGGAACATTGGCCGGCTCAGCAGTGGAGTTCCAAATCGATCCACGAAGAATTACGTCAAACAAAGCATTCATTGACAGCACTTAAAGTTGATAATGATGATTTAGTCGCGAATTGTAAATATGTAAGCAATTATTCAAAACTACGACGGGTGTTCGCGTACGTAATAAAATTCTTTAAACTCTGCAGCCGCAAAAACTCCATTGCATCCGAATCCAAAGGTAGCTTATCGGCAGATCTGCTTCGAAGCGCAGAAATTAGAATGATATTTAATGTGCAGAATGTAAAATTTGAAAATGTTCGCCAAAACATAA
This sequence comes from Nephrocerus scutellatus, assembly GCA_947095585.1. NCBI lineage: Eukaryota > Metazoa > Arthropoda > Insecta > Diptera > Pipunculidae > Nephrocerus > Nephrocerus scutellatus. Next base: position 72,644,302 of record OX352763.1, read on the forward strand.
ACGCGGGCAAGGAATTAAATTCCAAAGGTTAAATTCGAAGTTTAAGGCCAATTACAAACGAACACGACGAACTTCCGGTACTCCGCGTCGGCGGTCGTTTATCGCACTCCGATCTTCCCTACGACATCAAACACTCATTAATACTACCAAACAATCATCCATTGACATCTTCATTATTAACTCATCTACACATCAACAACTTTCACGCAGGTCAGCAATCACTTACAGCCTTCGCACGTCAAAGATACTGGGTCGTCAATGCCAGACGCGAATGTAGAAAGGTAGTGCAAAAATGCATCAAATGCTTCAAATTCAAACCCCCACTGCTGACACAACTCATGGGAGATCTACCCGCCGACCAAATCAAACCAACATCGCGACCCTTCGTGCGTGCTAGCGTCGACCTTTGCGGGCCCGTCATGATTCACCACAAAATTCGAGGGAAACGACCAGACAAGTCATATCTCGTAGTATTTGTTTGTTTGGCGGCCAAGGCCGTTTATATTGAAGTAGCTAGCGACCTAAGCTCTCTAGCTTTCATAGCAGCACTAAAAAGATTCGTGTCTAGACGGGGACTCTGCACCGATCTATTTTGCGATAACGCCACCAATTTTGTAGGAGCATGTGGGCAATTAAAGGAATTTCAAGTTGATTTCAGCAACCAAGCCAATCGTCAACGAGTGGAATCATGCTGTAACGAACTAGGCAAACGATTCCATTTCATCCCACCTCGCTAGCCCCACTTCGGGGGTATTTGGGAAGCCGCCGTAAAGGTTGCAAAAACTCATTTACTTCGCACACTACAAGGGATATCGTTAACATATGAAGAGCTATTAACGGCGGTGTAACTGATAGAAGCTGTAATGAATTCTCGGCCTCTAACTCATGTTTCGTCAGATCCGCTCGATTATGAAGCATTAACTCCAGTACACTTCTTGATCGGAAGTCCACTGAACGCCATTCCTGAACCTATACAACCCGAAGACTTAGAAATGTCATCACTACAAACGCTGGCATCGAGTAAGCGCTGTACAACAGTCATTTTGGCGTCGTTGGGTAAAGGAATACCTAATGCAACTTCAACAGCGAAGAAACGACCCAATTTGGATCTCAACATGCTCGTCATCATTGTAGAAGACGGAATTCCACCAAATCAATGGCGCCTTGGACGAGTGGAAGCATAACATCCAGGAACCGACGGGGTGGTACGAGTGGAGTCCCTTCGCACTAAAAACGGCATCATCAAACGAAACATTCATAAACTAAGCCCGTTGCCTATTGAAACGGCTCAGGTTTAAATCATTGTTTAAATGAAACACCTTATAATTGAAGTCATATAGTTTCCTTTATTAGTTATTTGTTTTGAATTGTTGGTAAATATTGCTTAAAGATTTACTTTCATCTAAAGTTAATATAGTTTAATGTTAAACTTTCTTCCAATATCAAGGCTTGTCTTAATTGTCAGTTAACGTTTGGGTTAAAGCATTATTTGAAAGAATCTCCTTTCAACGGGGGGAGTATGTGAAATCTTGTACAAAACCAATCAAAATTAACTACTGTAAAAAATAAACTTGTACGAAATTAATACAAACTGCTGTAAACACAATCTTGTACAAAAACAAAATGGCTGAACATGGCAACGGAAGATCTAAAATAAAGAAGGTTATTCGCTTATAACCGGTAGAGCATTACACATCATCGTTTTCTTTTGTTCTCGCTCTACATCTTGCGCAAATTAGCTTAAGATTTTTCAACTACCTTTGGGAGATTGTAGTATTTTTTTGCCTCAATTTTCGGTCGTAGGCGAATTTGACTTGCGGAAGATGAGCATTGCAATCATTTCTGGCTCGTTTAAACTTTTTTCGGTTTTCCTCTGTAGGGTTTGCTTTGTAAAACCGAAAGCATACCTCTCTAATCCTAGAAGCCTCTTTACAGCTCGAGTCGTACCATCCATCATCCTTTGGTTTGATAGACTTATCCCTGAAGGCGATAAACTTTCTCATACCAATAAGAATGATGTTTGTGATTGCATCAGCGGCGGCATCCACGTTGTTATCGCGAAACAATAGCGACCAGTTATAACTCCCAAATAAGTTGTTAAGGCCGTCCCAATTGGCTTTCTCGTATTGCCATACTGTTTTTTTGGGAGTTTTTCTCTAACTGCGTGGTTTGTTAACGAGAAATTAGCTGATACAACACAATGGTCAGACGAGCCTAGAGGCGATAATACATTGACGGAGTATTTCTCAGGACGATAGGTAAGGAACAAGTCAAGGGTTTTTGCGGAATGATTTGCAATGTCAGGTATTCGTGTAGGCTCATTTACAAGCTGAGTAAGGTGATTTAAGTCAGCGAACAACTCAACTCAAAGCCACCCAGAATTGTGTACGTTGAAATCGCCCGCAATAACGATTTCAGTGTTTTCATGTTGAAGCTCTGTCTAAGTTGGGGCTTCTATAAAGAAAGCAGTAGTGGATGTTGCGTCCCTGTACCATTACTCTCAGCCATATGAAATTAAATTCCGCATTGGAACATTGGCTTAATTGAGGCAAAAGTTTGAACGCAAAATCACTACGGACATAAACTACGAGCCCGCGTCTTGGGAAAAATAATGGTACTAAGCAATACCCAGGCAGATTTAAATCTGAAGTATCAGAATTCATATCGGAAACTACACATCACTACACAAAACAAACACACAAAACACAACTTACCGCTTCTTTTAACCGAATTGAGAAGAGTATGTCTCAAATTGGATTATTAACACAAATTGTCGCCATTGTTATGCCTTCACGACAAAATGAGTTAAATCACCAAACGAAACAAACACTCATAATCCGTTATTCTTGAAGCTAAAGAACTGGATCATAAACAAACTGCCGCATGAAAAACATACGACAGTTGCGTTTCACTAAATTCTTTAGCTGCGCTGTTGATGATGATGGGACACAGGGACACACACACTGCACTTTGCGCTTGATTGAAGGCCGAACGCGTGAACCCTTTGATTGCACTTTTGAATTGCTTTTTTTTGTGCACAAACACACACAACACTTAAACTTTTTTGTTGTTTTATCACGCGAGTGCTGGAGTGCAGCACGACCGTGCCCAGCGGCGATTGAGAGACAACTGAAGCTTAATGTTTTTTTCTGTGGGTTTGTAGTGTGTTGGTTTTTTTGTTCTTTTCTCGTTTATTTTTAAATTCTCTATATTAACTTCGCGTGCCCGTGTGATTGTTTGTTTGTGTCTCGTGGAATCTTGCGATAAATTTTTAACCCATGATAAACAGAAATACAAGGTAATATATTCCGCGTTTCAATTTTGTTTTTTTTGCGCATGTACGTCATTCTGATACCTCTTGATCAGCTGTCACTTAAATTCCCTCTCTTACTTGTGTGTTTTTTTTTTCGATTCCATGACATTTTCTAGAAAAACATTTGCTCGAAAACATTTTCTCGAAAAACATTTGCTCGAACGTAATTTTTTGGTAAAATAAATAACCGAAAAATTTTAAAAAAAACTCACGTTTCGCGAACAAAAATTACTCGCGATAGTTTTTAGAAGGATGAAAACATAGACTATTTAGTTTTCGAGAAAATGTTTTTCTAGCAAATGTTTTTCGAGCAAATGTCGTTTTATACATTTTCTAGCAAATGTTCTTCGAGCAAATGTTTTTCGAGAAAATGTTTTTCTAGCAAATGTTTTTCGAGTAAGTGTCTGGGTACCTTTTTTTTCATAATACAGAAAAAATATTGTGAAATTTGTGAATATTTAAATAAAATAACTTAAAGAAAAAACTAAAGAAATTAAAAATTTGTGCTATGTTCAATTGTAAAGCAGTAATAAAAAATCACTGAAAAGAAACCTGAATGCAGTGCCAGGTAAAATCAAATATTTCGGATTTCCAAAAGATCCTACTTTTTGTAAAATTTGGGTAACAAAATGCCAAAGAAAAGGTCCGATAAACACTCAAAACGCCAGAGTTTGCTCAAAACATTTTGCTCCCGACCAATTTGAAGCATGAGTTGCTAAATTGACTCCAGACCTCGAATGGCTGCTTATGGACTGCAATTAGAAATTCAAGATGAAATTCTTACTGAAATGGAAAATCTAGTTACCACAATGCGATGTGGTAGTAGAACTAGTTATTACCTTTCCAGAAAGGGATTTTATTAAGAATTAGATCTCTAAAAATGCTTTTCGCTAACCTTAAAAAGAATCACAAAGCTGCATATGTTCTTACGTATCGCTTCAACCAAGATCTTTTGGAATTGTTCTTCGGAGTAATGCGTGCAAAAGGAGGGTTGTATGATCACCCAGGTGCATTGGAATTTAAATACCGATTGCGATTGTACATACTTGGTTGAAACGAAGGAATCATGTCAGATGCAGCTAATGTTATGGCTATGCCGGAATCAGAAATTGAGCATATGGGTTTACATGAAAAAATCGGGGACTTCTCAGAAAGCGCTGATGGTAGCATTTTGATATCATCCAACTTATTATCGGATCTTTTGCCGATAGAATGTGTAACCATTGCAAATGATGAGGAGCAAATATTCACTCTTGATGACATGAGCGATATCAAGTATGATGCCATAGAATATTTAGCTGGGTATCTCATAAAACGTTTCAAAGGGAAGATCTCCAATATCACAGAGATGTATTGCGATAAAAACAACGAATCAGGACTTACATGGACAAATGTTATTAGCGAAGGGGTCTTGCATAAGCCTAATGCATTATTTCTTTCGGAATTGGGAAAATTGGATACGATTTTCAATGAACAAAATGGTGAAAACAATAATTCACTTAAATCATGTTCAAATTATATTTCTTCTCTAATTTCTCAATATAACTGTGGTAACAAATCAAACATTGAAATCGTTAAAGTTTTTTTCCGATGTAAAATGTATTTTCGAATTAATATTAAAAATAGAAAAAAAATAAGCTTCATTGTAAAAAAAGAAAAATAAACAAAACAGTTAACTGAAACTATGATAGGTATCATAATATATACCTATATAATAGATATAATAATGACATACGTGTACCTGTGTATGTGTATTCAAATTATCTTAATAATAAAATATTCTTAACAAGAAAAACCAATTATTATTTAACTTTTATTAAAAAAATGTTCAGATAGGTATAATAAATACCTCATTACCAGAACAAAGCAAAGAAAAGGGTATCAAGCTTACGTCATCAATGTTAGAAAGAGATGGAGATAGACATGCGCAATATATTACCTTGTATTTCTGTTTATCATGCCATTAACCCATTACCCATTTTAACCCATTTCATTGAAACTTTGCACACATGCATATCTTCGGTGAAGACACTTCTCAATTCAAATTTGGGGCCCCTCGGGCGTCGTGGTCGGGGGATCCCATACAAATATTTTACAAAATTTACCCGATTTTCTTCAAATTTTATATATATGTGTAGCTCCGATGGACAAAACATTTAATTTTTTTAAAATTATCCCCATTTTTTAAAATTTTTAACACATGTGTATCTGTGATGGAGAAGACAAGTTTTCCACGAATTTGGCATCGTTATATAAAGCTTGGATACGGTTGAGTTGTTTTCCGGAATAATACTATTCCCCACATAGTTTCGATAATTAGCTATCAAAAGCCTGTGCAAAGTCGACAAGACGCAGATATATAGGAAAAATTTAATTCTGCGCTTTGTTTCGTGATGATCTGTAGGGTATCTGTTTGGTCGATACACGATCTATGTGGTCTTAAGCCAGCTTGCTCTTTTCGGAGTGTAGGTTTTAAAATATTATCGATGCGTTCATGAATTATTATGATGATAATCTTGTTTACCGTCTTTAGTAGAGTAATGCCAAGCCAGGTTGAGCAGGTAGTAATATCCCATTTCTTGGGAAGTTTTATAATAAGTCCTTCAGTCCAAGTGTTCGGGATATCTTCACATCCCAGACTTGATCTGAAATCTCTATCGTTTGCTGGTTAGTTGGGCCTCGAACAACTTCGTGAGATGGTCTGTTGAACAATTCAGCAGAGAAGATATGATTCATCTAAACTAAAAACATGACGGCGTCTAGTATTGGTGTAATTGTGTGCGCAAGGCTTTATTAGGCGTACGGACTGCCACTGTTTGGTTGTATTAAATAAAAATATGTTTTAAATACAAGATTTTTAACAAATAACCAGTTTGTAGTAATAAAATATTTCTAAACCTATTGATACATGATGTTTTTATTTACATAGACATATCTTTGAAATAACTTTTAAATTAGAATTATTATTTTTTTAAAAACAGTTTTACGGCTTTATGGACGTGGCAAAAACATGTCACAATTTCACAGAAGGGAACATTTTATTCCAAAAATACAAAAATCTAACACGGATAATGCAAAAAAATCATTGGTAAACAGGAAATCTAACGGGTCATCAGGGTCATTAAATCGGACTACACAATCAAGAAAAGGTCAAACCAATAACATAAATGAAAAAGACCGTCAGGAGCGAGAAAAACTTGTACTGTGGCGTTCACCTTTTCAAACTATTGAATACTGCGCATTAGAACTTAAAACCTTAATTCGAACATCTAGTATAAAGTCAGTATGAAAAATAATACAGACCATGTTTTTATATTTATTGTCATGTGCAACATTTTAGAGTACTTCAACATCGTGCTGTTTTAGCTTGTTTTTTAGTGTTATGCATTCTGTGTTACATTTTGTTCAATATTACTGGATGCCATCAGCGTGCTCTCGATATTATTCGAAAGAACACTTGGTTTGCTGTGTATTGGCTTGGATTGGGAATCCTTTCATCAGTAGGTTTAGGTACTGGACTTCATACGTTTCTCTTATATTTAGGACCACACATAGCTTCTGTTACTTTAGCTGCATATGAGTGCAACTCTCTAAATTTCCCAAAACCACCATATCCAGATGAGTGAGCATAACAAATATCTTGATTAATTTAAACAATTTACTATTTTATATTCATTTTTATATTTAAGAATTATTTGCCCGAAGGAATCAAATACAAATGATACACCAAATTTGTGGAACATTATGTCAAAAGTACGACTTGAAGCTTTCTTATGGGGAGCGGGAACTGCGCTGGGTGAACTACCGCCCTATTTTATGGCCAAAGCAGCTAGGTTGTCAGGCTGTGATTCAGCAGGTTCAGAAAACGTGGTTGCATTAAAAGAATTTAAAACAAAGGAAAATCAAAAATGGCTGAGTTTATTCGACAATGGTAAATTATTTATGGAGCGAGTTGTGGAACGAATTGGTTTCTTCGGGATTTTAGCTTGCGCTAGTGTAAGTATTCTCAATCGATTGAAATAGGTTGTTTAAATTTTTTCTATTCAAAAATAAATAGATTCCAAACCCTCTTTTCGATTTGGCTGGTATAACTTGCGGACATTTTCTAGTTCCATTTTGGACATTTTTCGGAGCCACACTAATTGGTAAAGCTGTTATTAAAATGCATATTCAAAAAATTTTTGTCATCATAGCTTTTAATGAAACATTAATCGAACGGGCTGTCGATATGCTTCAAGTAATACCTATTTTTGGAAAAGCCTTGCAAGAGCCGTTTAAATTTTTTTTACAAAATCAAAAGAATCGTTTACACCGACATACTGCAACAAGTGAATCTGGAAATATATTGTCAAAATTTTTTGAAACTTTTGTCATTTGTATGGTTTGTTACTTTATTGTTTCTATTATAAATTCATTGGCCCAAAGTTATCATAAGCGAATTCATAAGAAATGCAAAAATGTGAAAAAATAAACAGTTATTGAATAAATGTTATAAATATTTCGATTATATCTTAAAATGTGTTCTATTTGTAGCAAATATTTTAAATTATAATTTATTATCATAAACATTGTTCCCAATTTCAAAGATTTGGCTGTCCTTTGTCCAATGTCCTTTGAGAAATCACCGTCATAATATTTGGCTCTAAACCTGTGGTTTGGTCCTCGCCTCTTCTGTACAGATTTCCAGCCATTCATCCAGTTTGGCATCTCCTAACTTGGTGTCCTAGGTTACATCATTTTTCCAGTGTTGGTTGGACTCGCTGTCCCATAAATCCTACCGCAAAGGACCTTATCAGCCGGAACCCTTCGCTCATGTGTGTTCTTTCACCGGAGGAGCAAATCGAGCTTAATTCTCTTCCAGCTGTTGACGTTTCGGTATGTCATAGTTCTCATCACAGAGTCTCCGTAATCGTCCTTTCTCACATACGGGGCCAACAATTATCCCCAATACTTTTCTCTCAAACGCGGCTAAGAGGTCAGAATATAGTCTGAAATCCATATTTAAAAACTGGTATGACCATTGTCCTATACCCCAGCAGTTGGACGTCATAGAAAAATTCCAGAGTCTTGACAGACTCATTAAATGAAGCTCCCCACCCCCAGAATTCGTGTCACTCTCTATCTGGAATAAAAGCTTCTTGTACAGGTGTTAAAAAATCAATGCAATTTCTCCACTGTGCGAGAGCACATATGGCCACAACAATAGAGCAAATTGTGTTTGAGAGTAGGTAACCCTCTGAAGTAAATGTGGAATGAAAGTAATGTCGAGTTTATTTTTGTTTTAGCAATCTGCGGTCGAGCGTAGATTTTTTCTCGAAAAACGAACACGAAAGCCGAGAATCTTTTGTTTACATTGTTTTGTTGCATGTGTTGTTGTTGCAGTTAATGAGAAGAGGGGTAAATCTCCCAAAATATCAAGATCTGTTTGAGCGGAAATCCAATCTACCGTAGATTGGTTTTTTGGAATAAACGAACAACTTAACAGCCAAAAAAGCACTCTACGGCAGATTTTTTTTTAAAAAAAAAACGACATAAGAGTGAATGCAAATATGAATGTTATAGAATGAATGAAACAAATCCCACAATCCAAGATGGAACAGCATATGCCGTAGTATTAATGTCTAGTCCTCGTGCGACTCAAAATTAATGAATTATATATACAAAAATCAATTTCCGTGCGTTGGTCTCGCAAAAACGGCTCGACCGATTTTGATGATTCTTTTTTTGTTTTGTTCGTCTCAATACTGGGATGGTTTTCAAAAAAACCAAAGAAGCTGGAAAATCGAGAAAATAAAAATTGCATTTTGTATGGGAATGCACTTAATTGTTTTTCGAAAATGAGCATTCATTTAAATAGCCACCTCCGATTACTTTCAATAGATGGCGTTGATGGCGGACATAATCTATCTTTTGAAATGTGCATTACATATTACTGATTCGAAGAGCTCACGGGTTTTTCGGAACATAGCGCAAAATTCCAAAAACCATAATTGACTAAGCGAACGAGCCATATTGGCGGCGAAATCAAATATGTCAATGATCTCAACGCGACCATTCAAAATTTCATTTCGGAACAGTTGTTTTCCTTTAAATCGGTTGGCGTAGTATCAACCGGGATGAAGTAGTCAACTATCCCACCGAATTCTAGAACTCGATAGAATTGCCCGGCGCTGGCTGTGAAAAAGCTTATGAACAACGTCATCGAGGGAAAGTACAAAGGAGTGGATGTTTTGGTTCCGCGCTGATGATGATTCCAACAGACTTGCCATTAGAGATCAAACGACTGCGTCTCTCCTTCGCAATGATCATCCACAAATTAAAAGGCCAAACCAAACGTAAGCTATCATCTTTGTTTACGCGCCGGAAAACAAAACGATAAACATAGTTTACCACAAAGCTTTGCATTGAATGTTAACCTCATTTCTTTTCCATGTAAATAGGAGATATTGAGTTCATTTGAATTACGACCAAGATTTATTTAATCACTAAACGAAACTCAAACCGCGGCCAATATTTCAATGAATTGTAGTTGGAAGGTTGATTGGGATTTACTTTCAAGAGTTACAATCAAATTAATTTGGGTGGTACGAAGTTCACCGTATTCACCATAAAAAGTATATTTTTTTATGTAAATTCTCTAATAGGAGATACATATGTGTGCAAAGTTTAAGCCGTGTTAATTTGGAAAAAAATAATTTTACAGCCCCTTCACTTTAAAATTTTTTCAAAAACTGTTGTCAACGGAGATACTTATGTGTAAAAAACACAACAAGCTTTTAGTTTGGTTATCAACATTTGCTGTTTTGCTTTGGCTAATCCAGCTTGGCTTACAACACAATCGCATAAGCATAAAGCCGAAAATAAATCCAAAAAGTTTTTAGGATTTATAACTAAATCCATTTTTTAGTTATAGCGCTCACCGTAAGGCGGTGTTTTGTTTAACACACATAACAAAGTGCATCGAAAATTTTAAGCCAAAAGCTGTTGCTTTGAAAAGCTAAGCATACTCATGTAGACGATACAAACTAGGACAAATTAGAGTAGTGTATGTTATGCCATTATACGTGCGATAACTATACTCAGTAAACTCAGTGAACTCACTGGATGTACTGGGTGTAAGAGTGGTGTCCGTTATGCCACTTATGTGCTTAGACGTTCTTTTATACCATCTTGATTTGATTAGCTCAGAGCTTTGGAGACCAAGTGTTGTGTATATGTAGTAAGCGAAAAAGAATAATTGTTTAACGTAAAGTTGTTCAAAACAATTTAACAAAATCAGGCTAGGATACACTGATTATCGACGACGACCACGGTAACGAAAATAGGTAAACGATTTAAGAATTTTCTCAAGGAACGTACGCTCACTGTATAGAGCTCGAGCTGCACAACAGCTAGCTGATACCCTGTCCAAATATATTGCTGACATAACAGCAATTCAGGAGATGCGGTGGATGGGGAATGTTGTCTTACAAAATCAGAATATGACATATATTACAGCTGTCATACAAAACATGTGCTCGGGGTGGGGTTTCTAGTCAGCAAAAGAATGAAACCCACCGTCATCGGATCGGATAAATGAACGGCTATGCATCCTTCGCGTGCGGGGCAGATTTAAAAACATAAGCCTCATAAACATTCACGTACCTACAGAGGATTCCCCAGATAATAAAAAAAATAATTCTTTTAATAAGTCGAACTAAAACTCATGCCTGTCCTCAGTATGACGTAAAAATAATTCTGTGGGATATGAATGCCAAAATAGGTAAAAAAAAAATCTGATGACGGTACTAACGTCGACTCGGACAATTATCTTGTGGATATGGTGCTCCGAGCGCGGATTGCATCTTCACGAAAGACTGCTTCCGCGAATCAGATTCGAGTCAACACGGCTGCCCTTCGCAACGAAGATACCAGAAACAACTCCGGTCAAGGGATGAGATTCGCCCTAAATGCAATAGAGTAAGTCCTGGGGCTTTGATGTCGGGCGGAGAAGAGAAATGGACACGCCTTAAGAATACTATCATTAGTACTGCTGACTCCATCTTAGGAAAAAGTCGTAGAGATCGGAACGACTTGTTCGAGGACGAAATTAAGCTAGCGACTGAACGTAAGAATGTTCCGTGCAATGCAACAATCTCAAAGAACGCGGAAGATGAATATAGTGCGTGAAACACAAACACGCCTAAGCTTCGTCTTCGTCTATGTTTGTCAATTTGCTTTGAATGACTTTTCTCGTATGACATTTCTCAAATGAGAGTTCTGCCATTGTCAGCAGTAATTTTTCTGGAATTTGTGTTTTATTTTTGTTTTGGAGCGTATAGTAAATAAAAAACTCCCGCTCCCTCACCAGGTTTATTAGTCGGTCTTCAAAACACATCATTAATTCTTCGTTTTCATCAATATTTTTCATCTCCATTACAAAACGAATTTTCCCGCACAAAATAATTTTGTTTGTTGACGTTTTTTACAGCTGTTGAGCTGTCAGGCAAAGCAAATGTTCAGCACTTTGAACTAGAGCTTCCGTTTGGAGTCACGTTACGTACATTACGTTTTTCTATACGATTGCCAAACGAAACGTTGAAGCCGAAGCTACATTGTGTTAGGAAGCATTGAAATCGTATGGCTGAACTCGTAAACGTCAGGCGAAGACGAAGCTGAAGCGTGTTTGTGTTTCCCGCATAAAGAGCTCAGAAGATATGAAAAAAACAGTTCACCGGAGAAAGAAAGCAACAGAAGAATTTCGTTCGTGAACTAGAACAGTACCGAGAGCAAGGACCGCACCGGACGCCGAAGTTCTACCAAAGAGTCCACGGTATGACATATACCCCGCGTTGCAAAAACTGCAGAGACAAAGAGGGTTACATGATCGCCGATCTCAAAGGCATCTTAGAGCGATGGGAAGACCACTTTCATGAATTGCTAAATGGCCAGTTAACTGAGGATTTGAAGACTCCACCAATGACCGAAGACCATAAGTCATCCAGTTCCATACCAGTGTGGCTTCATCCCAGGCAAATCAACAAACTTATTAGATTTACATCCTTAGGAATGGTGTTGAGGAGGTTGATGTTGATGACTCGAAGCCCGTACATTTTTTTTACATAAACTAATTACCATTGAAAGAATTGCGCCACGACAATAAGGTGGGCTATACCCTGAAACTTAAAATAAAAAAAGGGCTTCCCGGTTAATTATGTGCGGAGAAATTCGTTAATAACAAGGCCATCAAACGGGTTTATACTGACACCTTTACAGATTTAGGCTGAATGACATGACTACCATCACTTATATTCTAACATGTCATCATATTGTGGGCGCCGTGGCTCAGTGGATAAGAGCATGGACTTCTGAGCAGGGGGTTCGTGGTTCACCGCTCGCGAATGGATGACAAACGTTCCGAGAGTAATAACTTGTCACGGAATGCTTCTCAATTCACCGTTCGGATCCGGTTTTAAATTGTAGGTCTGCTCCATTTGTGTGCAAAAATATACATGCTCAAAACAAATGGTCGCGAGAAGTAAGGATTTGGACCGCAATGGTCTGTCGCGCCGAATATTTTTATATTATTATTGTCATCAGGACTGTTACATCTGTGGGAAATTTATATTCAATTGAATGTCGGTAATTGCAAAATATGCTTGCAAAATTTTAGACCGCATTAATTTGAAAAGCTTCTATATTCTAAGTCCATGGTTGGATCAGTTTATTTGCACCATAACTGCATTGTCACCGCGACTAGATGTTGTGCGTTGCATATGTGTACGAAACTTCAATTCGGTTGGATAACGAGAAGTATGTCAAAATAGGCTTGCAGAATTTTAGACCGCAAAATTATTGTAGCTTCTAAAAGCCAAGTTCATCGTCGGAAAAGGTTATTTGTACCATAGCATTGCATTTTCACGGGTACGGGTTTGTGCAAAATTTCAACTCAATTGGACAATGGGAAGTTGATGAAAATCGAGTTGCAAGATTTGCAGCTAAGAAACAGGTGAACCCAAAAAACTGTGTTTATCTTCAGAGCCCATAATCAGCTCAATGGAACCAAAATATTGTAATATTATTAGTACTGCCCTTGTATGCGAAACTTCAATTTGATTGGATAAGGAAAAGTTTATAAAAATAGGCTTGCAAATTTTTAAAACTACAAAATTTATGAAGCTTCTGAATGCCAAGTCTATTGTCGGAAAAGTGTATTTGTAAAATAGCATTGCATTTGTGGCGGTTCATGTAGTACCGCGGACGTTTGCCGAAAAAACGAATCGAATGTATTTCCGAACACGAACACATTAGTACTATTTTCGAACACAGAGCATTGTTAAGTTTCTCGCACTGGTTCGGACTACGGTGTAAAAAGGAATAGTGACAAAAAAATCTCTCTCTTCTATCTAGAACATTGGTCGGCGTCGCACACATTTTAGCATTTTTAATTGTGAAAATTAAAACTCAACCGGTGTAAGATTGTAAAGTCATCGCTTGCTTAAATCTATCTTTTTAACATTTAATAAAAATACCTTGTTATAAAATAATCAATTTCAACATTTTAATTCTTGGTACATTCGGGCGTCGTTGTCGCGCACGCGCATTTTAGCGAAGCACGTTATTTAATGGATCGGAATAATTCAACCAATTCGCTAAAACTGGTAACCCCGACGAGAAAATTTTTTTTCTATAAACGTCGATAAATCTTTTTTTCGATTAAACAATATTATACAGCGGCTGCCATTGGCAGTAATACACACAATCATACCACTCAGCAAGCATAAACGACCACCGACAATTCTATTTCAAGCAGCACCTTTGGAAACCTAATTGTAAAGGGTGCCAGATTATCTTCGGCAATTACAACAGCTGCAGCAGCTACAACAGCTTTAATTGCAAATTCAACATCCATAGCAGCACCAACAAAAGCAGCTTTCTACCGCACACATACGGCTTTAATTCAGCAGCAACAACAACAACAACAGCAGCAACAAAATCAAAATCCACAACAAACGCTACTTTCATCAAACATCGAAGTGGACAGATAAATCTTCAACTAAGGAACTTCAGCTCAGCAGTAGAAAGAAGATCTAACAGTTAATATACAAAACCAAAAGTGTACAAGGTAAGCGATTTTATTTACTAATTTTGCACCGGCTAAATACGCCATTCTGTTGGTTTTTTTTTTTTTTTTTTTAATGCGACGTGTTAAAATAAAATCAGTGTTTTGATACGATGATTGGTGCGTCACTTTTCTTTCATACCTTTTTCTTTTTGTTATAGTCGTCTCAAGTCCTTACGCTATACGAGGGTGGTCCGAAAAGTTATTAATTATCGGTATTTGTTATTTCTCTACCTTTCGTTTCTTCGGCAGAGGGTTGCGCTGCCACAGGAGCCGCTACAGCAGACTAGTGACTAGTAAACTAGCGTCTTTTGTCTTGTCCTGCCCGTACTGTAAATCGGTTCATATATAGTTTGTTCGTAGCGTTACACAAATTATTAGGTAGGACAAAAAATCATGACTGACAACGAGGATGAGAAAGCCTCGGTCGACAACCACCATACGACCAATATTTATAGGGTATCTGTAAAATACTCAGCGTTCAATCGAGACGATTCTGAGATTTGGTTGAAGCAACTCGAGGCTCAGTTCGAATTAAGTGGTGTTACCACAGAGAAAACAAAATACGGTCATTTGGTAGCTGTTCTCGACGCGGAAACGATTAGATGCGTTCCCGATTTAGTTTTGAACCCCCCCTCGACAGACACATATCAGTCTTTAAAGGCAGCTATTGTCAGCAGGTGTGGGCGCCGTAGCTCAGTGGAAGTGCACATGGCTGCTGAGCAGGAGGTTCGCGCTTCGAATCCCAGCAACACCAAAAGTATTTTTCACGGTATCCCACCTCTAGCAAATGGGTGACAAACGTTCCGAGAATAAAATACCTTGCCACGGAAAGCTTCTCAATTTGCCTTTCGGATCCGGCCTTAAATTGTAGGTCCCTTCCATTTGTGTCCAAAAATATACATGTTGCTTATGGTTGCAGAGATTGCCCACCAATGTACAGAAAATTCTATCGTGTATGGAAGAGTATGATTTGGAGAAAATCGCAACTTCAGCGGATAAAATTATGGAAATAAACAGACCTTCAGGTATTTATAATATGTCCAGCTCCCCACAAGTCGCATAGGGTGAAGCCGACCAGTCATTGTCACCTAGCATCAACGCTTTGACTAAAACGGTTCGATAATTGGATTTTTGTCAAAAGACAGTCCAGAGACGACGGTTATAACCAACCCGTTGCAGAACGGTACCGTAGTAAGGACGCACTCTTCCTAGTCCGGAAAACCTTTAGGCTCATCACTGTTCGCGGCAAGTGATAGAAGCCAGTCGAATAGCTGCCTGATAGTACTCGATTCAACTTCAAAGCAACAGTTTCTTATCGACACAGGTGCAGAAATTTCGGTCGTACCACCAACACTTCGTGAAAAGTCCTCTAAATCGGACTTAAAATTATTTGCGGCAAATTCGACTCCAATCGAAACTTTCAGCACAAAGGAACTGACATTAAATCTTGGACTACGTCGTCCATTCGTTTGGAAGTTCACAATTGCAAATGTCGATCGTTGCATTATTGGAGCAGATTTCTTGTTACACTACGGACTTTTAGTCGATATCGGGGGCAAAAGGTTAATCGATCAGCTGAATTCTCTGTCGATAGGCGGAACACCGATCGCATCACCATCATATCAATTAACAGTAATTAATTTAGACAATTGCAACCCACAATTCCGTGGACTACTACAAAGTTTCGGTTCGATTACCCACGAATCACGTACACTCAACACGGCCAAACACAACGTCGAGTATAAAATAGAGACAACGGGTCAACCATGCGTTGCAAAAGTCAGACGTCTCAATACCGAGAAGAGGACAATTGCAAAGAAAGAAATTGATCTTTAGTTGAGTCGGGGTGTATGTCGTCCTTCAAATAGCAATTGGCTAGTCCACTCCACGCTATCGCTAAGGATCGAAAAAGGACGGTGGTTGGAGACTATGCGGAGATTACTGCCAATAAAATTAAAAAACAAAGCCGAATCGTTACCCAATACCGTTTGTCACGGACTTCAGTCATCAACTCGACGGCTGTCAAATATTTTTAAAAATCGATCTTGTACGGGCTTATGACCAGATTCAGATCTGTAAGACGGACATCGAGAAAACAGCAATGCGTATTCCATTTGGATTGTTTGAGTTTCACGCATGACTTTTGGTCTTCGAAACGCGGCTCAGACATTCCAACGCCTGATCCCCTCAATTTTCCGCGACACAAAATGCACCTTTCCGTACATTGATGATATATTAGTCGCATCAACTAACTCAAAGCAACATTTAGAGCACCTGCGATAGTATTTCAACTGCACAGGAAGCAGACTAAGAGTAAGAGAGCGACTGACTGCATGCTCGCCTTTTTATAGCTTTTGTGTGGCAAAAATTGTAAATAGCGTGCTGCGCTGTGATTGGTCAGTCCGGTAGCGTGATGTTGTTTTGACTGTTTTTATATTCATATCCGATTGTTGGCTGCACTGCCTGGGTACAGGGTGCACCCGAATTTGGTAAAAAGTATATTGCATGTTTTGTGTGAACAAAATTCGGCCACGAGAATTTTGTTCCTCAAAAGTTTTACTGGCAGAACTCACTGAAAGCTTTCAAACTCCGGTCCTCTCAAACATCAAGTTTTCAAATGTATTCTGTTGGTCGGATTCGACAATTGTCTTAACGTGGATTGCATCTACTCCGTCAAAATGGACAGTCTTCGTGGGTAACAGAGTTTTCAAAATACAGTAAGCAACCAAGAATTGCATTTGGAGTCATGTGCCCAGTGGAGAAAACCCAGGTGACTTGGTAAGCCGGGGAAGTAGTTCCGAAGAACTAAAAACATCACAAATATGGTTTTACGGACCAAAATTTCTGCAAGAACATTCTGTGAGCTTTTAATTGCCTCGAAGCTCCGGAAGCGCGAAAGAGTTGCGTTGTAATGCACGTCCGTTGTGAACCAGACATTGTAGCCGGGTCCAAGTTCGCGCACTCTTATATGCGGCTCAGCAGAGTGTTCATTTATGTATTGCAGCTCGTGCGACACCTCACAAATAGGAAAATTCACATCGGTGATATAACTGTCGATGAGCATGAAAACACATTGAAATACATTGTTCGATATATTCAAAAAATAAGTTTTTCAAAAGAATATCGTGCATTAAGTCAAAAAAGGTTGATTGAAAGCGCGAGTATATTAAAAGGTATTTATCCTTGGATGGATTCAGATGGCATATTACGTGTAGGTGGACAGCTTAAAAATTCATATCTGCATTTTGACGCACAGCATTAAATGATTTGATTTGATTTAAATGAATGTTGATTAATTGAACTAAAAGCTTGTCGCGACATAAATATTAAATAATTCTATTACATTAATTACAATTTTTTTTTAAATAAATCTCGCGACAAGCGAAATGTAAAGAAATGTATGTGGTTAGTGTGGTATTGGTGTTGAGGCATTTTTTAAAGCTTTTAATTAACTTGCTTTGTCCGTTTAGCAAAATCTTTGAAGTCGATTTTTATCAACTTCCCGTTTTCGAATTTTTGCACATACATGTAGTCCTCGTGACAATGTTTAGCGAATTGGTTGGATTATTCCGATCCATTGGTCAAAGCGGCAGGGTGGCCTAATGTTTCGCCCCGATCGCGTTGCAGCAACCGGTGGTCTGAATGTCTGTGAATCATGAAGGTCGAATCTCACACGTCTTTGGGTGTTGTCTTACTCTCCCCGAGAGTTGGGCTAGAAATTGGTTCTGAGGCGTCTGTATCGTCAGTGACTTCGTTGGAAACTATTGAGGGGCTCAGACATTCCAACGCCTGATCCCCTCAATTTTCCGCGACACAAAATGCACCTTTCCGTACATTGATGATATATTAGTCGCATCAACTAACTCAAAGCAACATTTAGAGCACCTGCGATAGTATTTCAACGCTTGTAGGACGCCGGTTTGGTTATCAACTTGAACAAATATGTTTTCGGGGTGAAACAAATCGATTTTCTCGGCTTTGATATTTCGGTATTGGGCATTAAGCCATCGCAATCTCGAGTTGAAGCGATAACGAAATTCACACAACCAACTACCACTAAAGGTATACAACGATTTCTGGGCATGATAAACTATTATCGGATTTTCTTGCCAAACGCGGCTCAGGACCAACTCATTTTGTACGAATTTATAAAAGGACGAAAAAAGAACGACAATAGCAAAATAGCGTGGTGTGCTGAGTCAAATAAAGCTTTCGAGCGTCGCAAAGAACGTTTGGCAGAAGCCGCACAATTAGCTTACCCGTCGGCTATTCTTAAGTTAGCCATCATGGTTGACGCGTCCAATCAGTCAATCGGTGCTTTAGTTCAGCAGCACGCATCAGAAGGCTGGCAGCCATTAGGTTTCTTCTCGCGAAAACTCACTAATGCTGAGAAAAAATACAGCGCATACGACAAGGAATTGCTTGCGGCTTGTTGCGAGATATCCGCTCATGGGCGAAAAGCTGTTCCAACTGTCAAAAATGCAAAATCTCGAAGCACGTAAAAACCCCGTGTGGCAATTATCCCACAGTCAGTCGACGATTCGACGAGATACATATTGACATAGTCGGTCCTCTAGAGCCATCAGAAGGACAACGTTACTGTCTAACAATGATAGATCGCTTCACGCGTTGGCCAGAGGTTGCCCAAATTGCGGATGTAAAAGCCGAAACTATTGCAGATGCGCTATTGAGGGTGTGGATCGGCAGATTCGGTGTGCCAACAATTATAGTTTCTGACAGAGGAGCTCAATTTGAGTCTGAATTATTCGCAAGCCTTGGTAATTTAGTTGGTTTTCAATGTAAACGAACTACAGCGTACAATCCGGCTTGCAACGGTATGGCACCGCAGTTTGAAAGCAGCAATAAAGTGCGTCAACGATCCGCAATGGACAAGGTCTTTGCCACTCGTGCTGTTGGGTTTGAGAACCGCTTTTCGGGATGACTTCGAAGCTTCCTCAGCCGAACTTGTTTATGGTGAAAAACTCCGTGTTCCTAGAGACATGATACAACAATCATCATTCACTACACAGAATGAGGTCGTCACTCAGATTCAAAAATTCTTCATATCCTTCTTCAATCTTTCTTCAATATCCGACCAGTACCGCCGACCCTACATTGCAAAAGCGGAAACATTTTCGACTTCAGAGAACTTGAAACTTGTTCTCATGTTCTAGTCCGCACGGATGCATTGCGCAGACCTTTGCAACCTCCGTACGAGGGGCCCTATCGGGTACTACATCGGTATGATAAGTATTATACGCTGTTGGTGAAAGGCGTCGAATCAAACGTTTCATTAAACAGACTGAAACCCTATTTTATCGAGGCAGACGGCCAGGACAGGGCGGGCATTGACGTTCGCACAGACGCCAACGAAGTCACTGACGATACAGACGCCTCAGAACCAATTTCTAGCCCAACTCTCGGGGATAGTAAGACAACACCCAAAGACGTGTGAGATTCGACCTTCATGATTCACAGACATTCAGACCACCGGTTGCTGCAACGCGATCGGGGCGAAACATTAGGCCACCCTGCCGCTTTGACCAATGGATCGGAATAATCCAACCAATTCGCTAAACATTGTCACGAGGACTACATGTATGTGCAAAAATTCAAAAACGGGAAGTTGATGAAAATCGACTTCAAAGATTTTGGTAAACGGACAAAGCAAGTTAAATAAAAGCTTTAAAATTCTTTACATTTCGCTTGTCGCGAGATTTATTTAAAAAAAAAATTGTAATTAATGTAATAGAATTATTTAATATTTATGTCGCGACAAGCTTTTAGTTCAATTAATCAACATTCATTTAAATCAAATCAAATCATTTAATGCTGTGCGTCAAAATGCAGATATGAATTTTTAAGCTGTCCACCTACACGTAATATGCCATCTGAATCCATCCAAGGATAAATACCTTTTAATAAACTCGCGCTTTCAATCAACCTTTTTTGACTTAATGCACGATATTCTTTTGAAAAACTTATTTTTTGAATATATCGAACAATGTATTTCAATGTGTTTTCATGCTCATCGACAGTTATATCACCGATGTGAATTTTCCTATGTGTGAGGTGTCGCACGAGCTGCAATACATAAATGAACACTCTGCTGAGCCGCATATAAGAGTGCGCGAACTTGGACCCGGCTACAATGTCTGGTTCACAACGGACGTGCATTACAACGCAACTCTTTCGCGCTTCCGGAGCTTCGAGGCAATTAAAAGCTCACAGAATGTTCTTGCAGAAATTTTGGTCCGTAAAACCATATTTGTGATGTTTTTAGTTCTTCGGAACTACTTCCCCGGCTTACCAAGTCACCTGGGTTTTCTCCACTGGGCACATGACTCCAAATGCAATTCTTGGTTGCTTACTGTATTTTGAAAACTCTGTTACCCACGAAGACTGTCCATTTTGACGGAGTAGATGCAATCCACGTTAAGACAATTGTCGAATCCGACCAACAGAATACATTTGAAAACTTGATGTTTGAGAGGACCGGAGTTTGAAAGCTTTCAGTGAGTTCTGCCAGTAAAACTTGTGAGGAACAAAATTCTCGTGGCCGAATTTTGTTCACACAAAACATGCAATATACTTTTTACCAAATTCGGGTGCACCCTGTACCCAGGCAGTGCAGCCAACAATCGGATATGAATATAAAAACAGTCAAAACAACATCACGCTACCGGACTGACCAATCACAGCGCAGCACGCTATTTACAATTTTTGCCACACAAAAGCTATAAAAAGGCGAGCATGCAGTCAGTCGCTCTCTTACTCTTAGTCTGCTTTCTGTGCAGTTCGGATCACGTGGTGGTAAGTCATTGTTAATAAAAATTAGTTCACTTAATTCACTGACTATCGCTGACGACGTCTTCCTCTGCTCCCGTCATTCGTACGACGCAACTTCGCTGTGTGGCTCCCCTACGGGTTGTTGTGCTGGTACATCCAGCAGATCGCTGCCGACGTCTTCCTCTGCTTCCGTCATTCGTACGACGCAACTTCGATGTGTGGCTCCCCTACGGGTTGTTGCGCTGGTACATCCAAAAGATCGCTGCCGACGTCTTCCTCTGCTTCCGTCATTCGTACGACGCAACTTCGCTGTGTGGCTCCCCTACGGGTTGTTGCGCTGGTACATCCAGCAGATCGCTGCAGACGTCCTCCTCTGCTTCCGTCATTCGTACGACGCAACTTCGCTGTGTGGCTCCCCTACGGGTTGTTGCGCTGGTACATCCAGCAGATCGCTGCCGACGTCTTCCTCTGCTTTCGTCATTCGTACGACGCAACTTCACTGTGTGGCTCCTCTGCGGGTTGTTGCGCTGGTACATCCAGCAGATCGCTGCCGACGTCTTTCTCTGCTTTCGTCATTCGTACGACGCAACTTCACTGTGTGGTTCCCCTACGGGTTGTTGCGCTGGTACATCCAGTAGATCGCTGCCGACGTCTTCCTCTGCTTCCGTCATTCGTACGACGCAACTTCGCTGTGTGGCTCCCCTACGGGTTGTTGCGCTGGTACATCCAGCAGATCGCTGCCGACGTCCTCCTCTGCTTCCGTCATTCGTACGACGCAACTTCGCTGAGTGGCTCCCCTACGGGTTGTTGCGCTGGTACATCCAGCAGATCGCTGCCGACGTCCTCCTCTGCTTCCGTCATTCGTACGACGCAACTTCGCTGTGTGGCTCCCCTACGGGTTGTTGCGCTGGTACATCCAGCAGATCGCTGCCGACGTCTTCCTCTGCTTTCGTCATTCGTACGACGCAACTTCACTGTGTGGCTCCCCTACGGGTTGTTGCGCTGGTACATCCAACAGATCGCTGCCGACGTCTTCCTCTGCTTTCGTCATTCGTACGACGCAACTTCACTGTGTGGCTCCCCTACGGGTTGTTGCGCTGTGTAAAGTTGGTCCCTTTTCGAAGCCAACCTTGTGGTTTAGAGTTTATATCAACCTTGATTCTTGACTGTGTTCGGCGTGTTGCCGTATAACCACTAACCCAAAAGCCGGAGCTCCTTAGGGCGTCAGTATCAGGACGATATGTTTACGAGGAAAAAATAAGACGACGAGGTTTTTACTTTCAACGTTCACTTTTTGGAAATGAATGAATTTATTTGATAATTTTTCCTTCTTTTATACCAATTTACTGATCGATTTTTGATCATACATCGACTCTGGAATGCCTACTCATCGATATTCATATTTTCCCTAATATTGCCTTATCATAGTGCATGTATGTATGTACGTAATTTATGACCGACCGCGTCAAGTGTTTTTGGGTTCGCTCGCCTATTCTGCTGTGTTGACATATTTGTTTCCACAAGCGAACGACCTTATTATTTCATTACCATTTCCATGCGCCGCTTACTCAGCACATTGCATGGAAAGGGTAATTAACGTTCTAAACGGTCGGCGCTCATTTGCTCATGATGCTTAGACTGCATATTTATTTTCATAGGCGAGCGACCGCTGGTCATAAATTATGCTATTGGAGATGTTTTATATTTTTTGTTCCCATGCACCGAGTGTGCTATTAAACAATACGTGTGGGTTCTGTTTGCTTTTGTTTTTCATGCACCATGTGTGCTGTTAACCAATACGTTGTATTGGTTTGTGTGTGCGTTTATTTTCGTGCACCGAGCGTGCTATTAATTAATGACTGCATATCTAAGATTTGATTTCTTCTTTTCCGCGCCACTTCTACAATAAGGGTTCTCAAAAGAATGTTTACAATGTTTTGGTATTATTATATATAATTAAATTTTTTGTTATATCTCAAAAGAATATTTACAATGTAGTGTTTCAATGTTTTGATATTGATATTATAGATATAAATATGTTATGTTACCTACAAAAAGTTTTTTTTTTGTTTTTTTTTTGTTTGTAGGATTCTTAAATGACTAATTTCTTTCTTCTTTTTTTTCTCTTTTTTTTCTATTAACGACTTGCTATTATTATTTTTTTTTTGTTTTTTTTTTTTTTTTTTTTTATAATTATTAGTTCGGTTTTTACTCATGTTGAATAATTTATTTGCTAAGGTTAATTACAATTTTGTTGTAAGATTTTGCTTTGCTTATTTTTGTTTACTACTGTTTACTAATAGGAAAAGAAAATGGTAATAATAATAATTATAATTTTTAAAGTAATTTGATCTTTATGGTTTCTCATTCCTATTCTGTTTACTTATTTCTGTTCTATTGATTATTCTTATTCCTAATACTTCCTAATGTTTATAATATTTATTCTGAAAATACTTATTTCTATCCTATTCTATGGATTATTCTTATTCCTAATACTTCTAATGTTTATAATATTTATTCAGAAAATACTTATTTCTATCCTATTCTATGGATTATTCTTATTCCTAATACTTCTAATGTTTATAATATTTATTCTGAAAATACTTATTTCTATCCTATTCTATGGATTATTCTTATTCCTAATACTTCTAATGTTTATAATATTTATTCTGAAAATACTTATTTCTATCCTATTCTATGGCATGCGCATGCTCTCTCGCTTCCTTTTTTTTTTTTTTAAAAAAAAAATTATATTTTAGTTAAACTGAATAAGAACTGTTTTAATATATACACATAAAATTTCTTCAATCGGTTTTTATGGACCTTCGTTTTCTTTCCCTCGTATTTTATTACGCAATTTACTCCTTCTTCAGATAACACTTCATATGGCCCTATGTAAATAGGATCCAGTTTTCTTCTATTCTCATTTCTTATCAAAACTAAACTACCTACTTCAAAACTAGTTTGTTTACTTCTAGCCTGTCTACCTATCGTAGACAGTTTTCCTATCGTTTTTTCTGTCTAGGAGTGTATCTCTTGTATCTCTATGAGCTATTTGTAACTTTTCTCTTAAGTCAATTACGTAATCTTCGTAGTTGTATCTCGGTTCTACATGTCTTGTTAAGTTTGAAGGTAATGTACATCGTCGACCGAATACTAATTCAAATCGTGTATACCCTGTTTCCGTATGTACTGTGGTGTTGTAGCAAAATACGTAATACGGTAACCAAGTACACCAGTCTGTATGTTTATCGGATACATAGCTCCTGAGGTATGCTCCGAGAACTTTATGGGAATTTTCTAACGCTCCTATACTTTTGTGATGGTAGGCTGTAGATTGCAATTGTTCTATTTTCAATAATTTGCACATATCCCTAAAGATTTTGTTTATAAATTCTGTTCCTTGATCAGAGGCTAAAGTTTTTGGAACTCCATATCTAAGGATGAAACATTCTACTAGACCTTTGGCTACTGTACCAGCTTCCTTATTTCGGATTGGAATAGCTTCCGTGAATTTGGTCAGTTCGTCTTGTAAAGTCAGTACGTACCTATATCCATTCACCGATTCGTCTAGAGGACCTACTAAGTCCAAAAATATTTTGTCAAAACTTGATTCTGCAGTTGATGTTATTTCCATTGGTTGTTTCTTGGGTGTAATATGTTTATTCTTTTGACATATTGTGCAATGCTTTACGTATGTAGCTATGTCGTTCTGCATTCCTGTCCAGAAGTATTTCTGTTTAATCGTTTTCATCATGCGGTTTATTCCTGTATGTCCACTTGTTGGTAATATATGATAATCGTTGAGCAATATTTTCTTTTTATGAGGATCTGTAATTTCTATACATTTATCTATTAGGTGCACCTTTACATTACTTTTCTTAAACATATCTCCTAAGATTTTTTGCAACTCGCGAATATTGTATTCTCGACGGCCGTCTTCGAGTTTCTTAATTTCTTCTTTTGTAATGTATAATTTATTAATTGATAATGGTCCGCAGGTGCGATGCACGTCCCTCGACAACAAATCGCAAAATGATGTCGATCGGGCTGTAGTGCCATCCTTGTCCCTTCTTAGGAGTATACAATTCTTCACTGAGACGTATGCCAAAACTTTGTTGGGTCCCAGGACTATATCTATATCTTTTATCTGATATTCCTTGTCCTCGAAACTGTTACATATTTTTAGCTCAGTTATTTTATTTCCATGCTCTGGTGGCTTGAGTAGCTCTGTAATTACACGATTATTTTCTTCTGCTTCGGTTTCCTGTCTGTCGGTTATATTTTTCTGTATTGATTTCTCTGCTTGTGTTTTAGATCTTGTTATGACACATACGTGTAGTTCTTTAAGTTGGTCAGAATCCCATTTAATGCGACTTAAAGCGTCAGCTGTGCAATTATCTTTTCCGGGTGTATATTCAATGTGAAAATTATATTCTTCTAGTAGCAGTCTGAATTTTGTTAATCTACTTGAGGGTTCCTTAAGGGAAAAAAGGTAAACTAATGGTCTATGGTCTGTTATAATTTTGAATTTTCTTCCAAACAAATATGGTCGGTAGTGTTTTATCGCCCATACTATTGCCAGTAATTCTTTTTCTATAGTGCTATAATTCTTCTCGGCGCTATTCAGAGTTTTACTCGCATAAGCAATAGGTTTGTCATCGAAATTGGACAATACTGCCCCTAGTGCAAAACCTGAGGCGTCTGTCCGTAAAATGAATTCTTTGTCGAAATTTGGGAATTGTAAAATTTGGGGACTAGTAAGGATTGTTTTAAGAAGTTGAAAAGATTTGTTACAGTTTTGGTCAAAATTGAATTCTACGTTTTTCCTAAGTAATTTGTTGAGTGGGATGGCTATTGTAGCAAAGTTTGGAATAAATTTACGGTAGTAATTAGCAAATGCTACGAATCTTCTTACATCGTCTGCATTTGTTGGGGTAGGATAATTGCTTATTGCTGCAGATTTTGTCGGATCTGGGTGAATTCCCTTTTCGGAAATAATGTGCCCTAGATACAATACTTCTTTTCGTAGGAATGCACACTTTCTTGGATGAATTTTTAGGTTTACTTCCCTAAGTCGTTTGAACACGTCTATCAGATTTTTGTTATGATCTATCAAGTTCTTAGCAAACACTATTAAGTCATCAAGGTAAACAAAACAGCCTGAGTACGTAAGTCCGGCCATCGCTATTGACATCATTCTCGAGAATTTGCTTGGTGAGATTTTTAGTCCCATTGGTAGTCGTTTTAGCTGATAGTGACCGTCCTCCGTTGAAAATGCTGTCATAGGTCTACTTTTTGGTTCCAATTCCATTTGGTAATATCCTTGACTTAAATCAATACATGAAAAATATACTGCTCCTCCTACCATGTCGTAAATGTCACTAATATTGGTTAACGGGAATTTGTCGTCTTCTATTCTCTCATTTACGTTCCTGTAATCTATAACCATTCGGAATTTTTGCTGATTGGTAACGGGATCTCTCTTTTTTGGTACTACGAGTAGGGGAGAGTTCCAAGCGGATACTGATGGTTCTATTATGTCATTTTCTAGCATGTTGTCGATTTCGTTTTTTATATCCTGTTTTTGTGTATGTGGTAATCGGTAGGGTTTGGTATATTTTGGGGTCGCTCCCTCTTTTAGTGTTATATCTGCTTGTCCTATGTGAGTGTAAGTTAACTTGTCTCCTTCCAAGTGAAAAATATCGTGGAATTTTGTGCATATTGACTTGATTTTAGTTCTCTCCTCGTTATTCAGTGTATCGAAATTAATTTCGCTTAGTAACTTCTTTATTCTCGTGCTTGGTACAGCGTCTTCCCTTTTGTACTGTAAGACGAAATGCTCGGATGTTGGGAATGATATTGGTTCTGCCCATTTAAGGTTTACAGCAGTTTCGCGAGTGTTGAGAATTTTGATTGGGAATTTTCCTTGTATGGCTGTAGATATGGATCCAGCCATGTAAACACCTTTGCACAATTCCTGAGGATAGAATATTCTGGAATCTGTATGCTTTGTATTCACCCAATATGTAGCTTCACATCTTGGAGACACTGTTATGTTATTTAAACTATGTTGTACATATATCGGTACCGAAAGTTGTCTGTTATTAATTTTGAAATTTAAATGTAAGGTTTCTAGATCGATTACCGCACCAAACTCCATTAGGAAGTTTGATCCAATAATACCATCGACGGGTATCGGGAAAGAATCGGGTACTACATGGAATTCGTATGGAATGCTGTTTTTCCCGAAATGTAAGGTGCTAGTACAGGTGCCCTTTGAACGTAGATTCCCAGCTATACCTATAATGTTTGTACTAAAGCTTTCTTCTATTGGTATAATTCCCTCAACTACGGAACTTTTTATAACGCAAATGGATGCTCCGGTGTCTAGTAAGCATCGTATAACTTTGTTATTGTTGGTTTTTAATTGTACGTAAAGGCCGTTTTCTATCCCCATCGTATATATGGTACTTGGTATGTCGGGATTTATAGACTCCCCTCCGAAGGGTCGGCTGTCCCCTCGGTGGGTTGTTCGTTTCCCAATACTCTTACCCTCTGGTTGTTAGATGGATTACCATTTGTTGCCCTACTATTATTTTTATTATTAATATTTCTATTCGGGACGTAGTTTCTATTATCGTCATTCTGGCGGTAGTCGTTATTCTGGCGGTAGTTGTTATTCTGGTAGCTCGCTCTATAGCGGTTATCAGAATTGTTGTGTGGAATGACTCTGTTATCGTTATTGTAGTTGTAACCGTTGGTCATGTTATTGTCGTACCGTCCTCTTAAGTTTTGCCCTCTAATATTTTGCTCTCTAAAGTTTTGTCCTCTAAAGTTGTGTCCTCTAAAGTTTTGCCCTCTAAAGTTTTGTCCTCTAAAGTTTTGTCCTCTAAAGTTGTTTCCTTTAAAGTTCTGGTCTCTAAAGCTCTGTTCCCTAAAGTTCTGTCCTCTAACGTTCTGGTTGTAGTTGAGATAGCTAATCGATGAATTTGTTGACCCTTGGTCTATTTCCAGCAGGTGCTGTGCTGCTTCTTGAAAAGTCGTGTGTCTGGCGCTGTCGAGTATAATACGTAGTCTGTCATTCACCCCCTTTTTTAAGGAAGCTAATCCCCTACGATCATTGGCTGTGGTTAATGTTGCTCGGGTGCTTTCACCATGGCAAGCTACCTCCAGCTCTGTCATTTTAGTTACTAATGTCTCGATGTCCGTTACGAATTCTCTTATAGGTCGATTTCCCTGATGTGTCCTACTAAGTTTTGTTTGTATTAGTTCAATGGTTTCTTTAGGTCCGCATTTTTCTGTTAGGTATTTTTTTAATTGTGCAAAATCTTCTGGTTTCTGACTTCCCAACTCGGTGAGTGCCCTACCTTGAATTTTGCATTTAAGTAAGAATTTTATTAGGGTTTGTTTTGCGGTCGGGGAGAGTGTATCGTAATAAAACTCAATACTGTTTAAAAAAATCCCTGATGTTTTCTAGTCTTTTACCCTCTTCCTCACATGTAAGGGTTGGTAGCTTCTGAGCGAAGCTGAAACTAAATTCGTCCGTCATTTTATCTACGTCTGCTATTGTTTCATTTGGTGCACGTTCTGTCTCTTTTGTTACTTCTTCCTGTATTATACTTTTTTCAATTCTATCTATTGCTTCTATTTTATAACTGTGTAGTTCTTTATATAGTATATTGAGTTCTTTTTTTTGCGCTATGGTTTCTTCTAGGAGTTTTGCTATAATTTGTGCTTGTCTAAAAATTGCATGAACTTGTTCTAACTTCTTTTCTCCTGATTCCCTCGTTTTTTTTTTATTTGGTCCGTCCTTCCTTAGATTTTTTACGATAGCATAAAAATCTTCTACCAAAGAACCGAGCTCTTCCATGAGAAGTTGTGTTATTCAATTCAAATAATTACTATACTGATAACCTTCTTCCTATTACATTATGTTTTATGATTTCTTTTTTTATAACTTTGTTTACCTTCCTGCTAAGTATTTTACGGATATAGTTAAATCCTATAATTATTATTAGTATTAATATAATTGTGACTATGTCTATGTCATAGTTCATATTGTCATAACCCTTATTGGTCTGAGGTCCATTGTTATTTACAATGACCTCTTCAACCTTTGACTGGGTTTTTCCCATTTTCGTAAAAATTTGTAATTACTAAAAAAAATATTATAAAATATTATATAGAGAATTTTATTTTCTTGATTATTATTTATATTACTATATATTATTAGGAATTATATTTAAAAAAAAAAATTTATATTTGAAAAATAATCATAGATATTAGTTTTATTTATTATCGATTACTCGTCATCGTCCATCTTCCAGTTGTCGATGAGTTTGAATATCTCAATTAGATGTGGGAACCGGTCCACTTCTGCATTTATTAGTCTTGTTTTGTACTGCCGAATGACGTCCTCCAGAATGAATTCGTCCGTGTCTCTGTCACTGTCGTTGTCCATTTGTGTCGAAATTTTTAGTTTCTCCTGGCTCTGCTTACGGTGTCGTTGAATAGCTTGTCGAACGCCTGTTTCTCGGCTAGATTCTTTTTCTTCTTATCCTTCCTTCTGTTGCGGATGGCCTTTTTCAAGTCCTTCAATTGCTGTAGAAATTCTTTCCTCGTCTCCTTCGACTGGTTTGGAATGCTTGCCAGTCTTCGCAGTTCAACGAGTTGTTGCTTTTGCTGTACTCGTATGCCTCCTCGTTTTTTTCCTGGTGATGGTGCAGTATGGTCTTTGACTACTGGGTTCTTCAATTTCTGTCGTCGTCTGTACTCCTCTATTGACAGTGGCTTTGGTCCCACCTGGTCCTGTTCCAGTGGAACCTCGGGCTGGAGCAGGGCTTGTGCTTCCCTGATGTAATCGGCCGCAAGTGCAAGTTTCTCTTGCTGTCGTTCGTTGGACGACATGTACGATGATTTATAAGTGTTTAGAAAAATTATTTTTCTTGACTTAGAAAAATTATCTTAGTATTAAGCCAGAATTTGGCAGGATCGCCATGTAAAGTTGGTCCCTTTTCGAAGCCAACCTTGTGGTTTAGAGTTTATATCAACCTTGATTCTTGACTGTGTTCGGCGTGTTGCCGTATAACCACTAACCCAAAAGCCGGAGCTCCTTAGGGCGTCAGTATCAGGACGATATGTTTACGAGGAAAAAATAAGACGACGAGGTTTTTACTTTCAACATTCACTTTTTGGAAATGAATGAATTTATTTGATAATTTTTCCTTCTTTTATACCAATTTACTGATCGATTTTTGATCATACATCGACTCTGGAATGCCTACTCATCGATATTCATATTTTCCCTAATATTGCCTTATCAGCATAGTGCATGTATGTATGTACGTAATTTATGACCGACCGCGTCAAGTGTTTTTGGGTTCGCTCGCCTATTCTGCTGTGTTGACATATTTGTTTCCACAAGCGAACGACATTATTATTTCATTACCATTTCCATGCGCCGCTTACTCAGCACATTGCATGGAAAGGGTAATTAACGTTCTAAACGGTCGGCGCTCATTTGCTCATGATGCTTAGACTGCATATTTATTTTCATAGGCGAGCGACCGCTGGTCATAAATTATGCTATTGGAGATGTTTTATATTTTTTGTTCCCATGCACCGAGTGTGCTATTAAACAATACGTGTGGGTTCTGTTTGCTTTTGTTTTTCATGCACCATGTGTGCTGTTAACCAATACGTTGTATTGGTTTGTGTGTGCGTTTATTTTCGTGCACCGAGCGTGCTATTAATTAATGACTGCATATCTAAGATTTTTGTATTTTATTTTGAGAGGCACTAGAGTCGATGTAGGGTCAAAATTTTGTATGCTTAATTCAATTAAAATGTTGTATGCTTTTAGGCATAGTATTTATGTGGTCGCTGGTGCGATCCCTCACACCACCCTTCCAGGGGGAAAAAGGAGAAATCATGACATGTCTTGATGTCTTGTTAAGTTTGAAGGTAATGTACATCGTCGACCGAATACTAATTCAAATGGTGTATACCCTGTTTCCGTATGTACTGTGGTGTTGTAGCAAAATACGTAATACGGTAACCGAGTACACCAGTCTGTATGTTTATCGGATACATAGCTCCTGAGGTATGCTCCGAGAACTTTATGGGAATTTTCTAACGCTCCTATACTTTCGTGATGGTAGGCTGTAGATTGCAATTGTTCTATTTTCAATAATTTGCACATATCCTTAAAGATTTTGTTTATAAATTCTGTTCCTTGATCAGAGGCTACAGTTTTTGGAACTCCATATCTAAGGATGAAACATTCTACTAGACCTTTGGCTACTGTACCAGCTTCCTTATTTCGGATTGGAATAGCTTCCGTGATTTGGTCAGTTCGTCTTGTAAAGTCAGTACGTACCTATATCCATTCACCGATTCGTCTAGAGGACCTACTAAGTCCAAAAATATTTTGTCAAAACTTGATTCTGCAGTTGATGTTATTTCCATTGGTTGTTTCTTGGGTGTAATATGTTTATTCTTTTGACATATTGTGCAATGCTTTACGTATGTAGCTATGTCGTTCTGCATTCCTGTCCAGAAGTATTTCTGTTTAATCGTTTTCATCATGCGGTTTATTCCTGCATGTCCACTTGTTGGTAATATATGATAATCGTTGAGCAATATTTTCTTTTTATGAGGATCTGTAATTTCTATACATTTATCTATTAGGTGCACCTTTACATTACTTTTCTTAAACATATCTCCTAAGATTTTTTGCAACTCGCGAATATTGTATTCTCGACGGCCGTCTTCGAGTTTCTTAATTTCTTCTTTTGTAATGTATAATTTATTAATTGATAATGGTCCGCAGATGCGATGCACGTCCCTCGACAACAAATCGCAAAATGATGTCGATCGGGCTGTAGTGCCATCCTTGTCCCTTCTTAGGAGTATACAATTCTTCACTGGGACGTATGACAAAACTTTGTTGGGTCCCAGGACTATATCTATATCTTTTATCTGATATTCCTTGTCCTCGAAACTGTTACATATTTTTAGCTCAGTTATTTTATTTCCATGCTCTGGTGGCTTGAGTAGCTCTGTAATTACACGATTATTTTCTTCTGCTTCGGTTTCCTGTCTGTCGGTTATATTTTTCTGTATTGATTTCTCTGCTTGTGTTTTAGATCTTGTTATGACACATACGTGTAGTTCTTTAAGTTGGTCAGAATCCCATTTAATGCGACTTAAAGCGTCAGCTGTGCAATTATCTTTTCCGGGTATATATTCAATGTGAAAATTATATTCTTCTAGTAGCAGTCTGAATTTTGTTAATCTACTTGAGGATTCCTTAAGGGAAAAAAGGTAAACTAATGGTCTATGGTCTGTTATAATTTTGAATTTTCTTCCAAACAAATATGGTCGGTAGTGTTTTATCGCCCATACTATTGCCAGTAATTCTTTTTCTATAGTGCTATAATTCTTCTCGGCGCTATTCAGAGTTTTACTCGCATAAGCAATAGGTTTGTCATCGAAATTGGACAATACTGCCCCTAGTGCAAAACCTGAGGCGTCTGTCCGTAAAATGAATTCTTTGTCGAAATTTGGGAATTGTAAAATTTGGGGACTAGTAAGGATTGTTTTAAGAAGTTGAAAAGATTTGTTACAGTTTTGGTCAAAATTGAATTCTACGTTTTTCCTAAGTAATTTGTTGAGTGGGATGGCTATTGTAGCAAAGTTTGGAATAAATTTACGGTAGTAATTAGCAAATGCTACGAATCTTCTTACATCGTCTGCATTTGTTGGGGTAGGATAATTGCTTATTGCTGCAGATTTTGTCGGATCTGGGTGAATTCCCTTTTCGGAAATAATGTGCCCTAGATACAATACTTCTTTTCGTAGGAATGCACACTTTCTTGGATGAATTTTTAGGTTTACTTCCCTAAGTCGTTTGAACACGTCTATCAGATTTTTGTTATGATCTATCAAGTTCTTACCAAACACTATTAAGTTATCAAGGTAAACGAAACAGCCTGAGTACGTAAGTTCGGCCATCGCTATTGACATCATTCTCGAGAATTTGCTTGGTGAGATTTTTAGTCCCATTGGTAGTCGTTTTAGCTGATAGTGACCGTCCTCCGTTGAAAATGCTGTCATAGGTCTACTTTTTGGTTCCAATTCCATTTGGTAATATCCTTGACTTAAATCAATACATGAAAAATATACTGCTCCTCCTACCATGTCGTAAATGTCACTAATATTGGTTAACGGGAATTTGTCGTCTTCTATTCTCTCATTTACGTTCCTGTAATCTATAACCATTCGGAATTTTTGCTGATTGGTAACGGGATCTCTCTTTTTTGGTACTACGAGTTTGGGAGAGTTCCAAGCGGATACTGATGGTTCTATTATGTCATTTTCTAGCATGTTGTCGATTTCGTTTTTTATATCCTGTTTTTGTGTATGTGGTAATCGGTAGGGTTTGGTATATTTTGGGGTCGCTCCCTCTTTAAGTGTTATATCTGCTTGTCCTATGTGAGTGTAAGTTAACTTGTCTCCTTCCAAGTGAAAAATATCGTGGAATTTTGTGCATATTGACTCGATTTCAGTTCTCTCCTCGTTATTCAGTGTATCGAAATTAATTTCGCTTAGTAACTTCTTTATTCTCGTGCTTGGTACAGCGTCTTCCCTTTTGTACTGTAAGACGAAATGCTCGGATGTTGGGAATGATATTGGTTCTGCCCATTTAAGGTTTACAGCAGTTTCGCGAGTGTTGAGAATTTTGATTGGGAATTTTCCTTGTATGGCTGTAGATATGGATCCAGCCATGTAAACACCTTTGCACAATTCCTGAGGATAGAATATTCTGGAATCTGTATGCTTTGTATTCACCCAATATGTAGCTTCACATCTTGGAGACACTGTTATGTTATTTAAACTATGTTGTACATATATCGGTACCGAAAGTTGTCTGTTATTAATTTTGAAATTTAAATGTAAGGTTTCTAGATCGATTACCGCACCAAACTCCATTAGGAAGTTTGATCCAATAATACCATCGACGGGTATCGGGAAAGAATCGGGTACTACATGGAATTCGTATGGAATGCTGTTTTTCCAGAAATGTAAGGTGCTAGTACAGGTGCCCTTTGAACGTAGATTCCCAGCTATACCTATAATATTTGTACTAAGCTTTCTTCTATTGGTATAATTCCCTCAACTACGGAACTTTTTATAACGCAAATGGATGCTCCGGTGTCTAGTAAGCATCGTATAACTTTGTTATTGTTGGTTTTTAATTGTACGTAAAGGCCGTTTTCTATCCCCGTCGTATATATGGTACTTGGTATGTCGGGATTTATAGACTCCCCTCCGAAGGGTCGGCTGTCCCCTCGGTGGGTTGTTCGTTTCCCAATACTCTTACCCTCTGGTTGTTAGATGGATTACCATTGGTTGCCCTACTATTATTATTATTATTATTAATATTTCTATTCGGGACGTAGTTTCTACTATCGTCATTCTGGCGGTAGTCGTTATTCTGGCGGTAGTTGTTATTCTGGTAGCTCGCTCTATAGCGGTTATCAGAATTGTTGTGTGGAATGACTCTGTTATCGTTATTGTAGTTGTAACCGTTGGTCATGTTATTGTCGTACCGTCCTCTAAAGTTTTGCCCTCTAATATTTTGCTCTCTAAAGTTTTGTCCTCTAAAATTGTGTCCTCTAAAGTTTTGTCCTCTAAAGTTTTGTCCTCTAAAGTTTTGTCCTCTAAAGTTGTTTCCTCTAAAGTTCTGGTCTCTAAAGCTCTGTTCCCTAAAGTTCTGTCCTCTAACGTTCTGGTTGTAGTTGAGATAGCTAATCGATGAATTTGTTGACCCTTGGTCTATTTCCAGCAGGTGCTGTGCTGCTTCTTGAAAAGTCGTGTGTCTGGCGCTGTCGAGTATAATACGTAGACTGTCATTCACCCCCTTTTTTAGGAAAGCTAATCCCCTACGATCATTGGCTGTGGTTAATGTTGCTCGGGTGCTTTCACCATGGCAAGCTACCTCCAGCTCTGTCATTTTAGTTACTAATGTCTCGATGTCCGTTACGAATTCTTTTATAGGTCGATTTCCCTGATGTGTCCTACTAAGTTTTGTTTGTATTAGTTCAATGGTTTCTTTAGGTCCGCATTTTTCTGTTAGGTATTTTTTTTTATTGTGCAAAATCTTCTGGTTTCTGACTTCCCAACTCGGTGAGTGCCCTACCTTGAATTTTGCATTTAAGTAAGAATTTTATTAGGGTTTGTTTTGCGGTCGGGGAGAGTGTATCGTAATAAAACTCAATACTGTTTAAAAAATCCCTGATGTTTTCTAGTCTTTTACCATCTTCCTCACATGTAAGGGTTGGTAGCTTCTGAGCGAAGCTGAAACTAAATTCGTCCGTCATTTTATCTACGTCTGCTATTGTTTCATTTGGTGCACGTTCTGTCTCTTTTGTTACTTCTTCCTGTATTATACTTTTTTCAATTCTATCTATTGCTTCTATCTTATAACTGTGTAGTTTTTTATATAGTATATTGAGTTCTTTTTTTTCCGCTATGGTTTCTTCTAGGAGTTTTGCTATAATTTGTGCTTGTCTAAAAATTGCATGAACTTGTTCTAACTTCTTTTCTCCTGATTCCCTCGTTTTTTTTTTATTTGGTCCGTCCTTCCTTAGATTTTTTACGATAGCATAAAGATCTTCTACCAAAGAACCGAGCTCTTCCATGAGAAGTTGTGTTATTCAATTCAAATAATTACTATACTGATGACCTTCTTCCTATTACATTATGTTTTATGATTTCTTTTTTTATAACTTTGTTTACCTTCCTGCTAAGTATTTTACGGATATAGTTAAATCCTATAATTATTATTAGTATTAATATAATTGTGACTATGTCTATGTCATAGTTCATATTGTCATAACCCTTATTGGTCTGAGGTCCATTGTTATTTACAATGACCTCTTCAACCTTTGACTGGGTTTTTCCCATTTTCGTAAAAATTTGTAATTACTAAAAAAAATATTATAAAATATTATATAGAGAATTTTATTTTCTTGATTATTATTTATATTACTATATATTATTAGGAATTATATTTAAAAAAAAAAATTTATATTTGAAAAATAATCATAGATATTAGTTTTATTTATTATCGATTACTCGTCATCGTCCATCTTCCAGTTGTCGATGAGTTTGAATATCTCAATTAGATGTGGGAACCGGTCCACTTCTGCATTTATTAGTCTTGTTTTGTACTGCCGAATGACGTCCTCCAGAATGAATTCGTCCGTGTCTCTGTCACTGTCGTTGTCCATTTGTGTCGAAATTTTTAGTTTCTCCTGGCTCTGCTTACGGTGTCGTTGAATAGCTTGTCGAACGCCTGTTTCTCGGCTAGATTCTTTTTCTTCTTATCCTTCCTTCTGTTGCGGATGGCCTTTTTCAAGTCCTTCAATTGCTGTAGAAATTCTTTCCTCGTCTCCTTCGACTGGTTTGGAATGCTTGCCAGTCTTCGCAGTTCAACGAGTTGTTGCTTTTGCTGTACTCGTATGCCTCCTCGTTTTTTTCCTGGTGATGGTGCAGTATGGTCTTTGACTACTGGGTTCTTCAATTTCTGTCGTCGTCTGTACTCCTCTATTGACAGTGGCTTTGGTCCCACCTGGTCCTGTTCCAGTGGAACCTCGGGCTGGAGCAGGGCTTGTGCTTCCCTGATGTAATCGGCCGCAAGTGCAAGTTTCTCTTGCTGTCGTTCGTTGGACGACATGTACGATGATTTATAAGTGTTTAGAAAAATTATTTTTCTTGACTTAGAAAAATTATCTTAGTATTAAGCCAGAATTTGGCAGGATCGCCATGTAAAGTTGGTCCCTTTTCGAAGCCAACCTTGTGGTTTAGAGTTTATATCAACCTTGATTCTTGACTGTGTTCGGCGTGTTGCCGTATAACCACTAACCCAAAAGCCGGAGCTCCTTAGGGCGTCAGTATCAGGACGATATGTTTACGAGGAAAAAATAAGACGACGAGGTTTTTACTTTCAACGTTCACTTTTTGGAAATGAATGAATTTATTTGATAATTTTTCCTTCTTTTATACCAATTTACTGATCGATTTTTGATCATACATCGACTCTGGAATGCCTACTCATCGATATTCATATTTTCCCTAATATTGCCTTATCAGCATAGTGCATGTATGTATGTACGTAATTTATGACCGACCGCGTCAAGTGTTTTTGGGTTCGCTCGCCTATTCTGCTGTGTTGACATATTTGTTTCCACAAGCGAACGACATTATTATTTCATTACCATTTCCATGCGCCGCTTACTCAGCACATTGCATGGAAAGGGTAATTAACGTTCTAAACGGTCGGCGCTCATTTGCTCATGATGCTTAGACTGCATATTTATTTTCATAGGCGAGCGACCGCTGGTCATAAATTATGCTATTGGAGATGTTTTATATTTTTTGTTCCCATGCACCGAGTGTGCTATTAAACAATACGTGTGGGTTCTGTTTGCTTTTGTTTTTCATGCACCATGTGTGCTGTTAACCAATACGTTGTATTGGTTTGTGTGTGCGTTTATTTTCGTGCACCGAGCGTGCTATTAATTAATGACTGCATATCTAAAATTTTTGTATTTTATTTTGAGAGGCACTAGAGTCGATGTAGGGTCAAAATTTTGTATGCTTAATTCAATTAAAATGTTGTATGCTTTTAGGCATAGTATTTATGTGGTCGCTGGTGCGATCCCTCACACCACCCTTCCAGGGGGAAAAAGGAGAAATCATGACATGTCTTGATGTCTTGTTAAGTTTGAAGGTAATGTACATCGTCGACCGAATACTAATTCAAATGGTGTATACCCTGTTTCCGTATGTACTGTGGTGTTGTAGCAAAATACGTAATACGGTAACCAAGTACACCAGTCTGTATGTTTATCGGATACATAGCTCCTGAGGTATGCTCCGAGAACTTTATGGGAATTTTCTAACGCTCCTATACTTTCGTGATGGTAGGCTGTAGATTGCAATTGTTCTATTTTCAATAATTTGCACATATCCTTAAAGATTTTGTTTATAAATTCTGTTCCTTGATCAGAGGCTACAGTTTTTGGAACTCCATATCTAAGGATGAAACATTCTACTAGACCTTTGGCTACTGTACCAGCTTCCTTATTTCGGATTGGAATAGCTTCCGTGATTTGGTCAGTTCGTCTTGTAAAGTCAGTACGTACCTATATCCATTCACCGATTCGTCTAGAGGACCTACTAAGTCCAAAATTTTTTTGTCAAAACTTGATTCTGCAGTTGATGTTATTTCCATTCTTAAACATATTTCCTAAGATTTTTTGAAACTCGCGAATATTGTATTCTCGACGGCCGTCTTCGAGTTTCTTAATTTCTTCTTTTGTAATGTATAATTTATTAATTGATAATGGTCCGCAGATGCGATGCACGTCCCTCGACAACAAATCGCAAAATGATGTCGATCGGGCTGTAGTGCCATCCTTGTCCCTTCTTAGGAGTATACAATTCTTCACTGGGACGTATGCCAAAACTTTGTTGGGTCCCAGGACTATATCTATATCTTTTATCTGATATTCCTTGTCCTCGAAACTGTTACATATTTTTAGCTCAGTTATTTTATTTCCATGCTCTGGTGGCTTGAGTAGCTCTGTAATTACACGATTATTTTCTTCTGCTTCGGTTTCCTGTCTGTCGGTTATATTTTTCTGTATTGATTTCTCTGCTTGTGTTTTAGATCTTGCTATGACACATACGTGTAGTTCTTTAAGTTGGTCAGAATCCCATTTAATGCGACTTAAAGCGTCAGCTGTGCAATTATCTTTTCCGGGTATATATTCAATGTGAAAATTATATTCTTCTAGTAGCAGTCTGAATTTTGTTAATCTACTTGAGGATTCCATGAGGGAAAAAAGGTAAACTAATGGTCTGTTATAATTTTTCTTCCTATTACATTATGTTTTATGATTTCTTTTTTTATAACTTTGTTTACCTTCCTGCTAAGTATTTTATGGATATAGTTAAATCCTATAATTATTATTAGTATTAATATAACTGTGACTATGTCTATGTCATAGTTCATATTGTCATAACCCTTATTGGTCTGAGATCCATTGTTATTTACAATGGCCTCTTCAACCTTTGACTGGGTTTTTCCCATTTTCGTAAAAATTTGTAATTACTAAAAAAAATATTATAAAATATTATATAGAGAATTTTATTTTCTTGATTATTATTTATATTACTATATATTATTAGGAATTATATTTAAAAAAAAAAATTATATTTGAAAAATAATCATAGATATTAGTTTTATTTATTATTGATTACTCGTCATCGTCCATCTTCCAGTTGTCGATGAGTTTGAATATCTCAATTAGATGTGGGAACCGGTCCACTTCTGCATTTATTAGTCTTGTTTTGTACTGCCGAATGACGTCCTCCAGAATGAATTCGTCCGTGTCTCTGTCACTGTCGTTGTCCATTTGTGTCGAAATTTTTAGTTTCTCCTGGCTCTGCTTACGGTGTCGTTGAATAGCTTGTCGAACGCCTGTTTCTCGGCTAGATTCTTTTTCTTCTTGTCCTTCCTTCTGTTGCGGATGGCCTTTTTCAAGTCCTTCAGTTGCTGTAAAAATTCTTTCCTCGTCTCCTTCGACTGGTTTGGAATGCTTGCCAGTCTTCGCAGTTCAACGAGTTGTTGCTTTTGCTGTACTCGTATGCCTCCTCGTTTTTTTCCTGGTGATGGTGCAGTATGGTCTTTGACTACTGGGTTCTTCAATTTCTGTCGTCGTCTGTACTCCTCTATTGACAGTGGCTTTGGTCCCACCTGGTCCTGTTCCAGTGGAACCTCGGGCTGGAGCAGGGCTTGTGCTTCCCTGATGTAATCGGCCGCAAGTGCAAGTTTCTCTTGCTGTCGTTCGTTGGACGACATGTACGATGATTTATAAGTGTTTAGAAAAATTATTTTTCTTGACTTAGAAAAATTATCTTAGTATTAAGCCAGAATTTGGCAGGATCGCCATGTAAAGTTGGTCCCTTTTCGAAGCCAACCTTGTGGTTTAGAGTTTATATCAACCTTGATTCTTGACTGTGTTCGGCGTGTTGCCGTATAACCACTAACCCAAAAGCCGGAGCTCCTTAGGGCGTCAGTATCAGGACGATATGTTTACGAGGAAAAAATAAGACGACGAGGTTTTTACTTTCAACGTTCACTTTTTGGAAATGAATGAATTTATTTGATAATTTTTCCTTCTTTTATACCAATTTACTGATCGATTTTTGATCATACATCGACTCTGGAATGCCTACTCATCGATATTCATATTTTCCCTAATATTGCCTTATCAGCATAGTGCATGTATGTATGTACGTAATTTATGACCGACCGCGTCAAGTGTTTTTGGGTTCGCTCGCCTATTCTGCTGTGTTGACATATTTGTTTCCACAAGCGAACGACATTATTATTTCATTACCATTTCCATGCGCCGCTTACTCAGCACATTGCATGGAAAGGGTAATTAACGTTCTAAACGGTCGGCGCTCATTTGCTCATGATGCTTAGACTGCATATTTATTTTCATAGGCTAGCGACCGCTGGTCATAAATTATGCTATTGGAGATGTTTTATATTTTTTGTTCCCATGCACCGAGTGTGCTATTAAACAATACGTGTGGGTTCTGTTTGCTTTTGTTTTTCATGCACCATGTGTGCTGTTAACCAATACGTTGTATTGGTTTGTGTGTGCGTTTATTTTCGTGCACCGAGCGTGCTATTAATTAATGACTGCATATGTAAGATTTTTGTATTTTATTTTGAGAGGCACTAGAGTCGATGTAGGGTCAAAATTTTGTATGCTTAATTCAATTAAAATGTTGTATGCTTTTAGGCATAGTATTTATGTGGTCGCTGGTGCGATCCCTCACACCACCCTTCCAGGGGGAAAAAGGAGAAATCATGACATGTCTTGATTTCTTCTTTTCCGCGCCACTTCTACAATAAGGGATCTCAAAAGAATGTTTACAATGTTTTGGTATTATTATATATAATTAAATTTTTTGTTATATCTCAAAAGAATATTTACAATGTAGTGTTTCAATGTTTTGATATTGATATTATAGATATAAATATGTTATGTTACCTACAAAAAGTTTTTTTTTGTTTTTTTTTTGTTTTTTTATCCTATTATTTCTATCCTATTCTATGGATTATTCTTATTCCTAATACTTCTAATGTTTATAATATTTATTCTGAAAATACTTATTTCTATCCTATTCTATGGCATGCGCATGCTCTCTCGCTTCCTTTTTTTTTTTTTTTAAAAAAAAAATTATATTTTAGTCTAAACTGAATAAGAACTGTTTTAATATATACACATAAAATTTCTTCAATCGGTTTTTATGGACCTTCGTTTTCTTTCCCTCGTATTTTATTACGCAATTTACTCCTTCTTCAGATAACACTTCATATGGCCCTATGTAAATAGGATCCAGTTTTCTTCTATTCTCATTTCTTATCAAAACTAAACTACCTACTTCAAAACTAGTTTGTTTACTTCTAGCCTTCCTATCGTAGTCAGTTTTCCTATCGTTTTTCTGTCTAGAAGTGTATCTCTTGTATCTCTATGAGCTATTTGTAACTTTTCTCTTAAGTCAATTACGTAATCTTCGTAGTTGTATCTCGGTTCTACATGTCTTGTTAAGTTTGAAGGTAATGTACATCGTCGACCGAATACTAATTCAAATGGTGTATACCCTGTTTCCGTATGTATTGTGGTGTTGTAGCAAAATACGTAATACGGTAACCAAGTACACCAGTCTGTATGTTTATCGGATACATAGCTCCTGAGGTATGCTCCGAGAACTTTATGGGAATTTTCTAACGCTCCTATACTTTCGTGATGGTAGGCTGTAGATTGCAATTGTTCTATTTTCAATAATTTGCACATATCCTTAAAGATTTTGTTTATAAATTCTGTTCCTTGATCAGAGGCTACAGTTTTTGGAACTCCATATCTAAGGATGAAACATTCTACTAGACCTTTGGCTACTGTACCAGCTTCCTTATTTCGGATTGGAATAGCTTCCGTGATTTGGTCAGTTCGTCTTGTAAAGTCAGTACGTACCTATATCCATTCACCGATTCGTCTAGAGGACCTACTAAGTCCAAAAATATTTTGTCAAAACTTGATTCTGCAGTTGATGTTATTTCCATTGGTTGTTTCTTGGGTGTAATATGTTTATTCTTTTGACATATTGTGCAATGCTTTACGTATGTAGCTATGTCGTTCTGCATTCCTGTCCAGAAGTATTTCTGTTTAATCGTTTTCATCATGCGGTTTATTCCTGCATGTCCACTTGTTGGTAATATATGATAATCGTTGAGCAATATTTTCTTTTTATGAGGATCTGTAATTTCTATACATTTATCTATTAGGTGCACCTTTACATTACTTTTCTTAAACATATCTCCTAAGATTTTTTGCAACTCGCGAATATTGTATTCTCGACGGCCGTCTTCGAGTTTCTTAATTTCTTCTTTTGTAATGTATAATTTATTAATTGATAATGGTCCGCAGATGCGATGCACGTCCCTCGACAACAAATCGCAAAATGATGTCGATCGGGCTGTAGTGCCATCCTTGTCCCTTCTTAGGAGTATACAATTCTTCACTGGGACGTATGACAAAACTTTGTTGGGTCCCAGGACTATATCTATATCTTTTATCTGATATTCCTTGTCCTCGAAACTGTTACATATTTTTAGCTCAGTTATTTTATTTCCATGCTCTGGTGGCTTGAGTAGCTCTGTAATTACACGATTATTTTCTTCTGCTTCGGTTTCCTGTCTGTCGGTTATATTTTTCTGTATTGATTTCTCTGCTTGTGTTTTAGATCTTGTTATGACACATACGTGTAGTTCTTTAAGTTGGTCAGAATCCCATTTAATGCGACTTAAAGCGTCAGCTGTGCAATTATCTTTTCCGGGTATATATTCAATGTGAAAATTATATTCTTCTAGTAGCAGTCTGAATTTTGTTAATCTACTTGAGGATTCCTTAAGGGAAAAAAGGTAAACTAATGGTCTATGGTCTGTTATAATTTTGAATTTTCTTCCAAACAAATATGGTCGGTAGTGTTTTATCGCCCATACTATTGCCAGTAATTCTTTTTCTATAGTGCTATAATTCTTCTCGGCGCTATTCAGAGTTTTACTCGCATAAGCAATAGGTTTGTCATCGAAATTGGACAATACTGCCCCTAGTGCAAAACCTGAGGCGTCTGTCCGTAAAATGAATTCTTTGTCGAAATTTGGGAATTGTAAAATTTGGGGACTAGTAAGGATTGTTTTAAGAAGTTGAAAAGATTTGTTACAGTTTTGGTCAAAATTGAATTCTACGTTTTCCTAAGTAATTTGTTGAGTGGGATGGCTATTGTAGCAAAGTTTGGAATAAATTTACGGTAGTAATTAGCAAATGCTACGAATCTTCTTACATCGTCTGCATTTGTTGGGGTAGGATAATTGCTTATTGCTGCAGATTTTGTCGGATCTGGGTGAATTCCCTTTTCGGAAATAATGTGCCCTAGATACAATACTTCTTTTCGTAGGAATGCACACTTTCTTGGATGAATTTTTAGGTTTACTTCCCTAAGTCGTTTGAACACGTCTATCAGATTTTTGTTATGATCTATCAAGTTCTTACCAAACACTATTAAGTTATCAAGGTAAACGAAACAGCCTGAGTACGTAAGTCCGGCCATCGCTATTGACATCATTCTCGAGAATTTGCTTGGTGAGATTTTTAGTCCCATTGGTAGTCGTTTTAGCTGATAGTGACCGTCCTCCGTTGAAAATGCTGTCATAGGTCTACTTTTTGGTTCCAATTCCATTTGGTAATATCCTTGACTTAAATCAATACATGAAAAATATACTGCTCCTCCTACCATGTCGTAAATGTCACTAATATTGGTTAACGGGAATTTGTCGTCTTCTATTCTCTCATTTACGTTCCTGTAATCTATAACCATTCGGAATTTTTGCTGATTGGTAACGGGATCTCTCTTTT
This sequence comes from Nephrocerus scutellatus, assembly GCA_947095585.1. Classification (NCBI taxonomy): domain Eukaryota; kingdom Metazoa; phylum Arthropoda; class Insecta; order Diptera; family Pipunculidae; genus Nephrocerus; species Nephrocerus scutellatus. The sequence goes on from OX352763.1 coordinate 72,688,577, forward strand.
TTGGTACTACGAGTTTGGGAGAGTTCCAAGCGGATACTGATGGTTCTATTATGTCATTTTCTAGCATGTTGTCGATTTCGTTTTTTATATCCTGTTTTTGTGTATGTGGTAATCGGTAGGGTTTGGTATATTTTGGGGTCGCTCCCTCTTTAAGTGTTATATCTGCTTGTCCTATGTGAGTGTAAGTTAACTTGTCTCCTTCCAAGTGAAAAATATCGTGGAATTTTGTGCATATTGACTCGATTTCAGTTCTCTCCTCGTTATTCAGTGTATCGAAATTAATTTCGCTTAGTAACTTCTTTATTCTCGTGCTTGGTACAGCGTCTTCCCTTTTGTACTGTAAGACGAAATGCTCGGATGTTGGGAATGATATTGGTTCTGCCCATTTAAGGTTTACAGCAGTTTCGCGAGTGTTGAGAATTTTGATTGGGAATTTTCCTTGTATGGCTGTAGATATGGATCCAGCCATGTAAACACCTTTGCACAATTCCTGAGGATAGAATATTCTGGAATCTGTATGCTTTGTATTCACCCAATATGTAGCTTCACATCTTGGAGACACTGTTATGTTATTTAAACTATGTTGTACATATATCGGTACCGAAAGTTGTCTGTTATTAATTTTGAAATTTAAATGTAAGGTTTCTAGATCGATTACCGCACCAAACTCCATTAGGAAGTTTGATCCAATAATACCATCGACGGGTATCGGGAAAGAATCGGGTACTACATGGAATTCGTATGGAATGCTGTTTTTCCAGAAATGTAAGGTGCTAGTACAGGTGCCCTTTGAACGTAGATTCCCAGCTATACCTATAATATTTGTACTAAGCTTTCTTCTATTGGTATAATTCCCTCAACTACGGAACTTTTTATAACGCAAATGGATGCTCCGGTGTCTAGTAAGCATCGTATAACTTTGTTATTGTTGGTTTTTAATTGTACGTAAAGGCCGTTTTCTATCCCCGTCGTATATATGGTACTTGGTATGTCGGGATTTATAGACTCCCCTCCGAAGGGTCGGCTGTCCCCTCGGTGGGTTGTTCGTTTCCCAATACTCTTACCCTCTGGTTGTTAGATGGATTACCATTGGTTGCCCTACTATTATTATTATTATTATTATTAATATTTCTATTCGGGACGTAGTTTCTACTATCGTCATTCTGGCGGTAGTCGTTATTCTGGCGGTAGTTGTTATTCTGGTAGCTCGCTCTATAGCGGTTATCAGAATTGTTGTGTGGAATGACTCTGTTATCGTTATTGTAGTTGTAACCGTTGGTCATGTTATTGTCGTACCGTCCTCTAAAGTTTTGCCCTCTAATATTTTGCTCTCTAAAGTTTTGTCCTCTAAAGTTGTGTCCTCTAAAGTTTTGCCCTCTAAAGTTTTGTCCTCTAAAGTTTTGTCCTCTAAAGTTGTTTCCTCTAAAGTTCTGGTCTCTAAAGCTCTGTTCCCTAAAGTTCTGTCCTCTAACGTTCTGGTTGTAGTTGAGATAGCTAATCGATGAATTTGTTGACCCTTGGTCTATTTCCAGCAGGTGCTGTGCTGCTTCTTGAAAAGTCGTGTGTCTGGCGCTGTCGAGTATAATACGTAGACTGTCATTCACCCCCTTTTTTAGGAAAGCTAATCCCCTACGATCATTGGCTGTGGTTAATGTTGCTCGGGTGCTTTCACCATGGCAAGCTACCTCCAGCTCTGTCATTTTAGTTACTAATGTCTCGATGTCCGTTACGAATTCTCTTATAGGTCGATTTCCCTGATGTGTCCTACTAAGTTTTGTTTGTATTAGTTCAATGGTTTCTTTAGGTCCGCATTTTTCTGTTAGGTATTTTTTTTTATTGTGCAAAATCTTCTGGTTTCTGACTTCCCAACTCGGTGAGTGCCCTACCTTGAATTTTGCATTTAAGTAAGAATTTTATTAGGGTTTGTTTTGCGGTCGGGGAGAGTGTATCGTAATAAAACTCAATACTGTTTAAAAAATCCCTGATGTTTTCTAGTCTTTTACTATCTTCCTCACATGTAAGGGTTGGTAGCTTCTGAGCGAAGCTGAAACTAAATTCGTCCGTCATTTTATCTACGTCTGCTATTGTTTCATTTGGTGCACGTTCTGTCTCTTTTGTTACTTCTTCCTGTATTATACTTTTTTCAATTCTATCTATTGCTTCTATCTTATAACTGTGTAGTTTTTTATATAGTATATTGAGTTCTTTTTTTTCCGGTATGGTTTCTTCTAGGAGTTTTACTATAATTTGTGCTTGTCTAAAAATTGCATGAACTTGTTCTAACTTCTTTTCTCCTGATTCCCTCGTTTTTTTTTATTTGGTCCGTCCTTCCTTAGATTTTTTACGATAGCATAAAGATCTTCTACCAAAGAACCGAGCTCTTCCATGAGAAGTTGTGTTATTCAATTCAAATAATTACTATACTGATAACCTTCTTCCTATTACATTATGTTTTATGATTTCTTTTTTTATAACTTTGTTTACCTTCCTGCTAAGTATTTTACGGATATAGTTAAATCCTATAAATATTATTAGTATTAATATAATTGTGACTATGTCTATGCCATTGTTCATATTGTCGTGTGGGAACCGGTCCACTTCTGCATTAGTCTTGTTTTGTACTGCCGAATGACGTCCTCCAGAATGAATTCGTCTGTGTCTCTGTCACTGTCGTTGTCCATTTGTGTCGAAATTTTTAGTTTCTCCTGGCTCTGCTTACGGAGTCGTTGAATAGCTTGTCGAACGCCTGTTTCTCGGCTAGATTCTTTTTCTTCTTGTCCTTCCTTCTGTTGCGGATGGCCTTTTTCAAGTCCTTCAGTTGCTGTAAAAATTCTTTCCTCGTCTCCTTCGACTGGTTTGGAATGCTTGCCAGTCTTCGCAGTTCAACGAGTTGTTGCTTTTACTGTACTCGTATGCCTCCTCGTTTTTTTCCTGGTGATGGTGCAGTATGGTCTTTGACTACTGGCTTCTTCAATTTCTGTCGTCGTCTGTACTCCTCTATTGACAGTGGCTTTGGTCCCACCTGGTCCTGTTCCAGTGGAACCTCGGGCTGGAGCAGGGCTTGTGCTTCCCTGATGTAATCGGCCGCAAGTGCAAGTTTCTCTTGCTGTCGTTCGTTGGACGACATGTACGATGATTTATAAGTGTTTAGAAAAATTATTTTTCTTGACTTAGAAAAATTATCTTAGTATTAAGCCAGAATTTGGCAGGATCGCCATGTAAAGTTGGTCCCTTTTCGAAGCCAACCTTGTGGTTTAGAGTTTATATCAACCTTGATTGTTGACTGTGTTCGGCGTGTTGCCGTATAACCACTAACCCAAAAGCCGGAGCTCCTTAGGGCGTCAGTATCAGGACGATATGTTTACGAGGAAAAAATAAGACGACGAGGTTTTTACTTTCAACGTTCACTTTTTGGAAATGAATGAATTTATTTGATAATTTTTCCTTCTTTTATACCAATTTACTGATCGATTTTTGATCATACATCGACTCTGGAATGCCTACTCATCGATATTCATATTTTCCCTAATATTGCCTTATCAGCATAGTGCATGTATGTATGTACGTAATTTATGACCGACCGCGTCAAGTGTTTTTGGGTTCGCTCGCCTATTCTGCTGTGTTGACATATTTGTTTCCACAAGCGAACGACCTTATTATTTCATTACCATTTCCATGCGCCGCTTACTCAGCACATTGCATGGAAAGGGTAATTAACGTTCTAAACGGTCGGCGCTCATTTGCTCATGATGCTAAGACTGCATATTTATTTTCATAGGCGAGCGACCGCTGGTCATAAATTATCCTATTGGAGATGTTTTATATTTTTTGTTCCCATGCACCGAGTGTGCTATTAAACAATACGTGTGGGTTCTGTTTGCTTTTGTTTTTCATGCACCATGTGTGCTGTTAACCAATACGTTGTATTGGTTTGTGTGTGCGTTTATTTTCGTGCACCGAGCGTGCTATTAATTAATGACTGCATATCTAAGATTTTTGTATTTTATTTTGAGAGGCACTAGAGTCGATGTAGGGTCAAAATTTTGTATGCTTAATTCAATTAAAATGTTGTATGCTTTTAGGCATAGTATTTATGTGGTCGCTGGTGCGATCCCTCACAGCTGGTACATCCAGCAGATCGCTGCCGACGTTCTCTCGCTACTTCCACCACTGTTGCTCACGTCAAGGCTAGTCGATACTCACGTCACTTTGTCAAGGCATTACTCGCGTTACTAACGTCAAGGCTCGTCACCCTTCACGTCGCTCGTCGTCACTAACGTCAAAGCTCGTCACCATTTTCGTCGATACTCACGTCACTTTGTCAAGGCATTACTCTAGTCACTCACGTCAAGGCTCGACGATACTCACGTCAGTTCATCAAAGCCCTCGCCTTACTCACGTCACTCACGCAAAGGCTCGTCATAACTTACGTCACTCAAGTCAAGGCTTTTCATCACTTACGTCACTCACGTCAAGGCTCGTCCTTACTTACGTCAGTCACGTCACTTCGTCAAAGCATTACTCACGTCAGTTCGTCAAAGCCTTACTCGTCGTCACTCACGCAAAGGCTCGTCATTACTTACGTCACTCACGTCACTTCGTCAACGATACGTCGAGGCTCTCGTCGTCACTCAAGTCAAGGTCCGTCATCACTTACGTCAGTCACGTCACTTCGTCAAGGATACGTCGAGGCCCTCGTCGTCACGCACGTCAAGGCTCGTCATCTTTCACATCAAGAGTCACGTCACTTCGTCAAGGATACATCACGGCTCTCGTCGGCACTCACGTCAAAGATCACGCCGCCGAGCACAACGGAATCCAGGTTCCGGGATCATACCCAGTGGTTATAGACACGGTGCGGAAGTGGTCGGTGAAGTATGACGGTAGGAAAGACCCCATCGCTTTTGTCGAACGGCTGGAGGAACTGGCCGATGCCTACTCATTTGACAAGGATCTCCTGGCAAAAACTATGCCGGAATTACTGCGAGACCGAGCTCTGTTGTGGTTCCGAAATAATAACCAGCGGTGGTCGAACTGGGATGCATTTAAGAAGGACTTCCTGAGGTTCTTCTTGCCAGCCAGATACATGGAGCAACTGGACGATGAGATCCGACAGCGCCATCAGAGAGCTGGAGAGCCCTTTAAGGACTATGTCATAACCATGCAGAACCTCATGCGAAATTCCAAGTATACGAGGGCCCAGCAGACTGACCGGATCTTCAGGAACTGCCGCAGAGAGTACCAGCTGTACATCCGTAGGAGGGACTTCCAGGACTTACAGGATCTGATTGGACTAGCAGAAGATCTGGAGGATATAGCTGGCGCGCCAGAACAAATCAGACAGACACCTAGACCCCGACAGATGGAGAGGAACCTTCTGGTCACAGAGAGTCAGGAGGAGCGCATCAACGTTCTAACGGCATGCCGACGCTGCGGCCAGGACGGGCACACCTGGCGAAGTTGTCAAAAACAACAATTGATGTTCTGTTGGGATTGTGGCCAACGAGGAATCAGAACAATAGACTGCTGCCGTCAACTTACTTCACACGTTGAGCAGCGTCATTCTGTCCAGTTCAACAAAAGGGCAGCTCTGATCCAGGACCGACAGCGAATTCTTGCCCGCATCATGATAGGCCGCGAATCCCTCCAAGCCACCATTGATACCGGCGCATCCCGTAGTTTTGTTAGCGAACGTTTGGCCGATAGTCTTCGAAATTTAGGCAACCCCATTCCCGTGAACATCCCAATTCAAATGGCCAACGGGAGTCGGACAACAGTCCGCGAAGGGTTGAATGTCAACGTTCGTTTTGGGGTGTCATCGTATGCACTGCGCCTGCTGGTGCTACCGACCGCCGTTGATGACCTCACACTGGGGATGGACTTCCTTGCAAGGTCGCGAGCCACTTTAAGCTTCGGAGGTGAGTACCTATCACTCCAAACTGAACCAGCAAGACCGATTGAATGTCCTACTTGCAACAAACTCCGAAAACCAATGCAGCCACAACTACCAAAGACGCAGCAGCCGACAACGTCCTCTAAAGTTATCACGAGCGCAAGAGTTGATGAAAGTCACCTCTTTCCAAAGCAGCACTGTACTACAGTTGGCGTGATACAAGTGTTACCAGCTCCGATTGAACCAACTCCAGTGACGACTCCCATCAGAACTTGCCACAGACCCACCAAGAACCAGCACAGCAAGAAGTCGACAGCAGTAACCCAACCACAAAACCAACAACGGCAGCGGGACGATCACAATAGCGTGCGCAACAACAAAAGCCACAATGTAAAAGGTGCAACAAAAACGATCGCAGCCGAAAAATTTGTTCAACAACAACCCCAGAAACAGCGAAGGCAATGCCAGTTAATCTGGAGAACAACGGAGTGCATTAGAAGAATTATACAACAACGAGCACAGCAACAGAACTCAACGCATCAACCGAACAGCAATAACAACAGGCACCGCAACAATGAAGTCGACAGCAGCAGCGAATTCAACAGAAGCAGCGGAGTCAGCATAAGCATTGGCAACAGAGGTAGTACCAGCAGCAGACGCAACAATGTAAACTGGGACTACGAAAGTAGACTCCCCGCTATTCAAACTAGTTAGGGAAGCACAAGTTTTTCGCCGAAGTAACGGGGGAGTGTGAGGAACAAAATTCTCGTGGCCGAATTTTGTTCACACAAAACATGCAATATACTTTTTACCAAATTCGGGTGCACCCTGTACCCAGGCAGTGCAGCCAACAATCAGATATGAATATAAAAACAGTCAAAACAACATCACGCTACCGGACTGACCAATCACAGCGCAGCACGCTATTTACAATTTTTGCCACACAAAAGCTATAAAATGGCGAGCATGCAGTCAGTCGCTCTCTTACTCTTAGTCTGCTTCCTGTGCAGTTCGGATCACGTGGTGGTAAGTCATTGTTAATAAAAATTAGTTCACTTAATTCACTGACTATCGCTGCCGACGTCTTCCTCTGCTCCCGTCATTCGTACGACGCAACTTCGCTGTGTGGCTCCCCTACGGGTTGTTGCGCTGGTACATCCAGCAGATCGCTGCCGACGTCTTCCTCTGCTTCCGTCATTCGTTCGACGCAACTTCGCTTTGTGGCTCCCCTACGGGTTGTTGCGCTGGTACATCCAGTAGATCGCTGCCGACGTCTTCCTCTGCTTTCGTCATTCGTACGACGCAACTTCGCTGTGTGGCTCCCCTACGGGTTGTTGCGCTGGTACATCCAGCAGATCGCTGCCGACGTCCTCCTATGCTTCCGTCATTCGTACGACGCAACTTCGCTGTGTGGCTCCCCTACGGGATGTTGCGCTGGTACATCCAGCAGATCGCTGCCGACGTCTTCCTCTGCTTTCGTCATTCGTACGACGCAACTTCACTGTGTGGCTCCCCTGCGGGTTGTTGCGCTGGTACATCCAGCAGATTGCTGCCGACGTCTTTCTCTGCTTTCGTCATTCGTACGACGCAACTTCACTGTGTGGCTCCACTACGGGTTGTTGCGCTGGTACATCCAGCAGATCGCTGCCGACGTCTTCCTCTGCTCCCGTCATTCGTACGACGCAACTTCGCTGTGTGGCTCCCCTACGGGTTGTTGCGCTGGTACATCCAGCAGATCGCTGCCGACGTCTTCCTCTGCTTCCGTCATTCGTACGACGCAACTTCGCTGTGTGGCTCCCCTACGGGTTGTTGCGCTGGTACATCCAGCAGATCGCTGCCGACGTCTTCCTCTGCTTTCGTCATTCGTACGACGCAACTTCACTGTGTGGCTCCCCTACGGGTTGTTGCGCTGGTACATCCAGCAGATCGCTGCCGACGTTCTCTCGCTACTTCCACCACTGTTGCTCACGTCAAGGCTAGTCGATACTCACGTCACTTTGTCAAAGCATTACTCGCGTTACTAACGTCAAGGCTTGTCACCCTTCACGTCGCTCGTCGTCACTAACGTCAAAGTTCGTCACCATTTTCGTCGTTACTCACGTCACTTTGTCAAGGCATTACTCTAGTCACTCACGTCAAGGCTCGACGATACTCACGTCAGTTCATCAAAGCCCTCGCCTTACTCACGTCACTCACGCAAAGGCTCGTCATAACTTACGTCACTCAAGTCAAGGCTTTTCATCACTTACGTCACTCACGTCAAGGCTCGTCCTTACTTACGTCAGTCACGTCACTTCGTCAAAGCATTACTCACGTCAGTTCGTCAAAGCCTTACTCGTCGTCACTCACGCAAAGGCTCGTCATTACTTACGTCACTCACGTCACTTCGTCAACGATACGTCGAGGCTCTCGTCGTCACTCAAGTCAAGGCCCGTCATCACTTGCGTCAGTCACGTCACTTCGTCAAGGATACGTCGAGGACCTCGTCGTCACGCACGTCAAGGCTCGTCATCTTACACATCAAGAGTCACGTCACTTAGTCAAGGATACATCACGGCTCTCGTCGGCACTCACGTCAAAGATCACGCCGCCGAGCACAACGGAATCCAGGTTCCATCGCCACATCGCCCAGGCCGACATAACGCCTCGTCTACCTACTCATTTTAAATGCAAAACTTGTAAAGAATCTTTTGAATAAACATTAAATTGAATTAAAAGTCCCACAAATAACAAATTTTATTGTAACGACCCCTTGCCTCAGAACCCTGGTCACGCTGAGTTTACCCCGGCTGGGAAAACTCCGTTACAAACTGCTGCACAAAAGTCCAGCCAAGAATTGCAATTATTTTTAATGGTGGAAATGCTGGTGATGTGTGATGGTGATGTGCGCTTTGTTGTTTTTGATCCGGAGTCCAAATTTGGTTGATATACAAATCGAAGCTGATCATTTTGAGGTAACCCAATCATTCCCAGGGTCTTGATCATGTTGTCCCCATCGAAATTCATATATTTTTTCAATTCAACCTACGGTACATCTTGCAAAACTTCCGTATTATTCGACGCCCATTTGGTTATTTAAAATTGACCACGTTTCAAAAGTTGAGTGATATATTTTCGAATTTCTATTGCTTCTGCTGCCGTTTGTCCACCTGTCAGCAAGTCGTCAACATAAAAATCCCTACCAAATATCAGTGGTCTAAAAGGATGATGAGTTTGCTCTAGGCTTGATAATTTCTTTAATCAACGGGTAGCTAAAAGCGATGCAGAAGCCGTTCCGAACGTAACTGTGAGCAACCGGAATATTTTAATAGTTTCGCGAGGCGAGTTTCTTCACATAATGCACTGCAGATAAATGTCCGCCTCACGAAACTTGTTTTGCAAAAAGCGTCGAAGACAACACGCAGTTTGGTCGAACTGCTATCAGGTTTTAACACTGCGTGGTGTGGTAAGAAGTAATGGACCATATGTTTGTTTATTTCTTTAAGCTCCTTCATATGACCCATGCTCAAATATTCATTGATGACATTCGCATGATCATGATATAACTCTGGAAATCGGCTAAATTTTCTTTCGAGTCGAAGAAATTGCCTTTTGGTTACATTAAACGAATTACCAAGGTTCGTTGGAGATTTGCAGAGGGGTGACAGAAAATCTATCATCGAGCAATCTTTGATAATTATTCAAGAAATGGTTTTCGCATTGCGAGTCCTCCTGTGAATATAAAGGGTGCGAGGCATTTACATGTTCTAATTCCCAAAAGGATTTTATGATCGTATCCCTTCTGCCTCCACTCTTCTTTGGCAAGGTGACAAAAGATATTCGTAGATCCTTCCTTGATAGTTCCACCCCAGCAAAGTTTTTTGCAAAATTCGCAAATCTGGTGCGACCTTTATTTGGCGGACGCACAATAAATCAAAAAAAATCCTCAAATCTATTTGGGATGGTAAATTAAAGTGAGGATCGGCAAGATTAATATTTAATGGCAGGTTCCAATCAGATACGTTGACGAAATGAGCAGGTTGATTTGATGTAATGTGTGGAAGCACAATGGCTTCCAGCTCTATGGGACAATCATTGAAATGAGACGTTATGGCTATATTTGTTATGCTTTTTATTCTGTCTCTGTGGCCACCTATGCCCGAGAGAATACCGGCGAACTTTGAAAGGAGCTAAGTGTATTAGCGTATTATGCCTTAGAGTGCATTGACGACAGGGCCCACATTTACAATCTTTGATCTGATAACATGACCTCAAGCAATTAATGCATAGCTTTAGACTTTTTACTTCTTTAAGACGGTCAATGACAGGTAGTCTTTAAAAAGTGGGACATCGCTGAATTGAATGATCGAGTTGTTTGCAACCCTTGCAACCATTGGATGAACTAGTTACTGGGCATGTTAATTTGCGATTTACGAAATTAAATTTATGAAATTTATTAGGATTTCTGCTTATCCGAATTTGAGGTCGTTGCCTCGTTCATATATTCCACGTTCTCGAGGGTCCGGCTTCGCCTTTCCATAAATTCCAATAGTTCGTGTACCATGAGTAGCTTCTCCACTAGTGATTCGTTTTCTCAACGGACTTGCGTTTCCATATCTAGTTTCCAGGACATTGCAAAGACTAGTATGCCGTTAGCAAGTTCTTCATAAGTGGCAATTGATGCTAACGCTTCGAAGTGAAGTGAAGTTTTAGGTGGTCATGAAGGTTTCTTACCGCTCTGATAGGACCTTTTTCATGGCTGGCAAAATCAAAGATTTCCTTGACATGAGCTTGAAAAATAATAAGTTTATTATTAAATCGTTTTACTAGTAATATTAAAGCTAATTGCAAATTTTCCGCTGCATAGGTGAGCAGTGCAGTAAGCGATCTTACCTGTTCAGGTAAAGAATTTTTAAGATGCATAAACCTTTCAATAACAGGCATCGCTTCATCGTCTGTAATCAACGCCGTTATCGACAAAGAGTACTCAGATCAGTCCGTTACCTTGCCAGAAAACAATGGTAAATTAAGCCTCGGCATATTCGACCTTTTTCCTCCTCTCCATGAGCTCTAAATTTTTTGACTTTATAACCAAATATAATTTTTAATACCTGTCTCTCTTTTCTCCTTTGCACTTCAACACATCGATCTATTCCAACTTGGTTTGATATTTGTCGAAGCGAGCAAGGTGGCTTTCAAGCAAGCCCAGCCTAGCGGCCAACTCGCTGGAGCTGCATGATTCGCCCTTGCTGTCAAACAGCGCTTTTAGTTTTGTGAGCTGACCCTGAACCACACCACGTTGGGCCCGCAGGTCCTGCGCGCCCTTTGACGTATTCGCAAATTCTGATTTACTGTCAGCGTCTGGCATCTTGAAACACGATGAAGTATACCACGTGGTTTGACAAGCGACAAAAAATTTCGAAATTACAGCGCACTTCACTGTTCCAATATAGATGTGCAAAAACCAACTGTTTTATTCACTTTGACGCGCGCGCGATCTAACCGTAAGCCACGATAAAGTCCACTGAATGGCTTGACACAGTAACCGATGGAAACCCAACTGATGCTTATGCTGCACTTTGATTCGAATTTATGTACACGAAATCGCGTCAAACTGAACGATGGAAAGTGCACCGTCGAAATTACAGAGCACTTCATTGCTCCAAAACATGCGCAAAAACCAACCTGTGTGGTGCACTTTTACGAATTTTAGAAAAGGCGTGCGAGATCAAACCTTAAAACCACGATAAAGTCAATCACGTGGTTTGACAAAGTAACCAATGGGGAATGCACTGTTGAAATTACGGCACCCCTCGCTGTTCCGTTACGTCACATGAAAAAATGACAAGAGAAGTTATGGTAAGCACACCGTCTAAATTACAGCGTACATTTTGCTCCAGAAATTTGTAAAACCCGAATTGGCTTATGCGCCTTGATTCCAATTTCTGTACGCACACGAGATCACGTCGGGGTCACCAAATATTGAGGAACCGAGCCTTTTCGGTTCTCTTTAGCGAATGCAAATTTAACTAAAATCTCGCACACCTCGCTGTTCCATAACGCCACAAGAAAAAATTACAAGAGAAGTTATAGCACGCCATTTAAATTAAAGCGTACTTTTTGCTCCAGAAATTTGTAAAACCCGAATTGCCTTATGCGCCTTGATACCAATTTACACGTACGTACACGAGATCACGTCGGGGTCACCAAATATTGAGGTGCTCTGAACGAGCACATAAAGTGATAAAGGAGCTCACCGCCGCAACCACTTAATTCACCACGAATGTACCCCCCCCCCCCGTACTGAATAATAAAGCTTAATGGTCGTGGAAGTGTACGTGCTCAACGCAGCACTGTTTAGTTTAGTTTAGTTTATTTAAATCTTCAAGGTATTCTCTACAAGATTTTTGAACAACGTTTATTACTTTTATAATAGTTTATTAATATAAAATAAATAATTATATTAATATGAGGTATTAACAAACTTAATATATATTTTTTAATATATCTCTATTCATACGGAAAATTTTTAAATGATTACAATAAAAATGCAAGCATGAGCAATTGAATCATTAAGTCCATAATTGGTTCTATGAATTCTTAACTGCAAAAGGTTACTAACTCTAAACTGCCTATTTGGGGCATGAAATGGAATCGTAAGAACAATCGTAACTGAAAAAAAAAACAATAAAAACATAAAAAAAAAATACCAAAAAAAACTGAATTTTAATTTATAACACATCCGAAAACACGAAACCTTGGTTACCGGCGAGCGAAGTTAATTTAAACATTTAAATTAACAACTGTAAGAAATATAAATATCAATAAAAGATAAGATAAAAAAGATAAAAGAACACCATTCAGTTAGTTGTTAGAAATATAAATGTCAAAAGGGAGAACACCTTGTTGATTGATGCTGTTGAAGTGGTGTGTTGTTCGAGTCGAAAAGAAAGATATACGCACAAAGACAAATCTTCTCTGATAAATTAATAAAAATACAAACGATTAGTATTACAAACATAAAATTGTTTTCCTTATTAAAAATATTGTAAATATTCAACAGGTTATGGGCACAGGAAGCTCTATAAATAAGAAAAAATTAAATTCAGTGATTGAAAATAAAAATGGCTTCGTCATCGAATAGTTATTTTGAGTTTCCTCAACTAAAAACTGACAACTTTTATAATTGTCTTTTCCGTGTTGAGTGCATACTGGACGAAAGGCAGCTAAAAGATGTGCTTGACCAAGACATAGACGCCCAAGACATATCAGAAAAAGAAAAATAAATTTTATTAATAAAAGACGCAAAGGCCAAATCAGTTATTGTTCAATGCGTAAATGACAAATATTTGAACATCATAAAAGATAGTAAAACAGCAAAAGAAATGATTACAAAATTTAAAAACATCTTCCATAGGAAAAGTGTCTTATCAAAGTTGCATCTACGTAGAAAACTTTTCAACAATCAAGATGGCAGAAAATGAAAACCTGGAAGACTACTTTCACAGATTTGAAACAATTATTCGAGAACTAGAGTGTATGGATTCAAAAATTGATAATACAGACAAAATCTGCTACCTACTAATTGGACTTCATAATAAGTATGACACAGTAATTACAGCGATTGGAACAATCCTAGAAGAATGCAATTTAGATTTTGTGAAAACTCGGTTACTTGATGAAGAATTAAAGCTATATCAAAATACACAAAATAGTGAAAAGAAGAATGAAATGACATTTAAAAGTGTTATTTGCTATAAATGTAAAAAAGAGGGTCACATGGCTTATAAATGTCGAGCGCAAACAAATAACCGTGGCAGAAGCTTAAATTTTGTATTTTTGTATTTGTATTTATTTATTGAATTTATAAGCATTTTAAAACAAAGTGTCTTATTTATAATACTTATAATGTATGGATTTAAATTAAAATTTAATTGAAATTTCAAAGAGAGTTAAAAAAAATAAAAAATATATTAACTGAAATATTATTTTATAGAAGTTATTATACATTATGTAAAAATATTGAATTTTTCAATGATAATCAATGTTTTAGAAATATTTTCAGCATTTATATAGGTTTTTTAAAGAGTTTTCAAAGGAAATATAGCTGTTCAGACCCCTCAAGTTCGCCGGCAGGGAGTTCCAGAGGCCAACAGCATGTACAAAAAACTGATTCTTAGAGTTTCTATATCTAAAGGTTGGGACAATTAGAATATTACTTCTTTGTGATACTGGGAAAATTAGTTTCTCGAAAAGATAATTAGGAGATCTAGTTTGTATGAGTTTAAAAAGAAACGTTAAACTTAGAAAATCTATATACCTGTTTAGAGGCATATTAAAAACACTACCTGCTTGTACCGAAACATGATCGAAGCGACGTAATCCATAAATAAAACGAACAATGTTATTGAACACTACTTGGAACTTGCGCTTGTTTGCACTATCCAAACAGCAAAAAATAGGACTTCCGTAGAAAAGGGTTGGCAGAACAAGTGTTTTGGCTATAATCATTTTTGTTGAGACTGGAAGGCAACTTCCAGCAATGCATAAAACCCGCAGAGCAGCATAGATTCGACCAACTGAGTTAGCCAGATGATTGTCCTACGATAGTGTTTGGTTAAAAATAACCCCTAAGTTTTTTACTGTTTTGACGTAGTTCAATGTTTTCCCCTCGAGTTCGATACTTGGCAGGTATGACATATCAATAGCAGTATTACTAATAACAATTGCCTGACATTTATTAGCATTAAGTTTAAGGTGATTATCTCTAGACCACTGTGCTATACTCATCAGATCCTCGTTTATTCTGGCCGTTGCATCTTCAACCATGCCAATTCGGTAGCTTAAATGAATTTGCACATCGTCTGCGTACATATGAATATTACAATACTTGAGTATAGGGGGAAGGTCGTTGTTGAATAGCGTGAACAAGAGTGGTCCCAATATTGATCCCTGGGGCACACCAGTAGCAGAGGGGAGAAAATCAGATAGTCTGCAATTCGCATAAACTGCTTGAGTTCTGTGGCTAAGGTACTGTCCAAGTAGCGTTAAAGCTGAGTTTTCGAAAAAGAAAAAATTCTTAAGCTTTTTCAAAAGTATATTATGCGAGACAGTGTCAAACGCTTTGGAGAAATCCAGTAAAACCAGAGTTGTAACTAAATTATTATCAATTTGCTGCCGTATGTCATCAGTTATTTTAAGAAGCGCAGTTGTGCAGCTGTGTTTTGGTCTGAAACCAGAGTGCGTCGGTGTTATCAGGCTATGGGTTTCCAAAAACGTCATAATTTGTCGATTATGTGTGTCAGGAAAGGAGATATAAAGATGAGAATAATTTTAACAAACTTAGGATGCATATTGTCTAATCCAATAGCTTCCGATTTTATGTCTTTTACAGATTTGTATACCTCTACTTCAAAAACTCTTTTAAAACTGAAACTTGAAAGAAACTCATCAGTTCCGTTTAAAATTCTGTCAATCTCTGCACCAGCATTTGTGTCTGAGACAGAATTTACAAACTTATTGTTTAGCTCATTTACATCACAATTATCTTCAGCATTCTTTTTTTGCCTTGCAATACCAAAAGATTTGATATTTTTCCACAGTTTTTTGGAAGACAGATTATTAAATTTTGAAGCAAAAAATCTCCGTTTGGAATTTCTTATTTCAACATTTACTGCATTTCTTAAATTTTTATACTGGTGTAACATTTGTGGTAGTCTGAATCTTTTCCAGCGTCTATAAGCTGTATTTCTTCTTATGATAAGGTTATCAATTTCGCTAGTGTACCATCCTAAATCAGGGTTTTGAATTCTTATAGTTTTAATAGGTACAAAAGTTTCAAACAGATGATTAATTGTATTTGTAAAAAATTGCACTTGCTCATCAACGTCAGAGAGATGATATATATTTTCAAGATTAGAGCTATAAATACTTGCTATTAGTGATTGCATATCTATGGAGTTAAAATTTCTAAACGAAATGTTTTCCATTGCAACACTCGCATTAATTCGAATATTATAGAAAACAACAATTAAATCGTGCTTGGAAAAACCGGGAACATCAAGTTGCCCATAAAAGTTGACAAGATCAGGTTGGTTGACCAAGAAAACATCAAGCAGAGTAGAGCTAGAAGATGTAAAATGTGTAGAGGTATCACTATTAACAGGAAACAAGTCGAGTGATAGGAGACTATCTCTGAAATGTTTAATTCTATTATTTTGAATATCTAACAGGTCAATGTTTAGGTCTCCCCCGATAAGAATGTGGTTATAGTCAGATGTTAATTCTTCTAGAACATCTGTGATGGTGTTTGACACAGTTATATGGGGAGGTTTGTAGATTACACCAGCCAACAGTTTTTCAGTTCCACAAGCAACTTCTATAAAAAGGTATTGTATTTCATTACTACTGTCATCACTCTTAATAAACTTGCTTTTTAAACTTTTTTTTATGAAAATAGCTACACCTCCACCCCTGGAAACTACACGATCAGAACGAAATACATTATAGTTACCCGTGATCAAAACAGCGCTATCTACCTGTTCAGTCAACCATGCTTCTGACACACAGATGATGTCCATAGCTTTATCATTAAAAATGCTTTTGAATTCGTCCAAATGTTTCAGCAAACTTTGAGAATTTATATGACAAATAGATAATCCATCGTATCTATTTCGGAAAACGTTTAACATCGTCCTAGTTTTGTTCAATCTTGTTGAACTGCCAACCTGAGAAACCCCTCTACCGTCAAGTGCACTCATTAGCATCGATCGTTTTAAGACGCCCCCTGAGGAGGACCAAACAACCACTCCATGATTGAAAACTTGTTATTACAAAACTTGTTATTACATTGATTCTGACAGAAATTGGTAAAAAATTAATTGATATTTATAAGTAAGAAAAATTTTGAAAAACTCTAATTCATAAATAGAAAATATTGATAAAAGAAAAAGTAGTGAAATATTTGTAAAGAATGCAGTAAATGTTACAGTAGAAAATGAAAGAATACGCAAATTACTAAAGTTGCTCCAGCGACGGATCTGGTTCATCATCATTATAATTTTGTGCAGCTTCGTAGTAGTTGTTTTTGTTTTGCTCCTCATTTGACAATTCTTCATTATTTGTTTTTTTTGTTTGCTTTTGTCGTAATTGAATTTAGCATATCTACGGAATTAACTGTTTTTGGCACGTCATCGCTTGTAAGTTTGATGTAAACAAGTCCACTTGAAGTGAAAACCGAAAATAATTGGTGTTTACGCCTGATACGGATTGCTTGTCGAAGAATAACTCGATTATTTTTGGTTAAGCTCTCGTGGAAATAAATCGGGGTGCTCGAGTCTTCACCGAGATCTTTAAGCAAAAGTTGCCGGGAATTTGTTCTTCGAAAAGCAGCAAACGCCTTGAGTGTAGCATTTTTATCATGTGCGGTGTGAAATTTAACAATTATAATGGAGTCTTCTCTGTGGCTTGCACGGAAGATTCGACACAGTTTTGGTGGCTGAAAATTTAACGTGTGACAAATGTTGTTAAACGTGTTTTTTAAAACCTCTCCCGGTAACGTTGGTATTCCGATAAGAATTGCATCTGTTTCTAAATTTTTTACATTTATTGCTTCAATCTGCGCCTTTAAATCGTTCTGGAAGAGGCAGGGGCCGATCAAGAGTTCCAATGCGAGGTGGATATCAGTATCAATCGACAGCTCACTACAGTGAAGCAGACGAAGTAACATTCATAGCTTTCAGTACACATATACAAACAGGCTTGAAAATTTTTATATTAGACAGTGGAGCAACTAATCATCTAGTGCGATCAGACTTGGAACCATATATGAGAAAAGTTTCAACATTAGCTACACCAGCAAGAATAAAAGCAGTAAACAATAAAGTAATGATAGCTTATAAAAAGGGTGAACTGGCAGCTTATTTAAACAAAACAAAAATAAGAATTGAAACTTTACTGGTTGAAGAAATGAGATGTAACCTTTTGTCAATTTCAAAATTAGTTGACAATAAATTTAAAATTATGATAGATCAGAGTGGATTGACATTAAGAAAGGATCAGTATACTTTCCAAGCTCCACAAGTAAACAGATTATATACATTAAAATTGGAAATAGTAGAAAACTATGAACATAAAGTACTCAGTGCAGAAATTTGGCATCAAAGGTTGAGACATATAAACAGGAAAGGTATGAAAATATTAGGACTACCATATTCAAATGAAAAATGTGAGACATGCATAGAAGGAAAAACAAACAGAATACCATTTAAAGAAAATAAGAAAATATCAAAAAGGCTTGTGGACCGGTAAAAGCAGAACAGATTACGTCAGATGGATATAAATATTTTCAAGTAATTATCGATAATTATTCACACTTCACAGTAGTTTACTTACTGAATAATAAAGGAGAAGCTGCAGAAAACGTTAAGAGATATATACAAGAGCTAAAAGCATCTTTTAATATGAAAACAGCCAGAATAAGACTAGATAATGGAGGCGAGTTTTCTAGTAATAGCTTGAAATCATTTTGCAGAAATAAAGGAATAAAATTGGAATACACAATGGCTTATACACCGCAACAAAATAGTAAATCTGAGAGGATGAATAGGACATTGTTAGATAAAGGAAGAAGATGCAATTCTTCCAAAGACATTATTGGGAGAAGCGTTAAGATCTTCAACATATGAATTGAATAGATCACCAACTAAATGTTTAAATGGCAAAGCTCCAGCTGAAATATGGTATGGACAAAATAACCTATCAAAATTGAAAACTTTTGATTGTAAAGCATGGGCAGTAGATTTAAATAGAGAAAGTAAACTAGCACCAAAAGCAAAGCCCTATATATTTGTAGGATACAATAAAGGCGGATACAGATTGTGGTCACCGGAAAAAAATAAAATTGTTGAGTCGAGAGATGTTATATTTGATGAAACAAAATATAAATATTTAGAAGGAGAAAATAGTCAGCAATACAGACATACAGTATGAAGAACCGGACCAGAAGGCAATATCAAAAAAAATAATATGTAAAAATTAAACTGAACAGATGGAAAACTCCGAAGCGGTAGGAAATTTAGTCGACAAAGTGCCAGAAGAAGAAATAGAGACCACAGAAGTTATAAGGCAGGAGGAAAATTCAAAATCAGGCCGACAGGTTAAAAAACAACAATACCTAGACCAATATGAAACATACTATGCATACTGTATGTTAGCACAAAAAGAGGAACCCACACTATTTGAAGAAGCTTCTTCTTTAGCCGCACGATAGTTATGTGGAATGAATTGCCTGATTCTGTGTTTCCGCATTTATATGATCTGCAGTCGTTTAAGACACGTGTGCATAGACATCTCATCCTTTCCTCTCCCTAATTTCCTAACGCCCACGCTGTGCTAAGCATTATAAGGGTGCAAACCCCTTTAGCGTGTGTACATTATAAAAAAAAAAAGCTATAATGGATAATGAGTGGAGAGAAGCAATGGACAAAGAGTTAACAGCCCTAAAAGAATTAAAGACTTGGCAAGAAGTAGATAGTTGATACTAAATGGATATATAAAATAAAAGAAGATGGAACAAAACAGGCTAGACATGTTGCTAAGGGATTTCAGGTAAAAAACAATGATCCATTTAAAATAATGTATGCACCTGTTGCTAGACTTTCTACAGTAAGAATTATGATATCAAAAGCAATACAAGAGGACCTACCTATAAGACAGCTTGATATTCCAACCGCATTTCTAAATGGCGAATTAAAATCAGACATGTACATAAAAGTTCCACAAAGTATTAAAATTGAGAAAAGAATTATACGGCTTGTTAGAATCGCCAAAACGTTGGAACGAAAGATTAGACAGATTGGCAAAGGAAATTGGATACAAGCGTTCAGAACACGATTACTGTTTATATTACAAAGAAAACTCTTGGACGATAATATATGTAGATGACATCATACTAATTGGAGAAATAGAAGAGATAGTAAATTCAGTAAAAAGGGAATTTAGAGCAAAAGATTTAGGACAAATGAAAACATTTTTGGGAATGGAAATTGAAAGAAATACAGAAGAATTAGTAATCAGACAGGAGAAATTAATTGATACAATTTTACAAAAATTCAATATGACAGAATGAAAAGGTATAAAAACACCTATGGAAGCAAATCTACAATTGATAGAAAGTGAAGAAAGAAAAGAACATGAATTTCCGTACATAGAACTCATTGGAAGCCTAATGTACCTAACAGTGACATCAAGACCGGATTTGACATATTCAGTATCATACCTAAGTAGATACTTGGATAAACCATCGGAACAAACTTGGAAAGCCGGGAAGAGAGTATTGAGATACTTAAAGCAAACAAAAAACAAAGGATTCATGTATATATATTGCTACATTTGCTGATGACACGGCTTTAATGGCAGTTGCGGAAAGTAATGTGGACTCAACTAGTAAACTACAAGAGGCGATCTCGCATATTCAAAATTGGACAAGAAAATGGCGAATACGATTAAACGAATCAAAATTAGTACATGTTGATTTCACAAATAAAAAAATTGAACATATACCAGTGTATATTAACAACCAAGCCATACCATACGCAAATTGTGCAAAGTATCTTGGTACGACTTTGGATGCGAAACTTCGATGGAAAGCCCATGTCAAGAAAAAAAGAGAGGAGATTGGTATTCGCTACAGAAAACTATACTGGATGATAGGAAGACAATCTTGTCTATCAACAAACAATAAAATTTTGATTTACAAGCAAGTCATAAAACCTATATGGACTTATGGCATTCAACTTTGAGGTTGCACCAAAAAAAGCAACATTCAAATAATTAAACGATTTCAAAACAAGGTGCTAAGAAACGTTGTAAATGCACCTTTCTATATTCGGAACGATGACCTTCACAGGGACCTGGGCATGGAATGCGTACAAAATGAAATTCATAGATTTGCTAAAAAGCATGAGGATCGGCTTCACCACCACACGAACCCTGAGACCACCCCGTTCTTGGACCACACAAACCTAGTTTGGAGACTAAAAAGAACCAAACCTTTTGAACTAGTGCAGCATATATAATATAATGATTTATAGTATAAGTTAGCTTTAAAGCTTTAAACTTTTAATCTTGTATTTTTTTATTAATTTAAGTCAAAACAAAATTGCTTATTAGTCTAGGGACTAGATTGTAATATTTTACTAACATTACCAAATGTTTTTCAATAAAAAAAAATATATAAACGATCATCAGACAGAAAGTTATATGCCTACTCAGAATCAGATTGGGCAGGAGACAAAAATGATAGAAAAAGTGTAAGTGTAGCATGTTTTCTAAGAAGCAGAGATGTGTATCCTTGTCAACAGCTGAATCTGAATACATAGCTGCAGCCACAACAGCACAAGAATTAATTAATCTAAAAGGCATCAGAAAGCATTTAGGACATGTGTGCGACAGCGGATCTATTCTTTTAGTGGATAATAAAGGTGTGATTTCAATAGCAAAAAGTCATGAGAATTCAAAGAGGACATAGCACATTGATATTCGTGCACAATATATTAAAGATTTAATTGATAAAGACTTTATACATATTGATTATATAAATTCAGAAAATAACGATGCAGATTTAATGACTAAAAGTTTGTGTAAAACTAAATTGAATTTTTTTTACTAAAAGTTTATTAAATTAAGAACTTAAAGACATTATAAAACTTGAGAATTGTTAACAATTATTAATTATGTAAATTAAAATTGAGGAGGATTGTAAGAAATATAAATATCAATGGAATATAAAAGATAAAAGAATACCATGTAGTTAGTTGTTAGAAATATAAATGTCAAAAGGGATTGATGCTGTTGAAGTGGTGTGATGTTCGAGTCGAAAAGAAAGATATTCGCACAAAGAGCATTAAGCACACCAGACAAGTAGGCAAAATACCAAGTCGACTGCATATGTACAAGTAGCACCTCCGCTCGGAATTCGAACGATATTGGGATCAAATCCCACGGTCGTCCGAGACCAACCGAGAAAGTTATTTTTTCTTGTACAAAAGTTCTCCTGTCGCGCCCCATGTCCAAATAAAAATATAATAAGTATAATAAGACCAATAATAACAATAATAAAAATGGACAAAAGAATAAATTGTACGTATACCAACGAAGCACGTATACGATCAATTTATTATTCAATATTTGGGGAAATAAAATTCCCAGCAATTCGAAATAATAAAGTAATGACATGGGAAGCGAAAACCACTATTGGTTGGGAGTGGAGAAGAGTATTTCCGTCTGATAAAGCCATAGATATTTCTCCTAGTGGTAAACACTCCTGTTTTGAAAATTGTCTTGCTTAACTGTTGGCCGCTGCTTCGAGTCGAGCAGTTCATTCCGAACGCCCTCCGAGTGCTCACTGTTTCAAGTTTCAAGTACGCAGCCCTCAGTTGTTGATACTATTGCAACTGTTGACCGCTGATTCGAGCCGAGCAGTTCATTACGAACGCCCTCCGAGTGCTTACTGTTCCTTTCAAGTACGCAGCCCTCAGTTGTTGATGCTATTGCAACTGTTGGTCGCTGTTTCGAGCCAAACAGTTCATTATGAACTCCCCATGCGCTCATCCTAAACTGTAGTAAGTAGTTATATATATATATATATTAGTTTATTAAGTAGACTAGATTAAGTACCCTCACTATTGTAAAACCTTAGTAATAAGTTGACATATTCAAACTAAAGGAAATAGTTTAAAAATAAAGGAACCAAAAACAATTAATTTGTAACACGAAGGAGAGAACGAACCCTGGGTGACCAGCGAGCGTCATCCATGCAAACAACCTTACAAATTTCGCGCCCGAGCAGGGACGACTTTTAAAGTCGCTTCACCGACCGACACCGAAAAAAAAACGAGAAAAAAAACCGAAAAACTTTCTATACTCGATTCTCCGAGCGGAAATAGCCAAATGTTTTCTATTACCGCATACCAGCTAAACTCAGCAACTGATTCACTGACTGCTAACAGCCAGTATACATTTTTTTAATAATGTACTTAATTTAACCAGTCATCAACCGGAGAATGACGCTACTATAAGGTAACTAATCAGTTAGCAGAAACAACAACCTGTGAAAATTTTGTTCCAGAGAGTGTCCATAATCACTATTAAATAAATTAGGAAATCACCACAACAACCAATAACCTACTGGCATCTCCCATGAATCCGAATATACCGACCAAAATGGAACAGACCTTTTCCCGAGTACCGAATTTCTTGAACGATTCGAAGAGCTAGCCGAGTGCCATGAACTACCACTCTACCGACTAGTCCGCACTCTACCTGTACTGCTCGCAGCAACCGCATTGGTTTGGTACCACAACAACAAAGAAATTCTTAGTATGTGGGAAGCGTTTAGCTTCTCCTTACCGCCAGCAATTGTTAGACCGCATTCGGAACCGAACGCAGAACAATCGAGAGAAGGGGAAAGATTACATAACTTCCATACAAGCGCTGATGCGATGGCAGATGTCGCTCACTACCGGTGAAAAATTAATTCGTATATACGATAACCTATGACCGGACTACCGCCATTACGTCAAACGGAGGGAGTTCACGACACTGTCGGAACTAGCCTTGCTCATTGAAGACTTTGAGTGCCTTATAAACGAGCAACCCCCCTCTCGACCTTCGCCGGCACCAGTACGACCACCCGCATTGCGTCCTATCGCACCACCGTTTCAACCGACTGCACATCATTTTGTCAGGCCGCACCACCGCTCTACCAGACCAGGTCAGCGAATCAACCCGCGATGACTTCACCTCATCTACCGATCAAGACTGCTCGACCATTTACTGCATTTACCGATCACCAGTGATGTACCGTATCGACATCAAGTACCGATTACCAGCAATATAAAATATCCACATCATATACCGACTACCATCGATGTAACACGTCAACATCATATACCGAATACCCACGATATAACATATCCACATTTGGGTTCCGTAATAATAACTTTTTACAGGCGAGGTTATTTGCCTCGTGTGCACCGCCTAGAAGACCTGAATATGCCGATGATGACTCACTAGAATTCCACGCTAACAAAGTGGGTTTAAAAATTAACATGTTAAAAACAAAACTACTTCGCGTTAACGCTAGTGAAACATGTGATCTCTCGATTGATGGACACTAGATAGAGGAAGTCCATAAGTTTTGTTACTTGGGAAGCTGCATGACAAAAAATGGTGGTGCTGACTCGGAGTGTGCTCTCGTTATGTAAATAGTATGTTAAATAATATCTGGAACTCCTCGCAAATCTCCTGAAATCAGAAGCGAAACGTGAAAAGTCACAGAGTCAATTGCAACGCGCCTCCAAGTCTTCGTGCTTAAGGTGGATACTGAGAATAAGATGGTCGGAAATTATCACCAATCAAGACTTGTGAGAGTAACGCAGCAGGAAGCAATTACGATCAACATCACACGACGAAAATGGAGCTGGATTGGCCACACTTTGAGAAAGCCTGCGGACGATATTACGAAACTAGCGCTCGACTGGAATCCACAAGGAACCCGTCGAGTTGTCCGTCCTAGCAAGACCTGGAAAAGGACAATAGAAGAGGAAGCAAGGTCCCAGGGGACAGAGTGGCATCTCTATAAACCTCAGACGATAAAACGAGTTCGTTGGCGGGCGTTTGTAGAAGCCCTATGCTCCCCCGCGGAGTAAAGGAAAGAAAGAACGAAGGTGCAAACAAAGACGGAAGAGACTGGGACCGGAAGTTGAAAACTGCGAGGGATTTGAACAATTCAGAAAATAAGACTACAGGAAAAACGCTATTCGAATTAGTTTATGGCTATGCACCGAGAATTGATGAACGGCTTGGAAGACAGATGACATTACGTCAGGAAGCATTAAACTAAGAAAAAACTGAACTAATTCGAGCCAAGGCGATCGAGAAGATTAAGAAAGAACCTCAAAACTTCAAAGGCCGGTACGATCGAAGAAGACTACTCAACGTGCAGTTCGACATTGGTGATATAGTTTTTTATGTCAGCACCACCTCAAACCACAGGAGACTCAACAAAACTACATACAAGGAACTGAGGACTTTTAGGCGTTACAAAAATTTTACTCAACAAAACTACTTTCACTACTTACTACGTCAAAAAAGGAACGAGTTGGAGTTGTTAGTCGTAGATGTTAGCATAACGTCAAAAACGAAGTGTGGCTGAGACCAGAGAGTCGATGAGAAGTAGTTCAAGAGTGCGGATGCGGATTGTTGAAGTTTTTTTTTTATGTTTTTCCATATATTTTGGTATTAAATTTCGAATAAAGAATTAATATCGCTAACAGCCCTTACAAAATATCTAAATGGTGAAAATGGCAGAACTAGTCAAAATAAAAGTAAAAAATATCAGTTGAGTTTGATAAAGAAGCCATCAAAGCGTTCAACACATTGAAAGACAAACTATGTGAGCAAATAATATTGAACCAACCTAATTTAAATGGAATATTCGAACTTACCACAGATGCTAGAAACTCAGCCATAGGCGCTGTGACGATGGCCGTACTGAGTGATTGAGTCACTGATGCAAGTTGAGTCACTCATGCAAGTTGAGTCTTCATGCAGTGTTGTGAGTGGGTTATTTTTAATATATAATCTCTGAGTAGTATTTTATATGATTTGTTATATGATTATTATGATTTGTTATATGATTATTGAGATTATATGGACAAATTATATGGATATGCACAAATTGGAGTGAAAGACCTTTCTTAGAATTAAGGAGGAGGAATGTTACCAACAGCAATGGGTATCGAGTCTTTGACGTGAGTGGTCGCGGATAGTTTTGGCTGTCTCCTGAGAAAGGGTAATCGAGTCGTGTTGTTGCTTGGCGATTGCAAGCTTGCGTCGCGAATAAAAATTGTGAAAAATTGTCTACCTCTTCATTCCATAGTGAACTATTAATATGCCTGAACTTTTGAATTTAATAAAAAAACATAAGTTTATTCCATAAAATTAGAACATAGCATATTCAATAATAAGCAGTTATATTTATTATTATATATATTATTTTTATATATATAGATAGATAAAAAATATAAAAATACATAAGACATTGTTATGTATATAAATACAAAAGATTTTTTTCTTAAATCCCTCATCGTGCTACATCGAAACCATCAGCATTCCAGCATATGTGTCTATAACCGAAATCTTTGATATTTAAAGTGTCCGTTTTGCAGGATTAGAGTTTACCAAAACCACTGTGTAGTGAATAAAAAAACAACCCATAAAAATTTTTCATCTAAATTCTCTAATCGCAGAAATTGATATGGGAGCCCCTCGATCCTGCGCCATTTTTTTTTTATTGTAGGAGAAAATCATCGAAACAGACATTTGACATCAGATGTTAAAATTGAAAATGCTCAGATCATTTTATTCTGAGCACTTAGAGCACGCTCATACTCTGAGCAAATAAGAAACACGAACATTTATCATGAGAACTCTTTGACTGCGCTGAACTAATTTATGAAAACGCGAAATGACAGAATCTTGTGAAAAGTTGTTGTAATATCTGTAAGTTGATATCGACAACAAAAAACGACATCAATAAAAATAAAATTCAGTAAATAAGTATGTAAGTTGAATTAAGCATAAAACATTTATGTATCGTTTCATTTGCTGGATTCATTTGTGCGTGAGCTAAGATTTTTCTCTCTCTCTCTCTCCACCAAAACCATGCAGCGCAGCTGACTGCGCAGCACACACCGCACACAGTCCATAAAGTGCGACGAATATCTGATGCCAGTATAGATATTTAAAAAATGTATAAGGGCCTTGCGGCCGAACCTGGGACCCGATCACTACCAAATTTTAGAAACAGTATTGTTTATTGGGTATACACATGTGTGTAAAATTTGAAAAAAGAAATCGGGTAATTTTTATTTTAAATTTGTATGGGAGACTCCCGACCCAGGGGCCCGATCTCTCCAAATTTTTTACAAAAATTTTTTTTCCATCGGAGATACACATTTGTATAAGATTTGAAAATCGGGTAAATTTTTAAAAAAATTTGTATGGGAGCCCCCCGAACCCGCGGCCCGAGGAGCCTCAAAATTTAATAGAAAGTGTTGTCTCCGGAAATACACATGTGTGCAAAATTTCAATAAAATCGGGCCATGGGAAGTGGGTTAAAAATTGATCATAAGATTCCACGACGACCGACAAACGTGCCACGGGCAAGTGAAGATAATATAGAGAATTTAAAAAGCAGTTTTAAATAGCTTAACTGGAAATTGGATATTTCGAGTTTGTCTTAAGTATACTAAAACAGGATATAATCATTCAACTCGTTGTTTGTGTGTGTAAGCACAGATTGAAAACCAAACGCGTCACCGTCATCAGCATCGCATATAAAACTCTGCACGATGGAGTAACATCTTGAAGCTTCATCGATTAACGCATCAGCATAGCGAATAAAACCAACGTTTCAACGACATCACTAGCGGCGCCGCATAAGGTTTTTGTTTTCTTATTCCTATTTGTATATTTACCAATTAATTATATTTATATATCTATGTTTTATATATATATTTACTGAGTAGTTATCTTTTTTCCTTAGTAATATTCATAAATTTATTAATCATTTTTATTAGCATTATGTAGCTTACTACAGGTCTTGATTAGGTACAAACCAAATCAATGTAGCTTGATACAGAGTGTAGTTTACTATTGGTCTTGATTAGGTGCAAACCAAATCAATGATACCAAATTGTAGATTCTGATTAAGTACAGACAAAATCAGATAGCAGCGTAAGTACAGGTACTTTAACCAGGACTTCCCAAATATGAAATCAATACACACGAGGTTGAGTTTGATCTGATTTATTGATTATAAATTTGGTGCTTTTATATATAATTATTGCTTATAAGACAAAATTAATACTATACAATTATATTTTAACAAATAAAAAAATGTGTGTACCTAAGCATACGTGCACATGTAACATGAGTAATTATTTCTAAATAAAGGTGCAAAATAATAAAAATACTTAAAAATAGTTGATTCGGCAATAACTGCAGTGCTTGCTGTTGTGCTGTAATACTATCCACTGACGATGCAGCAGCAGACGATTCAATTGGTGTTTTCCGTTGTAGACGCAAAGTCAGTGATTTTATGCTATGCCAATGTTGTCGTTGGCCTTGATGTAGTTCGTTGCTTTGATGCAGTTCGTTGCCTTCATATTATCAGTTGCACCTGATTTTATGTTGATCTAAACATTCTCCCCCGTTGAGTGACTGACTCAACCTATGTCACACGAATCTTAAAATCTGAGGTTTGTTGACGTGGTGTAGGCTGAGGATTTGTTGCGATGTTGTGTGTCGGTTGAGGATTTGTTGCAATGTTGTTTAGCAGTACTTGATCAACTTCCAAGTGATGAGAAGGATAATAACTACCGTAGATAGTGTGAGTGCAAGGTAGCTGACGACATGATGATGAGTGTTTGATGAATGAAGTCGTTCAGGTAGATTGTCAAAATCTTCATGTAGCAACTTTGACTGGAGATTGGTGAGTTGTTCCCATTTATTGTCAAAGTGCTCGAAGTTTACTTTTAAAAGAGGATTTAATGCACTTGGTGAACTAATGGATGATATATTTCCAAATCCAGTATACGACGAATATACACGACTGGAAACTTCCGTGTTCTCTTGGATGTTAATGATGTCATTTTTTAATACGCAATGCTGACCAATTGTAGGGAATCCTGAACCTATTAATGTTAATTGAATAGTATCGTTTCCGCACACTGCCGTAATTTCGGTGGTAATAGTAGTGGCGAAAATCCATTGGTTGGAACGATATGTTGATGTGAAAGATGTCTTCTCTTCCATAAATTTGCCAGATTTTCTAGAAAATTTTAATTGTTTCCTGTCAATCAAATAAATATCTTCAATCGTGGTTGCTGCTGTAAGTTTGCTCTGGCTTAAGGCAACGAATTGGTCACGATGGCTTCTGATTCCGAGTATTTCGGTGCTGGGTGTGATCACCACAAGAGTGTTATTGAGTTGTGTTGGAATAGGTTCGATCGCAAACAAGTCGAGAATTTGATGATCGACTAATGGCAATCTTAACTCAAACACCACATGGTCCTTTGTGACAGTAGTCCTTACATCCAATATTTGATAAAATCCTAATAGGCTACTCTCGGTTATTGGTAGAGCTCGTGTTGGTGACAGATGCCCTTTTATAAGAATAACTTCCTTTGCGAGTTGTTGTGGCGTGAGAATTTGCGGGCTTATTTTTCCGTGGCTGGTGTGTGTCAGAATGTTTATTAATTCTGATTAGATGTGTTGTAGGTCTGTGACTATCGCTGATAGTTGAACGATTAAGACCATAAACCGTTGTAATCGTCGAAATTGAGTAACTGAGTGGTTGATGTTTTTCAAATTTTCCGTGATCATATGTTGGACGTCAGCTAGGCGTAAAGATGTATCTTTCTCATCCTGCTTAATAATGTTGATTGTAGAGTCGATGACTGATGTTTGATTTTTGAGCAGCTGTAATAGATATTCTTCGTTAGACTTAACCTTGTTGATTGTGTTTGACATTTCATCGGCGTAATCAGAGTCTAGAACGCCAAACAAAGCGTGGGCAACATTTCCAATTATATTCAGTGCTGCTCTTTTTGTTCGATTTGATGATAACAAACCGTCCTCTTGATTTAACTGACTGCGAGCCCTTTCAAAATATTTGATCAGTGAGTGGCATGAAATGTCTGATGTTGGATGTGGGCACAATTTTTTCAAAGCTTGAATTCCATCTGATAGTGCATGAACTTGATGATGAAATGGCGCCATGTCGTAGTACACAATGATTTTCCAAACACCAGTTGAGAGCCGGGCAGTACATATTCCTTCGAAGTAAATCCCGTGGTTTGCCTCAAAATTTGATATCTGAATTTGAGAGGACAATGCCAACGGTAAAAAGAATAGTGTAATCAGCATTGCAGTGAGTGATGGGCCGCTGGTCACTAATCTCCTTTTCTTGACTCCCTCATCTTGGTCTGACGCGTGCCGTTTCGGATTCGGTGTCTCCATTGTTGGTAGCCTTAAGTTTGTTGTGTCTTCTTCGGTGAATAAAGGGGCCAATCTATGTATTGGTCGCTTGAGTGTACCCGACTTTGTCTTAACATCAACCACTCGAACAATGTCTTCATCTCCTTTGTAAACTCTAGTGATTCGTCCAAGAGGCCATTGTAGGACTGGTACGTTGTCTTCTTTTAGAATTACCAACGTGCCTTCTTTCACATTCATTGATGAGTGCTTCCATTTAGATCTCGATTGAAGTTCGTGCTGATATTCTTCATGCCATCTTTTCCAGAATGTGTGTTTCAATTCTGACACAAGTTTCCATCTAGTGTTTAATGATGTTTTGTTCGCTGAAGATCTTGAGTCGACTGGCGTAGTTAAAGGCTCACCGATGATGAAATGACCTGCTGTAAGAGCTCCTAAGTCATTTGGATTTGATGACAATGATGTGAGTGAGTGGATTTATATTACTACCGTTTCTAATTCTTCATATGTCAATGATGAAGTTGACACATTTCGAAGCAGATGATACTTTGCGGATTTTATGCTGCTTCCCGTAGTCTACCAAAATGTGGGGCTCTGGGTGGAATGAATTTGAATTCGATTCCCTTATCACTGCATGATTTGATGATCCTTTCTTTTGAGTTGTTCGAAAAAATGGCTTCTTGCAGCTCAACCAGTTGATTTCTTGCACCAACAAAGTTCGTTGCATTGTCGGAGTATAACGTTTTGCACCTTCCCCTACGACTAATGAATCGTTTCAGAGCTCCGATGAAGGCTTCGGTAGTTAAGTCTGACACGATTTCCATGTAAACGGCCTTTGTGGCAAAACAGCAAAAAACTGCAATGTAAGCCTTATGTGGTCTTTTTCCTCGGATTTTATGATGTACCCAAATGGGACCACAATAATCTACGCCTGATATCAAAAATGGGCGTGATTCTGTCACTCGATCAGCTGGCAGATTGCCCATGATTTGAGTAAACAATTTTGGTTTTGCCTTTGTACAGCGGACAAAGTTCTGCACATTGTTGCGTGCTACTGTTTTTCCTCTCAATAACCAATATTGTTTTCGAGAGATGGCTATTAAAGCTTTCGGGGCGCAGTGTTGGTTTTCTTCATGAATCATTTTTAAAATGAGTTTGGTCAACGGGTCATTATATGGTAAAATCATTGGATGGTTGGCATCGAACGGCAATGTTGACGCTTCCAGTCGACCTCCCACACGAATGATTTGTTGATCGTCTAGCAGATGGCAGAGACTTGCAAGTTCGTTTGATGTACCCACGTGCTTATGTCTTTGCAGTTCCTTGATTTCCTCCTTGAAATCAGAGATTTGAATAGCCTTTATGATTGTCAGTGATTTCTCCATTTCCTGCGCGCCTAAAGATTTGTGACTTGGCCTTTCCGCCTTTCCCCTTTTAAGATTTGCACTGAAGCGAAGCACATATCCGACCGTATGTTGTAGAAATCTAAACGAGTTTCTGTGGTTTATTCCATAAATTAATGCATCAAATGATGCTGAAGCTGGTACTGCTGCTGCTACGGTTGATTGCCCTTTTCTTTCGATGTCATTTGGTATGTCAAACGTCTTTACTTCTTTGTTTAGCCAAAGTTCATTGGTTCCATGGAATGCTGCGCATAATTCTAATCGAGGCAGTGTTTGTTTCTTCAAAGGAGCTATTCTTGATTTCGCGCATAGCAATCTTGAGATTATAGTTCTGTCCTTGTAACTTGCTCGCACATAAACAGCTGCTCCATATGCCTTTTCTGAAGCATCGAAAATTCTTGCTAGGTCTGAAGATACTACACGCTTAGTGATGGATTGACCTGGTGATGCTTGTGCTCGGCCGCACAGTTCATCAGTTTTTGGTAGCCAAATGATTCCCAATGTTTTTGTGGCCTTGCTTGATGAGTCATCCAAATCTAAATTGATTTCTTGATCCTTTATTGGTATGTCTGCCAGCAGCTTTGGATGATTAGCGCACCATTTCCTGAGCTTGAATCCAGCCTCATAAAGAATCGTAGTGAGTTGTTTTTGGGTGTGAAGCGCCGTGTTGATATCGTTATCACCACTTAAGCAATCGTCTACATAAAAATCGTCATGTAATGTTGATGCTGTTTGTGGGTATTTATGCATGTTTTGTTTCGCCAGATGTTGGAGGCATTTCGTCGCACGATATGGAGCTGATGTTGTTCCATACGTGACGGTTTTAAGACGATAAAATTGCATGAATTTGGTTGGATCCTTTCGCCACACAATGAGTTGGTGAGCGGTGTCTTCTTCATGCATGCGAATTTGCCGATACATCTTTTCAATATCAGCTGTGAAAACAAAACGATGTGTTCTAAAGCGCAGTATAATTGAAAAGAGATCGCTTTAAACTGTTGGACCCTTATGCAAAATGTCGTTCAATGCCAATCCACTGGATGTTTTGGCCGATGCGTCAAATACCACTCTCAATTTAGTAGTACTGCTGTCGGGCTTCACATCGCAATGGTGAGGAATAAAATAATTGATATCTGGAACATCTGCTGGACGTAACCTTTCCATGTGTCCCAGGGCTTCGTATTCGTCCATGAATTTGACGTACTCTGAGCGTAAAGTTGTGTCCCTTTGCAAGCGTTTTTCCATTGCCAAGAATCGATTTATAGCCATGTCTTGAGATTTTCCTAGAGCTATTGGATTCTCAGAAAAGGGCAGATGTACAATGAAGCCACCCGCCTTGTCCTGTTTTATGTTGTTCAAAAAATGATTTTCGCACCACTTTTCTGATGGAGTCATGACCTTTGTTGTCTCGCTGAAATCGTCCAGTCTCTAGAATTTTTCCAAGATTTCTGAGGTTCTTTCGTCTTCTTGAGTAGAAACAGCACATGTTGCAGTAACAGATGTGGCATTTTCTGTTTTGCCAATAACAATCCATCCAAGAACTGTATTTTGTAGTAGAGGTAAGGTCTTTCCTATGTTCAGCTGTTCTGGGCGGAGTAAGTTGTGGTAAAACTCTGCTCCAATTAAAAGATCAATTTTTAAAGATTTGAAAAATTCGGGATTGGCCAGTGTAATGTTAGTTGGTGTGTCCCAATTAGTGACATCTAAATCCCGCGATGGTTGCGCTGAGATTATTTGCGGCAGGACGAAAGCTTCGATTCTTGTTGAGAAACTTCCTGCTGATGACTTCAACTTAAGGTTAACTCGGGATTTCGAACTTCCAGTACGTAGCCCGATTCCTTCAATCGATAATCGATAAGAAAAGATCGTGTCGTGGCCAATGATAATTTGTTGATTAATCTCTCTGTCACCAAATTGACTTGTGAACCAAAGTCGAGTACCGCACGTGCTTCGCAGGAATGCCCATTATTCGCCACTATTATCACCTTAGCGGTTGCTAACAGAACGTATTTCTGACTTCCCTTTGCATGGTTTATTGTGGCCACAGTTGCAGGTGAATCTTCCTTCCTCTGTACATTTGATGATACTTCAGTCCTTTGATGCTCCAGAAGAAGTAATGAGTTTTTTTGTGCACTTGGTGCAGTGTCGCCAAGCACATTGATTTGCTATGTGTCCCGTCTTTAAACAATTCATGCAAAGTTTATGCTTCGAGACGGAACTTATTCTTTCATTCACCTTTAGTTTAAGAAACTGGTCACATGAGAATAACGGGTGAACTTTCTTTCCGCATGACAAACCATTTTAGATAATCCCCATCGAATATTGGGATTTTTACCGTTGGGATTGGTAAAGACTTTCGTGTTGATTGATGATGTTGATAAGGTGGGAACGCCGGTTCAATACGCATTAGAGTGATATCGGTGAGTTTCTGATGCACTCTTTGCTCGGGATCTTCAAATATTTTCATATCGTATCCTAATGACGATGGGTTGGATGATTGCTCCCAAATGTTATCATCGACTGCAGTTATGTCTTGCCAAATTTCATTAATGAAATTCACCTTGAGGTCGTAATATTGTCCGGATTGTTGCTCCAAGACCAAAATATTTGAAAGTCTGACATTCAATATTGCCATCTTTCGATGTGCCTTTCAAATTAAGCCATCGATTTTTGAAATAGAAGCTTCTTCAATATGTTTGGCTTTGGTTTTGTTAACGTCTTCTTTGACGCTGTGATCGATGCTGTCGTCGACGCTATCATCGACGGCACTTACTTCTAAAGTTTTGATTTCTTGTTGAAAACGTTTCGTATAGTTGTTGCATAATGTTTTCGTTTGGATAAAGTAGTCTTCTATAAAGTACGCGTGTTGGCGGTGTTCCAGTTTACGGAGCTCTGTGTCATTTGCCTCGAATTTAGCAATGATTGATTGTAGCTGGCTGAGTCGCAGCTTGTAATATTTTATAGTTTTCCGCTCGTCGGAATCCTTTTTGAAGTTTCGAATTATTCTCTCAATCTCTTCACCAAGTTGAGACTGCTGGTTGAATAAATCGTCCATTATGTAGATTGATGCGAGTGTGTCCAACGAAGAATATGTCCAATGAGGCTCCTAGCAGAAGCGCGAACCGTGATATCCAGATCACGTCGGGGTCTCCAAAATGTAGCTTACTACAGGTCTTGATTAGGTACAAACCAAATCAATGTAGCTTGATACAGAGTGTAGCTTACTATTGGTCTTGATTAGGTGCAAACCAAATCAATGATACCAAATTGTAGATTCTGATTAAGTACAGACAAAATCAGATAGCAGCGTAAGTACAGGTATTAAACCAGGACTTCCCAAAAATGAAATCAATACACACGAGGTTGAGTTTGATCTGATTTATTGATTATAAATTTGGTGCTTTTATATATAATTATTGCTTATAAGACAAAATTAATACTATACAATTATATTTTAACAAATAAAAAAATGTGTGTACCTAAGCATACGTGCACATGTAACATGAGTAATTATTTCTAAATAAAAGTGCAAAATAATAAAAATACTTAAAAATAGTTGATTCGGCAATAACTGCAGTGCTTGCTGTTGTGCTGTTGTCCCACCCCTAAAATGGGAGTCTGAAGATCGTTGTATTGTGGTGTGGGTGACTGTGTTTCCCGGACGATGATAACATGCTCGGGTTTAGGTGCTCGCGTTAGTTGAATATCCTCCTTGTCCCCGTCCATTCCTCATCCTGCGGTCCAAAACAGGCCTTGTTCAAGTTCGTAAGCCCCGCCCTTATCTCTGAGTGCTTAGCGGGAGCATTTGACCGCACGAACCTCTGCACATCGCAATCTGCTAACGCCACCATTTAAATGGTGGACGTTACAGTGGCGCCCAAGTAGGTTTGGTATTCGAATTATATCCAAATATATATATGTTGACTTAGTTTCAATGCTTTATTTCCGGATATTTTCGTTTGATTTAAAATTAAGTCTCAGTTTATTTCCAATGGACTTCTGAATAATTTTTGTTGATTTTCAGCTGAACATAAATTGTCTGTTTATTTATTTTTGTTATATTTCCCAATTCATATCTCCCTTTGATAATGTTAACGATCGGTTTAAGCAGGACACTTGGCTAAATGTTAGCGCGGTGGTTCCTTTGAATTAATAATACGGGTTTTGCTTTCTGTGGATCGTTAGCATTCTGCATTACTGATTTGTTTACGTATCTACCTTAAAAAAATACCAAGATGAATCCGGACCATTTGTCTAACGATGAGCTTGAATTGGAATGTCTGGACCGCAAAATTTCTGGTGATCCATTAACTTAACTTAATGAGCTCATAAAGCGATTAGAAAACGAGAAAGAGCATCCGGTGTTAGCACCAAATAGACCTCCACATTCGGCACAGAAAAATCCTAAAAGTGAAGTCAGTAAGATTTCACTGAAGTTTCGTTCCCTCTACTGTGAGATTCAAAACATACTATCGGTGCATAGCGATAAAGCTAACATTCAGTTTGAAATAGTCCATTCGCGGTTGCTACACATTCGTAGTCGGCTTCAAAGGACCCAGTATTCCAAAGCCGTGGAGACAGTGGTAACCGAACTTATTAAGAAATGTGATCAGATGATCGAATTTATCAACAGTGCTAATCAGGACGATAAAGATTTGAATGAGTCTATCACTCAGTTTAGGTCTTTGGGTATTGGTACCGAAGGACCTACCTATTCTAGTAACGGCATTGAACAGGACGACGGGGAAGGGTCCGACAGTTCTGATACAGATCACACCGACCAGTCACAAGTACGACGACTAGACCCTCAGACCAGCTCTCCTAATTATAGGAATGAGCCTGCAATGTCTAATAATTTGAACGGTGTAGTTCAGGGAGTTTCTTCACAGAGAGTCGATCTCGTTGTAACGAGTTCGAAGACTGTTCCGGCAATGGTAAAACAATCGAGCGTAAACCAGACCCAATATAATTTGTTGTTCCCACCGATGGGTAGTTCGTTGTCAAATAATAAACAGTCTGGCAACTGTTCAGTGCTGAATCCAGATGATTTGTACCATCCACCAATATTTAATCCTCTTCAGCGTGACCCAACAAAATTGCCCATATCATTTGACGATTCATTGACGGGCACGCCGTCAGGCCTTGTTCAAGTTCGTAAGCCCCGCCCTTATCTCTGAGTGCTTAGCCGGAGCATTTGACCGCACGAACCTCCGCACATCGCAATCTGCTAACGCCAGCATTTAAATGGTGGACGTTACAGTGGCGCCCAAGTAGGTTTGGTATTCGGATTATATCGAAATATATATATGTTGACTTAGTTTCAATGCTTTATTTCCGGATATTTTCGTTTGATTTAAAATTAAGTCTCAGTTTATTTCCTATGGTCTTCTGAATAATTTTTGTTGATTTTCAGCTGAACATAAATTGTCTGTTTTTTTTTTTTGTTATATTTCCCAATTCACATCTCCCTTTGATAATGTTAACGATCGGCTTTTTTTTTTTTTTTTTATTATTATCTTTATTTCATGTAAAAACTTAAAGCTAACATTCATTATATAACTACTATGTATAAAAAACTAACAAGGAGCTTTACTTTTTAATGAAACAGTTAGGGACATTCAATTGTCACAAGACAAGAAGCGAATGTACCATAAGGTTTTAAATCAAAACTAAGAAAGTATTGAAGGGGGTCAATACAAATGTAATAAAAACTAAAATTAAAAATAAAGTAAAAATGTTAGATGTTAAATAAAATAAATTTATACAATTATGACGTGAGCCCAGATAATTAATAAAAATTGTAAAATAAATAATAAATTTTGTAAACTAATCAAACTATAACATTTAATAATGAATCTATTTCATCGTGGTTATAAGAAAATAGCAAAGATTTTAGGTTTTTTAAGAAAAGTGATTTACGTCTCTCGCATCTAAGATCTATGGGCAAGCTATTGAATAAACGAGGCGCGGTGACGTCATAGAAGAGTGAAAAGTGTGATTTTCTTATTTCAGGTATAGTAACTAAATACATATTATTTACACGTAAATTATGGGAACCATATAATCTTGAAGCAGTATACCCGGATTTTTCAAAAAATGTTTTCAATACTTTAAAAAAATATAAATTCTTTAGAGGGAGAAATTCAAGTTTCCTGAATAACTCAAAGCTATGAGTTCTGCGGCTAGCTCTGCACACAATACGAATCGCATGCTTTTGTTTAATGAGCAAAGGTTGAATTTTATTAGAGTGAGTACCACCCCAACAGGTCAAACCATGTTGTAGCTTTGATTTAAACAAACCATTATAGACTAATTTTAGAATATCCTGACTACAATAAAGGCTGAGGTGATACGACTGTCTTACAACGTTATTTAAGTAAAATGATAAATTGGAAACGTGATCTTTCCAGCTTAAACTTCTATCTAATGTAATGCCAAGGTACTTAAATGTGTCTACCCGTTCGATATAAAAGCAACCATCGGAACACTTTGAGTTTGAATTATAAGTTGTAATGCCAATTTGATTTGGACAAACATTTAAATTATATTTAGGACAAAGAGGTGAATGATATTTCAACTCCAAATCCTCACAGACAGACCCAGAAATGTTGAATATCATAAATTTAGTTTTTTCACTTATAATAAGTTTATGAACACAAAACCATTTGCGCAGAATTTCGAGGTCACAATTGACGGCAACATACAAATTAAAATAATTTTTTTCAGAGTAAGATACAGCAGTGTCATCTGCAAAGGCGGTTATTTTTCCACTAAAACGTTGAATGAAAAGTGAATTCACATAAATTAAGAAGAGGATTGGGCCCAAAACGGAACCTTGAGGAACGCCAATGTTAACACAATTTGACGAGCTAAATTTATCCTGTACCTTGACTATTTGTTTACGGTCACTTAGATAGGATGCAAGCCAGTCATAAACAAAACTTCGAAAACCTGCCCTATATAGTTTCTGGAGTAATATAGCATGGTCCACCATGTCGAAAGCTTTGGTTATATCAATAAACAGAGAAGCAGCAGTCTCAGAATCATTCAGGCTCTTAAAAAGATCCCCACAAAGTCTCAGAACAGCTTCTTCAGTCGATCTACCTTCTCTGAATCCAAACTGGGAATTACTAAAGAAATTAAGTTTATTCAAAAAGTTCAACATTCTCGATTTAATACCTTTTTCAAAAACTTTAGAGAAAACTGATAAAAGAGAAATTGGACGGTAATTGTTTAAAGTCGTAGTTTCACCTTTTTTGTGTAATGGAATAACAATTGCTAACTTCAGTGCTTCAGGGAAAACTCCTTTCTCCATACTAAGATTAAAAATGAACTTCAATACATCACAAACATAGTATGCAATATTTTTCAAAATTGTACTGGAGATCATCATATGATGATGAATTTGAAGTTTTGAGAGACATTATAATTTTATAAATCTCCAATGAAGAAAAATTTTCAAAATAAAAGCTACCGGCTATAAAGCAGTCTTGAATAATAATGAATTCGAATAAGGAGTGTTGTTGAAGTTATGAGATATGTTGCAGAAATAATTATTAAATAAATTGGCCACTTCAGAAGGGTCATTAACTAATGAGCTATCTTTTTTGATAGAAATATCAACTTTCGGCTTATTTTTATTTAAGATTTCATTCACAACATCCCATTCCTTTTTCGAGTTACCTATATTATCAGAAAGTTTATTTCTAAAGTAGTTGTCTCTACAACGCGGAATTTCTATTTTAAGTTTATTACAAATTTTGTCATAACATTGTTTGAGTCTTATGTTGCAAGGATGCCTCTTTATTTTGCCACGAAGTTTGTTCTTTAAATTAATTTTTTTGAGTAAAGATAAATTCATCCACTGTTTTAGTTGTTTTAACTTATTATCCTTTGTGTAGAGACATTGTCTGGAGCTAGAAATGTGAAATTGAAGCTTTTGAACAAATATATCAAAAGCGATCGATGGATCAGTTGTGTTGTACACTTCATCCCAAAACTCAAAGGTTAAAGCAGAAATAAGTGCAGAAAAATCGATTTTTTTAAAAGTATTAGTGTAGGTCTGCTTTTTTCTTGTGACATAACTTTTAAGCTGAATGGTTGTTAAACAATGATCAGTAATATTAAGATCGTGTACTTCTGTTTTATAAGTGATATCATTATTTCTATGTAATTTTATAAAAATATGGTCCAAGCAAGAAGGACCTCTTGTAGGTTTGTTCACTAAAGAGCAAAAGCCAAGGGAAGATAAGACCGCAACAAAATAATCAGCATCATGTGATTTAGACAAAAGGTCAATGTTAAAGTCACCTAAAAGTATTTGATTTTTGCAGGTTTGAGAATCCAAAAATTCAGAAAATTCCCCCACAAAAGCATTAGTAGTGTATAAATGCAATCTATACACACCAACAAGGCTGTAGTGAAAGCCTGATAAATAAAAATTTAAACAAATTAAATCCGCACTTTTAAGCCTGGGTTTAAAAACCTCACACACAATAGCACTTCTATAAAAGACCGCCACACCACCAGCTGCATATGAATCATTGCATGTAGCAGCAAATGTAAAATCGGGAATGCAAAAGGAAGAAATTTCAAATTCATATATCCATATTTCAGAGACGAATAAAAAATCAGGTAAATGATCAAGAGATGCGAGATGTGCAAAAAAAAACAACAAAATTCTTACGCAAACTGCGAATATTTAGGTGTATAACTGAATAAACCAGAGCATGATTCCATGTAAGGATGATCAATGCAAAAACAATTCATTATATCATTATCAAAAGGGGAAAATATAGTACTACTTGTATTATAATTATTATGAGGAACTAGTAAAGAATTCATAAAGTTATTAGTTGTCATGAAAATAAAAAATTCAAATTATCATTACGGCACAACAAGACCATTTTTAACAAAATCCTCGTAATTATTTATTTTAATAGCTTTATCGCCTTCTCTCCTTCTGATGAATACCGAGTTTAATGACCTTTTCTTTAGCATTTGCATTAGACAATTCAGGCACACCTACAATGTCAACTGCAAACCGTTTTTCTCTCTGCTCTAATACGTTTATTTTAGACTCCAAGCTGTTCACCGTGATAGTAAGAGCGGCATTACTTTTTTATAGAGAATTGATTTTCTCAAGAGCATCAGTGTTTAGCTGTTGAAGTATAATAATCTGATGATAGAGCATATCAAGGGTAATAGTCTGGTTAGCAGCACCAAAATCTTTGGGAGTGGCAGGAGCAATAACTTTGTTCGTAGAAGCAGCGTCAGCGGAAGAAGAGCAGCAATCACTTAACTTTTTTGGATCAGGGTGGCTAATAGGAATATTTGAGAGAGTAAATTCGTTAGCCACATATGATCTCCGTCGCTGATCACGACACTTGTCGCACTTGTGGCCCAGCTTACTCTTTTCAAAAAACTCAATATCTTTCTCCTCTAGCTTAGCACACTTTGCATGGAAGTAATCACTGCAATTTTTACACTGTATTTTATTCTGTCAATTTTCAAATTGCATAAAACACACTTCATAATTAATTTTAAAAACAAGTTTACTTTGTGTTGTACTTTACTGTATTGTGTTAAAAACTTTAGTATTAGAATAAAACAAAAATAAAGAACTTAGAAATTTTTAATTTGTAATCAATTTGTTCTCAGACGATTGTGACCCCTTCAACACTCGCGAGAGATGCTTAAGCAGGACACTTGGCTAAATGTTAGCGCGGTGGTTCCTTTGAACTAATAATACGGGTTTTGCTTTCTGTGGATCGTTAGCATTTTGCATTACTGGTTTGTTTACGTATCTAGCTTAAAAAATACCAAGATGAATCCGGACCATTTGTCTAACGATGAGCTTGAATTGGAATGTCTGGTCCGCAACATTTCTGGTGATCCATTAACTTAACATGCGTGTTGGAGCACCAAGCGTTGACTAACCGAATTCATTTGCAGAAAATTGCTAATGATATGAGTTACTTCCTCCGTGGCATCGCAGCAGACTGGTATTGGGATTTCATCTAACGGTATGGCAACGTTGAATGGGCATTTTTGAAAAATGAGCTGATAAAAAGGTTCGCTGATAGACTCGGAACTCATTTTCATTCTTACCCAAAATATGCGACCAGGCCTACAGAACCGACTTGCAGTTTGTAACACTCGACGAATTGCTGCGGCAATGCATAGTATACGAGGATACTTGGGCTCGAAAATGGCTGCTGAGTCTCAAAAATATGCGCTTGAACTACAAGTTTTATCGGATCCGAATTTTACTGACGTTAGTTACAATACTAATTATCATAGGTTTCAACCGGTTAACACAACAGCGAGTTACGTTTCAGACCAGGGTTTCTATTCCAACTCACAAAATGGAATAAATTATTAGTATGGTGTAGGAAAAGGTATGCTGCTGCATCAGAGTCAGGTAGTTCGGACAGCATCACCCTTTTCGAGTACTTCCCAGTCAAAGGTGAACCATTGCTGGAATTGTCTCCAAACAGGTCACTACTTTAAAGACTGTAACCATCATATATTACATAAGTTTTGTTTCGGTTGTGGTGCTCCTGAAGTTGTAAAGAAATCGAGTTCCCATTGTTGTCTAGTTCAGGGAAACTTGAAGGAGGGGGTAAGCGCAAGCAATCCAACGCAAAAGTTTACCCCCAACCATCAAGCACAACGAACAGACAACAGACATCGATCGAACCAAAACAAACTCGAAATAAATGTTACTAAAAGTAATAGCTCCTTAAAATAAACGAAATCCAAAACTATCTATCCAAAAGTTACTAACCGAAGTTACTGCCGAAGTGGAAATTTTAGGAAAGAGTTTTTGGGTTATTAGACAGTGGTGCCAACGTTTCTATTTTGGGTAAAAACTGCGAAGAGTTTTTAAAGAATCTGACCGTTAATTTTCGGCATTTTCCGTGCACTATTCGAACGGCAAACGGCAACTCTGAACAAAACATAGGCCACATAAAAGTACCTATGATATTCGCGGGTCAAACTACTTTTGTTACCTTGCATTTAGCGCCGAATCTTAAACAGTCACTGTATCTTGGTATTGACTTTTGGAAATTGTTGAAAATTGTTCGTGATTCGGCTAATTTGGCCTTTACTACTCCTTCCCAAATTTTTTCTTCTCTTACCATATCAAATACCACTAATATCGACGTTGATTCTCATTTACATAAGCTAACTCTGTCTCAGCAGGAACAGTAAGAGATAGCCAAGCAACGTTTTCCGTCGTTAGCTGTTCTTGGATTAGGGCGAACGCAATTTTTTAGACACGTTATTGACGTGGGCGATGCCAAACCCATCAAACAACGGTTTTATGCTGTGTCCCCGGCTGTTGAAGCTGAGATTGGGAAGGAGCTTGATCGAATGCTCTCACTAGGGGTCATTGAGGAAAGTGCAAATTCGTAGAGTTCACCGATTACAAAGGTACGCAAGGCAGATGGTAGAGTTCGACTGTGCTTGGATGCAAGGAAGGTGAATGCGGTTACGGTGAAGGGTGCTTACCCTCTACCTGTCATAGACGGTTTGCTAGGACGTCTTAATAAACCCGATTTATATCGAGTCTGGATTTGAAGGACGCCTTTTGGCAGATTCCGTTGGATGAAGGGTCAAGGGTTAAGACAGCTTTCACTGTTCCGGGACGCCCACTTTACCAATTCACCGTTATTCCTTTCGGTCTTTGCAATGCTCCATAAACAATGTGTCGGTTAATGCATCGAGTGATTCCTCATGAGTTGCACACACAGGTTTTCGTTTATCTCGATGACCTCCTGATAGCCGCTGAAACATTCGAATAAAAACTCGAGTTGTTGAGTAAGGTGCCTGACCTATTGAAAAGAGCTGGTCTTACCATAAATATACAGAAGAGCAAATTTCTCCTTAAAGAGATTCGTTATTTGGGATACATCGTCGGCGATGGTGTACTAAA
Organism: Nephrocerus scutellatus; assembly: GCA_947095585.1. Classification (NCBI taxonomy): domain Eukaryota; kingdom Metazoa; phylum Arthropoda; class Insecta; order Diptera; family Pipunculidae; genus Nephrocerus; species Nephrocerus scutellatus. The sequence goes on from OX352763.1 coordinate 72,731,856, forward strand.
ATTGGATGACTCAAAAATATCGGTAATAACCTCTTACCCTGTCCCTAATTCCGTTCGTCAATTACAAAGTTTTCTGGGCATGGCTAGTTGGTACAGACGTTTTATCCGATGTTACGCAGATTTGACAACGCCCCTTACCAATCTTCTAAAGAAGAACCGTAAGTTCGAATGAATTGATAAGGCCCAGGGATCTTTCGAGAAGTTGAAATTATCCCTTACTTCAGCCCCCGTCCTATGTAATCCCGATTTTCATTCAGTGTGACGCGTCCATGACTGGTATAGGTGCTGTTTTGTTTTAACGATCTGTCGGTGGCGATGAATGCCCTATATCTTTTGTCTCCCAGAAACTTAATGCAGCGTAGCGAAATTATAGCGTTATAGAGCTGGAGTGTTATGCGGCCCTACTAAGTGTTGGGAAATTTCGGCAACACGTGGAGGGTTAATCTTTTACAATCTTTACCGACTACGCAAGTTTGAAATGGTTAATGGGACAGAAGGAGCTCTCTGGATGGATCGCGCGGTAGAGTCTCAAACGTTAAGTTTCAATTTCTCGATTGAATACCGCAAGGGGAAAGATAGTGTCGTAGCAGACGACCTCTCAAGGCGAGTTGAGGTATTGTCCTTGAATGTTGGCGTGGATGTTGTACCGTTATATCCAGATTCGGATTCTATTTTCTTTCAAGACCCTGAATACGTTACCCAAAGGAAACTTATTCAATCAAAAGGCGATATTAAATCAAATCTTAGAATAGTTAACGATAAGATATTGATCCTAACGAAACCCGAATCTGATTTATCATCCGATATTCCTTCTTGGAAAGTTTATGTCCCAAAACTACTTATCCCAATTCTACTCGAAATAGTTCACTCTCTGCCTAAAGCTTCACATTTGGGAATCCGTAAAACTTTAAATGTTTTACACCGGTATTATCATTGGCCTAAAATGGCTGTACACGTGCATAAATGTATGTAAGGCCGATATGTAAGGCTAGCAAACCAGCAAATATCATAACTCGCCCCCCGATGGGGAAATACGCCGAAGTCAGAAGAGTTTGTCAACATTTATATATAGATTTTATGGGTCCTTAACCGCGTTCAAAACAAGGTAATACTTATCCTTTTGTAGTTTTAGAATTTAGTCGCTTTGTTGTGCTCGAGCCGATGCAGGATGCTACTACTATAAACATAATTAAATTCTTAGAAAATCGAGTTACTAATGTTTATTCGTTCCCTGAACGAATCTTGAGTGCCAATGGTAAACAATTTACTTCCAAATTTTTTCGTGAATTTCTTAGCAAACAACCAACAAACAACAACAACCAACATCAAGCACATGTTGACTCCGAAGTACTCGCCGCAAGCGAACGCCTCGGAACGCGTGAACAGAAGCATCTTGTCCGCCATCAGATCATACATTCAGGAAGATCACACAACATGGGATGCACATGTTCATGCCATAGCATCTGCGTTTCGGAATGTTACCCGATGTTGCAAGTACCGATCATTCACCTTACTTTATGGTCTTTGGCCAGCATTACATTTCGGATGGATCTCATTATGGTTTACTTTGCGAGTTAAATAGTTTAGACGATAGAGAGATTCACCTTTGTAATTCCGATTAGCTGACTTTAGCGCAAAAGGCGGTACTTGGAAATCTTCGAAAAGATCATAAAAACCATTCAGACAGGTACAACTTACGCAGTCTTCCCCGTAAGTTTTACACAGGGCAGCAGGTGTTCGTGAAGAACTTTTGTCAGAGTTCAGCCATCCATATTGGCACATATCATATAAAGGACATTTAAACTTAATAAGCATGGTCTTCGCTATATCGGCAGTTTCTTTGTAACAACCTCAGTACTTACCTGAAAATGCGAATTTTAAACCTTCTTCATATATTAATAATGCCCGGCTTAGAGACATTTCTCATGGGATCGGACAGCCCTACGATTTGTGAGGATGGCCGCACTGAGTGATATTGTCACTCATGCAAGTTGAGTCATCATGCAGTGTTGTTCGTGGGTTTTTTTTATATATTATCTCTGAGTAGGAGTATTTTATATGATTTGTTATATGATTATTATGATTTGTTACATGATTTTTGAGATTATTGCGATTATATAGACAAATTATATGGATATGCACAAATTGGAGTGAAAGGAGACCTTTCTCAGAATTGAGGAGGAGGAATGTCACCAACAGGCAGTGGGTATCGAGTCTTTGACGTGAGTGGTCGCTGAGAGTTTTGGCTGTCTCTTGAGAAAGGGTCATCGAGTCGTGTTGTTGCTTGGCGATTGCAAGCTTACGTCGCGAATAAAAATTGTGAAAAATTGTCTACCTCTTCATTCCATAGTGAACTATTAATATGCCTGAACTTTTGAATTTAATAAAAAAAACATAAGTTTATTCCATAAAATTAGAACATAGCATATTCAATATTAAGCAGTATTAAACATAAAACGAAAAAGTACTCGTCAACGTTGTCGTCGCTTAGTGTATCGGTCATCGTTGTCGTAACGCAGGAAAAATTATAAATAATAAAATATATAAAAATACATAAGACATTGTTATGTATATAAAAAAAACCACCCATAAAAATTAAAATTTTTCTTGTAAATTCTCTAATCGGGGATACACACACACACACACACTGCGTGTTCGTTTTGTGGCAAAATCATCCACCAAATGCCGCAGCGGCAGAGAACAGCGCTGCTCACAAAGCACACAGCTCATACTTTGCCGTGATCTGATGCGATATAGCGATATTTAAAAATTGTATATTGGGGTCCTCAAGGGGCCGATCGCTCCAAATTTTTACAAAAAGTGTTTTCCATCGAAGACACACATGTGTACGTTACCCAAAGGAAACTTATTCAATCAAAAGGCGATATTAAATCAAATCTTAGAATAGTTAACGATAAGATATTGATCCTAACGAAACCCGAATCTGATTTATCTTCCGATATTCCTTCTTGGAAAGTTTATGTCCCAAAACTACTTATCCCAATTCTACTCGAAATAGTTCACTCTCTGCCTAAAGCTTCACATTTGGGAATCCGTAAAACTTTAAATGTTTTACACCGGTATTATCATTGGCCTAAAATGGCTGTACACGTGCATAAATGTATGTAAGGCCGATATGTAAGGCTAGCAAACCAGCAAATATCATAACTCGCCCCCCGATGGGGAAATACGCCGAAGTCAGAAGAGTTTGTCAACATTTATATATAGATTTTATGGGTCCTTAACCGCGTTCAAAACAAGGTAATACTTATCCTTTTGTAGTTTTAGAATTTAGTCGCTTTGTTGTGCTCGAGCCGATGCAGGATGCTACTACTATAAACATAATTAAATTCTTAGAAAATCGAGTTACTAATGTTTATTCGTTCCCTGAACGAATCTTGAGTGCCAATGGTAAACAATTTACTTCCAAATTTTTTCGTGAATTTCTTAGCAAACAACCAACAAACAACAACAACCAACATCAAGCACATGTTGACTCCGAAGTACTCGCCGCAAGCGAACGCCTCGGAACGCGTGAACAGAAGCATCTTGTCCGCCATCAGATCATACATTCAGGAAGATCACACAACATGGGATGCACATGTTCATGCCATAGCATCTGCGTTTCGGAATGTTACCCGATGTTGCAAGTACCGATCATTCACCTTACTTTATGGTCTTTGGCCAGCATTACATTTCGGATGGATCTCATTATGGTTTACTTTGCGAGTTAAATAGTTTAGACGATAGAGAGATTCACCTTTGTAATTCCGATTAGCTGACTTTAGCGCAAAAGGCGGTACTTGGAAATCTTCGAAAAGATCATAAAAACCATTCAGACAGGTACAACTTACGCAGTCTTCCCCGTAAGTTTTACACAGGGCAGCAGGTGTTCGTGAAGAACTTTTGTCAGAGTTCAGCCATCCATATTGGCACATATCATATAAAGGACATTTAAACTTAATAAGCATGGTCTTCGCTATATCGGCAGTTTCTTTGTAACAACCTCAGTACTTACCTGAAAATGCGAATTTTAAACCTTCTTCATATATTAATAATGCCCGGCTTAGAGACATTTCTCATGGGATCGGACAGCCCTACGATTTGTGAGGATGGCCGCACTGAGTGATATTGTCACTCATGCAAGTTGAGTCATCATGCAGTGTTGTTCGTGGGTTTTTTTTATATATTATCTCTGAGTAGGAGTATTTTATATGATTTGTTATATGATTATTATGATTTGTTACATGATTTTTGAGATTATTGCGATTATATAGACAAATTATATGGATATGCACAAATTGGAGTGAAAGGAGACCTTTCTCAGAATTGAGGAGGAGGAATGTCACCAACAGGCAGTGGGTATCGAGTCTTTGACGTGAGTGGTCGCTGAGAGTTTTGGCTGTCTCTTGAGAAAGGGTCATCGAGTCGTGTTGTTGCTTGGCGATTGCAAGCTTACGTCGCGAATAAAAATTGTGAAAAATTGTCTACCTCTTCATTCCATAGTGAACTATTAATATGCCTGAACTTTTGAATTTAATAAAAAAAACATAAGTTTATTCCATAAAATTAGAACATAGCATATTCAATATTAAGCAGTATTAAACATAAAACGAAAAAGTACTCGTCAACGTTGTCGTCGCTTAGTGTATCGGTCATCGTTGTCGTAACGCAGGAAAAATTATAAATAATAAAATATATAAAAATACAACCCATAAAAATTAAAATTTTTCTTGTAAATTCTCTAATCGGGGATACAAACACACACACACACACTGCGTGTTCGTTTTGTGGCAAAATCATCCACCAAATGCCGCAGCGGCAGCGAACAGCGCTGCTCACAAAGCACAGAGCTCATACTTTGCCGTGATCTGATGCGATATAGCGATATTTAAAAATTGTATATTGGGGTCCCCAAGGGGCCGATCGCTCCAAATTTTTACAAAAAGTGTTTTCCATCGAAGACACACATGTGTACAAAATTTAAAGAAAATCGGGTAAATTTTGTAAAATATTTGTATGGGAGCCCCCCGACCCCGCGGCCCGAGGGGCCTCAAATTTTAATAGAAAGTGTTGTCATGGGAGATATACATGTGTGCCAAATTTCAATAAAATCGGGCTGTAGGAAGTAGCAAGATTCCATGACACACAAATCCACAAATCCACAAACCCACAAACCCACAAGCCCACAAACCCACAAACACACGGGCAAGTGAAGTTAATATAGAGAATTTAAAAACAAAAGATTTTTTAGTGTTATTCATAGTGGAATGTTTCTCATTGCCGTAAGAATACTTTTCTGGCGTTAATAACGAGTAGCGGGGCCCGGGTCGTCGAATTCGTTGACGGCATTAGCGGTGGTTCTAGACTGTACCAGTGGGTGTTCTCGATTGGTGGCTTGAGTGAGTGTGAGGAGAGATATTTGGAGTGTCCGTTTTGCAGGATTACAGTTTGCCAAAACCACTGGGAAGTGAATAAAAAGCAGTTTTAAATAGCTTAACAGGAAATTGGATATTTCGAGCTATACCCTGTAAACTAATACAGGGTATAATCATTCAACTCGTTGTTTGTGTGTGTGAGCACAGAATGAAAACCGAAAGCGTCACCGTCACACCTATACAAAACCAACGATTCAGCAACATCTTTAAACCTCATCGATCAACGCAGCAGCTTCGCAAATAAAACTCTGCACGATGCAGCAACATCTTTGAACCTCACCGATCAACGCAGCAGCATCGCAAATAAAACTCTGCGCGATGCAGCAACATCTTTAAATCTAATCTATAAACGCAGCAGCATCTCAAATAAAACTCTGCACGATGGAGTAACATCTTTAAGCCTCATCGATCAACGCATCAGCATAGCGAATAAAACCAACGTTTCAACGACATCACTAGCGGCGCCGCATAAGGTTTTTGTTTTCTTATTCCTATTTGTATATTTACCAATTAATTATATTTATATATTAATGTTATATATTTATATATTTACCTATTAGATATCTTTTTTCATTAGTAGGTGGCGTTACAGCGCAGTGCTCAGCCAAGATAATAAACTCTTACCTTTATAAGTCGAACCCTCAGTAAGACGGAAGAGAATTACGCTACTAACAAAACGAATACTCTACTTCCTCTAAAGAGGAAAATATGAGCCTAGCCGAGGAATCGGATACTGAAGCGGCCGATTCCAGTACCAGCGGAGAGGAAAATGCAGAAGAAGACAATCGCAAAGAGCGGTCTTCTCCTGTAACCGTGCCAGTAAAGGCAAAAAGAAGGAGATTGTCTGAATCAAATTCCAGACCATCATCACCAGCAACATCATCTTCTCCTGCAGTAGTTACTGCTGAAAGAAGCAATCCGCCGAAAACAACCGCTGTAGGGAAAACTGCTAAAGCAAAAGAGAAGCAAAATCTCATTAAGAAGACACCACCACCTGTCGCTCCAGCAACCAAAAAACCCCAGTCTACGGGACCAACAACAAAAACTTTTGCCATGCCTCCAATAGTCTGCTTTAGACTAAACGTCGCTGAACTCTCAAAGTTCACGAGGAGTGCCAATATATGTTGCAGAATTCGCAACATCAACAGCAGTAAGTCGGTCGTTACGGCCATGAACAAAGACGGCCACCAGCGAATTCGGTCTTTCCTACAGTCGTGAAAGACTGAATTCAACACCTATACCACTAAGGAGGACAGAAAAGAATTGTTAGTCCTTAAAGGTATTCACCACTCCTTTGACACTGATGATGTCAAGGATGCATTAACGTCAGAGGGTATCCCTGTACTGGAGGTCAAACCCTTCAAATCTCAGAGGACCGACAGGAAATTTAACAATTTCATTATCGAACTTGAGAAGAACTGCGATAAGGCAGCAGATAAGAGGATGTCCTAAATATAAAGAAAAAATGGCGGTATAAGTAAAAACTGCCCAAAAAAAAGATGGAGCAGCATAAGTTCGCCCAGAAATCTGCTGCAAAAGTTATTGTGAAAGGAGTTAGTTTTGCTAGTTTAGCTGCTACGGGGACTGCTAGCAAGCCGCAAGAGAAGTCGTGCCTGCTAATTAAAGCATTCTTGATGACAGGTCCAAAACAACCATTTTGGGTCGACTTATTTGTGAATTATGTTCACAATAAGCAGGATAAGTATATTCTCATATAATTTGAACTCTATTTATTCGTTAGCAAGGCGTACCACACTAAAATTATTTATTAAAACTAATAAACCTGACATTCTTCTTTTACAGGAAACAAATCTCACAGAGAGAAACCCATTCAGTCCACACGGATACAACATCCACAGGGTCGACAAAAGCTGTGATTGCTCTGGGACGGCGGGCCTTATAAGGAACACTATGGTAGGCGAAAAGGTGGAAATCAGTGGTTTGCGTAGCATGGAAGCAACAGCTGTCAGCATCAAAGGCAACGAGGTTGAGACCTTGTTGGTAATATCAGTGTACAATCACTGTAATGCAACGAGGGAAAACATTCAACGGGATCTGCAAACTGTCTGCGGCATATCCTCTGGGCACACTTACTGTGTGGTTGGAGGGGATTTTAACGCTAGGCACACCCGATGGCAAGATGAAGTATGCAACAATCAAGGAAAGGCCATTGCAGATTGGCTGGATTCAAATCCTCAGCAGCATACCATGGCTGTTGTTTCACAGCCCCGAAAGACATATCCTCGGACACCATCCATTCTGGATTTCTTCTTGGCAACGACAAATTTCGTCAACATTCTGCCAGAAATAACGAATTATACCTGTTTTGCACATGATTCGGATCATTTGGCCATAGAGCTTCGAGTAAGGTTGAATCAGCGAATTCAGCAAGTTACCCCAACACTTGAACTATACATCAACTTTACGAAAATAAACTGGAACCGGTTTAGATCAGAAGTCGAAGCTGGAGTTCAAATTCCAGTGGCATGTAGAAATCTGGAGAATAGTGAAATTGATGATGCTATCAGAAATTTCGAAACTTCAGTGAATACAGCCATAGATCGGCAGAAAACTGTTCGCTCTAGCAGGGATCGCTTTCAACATCTACCTGAGAATATTCAGGCAATATATGCTCACAAGCTAAGGAAACGCCTTCAGAGGATCTTCAACAGGACTCTCAACACTGTTAATGACGAATATCAGTCTGTATTTTCGCAACTGCGTTGTACAGTAATCATGCTTCGTCAAGCTGTGCGAAGTTACCAGGAAGATGAACTGACCAAATGACTTCAGAACATCAAACCAGGCCCGGATGCTTTTAAAAAGCTGAATTCTGTGATCGGAAAACGTATTTCTATTCCAGAAAGTATCACGTTTGGAGAGCAAGTAGCATCCAGTCCTGTTGAAAAAGCCGAAGCCTTTGCCTGTCATTTCGAAAGGAGCTTTACAGAACGACCACCAACACATCTTCCAGAATTCGTAGAGCAGGTCGAAAGTCTTGTGGAAGACGCCACTTCCCCAAGAAATTTTGAAGTGCAGTTCAGCGAAGACAATCCCGCAAACGCACCCGTAGACGTGGATATGTTTACCGGGACAGCTGTTGTCAGTGAATTAATTAGGAGTGGAAACTCTAAAAAATCATCGGGCACTGACGGGATTTCAAAATTTTTGCTTAAAAAGCTACCGGGTATGGCAATTTTGATGTTAACTATCATATTCAACAATTGCCTTAACAATGGATACTTTACAGACAACTGGAAGATAGCCAAAGTAGTACCGAACAACACTGACCGCTACAGTGTAACTGGTTACCGCCCCATAGCTTTACTGTGTTGTATCAGTAAAGTATTGGAGTCTTTGATCCGTAAAAAGATCAATGCGTATTGCTCGGAAAGAAATCTTATTCCTTCCTTTTAGTTCAGCTTTCGAGAAAAGCACTCTACGCTGCACTCTCTGATGAAGCTTCACAGTAACGTCACTCGAGGACTGAATGTCAAAAGTAGTACAGTAGCCTGTTTGTTAGACATCGAAAAAGCTTTCGATAGCGTCTGGACAAACGGGCTTCTGTACAAACTTATTAGTTTCGGTTTCCCTAATTATATTGTGAAAATAATTAAAAATTTTCTTTTTAACAGGGTCTTTTTTGTACAGGTGTATATGGCAGCCCATCGACAAGGAAAAGGATTAAAGCCAGAGTTCCCCAAGGCTCCAGACTTGGACCAGTCCTATTTAGTATCTTCACGACGGATCAACCCACCAATACAGCCGGAACAAGGACCATGCTTTTCGCGGATGACTCCGGGAGTACTACCTGAAGTAGCCGACAAAACGGAACTCATCTTCTTCAGAGTACCAGCAACTGAAACAAGGATAAGAAAAATCGCAAGCCGGTGCAGAGCCTTAAAAATCACCCTTCCGGATAACACGACAATAAACACCAAGTCAGAGACTAAGTACCTGGGAATCAACTTTACTGAGAGGCTCAAGTTTAACTCTAACATCGATAAAACAATGAAAAAAGCGAACTACGCTCTTCATTTGGTGCACCTGCTGCTAAGAAGACGAAACGGACTTTCCAACAATACCAGGCTGCTCATCTACGAGCAGCTCATCAGGCCAGTGATAACCTATGGCTACCCCATATGGTTCACCGTCTCACCAACAACGATGAAGAAGATCTCCCTATTTGAAAGGAAGGTAATTAGGATCTGTACAGGACTCTGGAGGGTGCCAAACAGCTATAAGTTTGTGTCGACTGCAAGACTTTACGACGTGACAGGTCTGCTGCCAATAACGGACCACTTGTTCCAAATGGCAAAGAAATTCGTTGATGGGTTGGAAACACATCCAAATCCGGAGATGCAAGGACTGAGAATCGAGGAAATCGAGCCAAGTTACCGCTATATAAACATCAGAGGATTCACAGATGCTAGATTTGACGACATTTTTAATAATCAAGACGTCTCCTTCTACGAGAAGGCCAGCAATCAACATTACAGAGGCTGAAGATCGCCCTGTTTATACCCCCTTATTTTTTTTTTATTTTAAATTTTTTTTTTTAAAATTAAATTGCTTTAAATATAACATGTAGTAGATTAAGTAGTCAAAAATATTGTTTAATTATAAGCAATAAATTAAAACAATGTAAATACGTCGGGCCCCTATTGTTGAGCCGACAGTTTTTGTTTTGTTTTAAGTCAAAATTGTATATTACTTAAATGTTTAATAAAATATCTTAATCTGAAAAAAAAAACTTTTGCCATGCCTCCAATAGTCTGCTTTTGACTAAACGTCGCTGAACTCTCAAAGTTAACGAGGAGTGCCAATATATGTTGCAGAATTCGCAACATCAACAGCAGTAAGTCAGTCGTTACGGCCATGAACAAAGACGGCCACCAGCGAATTCGGTCTTTCCTACAGTCGGGAAAGACTGAATTCAACACCTATACCGCTAAGGAGGAATTGTTAGTCCTTAAAGGTATTCACCACTCCTTTGACACTGATGATGTCAAGGATGCATTAACGTCAGTGGGTATCCCTGTACTGGAGGTCAAACTCTTCAAATCTCAGAGGACCGACAGGAAATTTAACAATTTCATTGTCGAACTTGACAAGAACTGCGATAAGGCAGCAGTTTGCTCAAAAACCCTCCTGATGAACCAGTAGGTACATTGGGAAAAACTTAAACCGGCAAGCATTACGCAGTGCAGAAACTGCCAAAAGTTTGGACATGTCGCAAGCAACTGCGGCATGAAATACAGATGCGTTAAGTGCAAGGACGAACATTTACCTGGCCAATGCCCGAGAAATGTAGACAACAAGAAAGACGACAACGTCTTCTGCACAAATTGCCAAAAATCTGGACATCCTGCAAACTATCGAGGATGTCCTAAATATAAAGAAAAAATGGCGGTATAAGTAAAAACTGCCAAAAAAAAAGATGGAGCAGCATAAGTTCGCCCAGAAATCTGCTGCAAAAGTTATTGTGAAAGGAGTTAGTTTTGCTAGTTTAGCTGCTATGGGGACTGCTAGCAAGCCGCAAGAGAAGTCGTGCCTGCTAATTAAAGCATTCTTGATGACAGGTCCAAAACAACCGTTTTGGGTCGACTTATTTGTGAATTATGTTCACAATAAGCAGGATAAGTATATTCTCATATAATTTGAACTCTATTTATTCGTTAGCAAGGCGTACCACACTAAAATTATTTATTAAAACTAATAAACCTGACATTCTTCTTTTACAGGAAACAAATCTCACAGGGAGAAACCCATTCAGTCCAGACGGATACAACATCCACAGGGTCGTCAAAAGCTGTGATTGCTCTGGGACGGCGGTCCTTATAAGGAACACTATGGTAGGCGAAAAGGTGGAAATCAGTGGTTTGCGTAGCAAGGAAGCAACAGCTGTCAGCATCAAAGGCAACGAGGTTGAGACCTTGTTGGTAATATCAGTGTACAATCACTGTAATGCAACGAGGGAAAACATTCAACGGGATCTGCAAACTGTCTGCGGCATCTCCTCTGGGCACACTTACTGTGTGGTTGGAGGGGATTTTAACGCTAGGCACACCCGATGGCAAGATGAAGTATGCAACAATCAAGGAAAGGCCATTGCAGATTGGCTGGATTCAAATCCTCAGCAGAATACCATGGCTGTTGTTTCACAGCCCCGAAAGACATATCCTCGGACACCATCCATTCTGGATTTCTTCTTGGCAACGACAAATTTCGTCAACATTCTGCCAGAAATAACGAATTATTCCTGTTTTGCACATGATATTGATTCGGATCATTTGGCCATAGAGCTTCGAGTAAGGTTCAATCAGCGAATTCAGCAAGTTACCCCAATACTTGAACTACACATCAACTCTACGAAAATAAACTGGAACCGGTGTAGATCAGAGGATTCACAGATGCTAGATTTGATGACATTTTTAATAATCAAGACGTCTCCTTCTACGAGAAGGCCAGCAATCAACATTACAGAGGCTGAAGATCGCCCTGTTTATACCCCCTTATTTTTTTTTTATTTTAAAATTTTTTGTTTAAAATTAAATTGCTTTAAATATAACATGTAGTAGATTAAGTAGTCAAAAATATTGTTTAATTATAAGCAATAAATTAAAACAATGTAAATACGTCGGGCCCCTATTGTTGAGCCGACAGTTTTTGTTTTGTTTTAAGTCAAAATTGTATATTACTTAAATGTTTAATAAAATATCTTAATCTGAAAAAAAAAACTTTTGCCATGCCTCCAATAGTCTGCTTTTGACTAAACGTCGCTGAACTCTCAAAGTTCACGAGGAGTGCCAATATATGTTGCAGAATTCGCAACATCAACAGCTGTAAGTCGGTCGTTACGGCCATGAACAAAGACGGCCACCAGCGAATTCGGTCTTTCCTACAGTCGGGAAAGACTGAATTCAACACCTATACCGCTAAGGAGGAATTGTTAGTCCTTAAAGGTATTCACCACTCCTTTGACACTGATGATGTCAAGGATGCATTAACGTCAGTGGGTATCCCTGTACTGGAGGTCAAACTCTTCAAATCTCAGAGGACCGACAGGAAATTTAACAATTTCATTGTCGAACTTGAGAAGAACTGCGATAAGGCAGCAGTTTGCTCAAAAACCCTCCTGATAAACCAGTAGGTACATTGGGAAAAACTTAAACCGGCAGGCATTACGCAGTGCAGAAACTGCCAAAAGTTTGGACATGTCGCAAGCAACTGCGGCATGAAATACAGATGCGTTAAGTGCAAGGACGAACACTTACCTGGCCAATGCCCGAGAAATGTAGACAAAAAGAAAGACGACAACGTCTTCTGCACAAATTGCCAAAAATCTGGACATCCTGCAAACTATCGAGGATGTCCTAAATATAAAGAAAAAATGGCGGTATAAGTAAAAACTGCCCAAAAAAAAGATGGAGCAGCATAAGTTCACCCAGAAATCTGCTGCAAAAGTTATTGTGAAAGGAGTTAGTTTTGCTAGCAAGCCGCAAGAGAAGTCGTGCCTGCTAATTAAAGCATTCTTGATGACAGGTCCAAAACAACCGTTTTGGGTCGACTTATTTGTGAATTATGTTCACAATAAGCAGGATAAGTATATTCTCATATAATTTGAACTCTATTTATTCGTTAGCAAGGCGTACCACACTAAAATTATTTATTAAAACTAATAAACCTGACATTCTTCTTTTACAGGAAACAAATCTCACAGGGAGAAACCCATTCAGTCCAGACGGATACAACATCCACAGGGTCGTCAAAAGCTGTGATTGCTCTGGGACGGCGGTCCTTATAAGGAACACTATGGTAGGCGAAAAGGTGGAAATCAGTGGTTTGCGTAGCAAGGAAGCAACAGCTGTCAGCATCAAAGGCAACGAGGTTGAGACCTTGTTGGTAATATCAGTGTACAATCACTGTAATGCAACGAGGGAAAACATTCAACGGGATCTGCAAACTATCTGCGGCATCTCCTCTGGGCACACTTACTGTGTGGTTGGAGGGGATTTTAACGCTAGGCACACCCGATGGCAAGATGAAGTATGCAACAATCAAGAAAAGGCCATTGCAGATTGGCTGGATTCAAATCCTCAGCAGCATACCATGGCTGTTGTTTCACAGCCCCGAAAGACATATCCTCGGACACCATCCATTCTGGATTTCTTCTTGGCAACGACAAATTTCGTCAACATTCTGCCAGAAATAACGAATTATTCCTGTTTTGCACATGATAGTGATTCGGATCATTTGGCCATAGAGCTTCGAGTAAGGTTCAATCAGCGAATTCAGCAAGTTACCCCAATACTTGAACTACACATCAACTTTACGAAAATAAACTGGAACCGGTTTAGATCAGAAGTCGAAGCTGGAGTTCAAATTCCAGTGGCATGTAGAAATCTGGAGAATAGTGAAATTGATGATGCTATCAGAAATTTCGAAACTTCAGTGAATACAGCCATAGATCGGCAGAAAACTGTTCGCTCTAGCAGGGATCGCTTTCAACATCTACCTGAGAATATTCAGGCAATATATGCTCACAAGCTAAGGAAACGCCTTCAGAGGATCTTCAACAGGACTCTCAACACTGTTAATGACGAATATCAGTCTGTATTTTCGCAACTGCGTTGTACAGTAATCATGCTTCGTCAAGCTGTGCGAAGTTACCAGGAAGATGAACTGACCAAATGACTTCAGAACATCAAAACAGGCCCGGATGCTTTTAAAAAGCTGAATTCTGTGATCGGAAAACGTATTTCTATTCCAGAAAGTATCACGTTTGGAGAGCAAGTAGCATCCAGTCCTGTTGAAAAAGCCGAAGCCTTTGCCTGTCATTTCGAAAGGAGCTTTACAGAACGACCACCAACACATCTTCCAGAATTCGTAGAGCAGGTCGAAAGTCTTGTGGAAGACGCCACTTCCCCAAGAAATTTTGAAGTGCAGTTCAGCGAAGACAATCCCGCAAACGCACCCGTAGACGTGGATATGTTTACCGGGACAGCTGTTGTCAGTGAATTAATTAGGAGTGGAAACTCTAAAAAATCATCGGGCACTGACGGGATTTCAAAATTTTTGCTTAAAAAGCTACCGGGTATGGCAATTTTGATGTTAACTATCATATTCAACAATTGCCTTAACAATGGATACTTTACAGACAACTGGAAGATAGCCAAAGTAGTACCGAACAACACTGACCGCTACAGTGTAACTGGTTACCGCCCCATAGCTTTACTGTGTTGTATCAGTAAAGTATTGGAGTCTTTGATCCGTAAAAAGATCAATGCGTATTGCTCGGAAAGAAATCTTATTCCTTCCTTTTAGTTCAGCTTTCGAGAAAAGCACTCTACGCTGCACTCTCTGATGAAGCTTCACAGTAACGTCACTCGAGGACTGAATGTCAAAAGTAGTACAGTAGCCTGTTTGTTAGACATCGAAAAAGCTTTCGATAGCGTCTGGACAAACGGGCTTCTGTACAAACTTATTAGTTTCGGTTTCCCTAATTATATTGTGAAAATAATTAAAAATTTTCTTTTTAACAGGGTCTTTTTTGTACAGGTGTATATGGCAGCCCATCGACAAGGAAAAGGATTAAAGCCAGAGTTCCCCAAGGCTCCAGACTTGGACCAGTCCTATTTAGTATCTTCACGGCGGATCAACCCACCAATACAGCCGGAACAAGGACCATGCTTTTCGCGGATGACTCCATCACGTATGCCGTTTCCCGCTCTCCTGAGATAGCTACCCGAAGAGTGGAGGAACACCTCCGAAATCTTTGGGAGTACTACCTGAAGTAGCCGAAAAAACGGAACTCATCTTCTTCAGAGTACCAGCAACTGAAACAAGGATAAGAAAAATCGCAAGCCGGTGCAGAGCCTTAAAAATCACCCTTCCGGATAACACGACAATAAACACCAAGTCAGAGACTAAGTACCTGGGAATCAACTTTACTGAGAGGCTCAAGTTTAACTCTAACATCGATAAAACAATGAAAAAAGCGAACTACGCTCTTCATTTGGTGCACCTGCTGCTAAGAAGACGAAACGGACTTTCCAACAATACCAGGCTGCTCATCTACGAGCAGCTCATCAGGCCAGTGATAACCTATGGCTACCCCATATGGTTCACCGTCTCACCAACAACGATGAAGAAGATCTCCCTATTTGAAAGGAAGGTACTTAGGATCTGTACAGGACTCTGGAGGGTGCCAAACAGCTATAAGTTTGTGTCGACTGCAAGACTTTACGACGTGACAGGTCTGCTGCCAATAACGGACCACTTGTTCCAAATGGCAAAGAAATTCGTTGATGGGTTGGAAACACATCCAAATCCGGAGATGCAAGGACTGAGAATCGAGGAAATCGAGCCAAGTTACCGCTATATAAACATCAGAGGATTCACAGATGCTAGATTTGACGACATTTTTAATAATCAAGACGTCTCCTTCTACGAGAAGGCCAGCAATCAACATTACAGAGGCTGAAGATCGCCCTGTTTATACCCCCTTATTTTTTTTTTATTTTAAAATTTTTTGTTTAAAATTAAATTGCTTTAAATATAACATGTAGTAGATTAAGTAGTCAAAAATATTGTTTAATTATAAGCAATAAATTAAAACAATGTAAATACGTCGGGCCCCTATTGTTGAGCCGACAGTTTTTGTTTTGTTTTAAGTCAAAATTGTATATTACTTAAATGTTTAATAAAATATCTTAATCTCAAAAAAAAAACTTTTGCCATGCCTCCAATAGTCTGCTTTTGACTAAACGTCGCTGAACTCTCAAAGTTAACGAGGAGTGCCAATATATGTTGCAGAATTCGCAACATCAACAGCAGTAAGTCAGTCGTTACGGCCATGAACAAAGACGGCCACCTGCGAATTCGGTCTTTCCTACAGTCGGGAAAGACTGAATTCAACACCTATACCGCTAAGGAGGAATTGTTAGTCCTTAAAGGTATTCACCACTCCTTTGACACTGATGATGTCAAGGATGCATTAACGTCAGTGGGTATCCCTGTACTGGAGGTCAAACTCTTCAAATCTCAGAGGACCGACAGGAAATTTAACAATTTCATTGTCGAACTTGACAAGAACTGCGATAAGGCAGCAGTTTGCTCAAAAACCCTCCTGATGAACCAGTAGGTACATTGGGAAAAACTTAAACCGGCAGGCATTACGCAGTGCAGAAACTGCCAAAAGTTTGGACATGTCGCAAGCAACTGCGGCATGAAATACAGATGCGTTAAGTGCAAGGACGAACACTTACCTGGCCAATGCCCGAGAAATGTAGACAACAAGAAAGACGACAACGTCTTCTGCACAAATTGCCAAAAATCTGGACATCCTGCAAACTATCGAGGATGTCCTAAATATAAAGAAAAAATGGCGGTATAAGTAAAAACTGCCAAAAAAAAAGATGGAGCAGCATAAGTTCGCCCAGAAATCTGCTGCAAAAGTAATTGTGAAAGGAGTTAGTTTTGCTAGTTTAGCTGCTATGGGGACTGCTAGCAAGCCGCAAGAGAAGTCGTGCCTGCTAATTAAAGCATTCTTGATGACAGGTCCAAAACAACCGTTTTGGGTCGACTTATTTGTGAATTATGTTCACAATAAGCAGGATAAGTATATTCTCATATAATTTGAACTCTATTTATTCGTTAGCAAGGCGTACCACACTAAAATTATTTATTAAAACTAATAAACCTGACATTCTTCTTTTACAGGAAACAAATCTCACAGGGAGAAACCCATTCAGTCCAGACGGATACAACATCCACAGGGTCGACAAAAGCTGTGATTGCTCTGGGACGGCGGTCCTTATAAGGAACACTATGGTAGGCGAAAAGGTGGAAATCAGTGGTTTGCGTAGCAGGGAAGCAACAGCTGTCAGCATCAAAGGCAACGAGGTTGAGACCTTGTTGGTAATATCAGTGTACAATCACTGTAATGCAACGAGGGAAAACATTCAACGGGATCTGCAAACTATCTGCGGCATCTCCTCTGGGCACACTTACTGTGTGGTTGGAGGGGATTTTAACGCTAGGCACACCCGATGGCAAGATGAAGTATGCAACAATCAAGGAAAGGCCATTGCAGATTGGCTGGATTCAAATCCTCAGCAGCATACCATGGCTGTTGTTTCACAGCCCCGAAAGACATATCCTCGGACACCATCCATTCTGGATTTCTTCTTGGCAACGACAAATTTCGTCAACATTCTGCCAGAAATAACGAATTATTCCTGTTTTGCACATGATAGTGATTCGGATCATTTGGCCATAGAGCTTCGAGTAAGGTTCAATCAGCGAATTCAGCAAGTTACCCCAATACTTGAACTACACATCAACTTTACGAAAATAAACTGGAACCGGTTTAGATCAGAAGTCGAAGCTGGAGTTCAAATTCCAGTGGCATGTAGAAATCTGGAGAATAGTGAAATTGATGATGCTATCAGAAATTTCGAAACTTCAGTGAATACAGCCATAGATCGGCAGAAAACTGTTCGCTCTAGCAGGGATCGCTTTCAACATCTACCTGAGAATATTCAGGCAATATATGCTCACAAGCTAAGGAAACGCCTTCAGAGGATCTTCAACAGGACTCTCAACACTGTTAATGACGAATATCAGTCTGTATTTTCGCAACTGCGTTGTACAGTAATCATGCTTCGTCAAGCTGTGCGAAGTTACCAGGAAGATGAACTGACCAAATGACTTCAGAACATCAAACCAGGCCCGGATGCTTTTAAAAAGCTGAATTCTGTGATCGGAAAACGTATTTCTATTCCAGAAAGTATCACGTTTGGAGAGCAAGTAGCATCCAGTCCTGTTGAAAAAGCCGAAGCCTTTGCCTGTCATTTCGAAAGGAGCTTTACAGAACGACCACCAACACATCTTCGAGAATTCGTAGAGCAGGTCGAAAGTCTTGTGGAAGACGCCACTTCCCCAAGAAATTTTGAAGTGCAGTTCAGCGAAGACAATCCCGCAAACGCACCCGTAGACGTGGATATGTTTACCGGGACAGCTGTTGTCAGTGAATTAATTAGGAGTGGAAACTCTAAAAAATCATCGGGCACTGACGGGATTTCAAAATTTCTGCTTAAAAAGCTGCCGGGTATGGCAATTTTGATGTTAACTATCATATTCAACAATTGCCTTAACAATGGATACTTTCCAGACAACTGGAAGATAGCCAAAGTAGTACCAGTACCGAAGAACACTGACCGCTACAGCGAAACTGGTTAATGCCCCATAGCTTTACTGTGTTGTATCAGTAAAGTATTGGAGTCTTTGATCCGTAAAAAGATCAATGCGTATTGCTCGGAATGAAATCTTATTCCTTCCTTTTAGTTCGGCTTTCGAGAAAAGCACTCTACGCTGCACCCTCTGATGAAGCTTCACAGTAACGTCACTCGAGGACGTCACTGTCAAAAGTAGTACAGTAGCCTGTTTGTTAGACATCGAAAAAGCTTTCGATAGCGTCTGGACAAACGGGCTTCTGTACAAACTTATTAGTTTCGGTTTCCCCAATTAAATTGTGAAAATAATTAAAAATTTTCTTTTTAACAGGGTCTTTTTTGTACAGGTGTATATGGCAGCCCATCGACAAGGAAAAGGATTAAAGCCAGAGTTCCCCAAGGCTCCAGACTTGGACCAGTCCTATTTAGTATCTTCACGGCGGATAAACCCACCAATACAGCCGGAACAAGGACCATGCTTTTCGCGGATGACTCCATCACGTATGCCGTTTCCCGCTCTCCTGAGATAGCTACCCGAAGAGTGGAGGAACACCTCCGAAATCTTTGGGAGTACTACCTGAAGTAGCCGACAAAACGGAACTCATCTGCTTCAGAGTACCAGCAACTGAAACAAGGATAAGAAAAATCGCAAGCCGGTGCAGAGCCTTAAAAATCACCCTTCCGGATAACACGACAATAAACACCAAGGCAGAGACTAAGTACCTGGGAATCAACTTTACTGAGAGGCTCAAGTTTAACTCTCACATCGATAAAACAATGAAAAAAGCGAACTACGCTCTTCATTTGGTGCACCTGCTACTAAGAAGACGAAACGGACTTTCCAACAATACCAGGCTGCTCATCGAGCAGCTCATCAGGCCAGTGATAACCTATGGCTATCCCATATGGTTCACCGTCTCACCAACAACGATGAAGAAGATCTCCCTATTTGAAAGGAAGGTACTTAGGATCTGTACAGGACTCTGGAGGGTGCCAAACAGCTATAAGTTTGTGTCGACTGCAAGACTTTACGACGCGACAGGTCTGCTGCCAATAACGGACCACTTGTTCCAAATGGCAAAGAAATTCGTTGATGGGTTGGAAACATATCCAAATCCGGAGATGAAAGGACTGAGAATCGAGGAAATCGAGCCAAGTTACCGCTATATAAACATCAGAGGATTCACAGATGCTAGATTTGACGACATTTTTAATAATCAAGACGTCTCCTTCTACGAGAAGGCCAGAAATCAACATTACAGAGGCTGAAGATCGCCCTGTTTATACCCTCATTTTTTTTATTTTTTTTATTTTAAAATTTATTGTTTAAAATTAAATTGCTTTAAATATAACATGTAGTAGATTAAGTAGTCAAAAATATTGTTTAATTATAGGCAATAAATTAAAACAATGTAAATACGTCGGGCCCCTATTGTTGAGTCGACACTTATTAATAATAGTTATAAGTTTAGTTTTAAGTCAATATTGTATATTACTTAAATGTTTAACAAAATATCTTAATCTGAAAAAAAAAATCTGTAAGCGGAATCCGCACACACTCGGAAGAATACGCCCCACAAATCATATACAAACCAGTGAAGGAGAATGTCGTTGCTGACGCTCAACAAGCAGTTTATATGATAACTGACGAAGAAATATCAAATAAAGCAACTGTCCATAGCGCAGACAGTAGTCCCATATAAGATATTAGAAGGACTAACCAAAGGGTAAATAATTTTAAAACTCAATTCATTATAAACGAGGCATTAAATAACGACATAATATCCAAGGAAATACATCCAAACTATTGAAGACACACAATATTATTTAAAGATTTCGATAAAATAGGAAAAATTAAGAACCTAATCAGGAAAGGCCTCAATATAGGTATATATAGTACCGAACAGAAATTCTTCAAAATTAAAAATAAACGTTTAAGCGAATTCCCGATGGTTAAATGTACCTATTGTTATCAGAAATTCGAAGATATTACGGATAAAGAACAACAGATAGCCATCGGTAAGACCGAACACAATAGAGCTCATAGGCAAGCTATTTAAGTATATAAACACATAGTTAGTAAATATTACTGGTCAACCGCATACAAACAACTATTAAAAATAAGTACTGCTTGCGATATATGTAAAAAGAACAAGTACGACAGACATTGCAATAAACAACCAATCGGAGAGCCTCCAATCCCTAAATAAGAAGGATCACATGTCCACGCACATCTATTATTGCGACAATGCAAGTTTTCTGACAATGTTAGACCCATTCTCGAAATATTTAATATCCTCCCAAGTAAATTTATGAATTGAAGCGAAAGATATGATGATAGAATTACTACCACTATATGGGAATGCGAAGATGATAATTACTGATAATGAGAAACCTTTTCGTTCACCTTCTGCTCAATGCCCATACAAACTTTTTAACATTGTACACAAGACAACACCACCTGCTCACTTGAAAAGTAATGCAAACGAATACATTCTACACTCACAGAACTTGTAAGAATAGTAAAAGAATCAACTCATCTTACTGACATTAAAGACATTATGCCTCTAGCCACTACGAAATATAACGAAACCATACATACGGTTACGGACAAGCGACCCATCGACGTGTTCCACAATTACGAAAATAGTAAAGACATCAAAGATAAAATAAGTTCGAACTAAGAAAAAATTATTACATATTTTAATAAAAATAGGAAAAATAAAAATTTTAAAATAGGAGAAACATTATATGTAGACACAGGCCAGAGGAGAAGTAAAAATAAACCGTTGAATGTCAAGACGAAAGTTAAAGAAGACTTAGGAATCATAGTTATTGATAAAAATAATAGAAAAATTCACAAAGATAACATTAGAAATTAATTTTACAGATGATGCTTTTATAGACAACATATAACGGACTACTCGAAAGACGAATACATTTTAGTGGAAGATAAAACAGCCGCAATTTATGAAGAAACTGGTAAACTTTTTCGTGTTAGTAATATAAATCCATACGCAGAAATTTTAGGCGACGTGTTAGTGGAGGAAAAACATACTTAATACTTAAATACTTTAATCCTGAATTTGGATTAATCCAAACTACAATGGACAAAGAAAAAATAAAATTATCCATCGTTGACGTATTAGACGCATCCGAATTCACAATTGTCCAAAAAATGTAATCATTATTTTATACATTCAGTATCCAAAGGTTTTTGCTTTATATATATAATCATTACTAGACAGGAAGTAACAATACAAATGGTGGAAAATGTGTAACGAAGTTTTATAGCTGGGGTATGCTCAGCGGATCCAGGGGGTTCGTTACAGAAATTACATAGACCATTTGTATTGTTTGCTTTTATTTTATTGAATTTTTTAACGTTAGTTTTTATCTACAGATTCTTACAATGGGTTATTACAAGATTTATTGTTTTATATATATATATGCGTTTCCTGATAAGACTCGTGATAGGGGTGATAACTACCCAATCAAAAACTGGAGCGAGTAAGTCCCCACCCCCTATAAGCGAGATAGAACTGTGGATTTGTAACCCCTTACCACGGGTGGGGGGAAGTTACAAACCATATAAATTCTACAAGACGTAGCTAGCCAAATCACAACTGGAGAGACTAAGTCCCTGCCCCCTATTAGCGGAATAGATCAATAGTCTGCAACTCCTTACCACGGGTGGGGGGAAGCTGCAGACTTCAACTACAAACTTGATATTTAGCTAACCAAACAAAAAACTGGAGAGACTAAGTCCCTGCCCCTATGAGCGGAATAGACGATAGTTTGCAACCCCTTACCACGGGTGGGAGAAGTGGCAAACTGTATACGAACTATGATAATAATATTGATAATAGCATATAACCACTTACCGCGGGTGGGGGGAAGTTATATGCTATGTATAGACTTAGTATAGTGCTAATGATAATAACTAACAGTCCCTTACCGCGGGTGGGGGGAAGCTATGAGTTATGTCTAGACTAGTGGTGCTAAGAATATAAATATATCTATCCAAACCAGAACTGGAGAGTCTAAGTCCCTGCCCCCTATAAGCGGAATAGAACTGTGGACTTGTAACCCCTTACCATGGGTGTGGGGAAGTTACAAACCATATAAATTCTACAAGACGTAGCTAGCCAAATTACAACTGGAGAGACTAAGTCCCTGCCCCCTATAAGCGGAATAGATCAATAGTCTGCAACTCCTTACTACGGGTGGGGGGAAGCTGCAGACTGTATACAGACTTGATACTTAGCTAACTAAACAAAAAACTGGAGAGACCAAGTCCCTGTCCCCTATGAGCGGAATAGACGATAGTTTGCAACCCCTTACCACGGGTGGGGGAAGTTGCAAACTATATACGAACTATGATAATGATATTGATAATAGCATATAACCCTTTACCGCGGGTGGGGGGAAGCTATATGCTATGTATAGACTAAGTATAATGCTAATGATAATAACTAACATCCCCTTACCGCGGGTGGAGGTAAGCTGTGAGTTATGTCTAGACTAGTGGTGCTAAGAATATAAATATATCTATCCAAACCAGAACTGGAGAGACTAAGTCCCTGCCACCTATAAGCGGAATAGAACTGTGGACTTGTAACCCATTACCACGGGTGGGGGAAGTTACAAAACATATAAATTCTACAAGACGTAGCTAGCCAAATCGCAACTGGAGAGACTAAGTCCCTGCCCCCTATGAGCGGAATAGACGATAGCTTGCAACACCTTACCACGGGTGGGGGGAAACTATATGCCATGTAAAGACTAATGATAAACTTAATAGTACTTACAATCCCTTACCACCGGTGGGGGAAGATGTAAACTATATATAAATTTAAATAAGAAAATTTTCGACTTACCCAGATGTGCACTTTGCGACGGTTTACCAACGACTCCCAGCTGACCGGTCAGCAGTCTTCTTTAATACTAAAATAACGGTACATTTGGTTCAGCATGCGATCAAGAAGTTCTTCCTATGCCGAGTGCCTGCATGCTCAACCCAATGACCGTGTTGTTGTTGTTTTATTACAATTCATATTTTTGTATCATAATTTTGTTGTTGTACATGCGATACATGATATTCTTGTTTTTGTATCATAATTTTGTTGTTGTTCATTCGTGTTATATGATATTCTTGCTCTTGTTAATTTTTTTATGCCTTCTAACTCGGCGGCATTCACTCGTGTAAATATGTAATTTACACTGTGTGTTGGCCTGAATGTTTCTATGCATTATCGGTGTAGTGCTATTGAAGCAAATTGTTACAAATATTCTTAAAATGCAGGGTACCTACACCAAAAGATCAGAGTATGCAAAAAGAAAATTATTTTTAAATAACAATGTGTTTATTTACAGGATATATGAAAAATGTAAAAATAGTATGTTTGAATCTTTAGACCGTTGAGCCGCTGCAAATGGAAGGGTGATTTTGGGTGAAGACAAAATCGTCCTTACAAATGATTGTACCAAAAGAAATAATAAAACCAACGATGATTTCTTCAAAGTTATACAAACTCGAAACTGTTTAACACAACTTTTGAATAATTTAGAAGCAAATTGCATGAAACTAGAAAGGAATGTACCTATTGAAGTAATAACTGAAGGAAACATTGTTACTACCGGAACTCATATTATAAATAACAAAGAACTATTAGCTATACGTTTAATTCAATTCGAAAGAATTGTTACAATAGACAGTAAGATATATATACATTCTAAAAATAAAATATTAGAACCGAACACGTAAGTAAACCTTTGAAAATAAAAATACTCCAATTTATAAATTCATTTGAACCATACATATATAACAGAAATTAAGGAACACCCCATATTGTGGGGGATCAATCAATCAAGTAATAAAAGCCAAAGCCGACAAAAGGTTTCAAAACCTCGAAGGAAACTACTTATACACTCAAGCAGTATTTTTGGATCCGCGATTAAAAAGACAACGTTTTTTGAATGAAATTGCATTTAAAAAAACTTTTAATGATATTACAAAGAAAGCTAGATCCATTCCTATCTCAATTGTCATTGTGTCTGAAGATACGAGTAGTACATCAACTTCCGTTTTTTCCAACCATCAATCGCGCATTTGGGGTAAATTTGATAAGAAAATGGAAACCGTAAAATCCCAGAAAAAACACTTACAGTAGGAATAGTTGAAACAGACAAATTTCTACAAGAACTCTATTTGCCAAGAATTAGGAGATCCATTATCTTGGTGGAAATAAAGAAGATTAGTCTATCTTAGACTTTTTGATCTCGCAAGAAGGAGATTGGGTATCGTGGCCACATTCCTTGTGAACGGATTTTTTCTAAAAGTGGAAAAATTTTTTCTGAGAAGCGGTCCCGACTTTCGTCCCAAAAAGTTTCCGAAATATTATTTTTGCACTGCAATTTATAAATTATATTGATTACTGCAAGTTAAACAAAATATAACCAAAAGAATGATTTGTTATTTGAAACTTGAAAAGTTTTTTTTATACTTTTTTTAAAATTATTTTCACAACTTTTACTTGAATTACCTTGCTCTGGTAATTAAATTAAAACTTGTAACTAAAATTGTCAGACAAAATTATGACGCCTTGGAGATTTCTTCCTAAGATGTATATAAAAGTAATATTAAAATATAATATTTATTATAATATATATAATTTATAAATTACGATTTTTATTTTTATGGATGTACATCCTTTATTTATGTATCATGTATGTGCAAATTATAATTGAACAGACAAAAAGAGTTGACTTGTTTGTTCTTCTGTATAAGCATATGAGGAATCAGTTGACTCTATTCAGTGAAGTAAGTGAGTTGAAGTGAATTGATTCACTCAAAAGAGTTATTTTTCCCAACACTAGCCCCATGTCCAAATAAAAATATAATAATTATAATAAGATAATAATAACAATAATAAAATTGGACAAAAGAATAAATTGTATGTATACAAGGTAAGCACGTATACAAACAATTTATTATTCGATATTTGGGGAAATAAAAATCCCAGCAATTCGAAATAATAAAGTAATGACATGGGAAGCGAAAACCACTATTGGTTGGGAGTGGAGAAGAGTATTTCCGTCTGATAAAGACATAGATATTTCTCCCAGTGGTAAACACTCCTGTTTTGGAAATTGTCTTGCTTAAAAGTGTTGATGCTATTGCAACTGTTGGCTGCTGCTTCGAGCCAAGCAGTTCATTACGAACGCCCTCCGAGTACTCACTGTTCTTTCAAGTACGCAGCCCTCAGTTGTTGAAGCTATTGCAACTGTTAGCCGCTGCTTCGAGCCGAGCAGTTCATTACGAACGCTCTCCGAGTGCTCACTGTTCCTTTCAAGTACGCAGCCCTCAGTTGTTGATGCTATTGCAACTGTTGTCCGCTGCTTCGAGCCAAGCAGTTCATTACGAACGCCCTCCGAGTGCTCACTGTTCCGTTCAAGTACGCAGCCCTCAGTTGTTGATGCTATTGCAACTGTTGGCCGCTGCTTCATGCCAAACAGTTCATTACGAACGCTCTCCGAGTGGTCACTGTTCCTTTCAAGTACGCAGCCGTTAGTTGTTGATGCTATTGCAACTGTTAGCTGCTGAACAAACTTCGTTACACATTTTACATTTCACACCCCCTAGGAGGGGATAGGGATGTACTATAGCCGCTAGCTATCCTCCACCTGCCAATAATATACATTGAAAATATAATTTAAATCGGTTTGTAAATGTGGCTGATATTGACATTTTACATTTCACACCACTTTAGAGGGGGAAGGGGTAAACTATAGCCATTACCATCCTCCACCTGCCAATAATATACATTCAAAATTTTACTACAATCGATGTTGGATTTCATCAACAAAATTGCTACACCACAGGCATTTCACTTTAGTAGATCATCGCGCGAGCAGAGCAGATAAAGAACGAGCACATTTTTGTGAACTACGAAAACGGCGAAACGACAACGGCGTGGGGGAATTTTTTCCTTCCTTCCCGTACATCGCTTAGTATGAGAATACAAATTTTTTTGCTTGCACTGATTTTCATTTTGTTAAGAGTAGTTTTACAATCAAATAAAATTGAATTGTATGGACAAGCCCGAAGCTACTGTTTTTAATTAAAAGGGAGTTGTTAGCAAGCAGACTTGCACAAAGAGTTTGTGGACTTGTGTTCGCTACACAACCTAGTTTGGTGCCGAAAACAGGGAACGAGGAAAGATTCCACACCATCATCATCATCAAATTACATTCAACAGAACATTCCACAAGTTCCAATTATAAGGTAATTACCACGTGCAGTCTAATTTAACTCTTACCTTTCCTTGCAACAATTCCTTTCCCTATTTAATTCCCCTAATTTTCATACAATATATAAGCTCAATATATAAGCTCGTACGGAATGAAAAACACGAAAATGGATTTAGAAGCGGTTGTCGATCATCAAACCGCGCTACACGCATCGTTGGAAAAGGTTATGACCAATTACAAAAAAGACGCATCTGCACGAAAGACACAAATATATTATCAAAACCATATCGAAAAGGTGAACCTTCTGTGCAGTGAATTCCGCACGAACGATAAAAGGTTGATTCTTAACAAACATCCAAGCAAAGTGATTACTTCCGAAATGAATTGTCAAAAGAATTTGAAGAAAGTTATTTAGAAACTATTTGCGTTTTACAAGACGATCATGATATGAAATTTGCACCGGTTGCATCGTCGCAAAATGAAACGGTAAATTCTTCCGTTATTGATATGGAACAAATCCATCTGCTCGTTTATGCAAAATTCAAATTCCAAACTTTGACGGATCATATACGGATTGACCTCATTACATCGATATGTTTTCGTCTCTGGTGAGAAAATGCCCGAAGTTCTTGGCAATGCCCACATTTGAAAGAAGAGGAATTATAAGGGGAAATAATGTTTGTTACAACTGCCTTGTCTATGATCATTTTCATCATAGTCAAATACTACTATCAATAGCTATAGTACAAGTTCAGAATTCGCAAGGTGAGTTTGTTGAACTTCGAGTTCTTATTGATAAGGGCAGCAAGGCGTCGTTAATAACTCAACGAGCAATAAACGGGTTGAACTTACCTTAGCTATCAATAAAGGCAACCGTCAGTGGAATCAGTGACTTCACAGCCAGTTCTTGCAATAAAGTGGCTCACCTGAATTTACGCTCCAGAGTGAATGGTTAACCAACATTTTACCACAAAAAATGGTTAGTGAGGTCCACTTGCCACATAGTGCAGAGCTACCACTAGCTGATCCTCGGTTCTACAAACCAGATAAAATTGATTTTCTCCTCGGTAGTGACGTATATGCGGAGATAATTGGCGATGGTTTACGGAAATGTAAGGGGCTTCCTACAGCACAGAAAACAGAATTCGGTTGGATACTAATGGGAGCTATTGATTCATGCAGAGTTCCAACACTACAAGTAAGATCGATGGTTACAAAGGTTGAAATTGATCAACTAGTTAAAAAAATTTGGGAGGTAGATGATATATCTTCCGTGCGAGAGTTGACTCCGGACGAGAAATTGTGTGAGATGTTGTTCAATGATATGACTACAAGAACATTTAGTACGAAATAAAGCAAGTGAGCCTCTTCAGCAATATATGTTGAAAATCGTAACATTTGGGACAACTTGTGCGCCTTACTTGGCAATACGCACACTTAAACAATTGGCCCATGATCTTCAGGATAAGTACTCAATGGCAGGCCATTAACTAGAAGATTGTTCATATGTAGATGATGTATTCGGTGGTGCAAATAACACCGAACAGGCTCTTCTATTGCAACGACAAGTAATTGGTATGTGCGAAGAGGGTACATTTCGCTTACGTAAATTGGTGAGTAATGAAGAGCAAATATATTAATCTGTGCCTGAAGAGGATCGAGAATTAATTTGGCCTTTCGCGCTCAGTCTAAAGAACTCAGTCAAATCATTAGGAATTTCTAGCAGCCTAATACTGATCAATTTCAATTCAAATTTAATTTCGAATTACCTTCTGCGCTAGAAGAAGATATAACGAAACGAAGTGTTTTGTCAACGATCGCACGTCTTTATGGCCCATTGAGCTTTATCACACCAGTTATGTTGCCTGCCAAGTTATTGATGCGAGATTTGTGGCTAGAAAAGTTAGATTGGGACGATCCAGTGTCTCCTGATTTACGACTTCGATGGCAACAATATCTACAAAATCTCCACATTCTGCCTAAACTTAATATACCACGATGGATTTCAACCGACGAACAATCTACCTCAGTTGAGCTTCATGGGTTTGGGATGCCTCGAAAGATGCGTATGCGGCATCAAAATATTTGCGAACTATGGGCACTAAAGGTGAATTTCATTGTATCAAAATCAAAGATAGCCCCAATAAAAACAACTTCAATTCCCAGATTAGAGTTAATGGGAGCTTACTGCCTGTCAGTTTTAATAGACAAGGTCACGAAAAGTTGGAAGGTGTCGTCTATACCAAGGATATTTGCGTGGACAGACTCGCAGATAATATTGCATTAGCTCAATGGTGACTCAAATCGATGGGAAATTTTCGTAGCCAATCGTGTGACCAAAATAAAGGAAATCATTCCTTGTGAAAAATGGAGTGACATCGTTAGCGAATCAAACCCCTCCGATATTGGTACACGAGGTATGACGGTTTCAGATATAATGGAAAATACTTTGTGGTGGCATGGACCTTCCGTTCTACGAATGAATTTAGAATTTAAAACTTACTCGCCTCAACAACTGGGCAATTATATTTCAGAAACCCAACCAGTTCAAGTTCATGTATAAAGAATAATAAACTCAGAAAATTGAAATACTGCAACGCTTTTCATCATACAACAAATTACTACGTACTACAGCTCGGCTTCATGTACTCGCGAAATGAGCTCGACATCAACTCGTAATATTAGCAATAGCATTTTTGGATTTGTACGATTCAATGGAACGATTTTCCATCTGAGATGAAATCATTATCTGAAACTAACACAGTTGGAGTGAAACGTAAGCTTTTAAACCTGAACCCATTCATTGATGCCAATGGCCAATGGCGCGTTCGTGGTAGATTGCTATAGAATGCGCGCAAGGGGTGGAGAACAATGTAGTGGTGCCCTCCCGTCTACCAGAGTGCGACCTTTGCCTATATTCCGATCTACGGGTATAGACTTTGCAGGCCCCATCCAAGTAAAGGCATCATTGTGTCGCGGAAAAGTACAATACAAAGGGTACATCTGCATTTTCGTCTGTTTCGCAGTTCGAGCGATCCACTACCTCTACATTTCTAGCAGTTCTAAAACGATTTTTGGCTAGACGTAGTATGTGCTCGGATATCTACAGTGACTGCGGTACTACGTTTATAGGAGCATCCAGCTCAAGTCATACGAAAAAATTTGGAAGCAACAAATTGACCAGGAGATCCAGCCATATCTTGCCAATAGAGCCATTAAATGGCATTTCATACCTCTTGCATCACCCCATTTCGGTGGCATATGGGAAGCTGGGGTGAAGTCAGTGAAATATCACCTCAAGAGAATTTGTGGTGATCGTGCATTCACTTTCGAAGAATGGTCGACTGTGTTAATTGAAATTGAAGGAGTATTGAATAGTCGCCCTTTATGTGTACATAAATCAGACCCAGAAGATTTATCCGCTATAGCGCTAAACCATTTTCTAAATGGGGATATCTGCCATGGAATACCCGAACCCGATTCAACAAGCAGCGGTAAGAATTTAACGACTCATTTACGGAAACTCATGCAAATGAAACAAATAGTTTGGGGCCGATGGAGCAATGAATACCTGAATCAGTTATTGTTATTTTTATTGGTTATTGAGACGTGTTACAGAAATTCAACCTGGATCAGATGGCCTAGTGCGCATCGCAACGGGACATTAAATCGATCAATATTGAAATTAAAAATTTCTCTTCCTTACTCTATCATATCCTTAGTTATCGCACAAATTAGACTAATTTAAATGCACGTAACTCGACCTGCTACATTTCTTCAAACTGTTTCTGCACTTGGATACATATCGAGCCGACGAAATCATGTTCCTAAATAACAGCATTATCGTAATGGAAGAACGGTTCAATAACAACTGTTTATCAATAAAATGATGCCTGCGAGTTATCATGGGGGCCGATATGTTGGATTTCATCAACAAAATTGCTACACCACAGACATTTCACTTTAGTAGATCGTCGAGCGAGCAGAGCAGAGAAAGAACGAGCACATTTTTTGAACTACGAAAACGGCATGGGGTAATTTTTTATTTTTTTCTGGTTAATCGCTTAGTATGAGATAAAATTTTTTTGCTTGCACTGATTTTCATTTTGTTAAGAGTAGTTTTACAACCAAATAAAATTGAATTATATGGAATTATAAATTGAAATTATAAAATTGAAATAATGGACAATCCTGAAGCTACTGTTTTTAATTAAATTTGGACTTGCACAAAGAGTTTGTGGACTTGTGTTCGCTACACAACAATCAGTTTGTAAATGTGAGTCACATTATGTGACTTATATTGAAATTTTACTTTTCATACACCCAGTAAGTGGGAGTGAGTACTATAGCCGATAACCATCCTCTACCTGCCCAAAAAAATATACATGTAAAGTATCATACAAATCGGTTGGTAAATGTGATTTTTCCAAAATTACAACCGCACAAAATTTCAGTTTCAGAGGTTCATGGGACTCGCGTCACAAGCAGTGAGCGCTAACGCACTCATCTGTGCGAGATGCAAATTTCAATGCGGGCAATTCTAGCAAGTTTAAAAATTCAGTTGGATAGTTATCGACATTATCTTGGCTAGTAATGGCATCCACCGATTTATACGTCATCAATTTGCCAGCAATTTCACTTTGAATTCAAAATTTATTCGGGAGCATAACGAACATAAATAAAGAATCAACCAAATATGTCGTTCCTATCGTCAGTTATGATCGATAGTGCATTAAAAAATTATGGTCTTTGCTGTTTGTACGAATTTTTCGACTTTCCAGGACCATAACGAACAGAAAAAAATAATTATGCAAATCCATCGTTCGAATCGTGAGAGTTGGTCGTGACTTCACACAAAACTCCTATGGAAAGCAGTACTTTCAGTTTTTTCCCGAATTTTTAGTTTTCTAGGCAACTTTTATAATGTTTTTTTTCCCACATAAGCCTTTCGGACTATGACGAACATTTTAAAATAAAAATGAGCCAAATCGGTCCATCAGTTCTCAAGTGATGCACAAAATAAGGGCCTTGCCAGCGAGCTGACCATATATGTTAAATATCACACTTACGTCTCTAATAATAATATTTAGGGAGTTATTAATGCAAGACAATATATTTCGTTTTTTTTAAATTCTCTATATTAACTTCGCGTGACTTAGGATCTGTTTCTATTAAAATTTGGAGCACCTGGGACCACAGGCCCGAGGGGTGCCCACATAATTTTTTTTTAAATTAAGCCGATTTTCTTCAAATTTTGTACACATATGTATTTCCGCTAACAACACTTTTTATAAAAATTTGGAAGTATTCGGCCCTCAAGACCAAGTAGCGCCCAAAATTTTTTTTAATACTTTATCCGATTTTTTTCAAATTTTGTACACATGTGTAACCCTTTAATAAAATTTAGAAGTAGCCCGAGGAGCCCCTATATAATTTTTTGGAGTTACTCCTTAAGAATCGGATTTCTCATATAGAAGAAAATTACACAAAACATTTTATGGGGAGTGAAATCGAGCGTTAACTTGTTCGCGTTAACTTGTTACGCGTAAACAAAAACTGGAGTCGTTAGTTTTTGACCTTTCACACGACTTAGAGAGCTGAAATTTTGTGAGCAGCTATATCTCACACAACATTTTTGATATTTTGCGTGTGACGCGTGTCGCGCGTGTAATGAATGGAAAAGTTGAAGTGGTAAATATCGCATTCTTCTAGTCAGAATTTGATGAGACTTGTTTTATAAAAATTTGGTGGTAATCCCGCAAGGCCGAGTAGCACCTATAACAATTTTTGGTTTACTTCTTAAGAATCGATTTTCATATAAGAAAACTTTTAATGGATAGTGGAATCTAGTGTTAACTTGTTACGCGTTAACAAAAAGTGAAGTCGTTAGTTTTTGACCTTTCACATGACATAGAGAGCTGAAATTCTGTGAGCAGCTATATCTCACACAGCATTTTTGATATTCCGCGTGTGACGCGTGTCGCGCGGCCTGTGTAGCACGTGTAATGCATGGAGAAGTTGAACTAGTATATATCGCCGTTTACTAGTCAGAATTTTATGAGACTTGTTTTAAAACAATTGGTTAGCACTCGACTTGCGATGACGTAATTTGTAATGTGTGGCGTAATAAAAATTTAAAAGAAAAAAAAAAAGAAAATAACAAAAATAAATTATATTATAATATTTGTTACATAAGTTTAAATTCGCCATTAATACCGATCATCCCTAGGTGAGTGTGTCACTATTTATCTCAGCGACCCAGAAAAATATGGACTCGGCACTAATATGAAGCATAGTATACCTACGAGTATATCTATAGAAACTATAGATAGCAGTATAGTTTCGCTCTATTATACCATTAATTTTGTTTATTTTTATAAATCATGTTACAATTCCTTTTCAATAATTTTTTAGTTTCATTGCTTAATGTAGGAAAAATAATTAACTATTATTAAGACTTAATTTTGAAGAAGTTATCATACCAAATATGGTTTTCTCCTGTTCTGCATTATAAATTATTTGTGTAGATATATACAAACATACGTGTGTAGCTCAGTGGTGGGGATAATATGAAGAATGGCACATTTATTATTTTAAAAAACTTTTAAACTTGACTAGACCCCTTTTTGTCTGTATTTTAGATTAGTTTGAGGTCCTTTTTAACCACCTTCAACACGACCTAGAGAGCTGAAATTTTGTGAATGCTGAATGAATGTGAAATGCATGTGATGTGTTTTGTCGACTTCTTCGAGGTTCGAGGGATATCGCGCCATTTTATTATTTATTTGAGGTATTTTTTAACCACCTTTCACGCACATACTAGAGGGCTGAAGTTTTGTGAGCGGCCCAATGTTAAGGCCAATTTTGATATCCCGCGTTTGACGCGTGTCGCGTGTGCTGCGTGTGAAGCGTGAAAAAACGAAAATACTTTGAAATATCAAAAACAGATATTTTGGCGATTATTGCCAAATAATAAAGGACTGTGTGGCGTGTTTCGATGCCTACATAAAAGTTTGTACCAGAAAAACGAAGTTTTTTTACATTTACTTGTGTTTATTTTATCTTTTGCAATTAAGCTATTCGTGGTTTCTCCAAATTATATATATTTTTCAATGATATTTCGATTTTCTCATCCCCACAATTTTAAGAAATAAAATCTGTGCATTATTGGCATGTGTTTAAACTAACAGATGCGAAGTTTATTATACAGATTCTAAAAATAACAATGGGGTAGATCGTAGTTCAATAACCACCTACAATGCAAGTATCTAGAATAAAATAAAGAGAGAAAATATTTTTTCGTAACTTAGTTTACTACTGCAGTACTAACGATGATACTCAATGATGTGTGATGTACCAATTTATGTGTTTAAAGACCATAATTATTTATTTCTGATTTCTTTGTTGAAATGTGTTACATATGCGACTATGCTTGCTTTCATTCGAAAATGTGTGGTAAAAATACTCGTATCATACACTCTGGACAGTATTACAATTTTCAAATATTTATATTTATGTGCACTACTTGCAGTGGTTATTTTTGGGACACTTTGATTGTTTGTGGATAGATATAAGCTAACGATCGTAGTGTTTCGGAATTTTTACACTCGAGTTCAAAAATCGTTTTTCTCGTGAATAGTATATAACTGGCTATTGACCGAGAATAAAGTGCTGATTAATAAGAGTAATTTTAAAGAGAAAAGGTTAAATTAAACAAAAAGTATAATTGCAGTAAAGAACATTATTAAGTTTACTTTCGCAGTTTCCGCAAAGTGTTTTTTCAGTTTGAATATTAATGGTAAGAATATAAAAAAAAACCTTTTTCAATAGTAATTATATATGAGAGTAAACAATGTAAAACACAATGTGTGAACATAATAATTAGTGTTAAATTAATGAAGCTAAAAAATATTTAATAAAAAAACGAGTTTAAAGTATATTAAAATACATTTTATAAAAAATTACCTTTTCTAGGATACCAAAATTGCAACAAACAGTCATCATCAGCGTACACCTCGAACGCCTGAAAGCTATTTTAATGTACCAGAGTCAATCGCATTACTGAATATTGTAAAATCTGAAAAAGTACAAAATGCTTTTAAGTCTAATCGTAAAAATCACACAAGCGTTTGGGAAATGGTTGCTGAAATTTTAAATCATTTTAGTGCACGAATACGATCTGCAAAACAATGTTGCAACAGATATGAAAATTTAAAAAAAATCTACACTCAACTTAAGAAAAACCCCGAAAAACATGTCCGGAGAAACTGGCCGTATATGTTTTTATTTAAAGAAATAGAAAAGCAAAGAGGCGAATGTTGGGGTGTTAATGGAAAACGATTATCAATAAGATCAGCGAATTATCACCGCAGAAGACAAACAGCACTCGATCTGTTAATCAATAAAGAGGTATCTAAAAAGGATAAACCAAATGAAGATAATGGAAATACTTATCGATCAAGGGATAATATTGTTGATTCTCCACAAAATAAAAACATTGATTTACCAAGAAATGAGGACCTTTTAAGATACAATTACAAAAAATTGCATCAAGATAATAACATTGCCATGAAGTAAACTAAAATTTTATTTATTGAAAATATTTTATAAATATTTCTTTACTTAAATTAGATCTGAACCTATATCAGAACATGAATTTAATCCCGATGACATTCAGTTAATGCACTACTACAACGGGTAAGAATACATAAATACATAAATTACATCTTTTACTGAAATAAGAATTTTTTGACACTTGCATTCAAAATTTCTTTTAAATAATTCTTTATGTAAAAACAAAAAAAACAAAACAACCCAAAAAAATTTGGCTTTTTTAAATCGGGTACTTTTTTATAAAGTTTGTATGGGTGCCCCCGACCCCGAGGCCCGATCACTACCAAATTTTTACAAAAAGTGTTGTCCATTGGAGATACACGTGCGTATAAAATTTGAAGAAAATCGGATAAATTTTGTAAAATAATTGTGTTGGAGTCCGAGCCCGAGACTCCGAGGACCGAGGGGTCCAAAATTTTAATAGAAATCGGAGATACACACGTGTGCAATGGTTAAATAAAGTCAGGCTTTAGGAAGTGGGTTAAAAATGGATCGCAAATTTGGTCCACCAGCCAGAAAATCGGGTAAATTTTGTAAAATATTTGTATGGGAGCCCCGCGACTCCGAGGCCAGAGGAACTGCAAATTTTAATAGAAATCGGAGATACACATGGGTGCAAAATTTGAATAAAATCAGGCTATAGGAAGTGGGTTAAAAATTGATCACAAGATTTAGTCCGCCAGGCAGTCAGCCACGGGCACGCGAAGTTAATATAGAGAATTTAAAAAAGAAGTGATATATTAAACCAGTAAACCCCCCTGCGCTTTGCTACCAGCAAACCAATTTTCCGGCTATGGCACAATTAAGTTTTACTTTTGTTTAAAATGTGATCAATTAATATGTATTAGAAAGTATGTTCTAATATAACATAAAATAATTCGGTTTTATTTTAAAAAGTGAAATTGTAATATGCCATTTATTAATCAAAAATTTCTTTATAAACAAAATTTTTCGTAATAATTTTACTACTTCCATGAATCGTCTTTCCCTGGTACAGAGTAGACATAATCTTAACACTGCCGTAGTGGAACGACGAATCCTTAAGAATGCAACATAAAGTTGTCCGTGTCCAAATGCAGGCTCCGGCAGGTATATCCCAACTTTGTGCATTGTTTTACCTTGAGAATTATTTATTGTCATACCAAATTTCACCCTTATGAGATCCAGGGAGCACTTCTAGCTCAATCAGGTAATCTTTCATGCTTTTCATAACTTATCGTGTGCCGTTGCATAATCCTTGTTTAGTGTTGAGATTCCGAAGTAGCATGACTATAGTTCCAACTTTAAGATTCAGAGTATGTTGAGGTAACCCAGCCGGATTGATGAAATTAAAATATTCTAGTGGAAAGTTAAGATGTTCACTTTCATTTTCTGTATCGACTTCATCTGCAATTAAATACACTTGACTTTGTACGTGAAACAAGCTAATATTTTGATTGTGGAATTTGTCCACATCAACGTTCTTTGGCATAAAATTACTTTTTTCGACTAAGATGGGATGTCATTTTTCCAAATGTTTCTGTCAGCAAATCATCGTCTCAAAGTGGTTGCTACAATCAAGTGTTCCACCTCCAAGTTGTAACAACCAATTATT
This sequence comes from Nephrocerus scutellatus, assembly GCA_947095585.1. NCBI lineage: Eukaryota > Metazoa > Arthropoda > Insecta > Diptera > Pipunculidae > Nephrocerus > Nephrocerus scutellatus. Next base: position 72,768,992 of record OX352763.1, read on the forward strand.
ATAGCCTTGATCAACGCATCTCATTTAAGCTCAGTTTCTTTAAATTGTGCCAGTTTTGCGAATACTTTAAGTTTGACTGAATCACAGCAGAACGCATTGCAACTGGAATAATTGCTAAACATTTCCAGAAATCCCCTCCAATTAACCTGATCTTTCCACCAAAAGGAACGTTCGTTTGCATAACTTCCAGCAGCAACTTGTCAATTGTATTGAGAACATGACTGGATGCACTCATCTATAATTATCAATTTTGCACGACGAATATCCTCTGCACCATCACTTTCCATCCTCAATCCTGAGACGGGTATTTCATTGATTGATACAGGCAGTTTAAAAAGTGAATAGCATGTTCGTCCTTTAATTATTAAATAGCATCTACTACAGTTATTGTTTTAGCCAAAACAAAGTGGTTTCTTGCACTTGTCGCACTTTTAATATCCACTGGGATTTGGTCATTAGGAACTATAATTTTTTTTAACTAAGTCATTTCTCAAGCGATTCGTGTGAAATTCGGTATGTAGGACTAACATGTGACTATAAAACATAATTCTATGGAAATTCTAGGATATGGTCATTAGGAACAGGAATTTCTGCAACTAAGCCATTTCTCAAGCGATTTGTGTGAAATTCGGTATGTAGGACTAAGATGCGACTAAAAGACTTGTTCACATGGAAATTTCGGGATATGGTCGTAAGGAACAGGAATTTCAGTAACCAAGCCATTTCTCAAGCGATTTGTGTGAAATTCAGTATGTAGGACTAACATGCAACTATAAAACTTGTTTCTATGGAAATTCTGGGATATGGTCATTATTTTTTTTTATTTTTTTATTTATTTAGTCTAAGATATAAACAGACTTAAAAAAAAACTTAAAAACTAAAATTTACATGAATTTATATTATGTAAGAAATGTATTATCTAAATAGGTCATTTATAAGTTTCTTAACGCTGATTTTGATATGGAAAAATCAATTAGATTGCAAATGGATTTGAAAGCAACAGAACATTTAACAATCGGATCATTCAACAAAAAGTTCCTGTTGCAATGGGTAATGTAAAAAAGTCCCTAGTGCGCAAAGGCCTTTCAGGAGCATACAAATAAAACAAGGATAAGATATCCGGGCAATCAATGGAGTCTGTAAATACGTCCCTAACAAAATTTAATAAGCAAATCTCTCTTCTCGCTGAAAGTGGTTGAAGGTCGATCAATAAACATCTAGCCTTATATGAAGGATAAAAAAACAACCCATAAAAATTAAAATTGTTCATCTAAATTCTCTAATCGCAGAATTCATATGGGAGGCCCTCGATCCTGGGTAATTTTTTTTATTGTAGGAGAAAATCATCGAAAGAGACATTTGACATAAGATGTTAAAATTGAAAAAGCTTAGATCATTTTATTCTGAGCACTTAGAGCACGCTCATACGCTGAGCAAATAAGAAACACGAGCATTTTCCTTGAGAACTCTTTGACTGCTCTGAACTAATTTATGAAAACGCGAAATGACAGAATATTGTGAAAATTTGTTGTTCTATCTGTAAGTTGATATCGACAACAAAAAACGACATCAATAAAAATACAATTCAGTAAATAAGTAAGTTAGTTAAATTAAGCATAAAACATGTATGTCTCGTTTCATTTGCTGGGTTCATTTGTGCGTGAGCTAAGATATTTTTTTCTCTCTCTCTCTCTCTCTCTCTCTCTCTCCAAAACCATGCCGACTGCGCAGCACACACCGCACACAGTCATTAAAGAATCTGATGCCACTATAAGAAATTAAAAAATGTATAAGGGCCTTGCGACCGAACCCGGGGTCCGATCACTACCAAATTTTATAAAAAGTATTGTTTATTGAGTATACACATGTGTGTAAAATTTGAAAAAAATCGGGTAATTTTTATTTTAAATTTGTATGGGAACCCCACGAACCCGGGGCCCGATCACTTTCAAATTTTAAAAGAAAGTATTGTCACTGGAAATACACATGTGTACAAAATTTCAGGAAAATCGGGTTTTAGAAACTGCGTTAAAAATTGATAGTTAAATAAAAAAATACTTGTATGGGAGCCCCCCGACCCCAGGGCCCGATCGCTTCAAAAAATTTACAAAAAGTTTTGTCCATCGGAGATACACATGCGTATAAAATTTGAAGAAAATCGGGAACTTTTTTCATAAAATTTGTATGGGTGCCCCCCCGACCCAGGGGCCCGATCTCTCTAAAATTTTTACAAAAAGTGTTTTCCAGCGGAGATACACATTTGTATAAAATTTTAAAAAAATCGGGTAAATTTTTTAAAATATTTGTATGGGAGCCCCCCAACCCCGCGGCCCGAGGGGCCTCAAATGTTCGCATGTTCGTCCTTTAATTATTAAATAGCATCTACTACAGTTATTGTTTTAGCCAAAACAAAGTGGTTTCTTGCACTTGTCGCACTTTTAATATCCACTGGGATTTGGTCATTAGGAACTATAATTTTTTTTAACTAAGTCATTTCTCAAGCGATTCGTGTGAAATTCGGTATGTAGGACTAACATGTGACTATAAAACATAATTCTATGGAAATTCTAGGATATGGTCATTAGGAACAGGAATTTCTGCAACTAAGCCATTTCTCAAGCGATTTGTGTGAAATTCGGTATGTAGGACTAAGATGCGACTAAAAGACTTGTTCACATGGAAATTTCGGGATATGGTCGTAAGGAACAGGAATTTCAGTAACCAAGCCATTTCTCAAGCGATTTGTGTGAAATTCAGCATGTAGGACTAACATGCAACTATAAAACTTGTTTCTATGGAAATTCTGGGATATGGTCATTATTTTTTTTTATTTATTTATTTATTTAGTCTAAGATATAAACAGACTTAAAAAAAAACTTAAAAACTAAAATTTACATGAATTTATATTATGTAAGAAATGTATTATCTAAATAGGTCATTTATAAGTTTCTTAACGCTGATTTTGACATGGAAAAATCAATTAGATTGCAAATGGATTTGAAAGCAACAGAACATTTAACAATCGGATCATTCAACAAAAAGTTCCTGTTGCAATGGGTAATGTAAAAAAGTCCCTAGTGCGCAAAGGCCTTTCAGGAGCATACAAATAAAACAAGGATAAGATATCCGGGCAATCAATGGAGTCTGTAAATACGTCCCTAACAAAATTTAATAAGCAAATCTCTCTTCTCGCTGAAAGTGGTTGAAGGTCGATCAATAAACATCTAGCTTTATATGAAGTATAAAAAAACAACCCATAAAAATTAAAATTTTTCATCTAAATTCTCTAATCGCAGAATTCATATGGGAGGCCCTCGATCCTGGGTAATTTTTTTTATTGTAGGAGAAAATCATCGAAAGAGACATTTGACATAAGATGTTAAAATTGAAAAAGCTTAGATCATTTTATTCTGAGCACTTAGAGCACGCTCATACGCTGAGCAAATAAGAAACACGAGCATTTTCCTTGAGAACTCTTTGACTGCTCTGAACTAATTTATGAAAACGCGAAATGACAGAATATTGTGAAAATTTGTTGTTCTATCTGTAAGTTGATATCGACAACAAACAACGACATCAATAAAAATACAATTCAGTAAATAAGTAAGTTAGTTAAATTAAGCATAAAACATGTATGTCTTGTTTCATTTGCTGGGTTCATTTGTGCGTGAGCTAAGATATTTTTCTCTCTCTCTCTCTCTCTCTCTCCAAAACCATGCCGACTGCGCAGCACACACCGCACACAGTCATTAAAGAATCTGATGCCACTATAAGAAATTAAAAAATGTATAAGGGCCTTGCGACCGAACCCGGGGTCCGATCACTACCAAATTTTATAAAAAAGTATTGTTTATTGAGTATACACATGTGTGTAAAATTTGAAAAAAATCGGGTAATTTTTATTTTAAATTTGTATGGGAGCCCCACGAACCCGGGGCCCGATCACTTTCAAATGTTAAAAGAAAGTATTGTCACTGGAAATACACATGTGTACAAAATTTCAGGAAAATCGGGTTTTAGAAACTGCGTTAAAATTGATAGTTAAATAAAAAAAAAACTTGTATGGGAGCCCCCCGACCCCAGGACCCGATCGCTTCAAAAAATTTACAAAAAGTTTTGTCCATCGGAGATACACATGCGTATAAAATTTGAAGAAAATCGGGAACTTTTTTCATAAAATTTGTATGGGTGCCCCCCCGACCCAGGGGCCCGATCTCTCCAAAATTTTTACAAAAAGTGTTTTCCAGCGGAGATACACATTTGTATAAAATTTTTAAAAAATCGGGTAAATTTTTTAAAATATTTGTATGGGAGCCCCCCATCCCCGCGGCCCGAGGGGCCTCAAATTTTTATAGAAAGTGTTGTCATGGGAGATGTACATGTGTGCAAATTTTCAATAAAATCGGGCTGTAGGAAGTGGGTTAAAAATCGATCACAAGATTTGGCCAGCCAGCCAGCCAGCCACGGGCAAGTGAAGTTAATATAGAGAATTTAAAAATCACCCCAGTTTATATGCCTTAGTGCATATCCTGTTAAAGATTTTTGAATTCTCTCAATTCTAATACAATATAAATTAATATTAGAGTTCCAAATAACGCAACCATATTCTAGAATGGAGCGCACAGTTGCAACATATATACTTTTTAAATTATAAGGATCCTTAAACTCAACAGCATGTCTCTTAAGAAAAGCTAAAGATCCCCATGCTTTTGCAGATATGTATTCAATGTGCTTACTGAAAGTTAAACCACAGTCCATCATTATGCCTAAGTCACAAATTTGACTAAGTTTAGGAATGGAAATCGTTCCAAGACTATATGTATTTGAATGCTTCAGCAGGCCTCTATAAAAAGATATTGATTGCATTTTAAATGGTTAATACGCAAGAGATATGTGAGAGTCCTCCAAGCTAGAAATTTTGAAAAAGTATTTAACATCATCTGCAAATAAGAGATTTTTTGATGACCTTAGATTTGTATTTATGTCATTCATAAATAAAAGAAACAAAAGAGGACCGAGATGACTGCCTTGGGGTACACCTGACAAAACCTGGAAAGATTTCGAACAAAACTCGTTTACACAAACCAAGTTCCATCTATTACTTAGATAAGATTTTATCCAATCCAAAATTGGGGATCGAAATCCAATAGCTTTTAGTTTTAAAATTAAAAGGTTATGATTCACGGAATCAAAAGCTTTTTCAAGATCAATATAGACGCAATCCACTTGACAGTTTTCACGAAACGCCGAGTAAATATAGTTCGAAAATATGACTAAATTCGATACAACTGACCGTTTCGGGAAAAATCCATGTTGTTCCTGAATTATGTGCGATTTTACGATGGAAAATAATTTATCTTTAATAATTTCCTCAAACAATTTAGGAATACTAAGCAATTTACAAATAGGTCTGTAATTTTCCACAACCGTTTTGGATCCATTCTTATGAATGGGTGAAATAGAGCTTGTTTTCCAACAGGAAAAAAACAGACCCGTCCTCAGTGACTCATTAAACATATAAGATAAAGCATGAACTAAATTTTGGCAGCAGTACTTCAGAAAAGAGTTGCAAATAAATTGACCATCAGTTTTAAAGCTTGGCTCCAATTTTTTTATACAATCAGCAACATCTTTCTGAGAAATGTCGATAATATTTATATCACAAAATGGTTGTATAAAATTATATCTTACATCACCATCATAGACGATATCATGATTGAAATTCTTTTGAAAGAAAGAGGCAAAGAAATCACAAATAGTTTCCATTGAATCCGAAGAAGACCCTGCATAAGTCATGACCGATGGTATAGACATGGTTTTTTTCTTACAATTCAAGAATTTCCAAAAAGCCTTTGGGTTTGATTTAAGGTTTGACTCAACACGGAAAACATATTGACCATAGAGAAATTTGCTTAAAAAATTATATTCCCGACTCAATCGTAAGAAAATTTTTGTGTTTAACTCGGAAGGGTTTAATTTTAATTTCTTATGAATTTTATTTCTGCAGTTTTTTAACTTTGATAACGACCTATTTTGCCATGGCAGACTGGAACCAGTTTTACAACGCACCATAGGAACAAATAACAAAAAAGAATCGTACAATATTTCAATAAAGCTTTTATAAGCCTCTTCTAGTGATAGAGACTCAAGAAATGACCAATCAATAGCGGACAAATGGGATTCCAATGATTCAAAATTGGCTTTTGAAAAATTGAATTTAACACTATTGTTGAATGGTTCGTTTGTTTTAAAATGTAGACTGTTAATATCTATATATAAAGCACAGTGATGCCTATCAGGTATACAAAAAGGAGAAAGAACTTTAGAAATTTGATAATCTAAGGAGTTATTTAAAAAAACTAAATCCAAGAAAACATTACTTGGGTTTGAAATATGATTGATTTGTTTCAGCGATAGACCCATTAGCCCATCAACAACAATAATTTCGTCGACAGAAGTGATGTTGAATGGTAACAAAAGCTTGTCTTCGTCAATCCAGCGCCAAGAGATTTTAGGTAAATTAAAATCACCCAATACACATAAATGTTGATATTCGGATAATCCGGAAGAGAGACTGTCAATACTTCGAACACATTCTTCGTAATCCACTGTAAGACAGCGAGGAGGTATGTAGCAGGCGCAGATGATGAGAGAATAGGTGAAGACTGAATTCTGCAAACTTGTCGTAAGGGCATCGTCATTTCTTTCAGCAGCACAAAGCATATCATGCATGAATTAATTTACTGACACGGCGATCAAAGAAGATAGAAGGGATTTCTTTATGCCAATTACGATACCGCCGCCTCTTTGTAATCCAGTTCCAATAGGGCAACGGTCTTTTCGATATACCAAATAATTATCATTAATAAATTCGGAGTCAGCAATATCAGCATATAACCATGTCTCTACTAACACAATTACATCATATTCGCAGTCTGCAGTAGCCAAATATATTTCTCTTAATTTTGATCTAATACCTCCTACGTTTTGAAAATATAGCTTAAGATAGGCTGTTGCAGAGAACAATGAAGACTTAATTATTGTATTTTGGCGGTTGGGAGAGGTTTGAGTTCGGCATCGTTTTTTGAGACATTAAATTTAAATTGACGCACACGAACACCAGCTGGCCAAGATCCAGAATCATATGCAATCTCTGCACGATCAGCAGGTATACCAAGCTTAAAATTAATCCATTTGAGAGAACTTTCTGCAACTCCTGATTTGATAAGTTTTTTGCAAATAAGAGTCGAATCAGGAATATTGCATTTAGCAGAAATGTATGAAACAATTGCTTCACATGTAGTAGAAGGGAGGAATTCAGATAGGTGGAACCACTTGTGTCTTTTTAATAAAATTAAATTTTCTGGCAAACATTCTGTACAGCTTCCTACGATAACTCGAGAGCCGCTCTTTTTTTGAGACTTTTGCCTTTGAATATTTTTGCTCTTATCATCCGAGTTGTTATCAACACTAGGCAAAAATCCATCATTAACGGACCCAGAAGCGATGATGGTAGGAGTAACAGGAAGAGAAGACGCAGCAGAAATAGCAGCAAGAGAACAAACATCAATAGCAGAATTAGTTGTTGAGTTAGCTCTATTGGCAGAATTCGAATTGATTCCATCACTAAGGGTTTGTACCGTAGTCTTCTTTTGCACTAATACATTCCTCCGAGCGGCAGCCGGCGACAAAACTCCAACAGTAGGTGACTGAACACTTTCATTACTCTTTGATAGAGAAGAAGACCTACGCACAGAGTCATTGACATTAAGTTTTAACTGCGCGCGAGTAACCCGAGCGACTTTAATTTTCATTAAGTTCATGATGCTAGTTTCGATTTCATGAAGCAAGCCAGGCATTGAAAATTGTAAACACGAATCGCATTTCCATAAAAAATTAGGTTTTGAACTTAAGCAACCAAATTCCATTTCGGAAATGTTTCCACAATGAATATGAGTCCACCTAGCACAGAAACCACAACAAACCGCGTTTTCTGCGCAGGCCGATTTAGCACAATTTATGCAGATTAAAGACATTTAATCCCGAATAACAAATTGAATAAATTTAAATGAAAAAAATGGGAGCGTATAAAAACACGTCCGAACGCGGGTAATCCTCTTGTACTTGTGCAAACGTCAAGTAGAGGCTATTTGCAAAGAAACAAATTTAAAATTATGGATTCGCATTATTTTATTTGATGATGATATTAATGAAACAATTTTTCGAAAAAAAGTTACGCGATACAAGTAATCTATTTTCATTGTAATACAGCGCAAGGTAATTTTTTTTTTTGTAAAATATGAATAAATTCATAATAATTTAGATTTATACAATAATCTCATAGAACTCGCAGAAGAGACAGTTTCGCGTCACTCCTCACGTTTTTCTTATTTTTAATGATGGGTCGAATCGTAGAACTTTTTTTAATATTTTCATGAGCTCTGCTGCAGAAAAGCGTCATAGGCGAGTCGTCAACCAAATTATTTAAATCTTTTTGCTTTGCAGTTTTTTTTCCAAATTCCCGAAAACTTTTACCTTAGTGAGCCTATCAACATGCCTCAATTATAAGTTCATCCTTTTCTCCTCATATGGACCACCTCTTGTTGTTGAAAGCGTCTTTGTTGAAATCTATTTTTTTTGCCTGACATTTTTGGTCGGCATTAACCTAAAAGGAAAGATATTTAAGATTCCGTTCATGATTAAATAAATAAAAAGTTTAATGTACGTACATTTTTCCACACTTTTGCGTCCTTAACTGGAGGTCCCACAGAGTTCAGCTGGGTTGCCAAGGATTCCCAAAGCCTTTGAGAGGTGCTTCTGCATTATGCCGTGTTTGACAGCAGATTTTAAGCAAGGTTTGGATGCTTCTGCATATATTTGCCAATTAATATTTTTTCTGTAAATTTTAATTTGTGGAAGTTCGTCCTAGAAGTGCACATTGGTTATTATTTTCAATAAATATGATTGTTTTGATATTTAAATTTGTACTTACATTTTTGTTTCCAACCAAATGTTTCTGAAATTATACGGGCGATTAAGACACAGACGAAATTGACAATAATAAAAGTAGATTAAGCTTAGCAATTTTATTTTATTATCAACGAAATATATTTTTAAAAATAAAATATATTTACAATAAAAAATGTTTTTACAAAAGTAATTTTATTTTTCTTCACAACTTAACACTTATTATATCTTATTTTACAACTTATCTTATCTCATTGAACTTGACTGCATTGGCAAATACTCCACTTGATGTGTTCTTAATAAAACTGCACAGAATTTAAATGTATACTACACTTGATATGTTCTTGACTTGAACTAAACTTGATGACTGAATATTACTACACTGAATGAACGTTGGATTGAACTGAACTCGTATGGAACTGAAAGTGACTGAGAGTGATTCGTATATTTGCATATGGCTTATATACTATTTGTAAGCTGTTGGATTTTGATCTTGTCCTTGAATTTACGGAGTAAACATGTTGATCTCTAAGATCGCAAAATATGATAATAATTATTCATGTTAGAACATGTCTTTGAATTTGGATCAAAATGGTTAACAAAATAAGAATGTGTATGCGCAAATGGACATCTGGTTGTCCTTGAATTTAGAAGATGTAAACATGTTTATTTCATATGCAATTGAACATCTGGCTGACCTTGAGTTCGGAAAGATGTAAACATGTTTACTTCTTAGATCTGAATTAGAGATAAGGAATGGAATTTTCCATTAGGACTGCGCGTATGAGTAATATTATGAATGTGTATTATGAATAATATTATGATTGAATATATACAATATGATTACATAGTTATTCATATTATTTGGAATGTATGTGGTGTGGGATCCACTGCTTTAACACCCCCCGTTAGCCTGAGGCTCCGACGAAGTTACAATTTTAATGGTGTTTTTACGCTTATTAATTTTGTATATTGATAGTGCAATAATTATAATGCTTATTATTAAAATAAAAGGTATATGATAAAATATTTTATGTGTATTGTTCAGAGTTATTTCTTCAATTTGTTTTCTATTTGTTTCAATTTTTTGGATATGAAAATCCTCAAGTTTTATCATTTCTATTGTTTTATTTTCTTTTATCTCTGATACAAAATATGGGAGAATAACACTATCTTTTATCTTAAAATATGTATTAATAAATGTGTTATTTTTTATGACTATATTACAATTTTCAAATTTAATTAATTTGCTTCCGGATATGTTTAATTTTAATTTATTACAATTATGTTCAATATTTATACTTGTCATACTTTTTGTCAAAATAATTCCGGGTATTATTTCTTTTATTTCTTTTCCCGTAAAGTTTTTCATTGGACAATATGCTTCTTTAAATTTAACAATGTTTGAGGTACAATTATCATTTCTTTTATATAAGTTTTTCTTTAATTTATCCTTTACTTTTCTATTATACACATTACTATTTTCATCTATAATAAAAATGCTTTCATCAAGTAGTATAGCTTTATTATTTTTGTTTGGCATCGGTTCGATAATAACAGTGGAATAGGAAATGTTAGAATATTGTGGTATTGTGGCGGAATAGAATTGTTATAATTTTTAATAAATCGCAATTTTGTCTCTATGCCATATATGCGCATCACTTTCCACAGAACTCGTTTCTTTCTATGGGAGTGTGTGTGATGGGTAGACGGAGAGCAGCATTGTCACACATTTGTTTCTGTTCATTCCTGTCTAGACGCTCGCCGGATAAGTAACTTCATATTCCACATTGTTCACATACAGATATTCATATTTAACATTGTTCGTATATAAATAAATTTACTCAAAATTGTTAATTGATCTTTTTATTATTTCTGACTCGCAATTATCATAACGATTGGTGTTTAACAAAAAGTAATGATATTGTTCTTAAGTTGGGTAATTAAATACATTTTGCCATAACAGTGGATTCATTTAACTGCTTTGATTGGACAACACGCAAAACCTGGGTTGCATCAACTCCTGAGTCTTTGGATTATAAAGTGTGTCATGTGCACTGCGCATAATAAACCACAGTGGTGACCACCGAGAGTTTTTTAAAAAAAGTAACACAAGTTCAAATATAATAATATTAAATCCGGTCGCATAATTATTGCGAATATATCGTCGATTTCAATATTCCACGAAAATTGTTTTCAATGCACGCGCATACATTTTGTTTTGGACGATCAATCATCAGGTACTGCTCTATCGAATCATCACGGGTGCGGACCATCAAATTAAACTGCAACATACCATAAACAGTTCGAGCCAGCTCAACTATCAAGTTCTAATCATTGAATCATCACGGATACGGATCATCCAAATTTTTATAGCGTAATTTTTTTTTCTCTCCTAAATATTATAAATAATTTTCAATTGGGTCGAGAACGATCAGGTGAGTGACGAAATCGTTTTCTTTGTCTCTTATCACATTTTTCACGTGATTTGTGTTGTCGTGTTATTTATGGTATTAGAGATTTAATTGCGATTCCTCGCGATTGTGTAGTTTTTTTTTCATTTGATTATTTTTATAAATAATTGCTTTCTCAAAATGGTTGATGACAATGAAACTCCGACAGTAGCGCATGTATCGGTTAAACCCCCACCATTTAATCGTGATGATCCCGAGATCTGGTTCTTCCAACTGGAAGCCCAATTCAGTATCGCTAATATATCGGTAGATTCTACGATGTATAGCCATTTACTGTCCGCTCTCTATCCAGATACAGTGAAACAGGTTCGCGACAAAATTATTAAGCCATCCGAAACAAATAAATATGCTGATTTAAAGCAAACAATCATTGATCGTAGAGCTGAATCTGCAAGAAGCAAATTAGATCAATTGCTCAGCGGGTTACAACTGGGAGATACAACTACTCCGTTAAATGAGAAATTTGGCTGGTTATCAAATGAAGGATAATGTCTTCCAAGAAATTTGGTAAAAACGATTACCACACGGCACTCAAAAAATTTTGGTTAGTTTAGAGACTGATTTGGAACATATGGCTAAGGCAGCTGACAATATTTATGACGTAGACAAACCTCTAAGTGTAAGCAGCGTAAGCAGCGTGTCGTCTCAAAATGAGAGTGAATTAGCTGCTCAAGTTGACGCATTAACAAAGAAATTTGATAGGTTCTTAGAATCGCACAGTCGTAGTCGTTCCCGAAACCATTTTCACAATCGTCAGAAATCTAAAAGTCGTGCTTCAAGCGATGATCAAGTTTGTTTTTATCACAATCGGTACAAAAGTAAGACTCGTAATTGCAAACCGTTTTGCAAGTTATACGAGAATTTTATAGCCTCTAACAATCCAAAAAACTAAGTAAAGTATCGCTTACGGCGACCAGCGATGCTGTTAGTTCAGTCAATAGTCGCCTAATTATTACAGATCGTATTTCTAAAGTTCAATTTCTAGTTGACACAGGTGCCGATGTGTCTGTGATTCCTCCTTCTCGTAGTCAAAATTGTCATTCCAAGTCATATAAACTTTATGCAGCAAATGGCACAAAAATCAATACATTTGGTTCGCAAATCCTCAACCTTAATTTAGGCCTTCGACGAAATTTTTCTTGGAAGTTTGTAGTAGCTGACGTTAGCAAACCGATTATTGGAGCTGACTTTTTGTCTAAATACGGGTTGTTAGTTGACCTCAAAAATCGAAAACGCATCGACACGGTAGCATCATTGAGCGTGAATGCTTTATTTGTTTCCGAAGACAACACAAATACTTGTGCGATCAGTCCAATTTCTCCAAAAGATCTTAATCAAGATATTGTCAAACTTCTACAAAAATTCAAAGAAATTACAAGAGAATCACCTCAGCTGAACGAATTCAAACTCAAGGTTACTCATGCTATTGTCACTGTAGGTCCTCCTTGCGCAGCGAAAGCCCGAAGACTTGCTCCCGATAAGCTTCGCATTGAAAAAGCTGAATTCGAGTCTTTAATTCGTCAAGGTATATGTAGACCATCGTGTAGTGAGTGGTCAAGTCCACTTCACTTGGTAAGAAAAAGTGACGGTCAGTATCGTCCGCGTGGCGATTACCGTGCACTCAATAAATTAACTAAGCCAGATCGTTACCCTGTACCTAATCTACGTGACTTTAATTCACAAATAGATGGATGCACCTTTTTTTTGAAAGTCGATTTGGTAAAAGCTTTTCACCAAATTCCGGTTGAAGAATCGGATATTCCAAAAACCGCTATCTGTACTCGATTCGAACTTTTCGAATTTGTACGCATGACTTTTGGTTTTAAGAATGCAGCTCAGACGTTTCAACGTTGTATTGATTCAATTTGTCGTGGTTTATCATTCGCGTTTCCTTATCTGGATGATTTCGAAGGTCCATGGGTATGGTCAACTTTTACCGATCTTTTATTACCAATGCTGCTGAATTTCAGAGCATTTTGAATAATTATTTTATTGATAGCAAGCGTAAAAATGATAAAACTAAGATTATCTGGTCAGAAGAAGCGTCGCAAGCCTTCGAAAAAACAAAAATCTCAGTCAACGAAGCTGCTCAACTTTGTCATCCGCGAGAAAATGTCGAAATATCCTTAATGGTGTATGCTTCAGACACTGCAATTGGTGCTGTTGTACAACAGTTTGTTAACAATGTCTGGCAACCTTTAGGGTTTTTCTCAAGCAAGTTAAATGATGCACAGCGTAAGTACAGTGCTTATGACCGTGAACTTCTAGCCGCTTACTCAGCTGTGAAGCATTTCAGGTATTGGTTGGAGGGTCGTGTTTTTGTAATTTATACTGACCACAAACCGCTTGCTTATGCCTTTCAACAGAATTTAGACAAGGCATCGCCCCGACAAAGACGGCATTTAGATTTTGTTTCACAATTTACCACCGAAATTCGCCACATTTTCGGTCGGGAGAACATTGTTGCTGACGCCTTATCGCGTGTTGAGGAAATTCGTTTACCATCAAAGTTAATATTTGAGGAAATTTCGGAAAGTAAACGTAATGATGTTGAACTCAAAGAACTATTATCCAAACCCAATTTAAAATTCGTTAACGTACCTCTGTTTAGTTCTGATAAAACTATCACTTGCGAAAGTTCAACTGGTGTGATGCGACCATATATTCCTGGTCAACTCCGTTACCAAATTTTTGTCGATTGTCATGGATTATCACATCCTAGTCAAAATGGTGAAACGGAAATATTTTTGGTCTGATATGGACAAAGATATACGAACGTTCGCAAGATCTTGCCAACCGTGTCAGAAAGCGAAAGTTACGAAACACGTCAGTTCTCCTATAGGGAATTATCAATTGACAGCAAATCGTTTTGATCAAATTCATGTAGATATTATTGGTCCATTAACAGAATCTGAAGGGATGAAATATTGTGTAACCATAATTGATCGTTATACACGTTGGCCTGAAGTTTGTCCAACATCTGATATAAAATCAGACACAGTAGCTAGAGCCATTTACAGCAGATGGATTTGTCGTTTTGGTCTTCCATCGTCTATTACCTCAGAAAGAGGCGCACAATTCGAGTCTCAACTGTTCTCAGACTTAGCAAAATTTATCGGTTTTAGACACAAAAGAACTGCAGCGTACAATCCGGCTTGTAACGGTATCATTGAACGTTTTCATCGTTCACTTAAGACATCTCTAATGTGCATATCTAATACGCAATGGACAAAATCATTACCTACAGTGCTTTTAGGATTAAGAACAGTACTGCGGGAAGATTTTAAAACTTCTTCAGCTGAATTGGTCTACGGTCAAACCCTGCGTTTACCAAATGATTTCTTTGTTTCTTCATCAAAAAGGCAGTTACAATTAGACTTCGTTCAGAACCTATGGAAACATTTCAATCTCATTCGCCCTGTGCTTGCAGCACGTCATAGCAAAGATAGAATTTTTGTGTTCAAGGAATTGTCTACCTGCTCACATGTATTCGTTAGAACTGATGCCGTACGAACTTCCTTACAACAGCCGTGCCGTAAATATTTCACTATAGTGATTCGAGGTAAGGAGAATACCGTCTCCATTACTCGTCTAAAACCTTGTTTTGCTGAAGTCAGCGACGTACCTGCAAATTCCAACGAAGATAAGAGCGTTTCGGCGAGTCGGGATCGTGAGCGTGACGGACGGCGATAATACATCTGATTCAGACAGAACTACGAAAAATCAAACAACCAAGCATGAAACATTTGATCTTAAACCAGATCTTAGGACAGGATCGGTTAAAACAAGAGCAGGGAGTTCTATTACAATACCCAGTCGGTTCCGATAATATCGTTTACTAAGCGTTCACTGGAGGAGGAGTATTGTGGCGGAATAGAATCGTTATAATTTTTAATAAATCGCAATTTTGTCTCTATGCCATATATGCGCATCACGATGATGAAACACTTTCCACAAAACTCGTTTCTTTCTATGGGAGTGTGTGTGATGGGTAGACGGAGAGCAGCATTGTCACACATTTGTTTCTGTTCATTCCTGTCTAGACGCTCGCCGGATAAGTAACTTCATATTCCACATTGTTCACATACAGATATTCATATTTAACATTGTTCGCATATAAATAAATTTACTCAAAATTGTTAATTGATCTTTTTATTATTTCTTACTCGCAATTATCATAACGATTGGTGTTTAACAAAAAGTAATGATATTGTTCTTAAGTTGGGTAATTAAATACATTTTGCCATAACAGTGGATTCATTTAACTGCTTTGATTGGACAACAATTTGTTGAGAAATTTTGGAATTAAAGGAGATTTGTTTATTAAATTCTCTATATTAACTTCACTTGCCCGTGGGTCGGTCGTCGGTCGTCTGTCGTGGAACCTTGCGATCAATTTTTAACCCACTTCCCATGGCCCGATTTTGTTGAAATTTTGCACACATGTGTAAGACAACACTTTCTATTAAATTTAAAGGCCCCTCGGGCTGCGGGGTCGGGGGGCTCCCATACAAAATTTTTAAAAAATTTACCCGATTTTCTTTAAATTTTACACACATGTGTATACCCAATAAACAATACTTTTCGAAAATTTGGTAGTGATCGGGTCCCGGGTTCGGCCGCAAGGCCCTTATACATTTTTTAAATATCTATGCTGGCATCAGATATTCGTCGCCCTTTATGGACTGTGTGCGGTGTGTGCGGTGTGTGCGGTGTGTGCGGTGTGTGCTGCTCAGTCGGCTGCGCTGCATGGTTTTGGTGGTAGAGAGAGAGAGAAATCTTAGCTCACGCACAAATGAACCCAGCAAATGAAACGAGACATAAATGTTTTATGCTTAATTCAACTTACATTTTTATTTACTGAATTTTATTTTTATTTATGTCGTTTTTTGTTGTCGATATCAACTTACAGATAGAACAACAAGTTTTCGCAATATTCTGTCATTTCGCGTTTTCATAAATTAGTTCAGAGCAGTCAAAGAGTTCTCAAGATAAATGTTCGTGTTTCTTATTTGCTAAGAGTACGAGCGTGCTCTAAGTGCTCAGAATAAAATGATCTGAGCATTTTCAATTTTAACATCTGATGTCAAATGTCTGTTTCGATAATTTTCTCCTACAATAAAAAAAAATGGCCCAGGATCGAGGGGCTCCCATATCAATTTCTGCGATTAGGGAATTTAGATTAAAAATTTTAATTTTTATGGGTTGTTCTTATTACTTTCTGATATTAATTCTTTATTATTTGTAGTAAGGGCTTCTAATTGGGTTTTTATTTCGATCTCATCTTGTGAGTCCATTGTTCCTGCTAAGTATTTTAGTCCTGTGCCTAATATATTCATGAGTGCTCGTTTATTTTTAGAATGTGGTCTGAGATTGTATATTTTTTGTTCTAAGTGTTTATAGTTATGTACTAATGTGTTGAACATTGGGTTAGTGGTACCGATTTTTATTTTTATTAAGTTTATATTTTCGTTTATGTGATGCATTGTATTTTCTATTTCTGTTATATTTATAATATGAAGGATTTTGTTGAATTTTTCAATAATATTAATAAAATAAAATAAATAAAATAAAAAAAATAAAAATAAAGATAGGAATATGTTAAGGTTTCCTTTTAACGATTTTGTTTTTTGCTTGAATTGAGGGAGAATGAATTTCTTTTTACGCTTTATGTGTGACTTGTAATATTTAAAACCGGATTCTTTATTAATTATATGATTTTCATCGATTTTTTCTGTATTGAGTTTCCTAAACATTGTATGATTTTTTCCACCACGTGTTTCTTTAATTGCGAGCCCGAAGGGCGAAGCTAATAATCAGAGGACAAGAAAATTTTTCTGGCGTACGTGTGTCGGTTTGTGGGTTTGTGGGTTTATGGGTTTGTGGGTTTGTCCGGTTGTATATCCCGACTTCTACCATTCAGAATTTGATGGGACTTGTTTTAAAACAATTGGTAAGTGCTTGGCTTGCGATGACGTGACGCGCGTCGCGTGTCGCGTTTCGCGTGTGGCGCGTGTATTTTTTTTTTAAATTACTTGTTTTAAAACTTGGCTTGCGATGACTTGACGCATGTCACGTGTTGCGCGTCGCGTGTGGCGCGTGTATTTTTTTTTTTTTTTTAAATACTTTTTTTAAAACTCGGCTTGCGATGACGTGACACATGTCGCGTTTCGCACATTGCGTGTGCCGCGTTTGGCGCGTGCAATTTTTTTTTTAAATACTTTTTTTAAAACTCGGCTTTCGATGACGTGACACGTGTCACGTGACGCGCGTTGCGTGTGGCGCATGCAATTTTTTTTTTAAACAGGTACTTGTTTTTAAACTTGACTTGCGATGACTTGACGCGTGGCACGTGTCGCGTGTGGCGCGTGTAATTTTTTTTTTTAATACTTTTTTTAAAACTTGGCTTGCAATGACGTGATGAGTGTCACGTGTCGCACGTCGCGTGTGGTGCGTGTATTTTTTTTAAATACTTGTTTTAAAACTTGGCTTGCGATGACTTGACGTATGTCACGTGTCGCGTGTGGCGTGTGTCAATTTTTTTTAAAATAAGTTATTGTTTTAAAACTTGGCTTGCGATGACGTGACGCGTATTACGCACGCACAGAATTTTGATGGGACTTATTTTAAAACAATTGTTATGCGCTCAGCTTGCAATTTGTTTAATTTTGAGTTTTTATTTATTCATAGGGGTTAGGAGAAAAAAAATGTTTTTTTTTAAAGATAATTCAGTCTTTAGGCTGAATTACAACTATCCATATGGCGAGCTGAGAAGCTCGCTTTACTATCTTAAAATTAGTTCCAGGTTGTATTTCTACTTCTTCTCTACCTATATTTAATTTATCGATAGTAATTTGCTTTTTCTTTAGAATTTTTTCTTTAATTAAATTATATTCGTCATTTTTTATAGTTCCATTTTTAAAGTCTATTGGCTTTTTATCTGTAGTAGAATGAATGGTGTTATTATAGAAACGTATTATTTTTAAGATTTTTTCTTCAACTGTATCATTGTCTTTGTTGGGATCATGTTTTAATAATCTTATATGTTCATTAATTGCGTTGTGTAGTCGTTCTACATCTGAATTAGATGTGTGATTGTTATTAGAAGTATAGTGGATTTCTATTTGTTCGCTTTGTAGAAATTCTCTTAGTGGAAGAGCTTTGAATCCTAGTTCGTTGTCGACTATAATTTTATTTATTGATCCTATTGTAGAAAGTAGAACAAGAATGGTTCTTTTGAATTCAATCCAAATTCTTGCTGTAATTTTAATAGCTTGTGCGAATTTACTAAATTTGTCGATGAATGTAACGAAAATTTGTTTTTCAAGTGTATAAAATACGTCAACGTGAATAATTTCATTAGGACCTGAGGGTGTTTCTGTTAATTGATATTTATGCTTGATTGGCTTACGCTCATACTTTTCTAAGTTACATATATCACAATTATTAATGAATTGAGTGACTCTGATATTAAGTTTTGGATTATTATATTTTAAATGTAATTCTTTGTAAACCTCTATAATTCCTCTATGGTTGTTTCTGTTGTTTCTAAGATGTTCTTCTTTAATGAGTTCTGCTAATTCTTCTTCATTTATTATGTCTTTTAGCATTGTTTCAGTTCTGACTATTTTTAGTTGATTTTGTGCTTCAAAATGTGTTTTATAAACGTCTTCTTCGTCCGAAAAAATATGGTCTGAAATATTTGGTTGACCAGATTATTGCTAATAGTTCTTTTTCTATTGTGCTGTAATTAATTTCATGTTCATTAAGTGTGCGGCTAGCATAACAAATTGGATGATTGTCTTGCGAAAGTACTGCGCCTAAGGCATAGTTACTAGCATCTGTTTTAAGTGTAAATTTCTTAGTAAAGTCAGGATATACTAATATTGGATCATGTGTTAATAGTTTTTTAAGTGTGTTGAAGCTTTCTTGGTATCTCATGTCTGAAATGTTTATTTTTGTATCCTTTTTTAGAAATAATGTCATTGGTTTTGCTATCAATGAATAGTCTTTAATAAATTTCCTATAGTAACCAGTTAGTCCTAGGAATTGTTTAATTTGTTTTACATTTTTTGGAATGGGAAATTTTGTCACGCATTCGATTTTTTTTGGGTTTGGTTTTATACCGTCTTGTGTTACTTTATGTCCAAGGAATTCTGTTTCCTTTTTTAAGAATTCTGATTTGTCTAATTGAATTTTTAAATTAGCCTTTTTTAAACAATTGAAAATTATATTTATAGAATTTATATGTTCTTGTAACGATGTTGAAAAGATGATAATGTCATCCAGATATACTAAACAGATCTTATTTTCCTCAATTTCTATTTGATGAAATCCCTTAGCTTAATCAAGGGTTGTGAAATACTGGCATCTTCCAAGTTTATCTAATATTTCATCATTATTTGGTAGAGGGTACTTGTCGTCTATTGTAACTTCATTAAGTTTACGATAGTCTATGACAAGCCTCCACTTTTGTTTACCGCTTGCGTCGACCTTCTTCGGTACGATCCAAACAGGAGCGGAATAAGGCGAATAACTCGGCCTTATCATTTTATTTTCGAGGAGTTCGTGAATCTGTTTTTTGACTTCATCTTTATGTATATATGGGTACCTATATGATTTCACTTTTAATGGTACATTATCGATTGTACGAATTTTATGCTTTATTGCATTTGTAAAAGTAAGGTTTGTACCTTCTTGATAAAAGATATCTGAGTATCGATTTATTATTTTTGATAGTTTTTGTTTTTCTTATAAGTTTAAATGTTGAGTTCTTAATTGTTTCATCAGTGGTATATTTTCAAGTTCATCTATTACACAAAAGTTTTCAATAGTTACTTGTTCGATTTCATTAGGTCTAATTTCAATAGGGCCTATGCATTTTACATTTGTTTGAACTTCAATCTTATGATTTTCAACATTGTAAATTCCTTCATCAGCAATAACTTCACCTTCCAAGAACATCTTCGTCTTGAGATAGGCTAAACCTTTTTGTTGGTTTACTAATAAGTGTATAGTATGCTGTTTCGAATTTTGGAACAAGATTTGTATTGTTTGGCCATTTATTTCTAATAGTGTTTGTTTATAATCTAATTTAGCGCTAAATCGTTTCAGTATGTCATTGCCAATCAAACCGTCGTATTTATTATGGAATGCGCAAACCAAAAGGTCGATTTTTTGCTAAGAAATGCCAAATTCTTTAAAAAGAGGAACTGATACCCTTTCAGTTACATTTATTTTATTATTATGTATTGTTTTAATTTGAATTTTATTTGTTGGTACTTTCCATTTAGGGTTACAAAGACCTGAATTAATGATTGAGTTTGTTGCTCCAGTGTCAATAATGAATTTTAGTTGATTTTTGTTAGATTTAATTTTTACATATGGTAAGTCACCTCCGAAGGTCGTGAGTGAAAATTTTCGCTTGTTTCACATTGATTAACATCCATGGGTTCAACCGTTTGATTTTGTTGAACATTTGGCAAATTATCTTGAATGTCGTTTGAAAATCTATAGTAGTTCTGTTGTCTTCTGTCATATCTATATATTTCATTATAAGATTGGTCTACGTAACCTCCTTGGCTTAATACGTCGATTGCGGATTCAAGACTTTCAGGATTTGTACAGGTTAAAACGGTTTTCATAGTCGGGTATTTTACTTTTAAAAACGGTTAATGCTGTGCGTATATTATTTAATGCACATTGGTTTGACATTTCACCTGGACCGGAAATTAGTAAAGTTTTATTATTTAATTTTCTTAATTTGTCTTTTATTTCATTAAAAAATCCTAATACGTATAGTTCTTCTGGACTACGTCTTTCACTAAAGTTATTTTGTAAAACAACTTTAATGTCGCTCCATGCAGTGGCTTGTGTATTTATTTCTATAACTTCCCTGGCTTTTTAAATTAATTTACTTTTAAAAATATCAGAAAATAAATATTTGGATAAGTCGTCGTATGTTAATAAGAGTGGGTGTATTCTTTCTACTAAGTTCGAAAAGGTTAGTAAATTGTCTGGGTTTCCGTCAAAATATGGGAGTGCATTTAAATATATAATTGGATTTATTACCACACTATTTCCTTGATTTTCCATGGCCATTTTAATTTATTTTTATGTTTATGGATTTTCACTTTAGAAAGCACCCTTAATTATATATTTTGTAAATATTGTAATTGTATTGTATATATAAAAAAAATATATATTTGTATGATATATGTATGTTTTTTTTTGTGTAATAATAAAATTAAAATTTTAATAACCTTTTTATTTTTATTGTTGATCTTGATGTTGTGTTTCGTCTTCTTGTTTTATTGTTGATCCTGATGTTGTGTTTCGTCTTCTTGTTTTATTGTTGATAATTTTGATGTTGTGTTTCGTTTTGTTGTTGATCTTGATGTCTTCTCTGTTAACTTTTCTCTGTTGATTTCCTCCGTTGATTTTCTTTGGTGATTTTTTGTTGATATTTTCTGTTGATTTTTCTGTTGATTTTTCTGTTGATCCTTGATGATTTCTTCTTTTAATTTTCACTGTTGACTTCCACTGTTGAATTTTCTTTGTTGATTCCTTTGATGATTCGCCTTGTTTTATTTTCTTGTATATTAATTATTTATTTATCTAATTTCTTGTCAGATAGTGTGTTATTTTAATAAGTTGTTAATTTTTCTTTAAAATATTTCTATAAAATAAAGTTATGAAAATTAAAATACTTTTTTCTTTTTTTTTTACTTTTGTTGGAATTTGTTGTTAAGATCTTTCTTATTTACAACAAACACCTTTTGTTTTGGTGGTGCACTTTTAAACTTTTTTTTAAAAAAGTAAGTCTTTAATTGACTAAGCACATCCTACCGACTGCGCCAATTTTATTTTACTATCAACGAAATATATTTTTAAAAATAAAATATATTTACAATAAAAAATGTTTTTACAAAAGTAATTTTATTCTTCTTCACAACTTAACACTTATTATATCTTATTTTACAACTTATCTTATCTCATTGAACTTGACTGCATTGGCAAATACTCCACTTGATGTGTTCTTAATAAAACTGCACAGAATTTAAATGTATACTACACTTGATATGTTCTTGACTTGAACTAAACTTGATGACTGAATATTACTACACTGAATGAACGTTGGATTGAACTGAACTCGTATGGAACTGAAAGTGACTGAGAGTGATTCGTATATTTGCATATGGCTTATATACTATTTGTAAGCTGTTGGATTTTGATCTTGTCCTTGAATTTACGGAGTAAACATGTTGATCTCTAAGATCGCAAAATATGATAATAATTATTCATGTTAGAACATGTCTTTGAATTTGGATCAAAATGGTTAACAAAATAAGAATGTGTATGCGCAAATGGACATCTGGTTGTCCTTGAATTTAGAAGATGTAAACATGTTTATTTCATATGCAATTGAACATCTGGCTGACCTTGAGTTCGGAAAGATGTAAACATGTTTACTTCTTAGATCTGAATTAGAGATAAGGAATGGAATTTTCCATTAGGACTGCGCGTATGAGTAATATTATGAATGTGTATTATGAATAATATTATGATTGAATATATACAATATGATTACATAGTTATTTATATTATTTGGAATGTATGTGGTGTGGGATCCACTGCTTTAACACTTAGCCTCTAAGTAAAATATTAACAAGAAAAATATTTGTGATTTGTTTCATCGGCGAAAAAAACAACAAATTACGATTATTCTCAACCGAACGAATGACATTTCGATCCGCTGAATACATTCATGTATGGCAAAATTCCAAACTACGTTAAAGGCGATACGTTCACGGATGTCGCGATCTCAAACAATCACATTCCGTTTACGAGTTATTCGTTCACGGATGAGACGATCGGAGCCCTGGATTCTGGAATATAGGCATTATTGTCTGGAATTTCAAGAACTAAGCAATTTCTCAGGCGATTCGTATGAACATCGGTATATAGGACTTAGATGCGACTATAAGAATTGTTCCTGTGGAAATTCTGGAATACGGCCATTATGGTCTGGAATTAGGGGAACTAAGCAATAAGTATTGTCTCGACCGAAGGTGGAACCGAACAGGACATTGTCAACCGAGTCGGCAAAGCAAAATCAGTGTTTGGAATGATGTCCATGATATGGCGAAGCAATGCGATCAGCTTAAACACCAAGTTGGGCCTGTTCTGTTCAAATGTTGAATCTGTGCTGTTGTATGGGTGACCGCTACTATCACAAAAAGATTACAAACGTTCGTAAATAGGTGCCTACGGAACATCTTAAGGGTTTTCTGGCCTAACCATATCTCTAACGAACATCTTTACCAGAGAACGGGTCAGGAGCCAATAGGCACTACCATCCAACGACGGAAGTGGCAGTGGATTGGGCATACACTCCGAAAAGGCGACAGTTCCATAGCAAACTACGCAATGCAATGGAATCCGTTATCTCAGGATGGTGGAAGAACGGGTCGTCCGAGAAATACATGGCGCAGAACAGTTGAGGAGGAGTCACGGCAATTGGGGAAGAGTTGGAGAGAGCTGAAGCTCATTGCCAGCAACCGCACGCGATGGCGCGTAGGCGTAGTAGAGGCCCTACCAACAAGGGGATATAGGACATAACTAACTAAGCAATTTCTCAAGCGATGCGTATGAAATTCGGTATGTAGGACTAAGATGCGCCAATAAGAATTGTTCGTATTGAAACTCTGGAATATGGGTATTTTGTTTTGGAATTTCAGGAACTAAGCCATTTCTCAATATATAACCTGAAGAAGGTTCACTTCTTACACGTGTAAACTGATACACAATTTTTTAACTACAAATAGAAGGGATCTACAATTTAATGCCGTATCTGCACGGTGAATTGAGAAGCTTTCCGAGACAAGTTATAACTCAAGGCCTAGCTTCTCGCGATCATTTGTGTTGTGCATGTATATTTTTGCACACAAATAGAAGGGATCTACAATTTAATGCCGTATCTGCACGGTGAATTGAGAAGCTTTCCGAGACAAGTTATAACTCTCGGACGATTGTCAGACATTTGCGAGAGGTTGGACACAGCTGCATTATTTGTAAGGGTGATCACAAAATTTACTATTGCAACAAGTTCATGGGCTGGACACCAAAGGAAAGATACGAGCAGGTTAAACAGGCCAAGGTTTGCATCAATTGTTTAAGGCATGAGAAGACGGTTGCTTGCTCTAGTCTGCGAACTTGCAAGCTCTGCAATAAGAAGCAATGAGCCCAGTTCTACCTCAACTCAAGCGTCCATGGTGCAGTCACACCGTGCTCATCAAAACCAAGGTGTTCTACAAGCCACAGCCATTTACGGACATATCAGGAAACTGAGGCGCTGATAGATCAAGAATCACAAGCTACACTAATAACTGAAGTCGCAGTGCAATTATTACGTCTCCCGAAACAGAAGGTACACACCGAAATCATTGGATTTTTTTGTATCGGAGATACACAAGTGTTTTTAATTTGAAGAAAATCGGGTAAATTAAAAAAAAAAAAAATATATGGCTACCCCTCGGGCCCCAGGGCCTGATCAATCCAAAAAATTTAGAAAAAGTTTTGTACATCGGAGATATTGTGTATCTGTTGTAACAGATGCCGGAACAGCCAGCAGCAATGTAGAGGTCGCAATACAACCGAGATTTTCTGTATCAGCGCTCGTGTTACCAAGCCTTAATAAGCTGAT
The DNA here is from genome assembly GCA_947095585.1 of Nephrocerus scutellatus. NCBI lineage: Eukaryota > Metazoa > Arthropoda > Insecta > Diptera > Pipunculidae > Nephrocerus > Nephrocerus scutellatus. Next base: position 72,794,138 of record OX352763.1, read on the forward strand.
GCCTGATCGAAATATAGTCAGTTGCATGCCCAATCAACTCAAGAGCCTCGTACTCGATCCAACATACGCCATCCCTGGACATGATAATAGACAAGAATCCATATTGACATGATAATATGACCCGATGTGTATTGAGACATCATACAGAATGGAATTAAAAGAGGTATCAAAGGTTCCCCAATCGCTCAAAAATCATAGCTAGGATGGTTCATCACAGGTCGGACATCGGTGAGGGATCAAAACATAAAAATCATAGGATGGATCAAACAACACTCGAGATTTGGGAACTAGAGCAAATACCCGAGAGGAATCATTAACACAACAAGAAAAGCGTTGTGAAGAGTAGTTAGCATTCCATTCAATCAAGATTTGATGCAAAAGCATAACATTGGGACCAAGCGGTAGCCAGAATAATTCAGCTAGAAAAACAATTTATCTCCGACCCAAAGGTAAGAGTTGAATACATAAAATTCATGGATGACTTTATGAAGCTTGGGCATATGGTCGAAACTAGGGACTATAACGCTGTAGATAACAACATCTATTACATGCCACATCATGCTGTCTTAAAACAGGATAGTTCTACTACGAAATTAGGCGTTGTATTTGACCCATGTCGAAGACATCTAGAGGAACAAGCCTTAATCAATTGATGCTTGTTGGTCCAAAATTACAAGAAGACCTAACAAAATTTATCATACGCTGGCGAAGACACCGATACGTATATAGAGCGGATATCGAAAAAATTTACCGCCAAATAAAGGTCATCGCTTATCATCAGGACTATCAGCGTATCGTGTGGAGGAAATTGACCAACGAACCAATAAGGGACTTCACGCTGACGACTGTTATATACGGCACAGCTTCAGCACCGTATTTAGCTTATTGAACAACAACGTTTTCCAATCGCATCCAAAAGTGTGGGAAATGATTTCTACGTAGATGATGTCATGTCTGGAGGAAATATAATAGCTGAATGTAAAGAAGCTCAACATCGATTAATTCATTTACTGAATAGTGGCGGCTTTCACCTAAGATAATAGGCCACTAATAACAAGGAATTATTTGTGTTAAATCAATGCTGCATCAACTTGGACAAGGAGGAGGTTTTTAAAACTCCAGGAATCCATTGGAACCCATCAACAGACACATTCCTATTCAGAGTAAACATTAACATGTAAGCCTAAAACTTCAATTAAGCCAGCTACACTTTTTGAAATAGCACGTCTCTTCGTTCCATTAGGATGGCTCGCGCCAATCACCATTACCGCGAAGATGTTAATGCAGCGAATTTGGAAGGCTGAGCTCGGGTGGGTTGAGCCATTAACTTCTAAGCTACAGCAATGCTGGAGTCAATTCAAAATTGATCTCCTATTAGCCGAATCTATCAAAATTCCCAGTTGGATTGGTGCATATGATGCCCAGAATCTAGAGCTGCATGGATTTTGTGATGCCTCTGATGGAGCCTATGCTGCAGTCATATATTCAAGAATTACTGATCAAAATGGAATGCACAAAGCTACTGTACTTAAATCCAAGACACGAGTAGCACCCATTAAGTAGAAGCTCACTATACCAAGGATGGAACTTTGTAGAGCACACCTAGCACACTAAACTAAAATTCCATCCCATGTGGTGGAGTGGACCAGCATGGCTTCAAAAAGATACTTGTAAAAGATACTGTACATTGGCCTCAAAGTAGTTGATTATGTTGCATCAACAGTTTCCGTAACATCCACAATCGAAGAAAACGACATTTGTGAACGATTTTCTTCTTACACGAGATTGATTCGATATATAGCGTATTGCAAACGATTTGCTTTCGATGTGAGGAACTGTAGGGAAGCCAGATGAATTGAATATTTGACCACCATGGAGCTAGAAGAAGCTCAAATATCGGTAATCCGATTAGTTCAGGAACTGGAGTTCCGAGAAGAATTATTGTGTCTACAGAATCGCAACACTCTGCCTAAAAAGAGTAAGCTGCTAGCCTTAGCTCAACGCTTAGATATACATAATCGTCGGAGGTAGACTTAAAACGCAAACATGTCGGAGAAGGAAAGGCATCCATACATACTACCACGCAGCAGTACATTTACAAAATTCCTAATCAAATATATTCATAAGAAAACGCTGCATGGAGGTATTTAACTACTATTGGCCACACTTCGTCAGTCATTCTGGGTGATTCAAGCTAAATCTGCAGCACGTCAAATCATCCACAAATGCGTGCCATGTCACCACGAGTCAAACCATCGCTTCCAGTTACACACACGGGTATTGACTATGCCGGGCAAATTCAAATCCTTATTTCCAAACGCAGAGGGAATCGATCAACGAAGGGCTATATTGAAGTTCGTATGCTTGGCAACTAAGGCCATACATCTAGACCTGGTCAGCGATCTCACATCAGAAGCGCTATTGCAGCTGTTAGAAGATTCATATCCTGGAGAGAAAGGCGAGGATCCAGCGAAGGTTACAGGGATCATCATATGGCTCCTTACAATTTATGCAAAAAGCTTAAATATTAGTTTTCATCCCGATAAGTTCAGCCGTCTGGGCTGTAGAGTGCACACAGACAGACAGACATTTTTTTATTTTCGTTTTTCTGACTCAGGAGATACGGTAATGGGTAGATCTGCAAAAATCCCGAGTTCGAATATTTTCATGAATATTATACTTCCTTTTTTTTATAAATAATAAAAGAAATTGAATTTTATTAAATTCACAGTAAAAACTCAATTCTCCTGTTCAATTGCCTTTCGTATCGATCGATAATATCCGATGGCTTTAATTCCTAAGCAATATCTCTGTGAATATGGCGAAGGGCTTGTCCAAGTAACCGAAATTCAGTCATAGTGGACCGAATCCACGTTTTCAACCGTCTTATGGTTAAAAAACTCCTCTCAGTACTTGCGACACTAACAGCTAGGCTTGCTAAAATAATTAATATCGTTTGAATCGCGGGAAAAGCTTATTAATCCTGTAATAATCGATACGTTTTTTAATATCGGGATTCTATTTATTTATTTGTCTTTTAACGAGCCTAGGCAAAGAAATATAAACGTCCAATTATCCAATCAAGTCACTCGCTTCTTTAAAATCCTAGAAAACACTTCTTCGCTATGCTTTCTTTGAAATTCTAGCGCTTTTAAACAATCTCGAAATGAATTATTGGCAGATAATTTATCTAAATGAAATACTCACTTTTGATATTTTTTCGAGTACGGGAACGCTTTTTATTAAAAATTCGTTACAATTCGTGACAGCTATTACTATTTTTGAGTACGGGAACAGATTATATTTTATTTTAAGTAAGGAACACAAGGACTTTTTTTACGGCTTAGGTTGGGAACACAATGGTATTTTTTACCGCTTACGTTGTGCATAAGATAATTTTGCTGCGTGATAATGAAAAAATATGTAAGATACCATTTTACATAAATTTTATGTTTTAAGACTAACAAAAAAATTTAAATGTATAAATACACCGCTCTCGGGGAAGGCGATCGCCCTCATCGCCCCCTCTGTATCCACCAATGTGGAGAGGGTTTTGAAACACAACGCGGTATATACTTTGAAGAAATCGGTCGAGTAAATATGATCGTCAGTTCCTGGAAGACCATAGTATTCTTTAATCTCACAACTTACTGGTCAGAATACTACATGTACCAAAAGTGTTTAAAACACATGGAGAAGATTTGTGCGACAACACATTTGACACAAGCAAATTCGTTGTTATGCAATAACACATTAGAGCTGCAGATAGACCTAAACAACGAAGTACTTCTGCACGCAAACAATGATTCACCACCACAGAGATCGAAACTATCACCGTTTGGTTCTATTGGAACAATCACAAATGCGCTATTCGGCATTCTAGATCAATATTTTGCACGTCAATACGAAGAAACTATCGAACGCGTTAAAACCAACGAGCAACATCTACTGAACCTTACGAAAAATCAAACCACCATCATAGATTCAACGTTAAATATCTTCAAGATACAATATGTATCAATCAATCGACAGTTGAAGGTGCTTACCAACAATCAGAAGAACGAAGAACATATCGACTGCTTTCTCAAGTATTTTGACAATAATACATTACATAAATACGCTAAATATCCTGCTTAATGCGGTATAAGCAACACAACGTCAAAAACCACTATTAATAATTGACAGTTCAATAGCTCAAAACAGAATTGACCCGCATCCTTGACCACATTCAAGGACTATGATAATACCTAGAGATCGGCACCATGACTCAATCCTTCAACTGTATAAGGCCAGCCAAGGACATGAGTTATAGACAAAAACAACATTATTGAGCTCACCCTGCCGATATTGTACAATGATATAATGAAGTGTACCCACAATGCATAACAGAAACTTAACGTTCATCGAACCGTCATCAGACAGTTATGATAGTCAATCTTCAAGGCGCTCCACTATACACAGCCGGGCCAACTGTAAGTTCCTGTGAAATAAATCTCTTAAGGCATACAAAGGAATTGGCCATTTCATATGTTTCTCGATCAGTGCCACCACAAAGTTTTTGGGTCCAAATGCACCACACAAACACATGGATATTCAGTATTCCAAATGAAATCAGCATAGATGTCGCATCCAGTTAAACTGAAGTTCCAGCTAAGTTATCAGGAAGAGGTATTTTGAAACTAAATCCAAACTGTAGAATCCATCGGAAAATGATGGTATTGTTTGGCAAGCAGACAATCACAACACGACTTCAATCTTCGTACTTACATATCCAGAATATCTATGATTTTGAAGCCAGAAAATCTTCTAATATTAACGTCGGACATTACGCAGCAAAGTTTTAAAATACAACAAGAACCCCCTTACAAAGATGTCAAGCAACTCTCCTGCACAAGATACGAACACACAAAAACAACCCATAAAAATTAAAATTTTTCCTGTAAATTCTCAAATACTAAAATACAGTATACGAAAAGTATACTGAATTTCACTATAAATGCTGAAAAATAAAAACACATGCGAAGCACTGCAACCCAACAACAAAACAACGTCAATCGTCAAGCAAAGCAGCGCTGCTCACAGCTACCCAGCGCACACAGAACACAGTCATTATATATATTTATATATTATATTATATATATATCTATATATATATTATTATATGACATGATCTGATGCCCCTATATGGAAAAACAAATTTTTATGGGAGCCCTCTGACCACGCGGCCCGATCACTCTCAAATTAATAAATTAATAGAAAGTGTTGTCATGGGAAATACACATGTGTTCAAAGTTTGATTAAAGTCGGGCTTTAGGAAGTGGGTTAAAAATTTATCACAAGATCAGACAAGCCAGCCAGCCACGGCCACGTGAAGTTAATATAGATAATTTAAAAGGAAGAACCTTGAAATAAAACATAAGTTAAGGAAAATGGACAGAAACTTTAAAATATAACATTTTACATTTTTATTATTATTTTTGCTTTTAACGGACCCTCGTCTCTTTAGAAGTGGGTATTGCCTATTTAACAAAGCAATAATTCGCCGGGGCATAACTTGGAAAAGATTCGTTTCGATAGTGTCGTCCGAATTGTCGCATTCCTCGATTAGGTCCCAAACGTGTTTAATGGGATTCATATCTGGGCTCATCGCAGGCGAAGCCATAACGTCAATTTCCACTTCTTGCAAATATTCGGTAATGCAACTGGCTACAGTTAACGGTGCGAATGGAACCACAAATTCCTCTAGGATGTTGTTAATGTAATAAGTGGTGGTCACCGATCCGTCTACGATGCCCAGCTCGGTTTTTCCGCGCACGAAAGTTCCTGCCAACTTTTTTTTTTATATATATATATATATATAGACTCATTGCTAAGAAATAAGTCCCTGAATGACTTGCGTCACGGCAATAAGTTGGACTATGCCCTTTATTAAAATTAAAAATTAAAATTCGAAGGAATGAATTACAACAAATCACATTCCTCACGTTTGTAGCCGGTTTCAATTTATTTTATCAGAATTATCTCTGATTCATTGAAAAAGCAATACGAAAAACGAACACAAAACTAAAACGACGCGAGTCCAAATTCATGGTCAGGGAAAACTACAACAAACCTTGACCAAGAAAATATTACAGATTTTCTAAATAAAATAAATAACACAAATAATCACATATTTTAAAAAAAAAAAAAATTAATTATTAAAATCTTCTAATGACCTCTATTGTCGTCCTTCAGAAAGTTTTTGACGGCTATTTTGAAGGCCTGTAGATTAAAAGATTCAGGAAAAACGGAGTCCGCTAACTGATTCTACATCGAAGTCACTCTCAGATAAAAGGACGATTTGAAGTGTTGGGTTCTACATGAGAACGGTTTTAAGGCAAATCTATGTTGATTAGACATGAAACGAGTGTTAACGTTGCTGACAAAAGGACCGGGAATAGAGAACGGGATTCTGAAGAACATCTACCGTTGTAAAATTTGTCGAAAACAGTTAAAGCTCCTACATTTCGTCTATGCTCCAAAGAATTAAGGAATAAAGTAATGGTTACATTGTTTATCAAACGGATAACTCTATTCTGAATTCCATCAAGGTAAATCAAATGTAATCTAGGAGCCCCACCCCACACATATGAATTAAATTCTAAAATTGGTCTAACATAAGATTTATATAATCTTAATACTTCAGAGGGGGTGAAGTAGAAGTTACAAAATTTGGGTTAAATTCCACTCTATTAGATATGCCCCAATCAAGAATGACTTGAATGTTCGACAGAATTGCCGAATTAATTAATTCACGTGAACCAATCAAGCGAGAATTGCATTCTTTTTGACTAACAAACTCCAACGAAGCCGATAACGTCGTATCATCAGCAAATGAGTGGATATCACAGGTTGTAGAAGACAACAGGTCATTGATATATATTAAGAAAAGTTTAGTCGATAAGGATGACCCTTGCTCTTTCGCATGATTGTCTTGTTAATAAGATTCGTGCGCTCAACTTACACCCCTCTCTCATTACATGGATTGAGGATTATTTATGGAACCACAAAATAAAAGTGGTATTGAATGGTTTTTCCTCATCTTCGCATGAGATCAATGCTGGCGTTCCTCAAGGGTTATCCTTATCGCCTACATTATTCTTAATATATATCAATGACTTGTTGTCTTCTACAACATGTGATATCCACTCATTTGCTGATGATACGACGTTATCGGCTTCATGGAGTTTGTTAGTCAAAAAGAATGCAATTCTCGCTTGATTGGTTCGTATGAATTAATGAATTCGGCAATTCTGTCAAACATTCAAGTTATTCTTGATTGGGGAAGATCTAATAGGGTGGAATTTAACCCAAATAAATTCCAGGCTTGTCTTTTTTCTCAAAAGGGAATTCAACATTACGTACCACCAGTAATTAATGGTGCCACTATTGCGAGATCAGTTTCACTTAAGATGTTAGGTTTGAAAGTTTCTAGTGAACTTTCCTGGAAGGAACATATTTATGAAATCTCAAAAAGAGCGAGCCAATGCTTGGGCTTTATAAGACGTTGTAACTTTTACTTCAGCCCCTCTGAAGTACTTAGATTATATAAATCTTATGTTAAACCAATTTTAGAATTTAATTCATTTGTTTGGGGTGGGGCTCCAAGATCTCATTTGGTTCATCTTGATGGAATTCAAAATAGAGTTATCCGTTTGATAAATGATGTAACCATTACTTCATCTCTTGATTCTTTGGAGCATAGACGTAATGTTGGAGCTTTATCTGTTTTCTACAAATTTTACAACGGTAGATGTTCTTCAGAAACCCGTTCTCTATTTCCAGGTCCTTTTGTCAGCAACGTTAACACTCGTTTGAGGTCTAATCAACATAGATTTGCCTTAAAACCGTTCTCATGTAGAACCCAACACTTCAAATCGTCCTTTTATCCGAGAGTGACTTCGATGTGGAATCAATTGGTCGACTCCGTATTTCCCGAATCTTATAATTTACAGGCCTTCAAAATAGCTGTCAACAACTTCCTGAAGGACGACCGTAGTGTTCATTAGAGGATACGATTATTTTATATAGTAAAATTATTATTGATTGTATTTTTTGTATTATTTATAATATTTGTTGTTTATTTTGTAATATTTTCTTGGTCAAGGTTTGTTGTAGTTTTCCCTTACCATGATTCATTGATAAAAGTATTTGGACTCGCGTCGTTTTAGTTTCGTGTTCGTTTTTTCAATGAATCAGAGATAATTCTGAAACCGGCTACAAACGTGAGGAATGTGTTATATTGTAATTCACATTCCTTCGAATTTTTACTTTTAATAAAGGGCATAGCCCAACTTTTTGCCGTGACGAAAGTCATTTAGGGACTTATCCCTTGGCATTGAGTCCTTTAAAAAAAAAAAAAAAAAAATAGCTCATCAGTTTAAAATTAATGATAGATTCCATTCCCTTTGATAAAACCGACAACACGGCAATAGGGCGGTAGGCAAAGAAATATAAACGTCCAATTATCCAATCAAGTCACTCGCTTCTTTAAAATCCTAGAAAACACTTCTTCGCTATGCGTTCTTTGAAATTCTAGCGCTTTTAAACAATCTCGAAATGAATTATTGGCAGATAATTTATCTAAATGACATACTCTCTTTTGATATTTTTTCGAGTACGGGAACGCTTTTTATTAAAAATTCGTTACAATTCGTGACAGCTATTACTATTTTTGAGTACGGGAACAGATTATATTTTATTTTAAGTAAGGAACACAAGGACTTTTTTTACGGCTTAGGTTGGGAACACAATGGTATTTTTTACCGCTTACGTTGTGCATAAGATAATTTTGCTGCGTGATAATGAAAAAATATGTAAGATACCATTTTACATAAATTTTATGTTTTAAGACTAACAAAAAAATTTAAATGTATAAATACACCGCTCTCGGGGAAGGCGATCGCCCTCATCGCCCCCTCTGTATCCACCAATGTGGAGAGGGTTTTGAAACACAACGCGGTATATACTTTGAAGAAATCGGTCGAGTAAATATGATCGTCAGTTCCTGGAAGACCATAGTATTCTTCAATCTCACAACTTACTGGTCAGAATACTACATGTACCAAAAGTGTTTAAAACACATGGAGAAGATTTGTGCGACAACACATTTGACACAAGCAAATTCGTTGTTATGCAATAACACATTAGAGCTGCAGATAGACCTAAACAACGAAGTACTTCTGCACGCAAACAATGATTCACCACCACAGAGATCGAAACTATCACCGTTTGGTTCTATTGGAACAATCACAAATGCGCTATTCGGCATTCTAGATCAACATTTTGCACGTCAATACGAAGAAACTATCGAACGCGTTAAAACCAACGAGCAACATCTACTGAACCTTACGAAAAATCAAACCACCATCATAGATTCAACGTTAAATATCTTCAAGATACAATATGTATCAATCAATCGACAGTTGAAGGTGCTTACCAACAATCAGAAGAACGAAGAACATATCGACTGCTTTCTCAAGTATTTTGACAATAATACATTACATAAATACGCTAAATATCCTGCTTAATGCGGTATAAGCAACACAACGTCAAAAACCACTATTAATAATTGACAGTTCAATAGCTCAAAACAGAATTGACCCGCATCCTTGACCACATTCAAGGACTATGATAATACCTAGAGATCGGCACCATGACTCAATCCTTCAACTGTATAAGGCCAGCCAAGGACATGAGTTATAGACAAAAACAACATTATTGAGCTCACCCTGCCGATATTGTACAATGATATAATGAAGTGTACCCACAATGCATAACAGAAACTTAACGTTCATCGAACCGTCATCAGACAGTTATGATAGTCAATCTTCAAGGCGCTCCACTATACACAGCCGGGCCAACTGTAAGTTCCTGTGAAATAAATCTCTTAAGGCATACAAAGGAATTGGCCATTTCATATGTTTCTCGATCAGTGCCACCACAAAGTTTTTGGGTCCAAATGCACCACACAAACACATGGATATTCAGTATTCCAAATGAAATCAGCATAGATGTCGCATCCAGTTAAACTGAAGTTCCAGCTAAGTTATCAGGAAGAGGTATTTTGAAACTAAATCCAAACTGTAGAATCCATCGGAAAATGATGGTATTGTTTGGCAAGCAGACAATCACAACACGACTTCAATCTTCGTACTTACATATCCAGAATACCTATGATTTTGAAGCCAGAAAATCTTCTAATATTAACGTCGGACATTACGCAGCAAAGTTTTAAAATACAACAAGAACCCCCTTACAAAGATGTCAAGCAACTCTCCTGCACAAGATACGAACACACAAAAACAACCCATAAAAATTAAAATTTTTCCTGTAAATTCTCAAATACTAAAATACAGTATACGAAAAGTATACTGAATTTCACTATAAATGCTGAAAAATAAAAACACATGCGAAGCACTGCAACCCAACAACAAAACAACGTCAATCGTCAAGCAAAGCAGCGCTGCTCACAGCTACCCAGCGCACACAGAACACAGTCATTATATATATTTATATATTATATTATATATATATCTATATATATATTATTATATGACATGATCTGATGCCCCTATATGGAAAAACAAATTTTTATGGGAGCCCTCTGACCCCGCGGCCCGATCACTCTCAAATTAATAAATTAATAGAAAGTGTTGTCATGGGAAATACACATGTGTTCAAAGTTTGATTAAAGTCGGGCTTTAGGAAGTGGGTTAAAAATTTATCACAAGATCAGACAAGCCAGCCAGCCACGGCCACGTGAAGTTAATATAGATAATTTAAAAGGAAGAACCTTGAAATAAAACATAAGTTAAGGAAAATGGACAGAAACTTTAAAATATAACATTTTACATTTTTATTATTATTTTTGCTTTTAACGGACCCTCGTCTCTTTAGAAGTGGGTATTGCCTATTTAACAAAGCAATAATTCGCCGGGGCATAACTTGGAAAAGATTCGTTTCGATAGTGTCGTCCGAATTGTCGCATTCCTCGATTAGGTCCCAAACGTGTTTAATGGGATTCATATCTGGGCTCATCGCAGGCGAAGCCATAACGTCAATTTCCACTTCTTGCAAATATTCGGTAATGCAACTGGCTACAGTTAACGGTGCGAATGGAACCACAAATTCCTCTAGGATGTTGTTAATGTAATAAGTGGTGGTCACCGATCCGTCTACGATGCACAGCTCGGTTTTTCCGCGCACGAAAGTTCCTGCCAACTTTTTTTTTATATATATATATATAGACTCATTGCTAAGAAATAAGTCCCTGAATGACTTGCGTCACGGCAATAAGTTGGACTATGCCCTTTATTAAAATTAAAAATTAAAATTCGAAGGAATGAATTACAACAAATCACATTCCTCACGTTTGTAGCCGGTTTCAATTTATTTTATCAGAATTATCTCTGATTCATTGAAAAAGCAATACGAAAAACGAACACAAAACTAAAACGACGCGAGTCCAAATTCATGGTCAGGGAAAACTACAACAAACCTTGACCAAGAAAATATTACAGATTTTCTAAATAAAATAAATAACACAAATAATCACATATTTTTAAAAAAAAAATTAATTATTAAAATCTTCTAATGACCTCTATTGTCGTCCTTCAGGAAGTTGTTGACGGCTATTTTGAAGGCCTGTAGATTAAAAGATTCAGGAAAAACGGAGTCCGCTAACTGATTCTACATCGAAGTCACTCTCAGATAAAAGGACGATTTGAAGTGTTGGGTTCTACATGAGAACGGTTTTAAGGCAAATCTATGTTGATTAGACATGAAACGAGTGTTAACGTTGCTGACAAAAGGACCGAGAATAGAGAACGGGATTCTGAAGAACATCTACCGTTGTAAAATTTGTCGAAAACAGTTAAAGCTCCTACATTTCGTCTATGCTCCAAAGAATTAAGGAATAAAGTAATGGTTACATTGTTTATCAAACGGATAACTCTATTCTGAATTCCATCAAGGTAAATCAAATGTAATCTAGGAGCCCCACCCCACACATATGAATTAAATTCTAAAATTGGTCTAACATAAGATTTATATAATCTTAATACTTCAGAGGGGGTGAAGTAGAAGTTACAAAATTTGGGTTAAATTCCACTCTATTAGATATGCCCCAATCAAGAATGAATGAATGTTCGACAGAATTGCCGAATTAATTAATTCACGTGAACCAATCAAGCGAGAATTGCATTCTTTTTGACTAACAAACTCCAACGAAGCCGATAACGTCGTATCATCAGCAAATGAGTGGATATCACAGGTTGTAGAAGACAACAGGTCATTGATATATATTAAGAAAAGTTTAGTCGATAAGGATGACCCTTGAGGAACGCCAGCATGAGGAAAAACCATTCAATACCACTTTTATTTTGTGGTTCCATAAATAATCCTCAATCCATGTAATGAGAGAGGTGTGTAAGTTGAGCGCACGAATCTTACTAATAAGACAAATATGCCATACTCTATCAAAAGCCTTAGAAATATCCGAGGACAGAACGCTTGATTCGTCTAGATTTTCAATGCTACGCTGCCAGCAATGAGTCATGTACGTTATTAGTTCACCTGAAGATCGATTTTTTCGAAATCCATACTGTACATCGGATAAAAGAGCATTCGAATCCTGATGAAGCATCTCAACTGATCACGTCAACCATTCTGCTAGGAATGAAAAATTTCATTCCTTCCTCTTTTAAGAATAAGTGGTTTAATGGTAACTGCAGGTCAGCAGTCGCGAGTAAAAAATCAGCCCATTTGGACTACGTTAATTGCCCATCCGTAGTTAACAAGGTTTAGAATAGCCAGAAATAGAGCTAACGCTATAATTAACAGGTCCAAAATAATAAATGACCAAAAGATTCGAGATAGCAAGCGTAAAATTTTAGGTTCTGATTCAAACATTAAAAGCTTTTGGTCATTTGCAGCAATGGTTAAAAGAAACTTTGGAGAAAAGACTTCTTCTGTTCCTACTTTATTCCATAATGGTATTCTTTATAAAACTGATATTCAGAAAGCCAATCTCCTAGCTTCGCATTTTGCTAGTGCGTAAACCCTTCCATTTTCTAACCAAAGTTCACCAATTCTTCCGAATGTAGGCCTAGGTATGCCGTCAATTTATTTCCGTCGTCGGGTTGTTTCCAAAATTCTTAAAGAACTTGACCCCAATAAAGCAACTGGACCCGACGGTATTCCACCATTATTATTGAAAAGATGTCATCATACTTTGGTTTAACCGCTTAGCAAATTGTTTCATCTCTCAATGAAGACAGGTGTTTTTCCGTCAATTTGAAAAATAGCTAATATTCAGCCCGTCCCGAAAAAAGGTGATAAGTCTGCACCTACTAACTACCGCCCTATTGCTCTGTTGTCAGTTTTATCAAAAGTAATGAAATCTATCATTAATTTCAAACTAATGAGCTATCTGGATTCGAATGCTATTTTATCTGATGTACAGTATGGATTTCGAAAAAATCGATCTTCAGGTGAACTAATGACGTGCATGACTCATTGTTGGGAGCGAAGCCTTGAAAATCTAGGCGAATCAAGCGTTGTGTCCTTGGATATTTCTAAGGCTTTTGATAGAGTTTCGCATGATTGTCTTGTTAATAAGATTCGTGCGCTCAACTTACACCCCTCTCTCATTACATGGATTGAGGATTATTTATGGAACCACAAAATAAAAGTGGTATTGAATGGTTTTTCCTCATCTTCGCATGAGATCAATGCTGGCGTTCCTCAAGGGTTATCCTTATCGCCTACATTATTCTTAATATATATCAATGACTTGTTGTCTTCTACAACATGTGATATCCACTCATTTGCTGATGACACGACGTTATCGGCTTCAATGGAGTTTGTTAGTCAAAAAGAATGCAATTCTCGCTTGATTGGTTCGTATGAATTAATGAATTCGGCAATTCTGTCGAACATTCAAGTTATTCTTGATTGGGGAAGATCTAATAGGGTGGAATTTAACCCAAATAAATTCCAGGCTTGTCTTTTTTCTCAAAAGGGAATTCAACATTACGTACCACCAGTAATTAATGGTGCCACTATTGCGAGATCAGTTTCACTTAAGATGTTAGGTTTGAAAGTTTTTAGTGAACTTTCCTGGAAGGAACATATTTATGAAATCTCAAAAAGAGCGAGCCAATGCTTGGACTTTATAAGACGTTGTAACTTTTACTTCAGCCCCTCTGAAGTACTTAGATTATATAAATCTTATGTTAGACCAATTTTAGAATTTAATTCATTTGTTTGGGGTGGGGCTCCAAGATCTCATTTGGTTCATCTTGATGGAATTCAAAATAGAGTTATCCGTTTGATAAATGATGTAACCATTACTTCATCTCTTGATTCTTTGGAGCATAGACGTAATGTTGGAGCTTTATCTGTTTTCTACAAATTTTACAACGGTAGATGTTCTTCAGAAACCCGTTCTCTGTTTCCAGGTCCTTTTGTCAGCAACGTTAACACTCGTTTGAGGTCTAATCAACATAGATTTGCCTTAAAACCGTTCTCATGTAGAACCCAACACTTCAAATCGTCCTTTTATCCGAGAGTGACTTCGATGTGGAATCAATTGGTCGACTCCGTATTTCCCGAATCTTATAATTTACAGGCCTTCAAAATAGCTGTCAACAACTTCCTGAAGGACGACCGTAGTGTTCATTAGAGGATACGATTATTTTATATAGTAAAATTATTATTGATTGTATTTTTTGTATTATTTATAATATTTGTTGTTTATTTTGTAATATTTTCTTGGTCAAGGTTTGTTGTAGTTTTCCCTTACCATGATTCATTGATAAAAGTATTTGGACTCGCGTCGTTTTAGTTTCGTGTTCGTTTTTTCAATGAATCAGAGATAATTCTGAAACCGGCTACAAACGTGAGGAATGTGTTATATTGTAATTCACATTCCTTCGAATTTTTAATTTTAATAAAGGGCATAGCCCAACTTTTTGCCGTGACGAAAGTCATTTAGGGACTTATCCCTTGGCATTGAGTCCTTTAAAAAAAAAAAAAAAAAAAATAGCTCATCAGTTTAAAATTAATGATAGATTCCATTACCTTTGATAAAACCGACAACAGAGCAATAGGGCGGTAGTTAGTAGGTGCAGATTTATCACCTTTTTTCGGGACCAGTTGAATATTATCTTTTTTCTAAATTGACGGAAAAACACCTGTCTTCATTTAGAGATGAAACAATTTGCTAAGCGGTTTTGCCAAAGTATGATGACATCTTTTCAATAATAATGGTGTAATACCGTCGGGTCCAGTTGCTTTATTGGGGTCAAGTTCTTTAAGAATTTTGGAAACAACCCGTCGACAGAAATATATTGTAGACATACCTAGGCCTACATTCTGAAGTATTGGTGGACTTTGGTTAGATAATGGAAGAGTTGACACAAAAGCAAAATGCGAAGCTAAGAGATTGGCTTTCTGAATATCAGTTTTATAAAGAATACGAATATGGAATTAAGAAGGAACAGAAGAAGTCTTTTCTGCAAAGTTTCTTTTAACCATGTCGGCAAACGACCAAAAGCTTCTAATGTTTGAATCTGAATCTAACATTTTCCGCATGCTATCTCGAATCTTTTGGTCATTTATTATTTTGGACCTGTTAATTATAGCGTTAGCTTTGTTTCTGGCTATTCTAAATTTAAAAAGTTTTTCTACGGATAGGCAATTAACGTAGTCCAAATGGGTTGTTGTTTTACTCGCGACTGCTAACCTGCAGTTATCATTTAACCCCTTATTCTTACGAATATTGCTTTTCTTAAAGGAGGAAGGAATGAAATTTTTCATTCCTAGCAGAATGGTTGACGTGATCAGTTGAGATGCTTCATCAGCATTATTGGTGGAAAAGCAGGTTGACCAATCAAATGAGCTATAAAAATGATTCAGGAGCACCCAGTTAGCATTTTTGAAGTGCCAGAGTAGCCTTTTACTAGTAGACTTTACAAGGGCTGGGGTTATTTAAATTTTGGCTAATACCAGAGCGTGTTTGGAAAGACCTAATGGAGCATATCTATTGGATATTTATCTGGCATATAAGTTAGAATAAATAAAATATGGGGTGATTGACCAGTTATAATTTCAATCCATATCGTATTGAACAAGGGATTGCAGTTCGGAACATTAAATTTAGGAATACTAAAACAGATATCATCTCTAATAAAAGAACAACCCCTGGATGCGGAACCAACCAGACATTGAAAATCATTTGGGGTACCTATAAAAGAAACCTGCGTTTCACATAAACTAAGAACCGCAGGTTTATTCGCGTGGAGATGCGCTACGATGGAATTAAAATTACCCTTAAAGCCGCGAATATTTGTGAAATAAATTTCAAAAGAAGAACTCATTTCACAAAGTAAAAATACCGAAATCGGAAAATACACGAAAAAATATGTTATACATATGATTAAAAACGAAAAATTAAAATAAAAACAATTAAATATAACAACAATAAGATGAATTTTTTTTTTAAAGCCAACAGCTCAACAGAAAATCGCAACGGATTCGCTTGTAGTGCCAGGCCTTACAAACGAAAGAGTCACGAACAATCAGCGAAAGGCTTACCAAAAATTCAGCTTATTTAAATACTTGTAAACTAAATATCCAATTTGGTCTTGTGCAGCAAACAAAGCTCTTTCCAATGATGTTGTATTTTGTAACGGAGTTTTCCAGCCGGGGTAGTTCTCAGTGTGACCAGGGTTTTGTTTATATTAGGTCGTTACAATAATAAAATTTGTTTGTTTAGGTTCTCGGAATTTTCTTTATTTAGTTGATGTTTAATTCGATATTTATTCAATTTCATTTAAAATACGATCTTTGTAGCTCCTTGAGGCGTGTAGCGATGGGCGTCTAGTGACGCCTCCTTGGCAGCACGTGATGTTGTGGCGATCTGTTGACTAGCGATGTCTCCTTGGCAGTGCGTGATGTCGTGGCGATCTGTTGTCTAGCGATGCCTCCTTGGCAGCGCGTGATGTCGTGGCGTTATGTTGTTTTCCTATGGCGAAGAGATTAGGAAATTAAGTTTATTTTATATAAAGTTCGATGTAATATTTTTGATAGCGGATATTTTCACAGCGTTTAGCTTCTGCGGTAATGGCAAGGTAAGTACTCTTTAACCATTAATTTGGGGCTCAGTAAGCGTCGCTGCGTTTAGCTTCTGCGGTAACGGCAAGGTAAGTACTCTTCAACCGTCAATTTGAGGACTCAGTCAGCGTCGCAACTGTTAGCTTCTGCGGTAACGGCAATGTAACTACTCTTCAACCGTTAATTTGAGGATTTAATCAGCGTCGCAGCGTTTAGCTTCTGCGGTAACGGCAATGTAGGTACTCTTTAACAATTAATCTTAAGGATTCATTCAGCGTCGCAGCATTTAGTTTCTGCTGTAATGTCAAGGTAAGTACTCTTTAATTATTAATTTGTGGACTTCGTGAGCATCGCAGCGTTTAGCTCCAGCGGTAATGGCAAAGTAAGTACTCTTTAACCATTAAGTAGTTGATTCCAAAAGGAACTCAGGAAGACTCTCCTTCTGTCAAGCTGCGTGCTCCTTTTATACTTTTCCGTTGCTACAAACTATTGGGAAACCGTTGTTGCTATACAGCGTGGTTTTCCGTTTGTTTGTCGTTGTCCTTGTGTTTTGTTGTTGTTTTATTTGATTTTCCCACTACAGTCTGATGCATATTGCCATATATTGGTGGCAATGTTTCCATTTGGTAGTATTCATGTTTTTTTTCTTTTGAAATATGCGTGTTCTTATTGTAATATATGTACATGTTTTCATTTATTACAACATACATGTTTTGTCTTTTGGCAATATACATGTAATATACATGTTTTCATTTTTTTAAACGCATGTAGTGCGTTTGTTGGATCTTTCTTTGCTTATCTCTGCTGATGTCATTTGCACATTCGATTTTGAACGGTTTTGTGTTTCGAAGAGATTCGGTCATTGACCTCATCAGCCGTTTGTCTGATGTTTATGTGCATTTAATTCTAATCAATGCGTATGAGTCCACTGCAGCCTGAGTGGGACAGCCATACTTTCGGGCGCATACAATGCTATTTTCGTTTTGTGCTTAATATTTTTCCCTTCTGTAATTTCCTGATCGCCTATGACTCATATGAGATCGGTTGCGTTGGATTGTTCGCTGCAAGTTTCTTCGATTTGGTAGTGGTTAAATTCACCGCCTGTGGTTGGCTGTCCTCTTTGGTGTATGCCTGCTTTTATGAGAGAAAACAAGAATGGCGGATATTGAGTCGCTTTTGCTTTGTGTAAAATGACTATTGGAATACCATTTCTACTCTTCTTTTATATTGAATGATTTTTCGCTCAGTGAGAACACCGATTACATGTAATTGGTTGACGTTATTTTATTTCATTAATTCATGTTTTTAGCACAACAAAATTTAAAGAGTATAAAAAAAGAAATTATGAGGAGATAGCATATACAATGCGTATTGTGTAGGGAAATTCTTCCTTCTGCGCGGATTTTCCCTTCACATCTCCCCGCTGCTCCGGCGAACGCTGAAAATTCCTCTTCTAGTGACTGGGACTTCAAAATGTACTTTTCCTTGAGTGTGGTGAAAATGGTGGCGTCGTTGTCCTTGTCGCAATACCTCGACCTTAGCCCTGTCGATTTTCTCCTGGATTCTCTTCGGGCCACGCCATCAGGGTAGTTTCTTGGGATGTTATGGAATTTGCAGTGTTCTGTCGATCATTGCCAGGTCGTTGCTTCTTAGTTTTGGGCTCGGCTGTGTTATCGTTGTTGCACGTGCGTCCTTCTAGTGGTGTGCGGTGAGTGACCACTCGGTTGAGGTCATCGTTGGTTGTTGCTTCCTCCTTCTGGTGGCCTTGGTGATGAGTGCGGCCGTCTTCTCGTTTACCGGAACTGTGGTTGTTGCTGCTGGTACTACTGCTGCTGTTCTTTCTTCCGCTTCTACGGCTGCTGTCGCTGTTGCTGCTGCGGTTTCCTCAACCGCTCCGTCTGCTATTATGCCAACTGCTCCTGGGCTCCTCATCCCCTGCTTTGTAAAAATCTGTGTCGCGACTATGTTGGTAGGTGTTTGTAGTTATTTGGTTTTGGGATTCATTGGCCATGGTAGTTTGTATTTGTTGTTGGTTCGTGTGGTTCTTGTGATGTTCAATTTCTCTTGCGTTTCTGAGTACTTGACTATTGAGTCCTCATGAAAGATTTTGAGCTCACTGATATGCGCGGTGCGTTCCTTACCTTGTCCTTTTTTCTGTAGCTTGACGATTACTGGTGAGATGAAGTCCATTACTTGGTATGGCCCGTCGTGCCTTGGTGCTAATTTTCTGGAGAATCCTTCCAGAGCATTTGATAATTGGTGTTGTCTGATGAGCACCAGTTGTCGTACTGCGGGCTTCCATGTGCGACGTCTTAAGTTATAATGGCGGGCTTGGTCTCCTCGGTCATCTGTTTTGCGCGTTTGTTGGGTGTCTTGGATAGCGTACCTGTTCCTGGGGTGACCAGGTCGTGCAACCTGTGTGGAAGGCGCGGCTCTCTGCCCTGAGTAAGGAAGGCAGGACTGTATCCTGTGGAGTCTTGCAGGCTGGAGTTTATCGCAAGCATGACTTCTGGTAGCTTTCCATACCAAGTACGCTGTTGTGTTCCAGAAAGCTGGGCGATGATTGTTTTAATGGTGCGATTCGCTCTCTCGGTTGGGTTTTCCTGGGGCGTATATGGGGCAGTGTATTGGTGCCAAGTGCCCATGGCCTGCAGGAATCGGCGAAATACCTTGCTGGTGAATTGGGCACCGTTGTCGGTAATCAAAACCTTCGATACCCCGTAACGTGCAAGGATTTTCGTACTCCGTTCTTTGTTGCACGCCGCATTGGGATCAATTCGACCCATTTGGAAAATCGGTCGAAGAGCATGGTATTCCCATGTTTCGATCCGGGCAACGGCCCCACGAAGTCGGCGCATAGTGTGGCTAATGGTTCTTCTGCGATTTGGGTTAACATCTTCCCGGCTGCTAGTTTCTGGTTCGAACATCCCGAAATATACCTGGCCAATAGTAGCGTCCGCATATGCGCGCCGTGGTCTTATGAATTCCCAGGTGTGCTGCTAAGGCATCATCATGGTTTTCTTGTAAAACCTGTCCCCGAAGCATCTTGGGAACGTAGAGTTTCCACAGGGCCTCATCCTCGTCTCCGGCACGCTTTCTATATGACGGTACAATTGTTCGCCTTCCTTGACGTAGTCCAGAAACTTTGCGGGGTTCTCCTTGACCTGTGCGATACGCTTCTCTAGCCAATGGCATCGTGGCGTTGGGGCTGGTTCATCTGCAGTTACGATACGTGTCTCATAGGGTTGTCGTGACAGTGCGTCCGCGACAACGTTTAACTTTCCCCGCCTGTATTTGATGTCGTACGTGAATTGTTAAAGTTTGAGAGCCCATCGGGCGATTCGTCCGGATGGGCTGGTGATGGAATTCAACCACTTCAGATAGAGGTGGTCCGTTATAACTGTGAATTGGTATCCCTCGATGTATTTTCGCATCTTTCTAATCCCTCAGACGATCGCCAGGCACTTCTTCTCTGTTGGGGAGTAGTTTCTTTCCGCCGGGTTGAGATGTCGGCTGACGTAGGCGATGACCTGGTCACTGCAATCGAGTTCCTGTGTGAGGACTGCCCCTAAGCCGTAGTCACTTGCATCGGTCTGGAGTGGGAACTTCTGCGTGAAATCCAGACATGCGAGAATCGGCGCTTCCATTAAGTTTTGCTTCAGTTATTCAAAAGCCGTTTGCTGCTCTTCTCCCCAATTCCAGTGTTTGCCCTTTTTTAAGAGTGCGGTCAAGGGTTGTACCGTCTTTGAGAAATCGGGAACGAATCATCGGTACCAGGAGGCGATACCCAGATAACGTCGCACTTCACGGACGTTTCGCGGTGGTTTCAGCTCCTTAATTGATGCTACTTTGTCGGGCTTAGTGTGTATACCCTGAATACTAACCACATGGCCTAGATATCTGATCGCTGTTTTGCAGAATTCACATTTTTCTGGATTTATTTTTAGATGGGCTTTTTGGAGCCTTCTGAATACTGTGCGCAGGTTTTCAGATGTTCGTCGAACGTCCTTCCGTGTGTCTGTTCCCAATCCGAATGTCTAATCGTAGCGCCTCTTGGATGAGTTTAGGTGTCCCTTCACGGTCATGTTAACGGCCACGCTGTTGGTTGTACTTCTCCTGTCCGTAGCAGATTGTTCGCATATGAAACTTCTGGTAGCTCCCGTATCGATAGTGGCGTTAACAAGTTCTCCTCCTAAGGCGATGGTGGCTAGATGGCTAGAATGCGGTTGGAATCAGACGTTAAGAAATTTATTGGGTACGAGGTGTCTGGCTCTGGGGGTAACGTCACACTTCTGTTCCACCTGTTCCCCTGCTCGATTCCCACTCGGTGTTTTGCTTACGGAAACACTCTATGGTTCGTATTTGCCGCTGTCCGCAGTCCCAGCAGAAGAGTACTTGCGGGTTGCGGCAGTCCCGTCTAACGTGGCCATGTTGAACACATCGCATGCAGGCTGTTCTGACTTCTATTCGTTCATCGGAGTTTGGTGCGACCATGCAGTCTCGTTCGTTCTGTCTAGGTCGCAACACGTGGCTGATTGGCAGCGTCTGCTATGCCCTCGAAATCTTCTACCAGTCCAATGGGTTCACGGAGGTTACTGAAATCTTTTCGTCGGATGTAATACTGATATTCCTTGTGGCAGTTCCGGAAGATTCTTTCCACCTGTTCTTCTTCGGGATAATTCGCATGCCTCATCAGGTTCTGCATCGCAATTACATAATCCTTGAATTGCTCCTGCTGTTTCTGGCTACTTTGGCGAATTTCATCGTCCAGACGTTCCCAGTAAGAAGAATTGCAAGAAGTCTGTTTTGAAGCTGTTCCAGTCCTGCCACCTCTGGTTGTTGTTACGAAACCACAGAAAGGCTCGCTCGCGAAGCAACTCAGGCATAGTTCGGGGGAGGAGGTTTCTACTCAACGAGTCCGCATCAGCGAGCTCTTCCAATCTCTCGATAAATAGAAGAGGCTCTTTGCCACCGTCGTACCACACTGACCACTTTCGTACCTGGTCGATAACCATGGGGTACGATGTCCCTGGTGCCTCTGTTGGGTTTCGCATGGCGGTTGTTTCCCGTTGCTTATGACCGCATTTTGTTCCGTGTAACCATGTGAATCCGGAGGGTTCAAGGATATTTGAGGCAGCGGCGATGGGCCGCTGGTATGCTTCTTTTCCAACTCGATGAGGCTCGTTTCGTCCTCTGACGTGACCTCTCGCCCTGTATTATAATTGGAAAAACGTTTCGTTAGTTCTCCTACCGCACCGTTAATATCCAGTCTGAACTCGCTCATAAAATTTGTTAGTTCTTCTTTCGATAGATTATACACCCAGCTCGTTTTGACCATTTTGGCTTTATGCTGGTGTTATTGGATAATTGATCTATTTGTTTAGTTTTAAAATTCGAGAGTCCCTGCTCGGATGATCCCTGCGCATGATGTCGTAGCGATCTGTTGTCTAGCGATGCCTCCTTGGCAGCGCGTGATGTCGTGGCGTTATGTTGTTTTCCTATGGCGAAGAGATTAGGAAATTAAGTTTATCTATATATATAAAAATGAATTGCCACATGTTTGAAAGATCATCACTTGAGAACGGCTTGGCCGATTTGGCTGGTTGGGAAGTTCCCATACAACTGTCACCAGCGAGCGGAGTGATTTAAGCAACCGGGGAAGGGGTCGGGGGGCTACCATACAACTCTCACCGGCGAGTGGAGCGAGCGCAGTGCTTTAAGCAACCGGGGATGTAGACGAATAATCCACCCAGAAGTCATCTGGCAATAGATAATTAGTGCAACCTGTGCGAAGCCGGACGGGGCGCTAGTTTTATATAAAGTTCGATATAATATTTTTGATAGCGGATAATTTCACAGCGTTTAGCTTCTGCGGTAACGGCAAGGTAAGTACACTTCAACCGTTAATTTGAGGACTAAGTCAGCGTCGCAGCGTTTAGCTTCTGCGGTAATGGCAAGGTAAGTACTCTTAAACCATTAATCTTAGGGATTCAGTCAGCGTCGCAGCGTTCAGCTTCTGCGGTAATGGCAAATTAAGTACTCTTTAACCATTAATTTGGGGACTTCGTGAGTGTCGCAGCGTTTAGCTTCAGCGGTAATGGCAAGGTAAGTACTCTTTAGCCATTAAGTAGTTGATTCCAAAAGGAACTCAGGAAGACTCTCCTTCTGTCAAGCTGCGTGCTCCTTTTATACTTTTCCGTTGCTACAAACTATTGGGAAACCGTTGTTGCTATACAGCGTGGTTTTCCGTTTGTTTGTCGTTGTCCTTGTGTTTTGTTGTTGTTTTATTTGATTTTCCCACTACAGTCTGATGCATATTGCCATATATTGGTGGCAATGTTTCCATTTGGTAGTATTCATGTTTTTTTCTTTTGAAATATGCGTGTTCTTATTGTAATATATGTACATGTTTTCATTTATTACAACATACATGTTTTGTCTTTTGGCAATATACATGTAATATACATGTTTTCATTTTTTTAAACGCATGTAGTGCGTTTGTTGGATCTTTCTTTGCTTATCTCTGCTGATGTCATTTGCACATTCGATTTTGAACGGTTTTGTGTTTCGAAGAGATTCGGTCATTTGTCCGTTTGTCTGATGTTTATGTGCATTTAATTCTAATCAATGCGTATGAGTCCACTGCAGCCTGAGTGGGACAGCCATACTTTCGGGCGCATACAATGCTATTTTCGTTTTGTGCTTAATATTTTTCCCTTCTGTAATTTCCTGATCGCCTATGACTCATATGAGATCGGTTGCGTTGGATTGTTCGCTGCAGGTTTCTTCGATTTGGTAGTGGTTAAATTCACCGCCTGTGGTTGGCTGTCCTCTTTGGTGTATGCCTGCTTTTATGAGAGAAAACAAGAATGGCGGATATTGAGTCGCTTTTGCTTTGTGTGAAATGACTATTGGGAATACCATTTCTACTCTTCTTTTATATTGAATGATTTTTCGCTCAGTGAGAACACCGATTACATGTATTTGGTTGACGTTATTTTATTTCATTTATTCATGTTTTTAGCAGAACAAAATTTAAAGAGTATAAAAAAAGAAATTATGAGGAGATAGCATATACAATGCGTATTGTGTAGGGAAATTCTTCCTTCTGCGCGGATTTTCCCTTCACATCTCCCCGCTGCTCCGGCGAACGCTGACAATTCCTCTTCTAGTGACGGGGACTTCAAAATGTACTTTTCCTTGAGTGTGGTTAAAATGGTGGCGTCGTTGTCCTTGTCGCAATACCTTGACCTTAGCCCTGTCGATTTTCTCCTGGATTCTCTTCGGGCCACGCCATCAGGGTAGTTTCTTGGGATGTTATGGAATTTGCAGTGTTCTGTCGATCATTGCCAGGTCGTTGCTTCTTAGTTTTGGGCTCGGCTGTGTTATCGTTGTTGCACGTGCGTCCTTCTAGTGGTGTGCAGTGAGTGACCACTCGGTTGAGGTCATCGTTGGTTGTTGCTTCCTCCTTCTGGTGGCCTTGGTGATGAGTGCGGCCGTCTTCTCGTTTACCGGAACTGTGGTTGTTGCTGCTGGTACTACTGCTGCTGTTCTTTCTTCCGCTTCTACGGCTGCTGTCGCTGTTGCTGCTGCGGATTCCTCAACCGCTCCGTCTGCTATTATGCCAACTGCTCCTGGGCTCCTCATCCCCTGCTTTGTAAAAATCTGTGTCGCGACTATGTTGGTAGGTGTTTGTAGTTATTTGGTTTTGGGATTCATTGGCCATGGTAGTTTGTATTTGTTGTTGGTTCGTGTGGTTCTTGTGATGTTCAATTTCTCTTGCGTTTCTGAGTACTTGACTATTGAGTCCTCATGAAAGATTTTGAGCTCACTGATATGCGCGGTGCGTTCCTTACCTTGTCCTTTTTTCTGTAGCTTGACGATTACTGGTGAGATGAAGTCCATTACTTGGTATGGCCCGTCGTGCCTTGG
This sequence comes from Nephrocerus scutellatus, assembly GCA_947095585.1. NCBI lineage: Eukaryota > Metazoa > Arthropoda > Insecta > Diptera > Pipunculidae > Nephrocerus > Nephrocerus scutellatus. The sequence goes on from OX352763.1 coordinate 72,819,227, forward strand.
TGCTAATTTTCTGGAGAATCCTTCCAGAGCATTTGATAATTGGTGTTGTCTGATGAGCACCAGTTGTCGTACTGCGGGCTTCCATGTGCGACGTCTTAAGTTATAATGGCGGGCTTGGTCTCCTCGGTCATCTGTTTTGCGCGTTTGTTGGGTGTCTTGGATAGCGTACCTGTTCCTGGGGTGACCAGGTCGTGCAACCTGTGTGGAAGGCGCGGCTCTCTGCCCTGAGTAAGGAAGGCAGGACTGTATCCTGTGGAGTCTTGCAGGCTGGAGTTTATCGCAAGCATGACTTCTGGTAGCTTTCCATACCAAGTACGCTGTTGTGTTCCAGAAAGCTGGGCGATGATTGTTTTAATGGTGCGATTCGCTCTCTCGGTTGGGTTTTCCTGGGGCGTATATGGGGCAGTGTATTGGTGCCAAGTGCCCATGGCCTGCAGGAATCGGCGAAATACCTTGCTGGTGAATTGGGCACCGTTGTCGGTAATCAAAACCTTCGATACCCCGTAACGTGCAAGGATTTTCGTACTCCGTTCTTTGTTGCACGCCGCATTGGGATCAATTCGACCCATTTGGAAAATCGGTCGAAGAGCATGGTATTCCCATGTTTCGATCCTGGCAACGGCCCCACGAAGTCGGCGCATAGTGTGGCTAATGGTTCTTCTGCGATTTGGGTTAACATCTTCCCGGCTGCTAGTTTCTGGTTCGAACATCCCGAAATATACCTGGCCAATAGTAGCGGCCGCATATGCGCGCCGTGGTCTTATGAATTCCCAGGTGTGCTGCTGAGGCATCATCATGGTTTTCTTGTAAAACCTGTCCCCGAAGCATCTTGGGAACGTAGAGTTTCCACAGGGCCTCATCCTCGTCTCCGGCACGCTTTCTATATGACGGTACAATTGTTCGCCTTCCTTGATGTAGTCCAGAACTTTGCGGGGTTCTCCTTGACCTGTGCGATACGCTTCTCTAGCCAATGGCATCGTGGCGTTGGGGCTGGTTCATCTGCAGTTACGATACGTGTCTCATAGGGTTGTCGTGACAGTGCGTCCGCGACAACGTTTAACTTTCCCCGCCTGTATTTGATGTCGTACGTGAATTGTTAAAGTTTGAGAGCCCATCGGGCGATTCGTACGGATGGGCTGGTGATGGAATTCAACCACTTCAGATAGAGGTGGTCCGTTATAACTGTGAATTGGTATCCCTCGATGTATTTTCGCATCTTTCTAATCCCTCAGACGATCGCCAGGCACTTCTTCTCTGTTGGGGAGTAGTTTCTTTCCGCCGGGTTGAGATGTCGGCTGACGTAGGCGATGACCTGGTCACTGCAATCGAGTTCCTGTGTGAGGACTGCCCCTAAGCCGTAGTCACTTGCATCGGTCTGGAGTGGGAACTTCTGCGTGAAATCCGGACATGCGAGAATCGGCGCTTCCATTAAGTTTTGCTTCAGTTATTCAAAAGCCGTTTGCTGCTCTTCTCCCCATTTCCAGTGTTTGCCCTTTTTTTTGCGGTCAAGGGTTTTACCGTCTTTGAGAAATCGGGAACGAATCATCGGTACCAGGAGGCGATACCCAGATAACGTCGCACTTCACGGACGTTTCGCGGTGGTTTCAGCTCCTTAATTGATGCTACTTTGTCGGGCTTAGTGTGTATACCCTGAATACTAACCACATGGCCTAGATATCTGATCGCTGTTTTGCAGAATTCACATTTTTCTGGATTTATTTTTAGATGGGCTTTTTGGAGCCTTCTGAATACTGTGCGCAGGTTTTCAGATGTTCGTCGAACGTCCTTCCGTGTGTCTGTTCCCAATCCGAATGTCTAATCGTAGCGCCTCTTGGATGAGTTTAGGTGTCCCTTCACGGTCATGTTAACGGCCACGCTGTTGGTTGTACTTCTCCTGTCCGTAGCAGATTGTTCGCATATGAAACTTCTGGTAGCTCCCGTATCGATAGTGGCGTTAACAAGTTCTCCTCCTAAGGTGATGGTGGCTAGATGGCTAGAATGCGGTTGGAATCAGACGTTAAGAAATTTATTGGGTACGAGGTGTCTGGCTCTGGGGTTACGTCGCACTTCTGTTCCACCGGTTCCCCTGCTCGTTTCCCACTCGGTGTTTTGCTTACGGAAACACTCTATTGTTCGTATTTGCCGCTGTCCGCAGTCCCAGCAGAAGAGTACTTGCGGGTTGCGGCAGTCCCGTCTAACGTGGCCATGTTGAACACATCGCATGCAGGCTGTTCTGACTTCTATTCGTTCATCGGAGTTTGGTGCGACCATGCAGTCTCGTTCGTTCTGTCTAGGTCGCAACACGTGGCTGATTGGCAGCGTCTGCTATGCCCTCGAAATCTTCTACCAGTCCAATGGGTTCACGGAGGTTACTGAAATCTTTTCGTCGGATGTAATACTGATATTCCTTGTGGCAGTTCCGGAAGATTCTTTCCACCTGTTCTTCTTCGGGATAATTCGCATGCCTCATCAGGTTCTGCATCGCAATTACATAATCCTTGAATTGCTCCTGCTGTTTCTGGCTACTTTGGCGAATTTCATCGTCCAGACGTTCCCAGTAAGAAGAATTGCAAGAAGTCTGTTTTGAAGCTGTTCCAGTCCTGCCACCTCTGGTTGTTGTTACGAAACCACAGCAAGGCTCGCTCGCGAAGCAACTCAGGCATAGTTCGGGGGAGGAGGTTTCTACTCAACGAGTCCGCATCAGCGAGCTCTTCCAATCTCTCGATAAATAGAAGAGGCTCTTTGCCACCGTCGTACCACACTGACCACTTTCGTACCTGGTCGATAACCATGGGGTACGATGTCCCTGGTGCCTCTGTTGGGTTTCGCATGGCGGTTGTTTCCCGTTGCTTATGACCGCATTTTGTTCCGTGTAACCATGTGAATCCGGAGGGTTCAAGGATATTTGAGGCAGCGGCGATGGGCCGCTGGTATGCTTCTTTTCCAACTCGATGAGGCGCGTTTCGTCCTCTGACGTGACCTCTCGCCCTGTAATATAATTGGAAAAACGTTTCCTTAGTTCTCCTACCGCACCGTTAATATCCAGTCTGAACTCGCTCATAAAATTTGTTAGTTCTTCTTTCGATAGATTATACACCCAGCTCGTTTTGACCATTTTGGCTTTATGGTGTTATTGGATAATTGATCTATTTGTTTAGTTTTAAAATTCCAGAGTCCCTGCTCGGATGATCCCTGCGCATGATGTCGTAGCGATCTGTTGTCTAGCGATGCCTCCTTGGCAGCGCGTGATGTCGTGGCGTTATGTTGTTTTCCTATGGCAAAGAGATTAGGAAATTAAGTTTATCTATATATATAAAAATGAATTGCCACATGTTTGAAAGATCATCACTTGAGAACAGCTTGGCCGATTTGGCTGGTCGGGAAGTTCCCATACAACTGTCACCAGCGAGCAACCGGGGAAGGGGTCGGGGGGCTACCATACAACTCTCACCGGCGAGTGGAGCGAGCGCAGTGCTTTAAGCAACCGGGGATGTAGACGAATAATCCACCCAGAAGTCATCTGGCAATAGATAATTAGTGCAACCTGTGCGAAGCCGGGCGGGGCGCTAGTTTTATATAAAGTTCGATATAATATTTTTGATAGCGGATAATTTCACAGCGTTTAGCTTCTGCGGTAACGGCAAGGTAAGTACACTTCAACCGTTAACTTGAGGACTAAGTCAGCGTCGCAGCGTTTAGCTTCTGCGGTAATGGCAAGGTAAGTACTCTTAAACCATTAATCTTAGGGATTCAGTCAGCGTCGCAGCGTTCAGCTTCTGCGGTAATGGCAAGGTAAGTACTCTTTAACCATTAATTTGGGGACTTCGTGAGTGTCGCAGCGTTTAGCTTCAGCGGTAATGGCAAGGTAAGTACTCATTAACCATTAAGTAGTTGATTCCAAAAGGAACGTAAGAACTCTCCTTCTGTCGAGCTGCGTGCTCCTTTTATACTTTTCCGTTGCTACAAACTATTGGGAAACCGTTGTTGCCATACAGCGTGGTTTTCCGTTTGTTTGTCGTTGTCCTTGTGTTTTGTTGTTGATTCTTTGTTTTCCCACTACAGTCTGATGCATATTGCCATATATATTGGTGGCAAATTTTGCGTACATGTTTCCATTTGGTAGTATACATGTTTTTTCTTTTGAAATATGCGTGTTCTTATTGTAATATACATGTTTTCATTTATTACAACATACATGTTTTGTCTTTTGGCAATATACATGTAATATACATGTTTTAATTTTTTATACGCATTTAGTGCGTTTGTTGGATCTTTCTTTGCTTATCTCTGCTGACGTCATTTCCACATTCGGTTTTGAAAACGGTTTTGTGTTTCGAAGAGTTTCGGTCATCGACCTCATCAGCCGTTTATCTGATGTTTATGTGCATTTAATTTTAATCAATGCGTATGAGTCCAGTGCAGCCTGAGTGTGCGTGGGACAGCCATACTTTCGGGCGAATTCAATGCTGTTCTCGTTATGTGCTTAATTTTTTTCCCTTCTGTAATTTCCTGATCGCCTATGACTCATATAAGATCGGTTGCGTTGGATTGTTCGCTGAAGGTTTGTTCGACTTGGTAGTGGTTAGATTCACCGCCTGTGGTTGGTTGTGTATGTGTATCTTTGGTGTATGCCTGCTTTTATGAGAGAAAACAAGAATGGCGGATATTGAGTCGCTTTTGCTTTGTGTTAAATGCCTAATGACAAGCAAACAAACAAAGAAACAAAGAAACAAAGAAACAAACAAACAAACAAACAAACAAACAAACAAACAAACAAACAAACAAACAAACAAACAAACAAACAAACAAACAAACAAACAAACAAACAAACAAACAAACAAACAAACAAACAAACAAACAAACAAACAAACAAACAAACAAACAAACAAACAAACAAACAAACAAACAAACAAACAAACAAACAAACAAACAAACAAACAAACAAACAAACAAACAAACAAACAAACAAACAAACAAACAAACAAACAAACAAACAAACAAACAAACAAACAAACAAACAAACAAACAAACAAACAAACAAACAAACAAACAAACAAACAAACAAACAAACAAACAAACAAACAAACAAACAAACAAACAAACAAACAAACAAACAAACAAACAAACAAACAAACAAACAAACAAACAAACAAACAAACAAACAAACAAACAAACAAACAAACAAACAAACAAACAAACAAACAAACAAACAAACAAACAAACAAACAAACAAACAAACAAACAAACAAACAAACAAACAAACAAACAAACAAACAAACAAACAAACAAACAAACAAACAAACAAACAAACAAACAAACAAACAAACAAACAAACAAACAAACAAACAAACAAACAAACAAACAAACAAACAAACAAACAAACAAACAAACAAACAAACAAACAAACAAACAAACAAACAAACAAACAAACAAACAAACAAACAAACAAACAAACAAACAAACAAACAAACAAACAAACAAACAAACAAACAAACAAACAAACAAACAAACAAACAAACAAACAAACAAACAAACAAACAAACAAACAAACAAACAAACAAACAAACAAACAAACAAACAAACAAACAAACAAACAAACAAACAAACAAACAAACAAACAAACAAACAAACAAACAAACAAACAAACAAACAAACAAACAAACAAACAAACAAACAAACAAACAAACAAACAAACAAACAAACAAACAAACAAACAAACAAACAAACAAACAAACAAACAAACAAACAAACAAACAAACAAACAAACAAACAAACAAACAAACAAACAAACAAACAAACAAACAAACAAACAAACAAACAAACAAACAAACAAACAAACAAACAAACAAACAAACAAACAAACAAACAAACAAACAAACAAACAAACAAACAAACAAACAAACAAACAAACAAACAAACAAACAAACAAACAAACAAACAAACAAACAAACAAACAAACAAACAAACAAACAAACAAACAAACAAACAAACAAACAAACAAACAAACAAACAAACAAACAAACAAACAAACAAACAAACAAACAAACAAACAAACAAACAAACAAACAAACAAACAAACAAACAAACAAACAAACAAACAAACAAACAAACAAACAAACAAACAAACAAACAAACAAACAAACAAACAAACAAACAAACAAACAAACAAACAAACAAACAAACAAACAAACAAACAAACAAACAAACAAACAAACAAACAAACAAACAAACAAACAAACAAACAAACAAACAAACAAACAAACAAACAAACAAACAAACAAACAAACAAACAAACAAACAAACAAACAAACAAACAAACAAACAAACAAACAAACAAACAAACAAACAAACAAACAAACAAACAAACAAACAAACAAACAAACAAACAAACAAACAAACAAACAAACAAACAAACAAACAAACAAACAAACAAACAAACAAACAAACAAACAAACAAACAAACAAACAAACAAACAAACAAACAAACAAACAAACAAACAAACAAACAAACAAACAAACAAACAAACAAACAAACAAACAAACAAACAAACAAACAAACAAACAAACAAACAAACAAACAAACAAACAAACAAACAAACAAACAAACAAACAAACAAACAAACAAACAAACAAACAAACAAACAAACAAACAAACAAACAAACAAACAAACAAACAAACAAACAAACAAACAAACAAACAAACAAACAAACAAACAAACAAACAAACAAACAAACAAACAAACAAACAAACAAACAAACAAACAAACAAACAAACAAACAAACAAACAAACAAACAAACAAACAAACAAACAAACAAACAAACAAACAAACAAACAAACTAACAAACAAACAAACAAACAAACAAACAAACAAACAAACAAACAAACAAACAAACAAACAAACAAACAAACAAACAAACAAACAAACAAACAAACAAACAAACAAACAAACAAACAAACAAACAAACAAACAAACAAACAAACAAACAAACAAACAAACAAACAAACAAACAAACAAACAAACAAACAAACAAACAAACAAACAAACAAACAAACAAACAAACAAACAAACAAACAAACAAACAAACAAACAAACAAACAAACAAACAAACAAACAAACAAACAAACAAACAAACAAACAAACAAACAAACAAACAAACAAACAAACAAACAAACAAACAAACAAACAAACAAACAAACAAACAAACAAACAAACAAACAAACAAACAAACAAACAAACAAACAAACAAACAAACAAACAAACAAACAAACAAACAAACAAACAAACAAACAAACAAACAAACAAACAAACAAACAAACAAACAAACAAACAAACAAACAAACAAACAAACAAACAAACAAACAAACAAACAAACAAACAAACAAACAAACAAACAAACAAACAAACAAACAAACAAACAAACAAACAAACAAACAAACAAACAAACAAACAAACAAACAAACAAACAAACAAACAAACAAACAAACAAACAAACAAACAAACAAACAAACAAACAAACAAACAAACAAACAAACAAACAAACAAACAAACAAACAAACAAACAAACAAACAAACAAACAAACAAACAAACAAACAAACAAACAAACAAACAAACAAACAAACAAACAAACAAACAAACAAACAAACAAACAAACAAACAAACAAACAAACAAACAAACAAACAAACAAACAAACAAACAAACAAACAAACAAACAAACAAACAAACAAACAAACAAACAAACAAACAAACAAACAAACAAACAAACAAACAAACAAACAAACAAACAAACAAACAAACAAACAAACAAACAAACAAACAAACAAACAAACAAACAAACAAACAAACAAACAAACAAACAAACAAACAAACAAACAAACAAACAAACAAACAAACAAACAAACAAACAAACAAACAAACAAACAAACAAACAAACAAACAAACAAACAAACAAACAAACAAACAAACAAACAAACAAACAAACAAACAAACAAACAAACAAACAAACAAACAAACAAACAAACAAACAAACAAACCAACAAACCAACATTTTTATTATTTTTATTATTTCGTTAACTTTTCATTTTTCATTATTTCATTTTATTTCCTTTTCTTCTTTATTATTTTATTATCTTATTATTTCGTTATCGTTTCATTTTTATTATTTCGTTACCTTTTTATTATTTCGTTACCTTTTTATTTTATTTTGTAATCTTTTCATTTTATTATCTTATTATTTCGTTATATCTATATATCTTTTTATCTTGTTATTTTTTATTATTTCGTTATCTTCTTTATTATTTCTTTATTATTTTATTATCTTATTATTTCGTTATCTTTTAATTTTTTATTTTATTTTATTTTATTTTATTTTGTGTTCTTTTCATTTTGTTATCTTTTCTTTTCGTTTTTCATTTTGTTATCTTATTATTTCGTTATCTTTTCATTTTATTATTTGTTATCTTTTCATTTTATTATCTTATTATTTCGTTATCTTTTCATTTTTATTATTTCGTTATCTTTTCATTTTTTTATTATTTCGTTTTCTTCTTTATTTTGTTAGCTCTTTATATTTTTATTTTGTTATCTTTTTATCTTTTTATCTTTTTATTTTGTTACATTTTCATTTCATTATCTTATTATTTCGTTATCGTTTCATTTTTATTATTTCGTTACCTTTTATTTTGTAATCTTTTCATTTTATTATCTTATTATTTCGTTATCCCTTTATTATTTTTTTATTATTTTTTTATTATTTCGTTTTCTTCTTTATTATTTCTTTATTATTTTATTATCTTATTATTTCGTTATCTTTTATCTTTTATCTTTTAATTTTTTATTGTTTCGTTACCTTTTTATTTTTTATTTTTTATTTTTTATTTTTTATTTTTTATTTTTTATTTTTTTTTTTTTATTTTTTATTTTTTATTTTTTATTTTTTATTTTTTATTTTTTATTTTTTATTTTTTATTTTTTATTTTTTATTTTTCATTTTATTTTGTGATCTTTCCTTTTTGTTATATTTTCTTTTCGTTTTTCATTTTGTTATCTTATTATTTCGTTATCTTTTCATTTTATTATCTTATTATTTCGTTATCTTTTCATTTTTTATTATTTCGTTTTCTTCTTTATTATTTCTTTATTATTTTATTATCTTATTATTTCGTTATCTTTTAATTTTTTATTTTTTTAATTTATTTTGTGTTCTTTTCATTTTGTTATCTTTTCTTTTCGTTTTTCATTTTGTTATCTTATTATTTCGTTATCTTTTCATTTTATTATTTTTATTTTTATTATTTCATTTTTTATTATTTCTTTTTCTTCTTTATTATTTTATTATCTAATTATTTCGTTATCGTTTCATTTCTATTATTTCGTTACCTTTTTATTTCATTTTGTAATCTTTTCATTTTTTACCTTATTATTTCGTTATCTTTTCATTTTATTATTTTGCCACCTTATTATTTCGTTATCTTTTCTTTTCTTCTTTTTCTATTATTTCGTTTTCTTTATTATTTTTATTATTTCGTTTCTTCTTTATCATTTTATTATTTCACGATCCCAACCATGTGTTGCTTAAAATTTCGTTTGTTTCGGCTAGGATAGTTGCAGAAGCACCGTATGCACAATCCCAATCCTGCCAACTGAGATGCTATTATGCATACGTTTCAGTTGGTTTGGAGGATTCGTGAACACATAGGTCTTCTGTAGGATGGCTAACCTTACTGGAAATGCATTACTTTCCGCAACACACATCCAGGACCCAACCTCGTACTACGCTTATAAAAACCAACAAACAAACCAACAAACAAACCAACAAACAAACCAACAAACAAACCAACAAACAAACCAACAAACAAACCAACAAACAAACCAACAAACAAACCAACAAACAAACCAACAAACAAACAAACAAACAAACAAACAAACAAACAAACAAACAAACAAACAAACAAACAAACAAACAAACAAACAAACAAACAAACAAACAAACAAACAAACAAACAAACAAACAAACAAACAAACAAACAAACAAACAAACAAACAAACAAACAAACAAACAAACAAACAAACAAACAAACAAACAAACAAACAAACAAACAAACAAACAAACAAACAAACAAACAAACAAACAAACAAACAAACAAACAAACAAACAAACAAACAAACAAACAAACAAACAAACAAACAAACAAACAAACAAACAAACAAACAAACAAACAAACAAACAAACAAACAAACAAACAAACAAACAAACAAACAAACAAACAAACAAACAAACAAACAAACAAACAAACAAACAAACAAACAAACAAACAAACAAACAAACAAACAAACAAACAAACAAACAAACAAACAAACAAACAAACAAACAAACAAACAAACAAACAAACAAACAAACAAACAAACAAACAAACAAACAAACAAACAAACAAACAAACAAACAAACAAACAAACAAACAAACAAACAAACAAACAAACAAACAAACAAACAAACAAACAAACAAACAAACAAACAAACAAACAAACAAACAAACAAACAAACAAACAAACAAACAAACAAACAAACAAACAAACAAACAAACAAACAAACAAACAAACAAACAAACAAACAAACAAACAAACAAACAAACAAACAAACAAACAAACAAACAAACAAACAAACAAACAAACAAACAAACAAACAAACAAACAAACAAACAAACAAACAAACAAACAAACAAACAAACAAACAAACAAACAAACAAACAAACAAACAAACAAACAAACAAACAAACAAACAAACAAACAAACAACAATGGTTCCGAATAACTTTTTCTGACCGGTTCCAACAAGACCTCTCTTTTGGCAAAAGGGTATCTATACGGCTCGCACTTTTGCTTTAATATTTCTTATTTTGCTGACTATTGTGGGGTTATCTTTCTACTTTCAGTTTTTGCAAATTATGTTCAACCGCTGCGATTGCCGTTAAAATTTCTTCAGTATCTAGGATGTGGACAATTGTTTGCTTATTATTGATGAGTTCCACTGTACCGCGTACCTTGTACTTTGTTCAGTTTGAATTTGGGTGATAAGGAGGGTTGGTTCCGCTACAGTTGTTATCATCATAACTATAATCATCATTGTCCACAGCGTCAGCCAAGTTAAAACCAGCAAATTTGTTGGGTCTTTTAACTGTTGTTGGATGTACATTAATTAGTTTTGGTTTTCTATAGTAAGGCTCATTCTTATGACGCAAATGTGAATAATTTCGCATAAGACCTTCACTTCTTGCTTCATGCTAGTTTTCCCTGGTTGGATTCCTTATGTTTAAAATACGGTTCTTATGTTTTTTAAATTTTTCGTTCAAAACTTTCGGCTCTTTCTCTACTGCTCTATTTGGGCTCATTCCTAAAGTCGAGTAAAACCTATTATTCTAAGTTCTAGCTGGTTTATGAATTTTCCTATTTGTTGTAAGATTAAAACAGATAATAGTTAACATAATTTCAAGTAAAGTTGAATGGAAACGTTCAATGTCAGAGTTCCCCGTATGGGAGTTCTGCTTGGTAAAGTGAAGCTCGACACCTTCTTCTCTAAAAAACTCCTTCACGTTTTCTGAATTGAATTCCCTATCGCAAAAGGAAATTGGCTTTCCAAATTTAGTAAACTGTTTTTCAAAACATTCCAGTTTATTAAGCCAGTTTTTGCTAATTAAAGCATACGCTTTTTTCGTTTATCCATAAAAAAAAACAACCCATAAAAATTAAAACTTTTCGTGTAAATTCACTAATTGATACACAAAGTGCAAAAGAAGCCTCTTTACCTGATCACTCCAAAATTTTTACAAAAAGTGTTTCCATCGGAGATACACATGTCTATAAAATTTAAAGAAAATCGGGCTAAGTTTTAAAAGTTTTAAAAAGGGGTCCGTGGGTCACCGAGGTCCGTTCACGTCAATATTTTTACAAAAAGTGTTGTCCGTCAGAGACACACTTGTGAATAGAATTTTAAGAAAATCAGAAGATCACTACCAAATATTTACAAAAAGTAGTTTTTGAAGAAAATCGGGTACTTATTTTTATAAAATTTGTATGGGTGACCCCGAGTCCGATCTCTTCCAAATTTTTACAAAAAGTGTTTTCCATTGGAGATACACATCTGTATAAAATTTGAAGAAAATCGGGTACTTTTTGTAAAATATTTGTATGGGAGCCCCCCGACTCCGCGGCCCGATGGGCATCAAATTTTAATAGAAAGTGTTGTCATAGGAGGTACACATGTGTGCCAAATTTCAATAAAATCGGACTTTAGGAAGTGGGTTAAAAATTGATCACAAGATTTGGTGCCAGCCAGTCAGCCAGCCAGCCACGGGCAAGTAAAGTTAATATAGAGAATTTAAAAAGATAGAAAAGCTTATTAAAGTGGTAAACATCCATATGCAAAATTTCATTCACTTCTGTTGGTATTTTAGAAGTTTTGAATTTAGTTTTAATAGGTTTTCTGTCATATTTACCCTCTTGGCATCTCTTCCTTGACTAGTCCCGGGTAGTACCTTTTATTTTTAATATTTTCTATATGTTTCTACAATTCCAAAATGATTACTCTCTTTTGCGTGGTAGCGGGAAATTTGTTTACAAACTTTTACCAAATTTGTGAATAGACTGGTTTCAATTTTCAGTGAGATAAGCCATCAGTTCACCTTTAGAACGTTGCCTAGGAAAACCGTACTGCTGGTCGCTAGGGATTTCACGTGATTCAAGTTATTGCATAAGCTAATGATTGATCAGCGTTTCCATGACCTTAGAAAGTATGGATGTTAGCGCAATTGGTCGGTAGGAGGAAAGAGATGACGTTTCGCCTTTTTTAGGAACAGGCTGGATAAAGGCTATTTTACAATATATTGGAACGACTCCAGAAGAATAAGAGAAATGGAAAAGCCTGCGCAGTGGCAATGCCAACGTTGAAGAACACCTTTTCAAAACTATAGCGGGAATGCCATCAGGCGCATCAGACTTATGAATGTTTAATTTAATACTCTAGCCACTTGACGAGTATGAAAGTAAATCAGTCCCATAGACGACAACGCTCTCTCTGGTAACGTCGAGCTAGCTCCGAAATGTGATGCGAGCAGATTTGCCTTGTCTATAGAGCTGATAGTTGGAATGTCATTGTGAATGAGCGTTTTAATAGAAGACGAGGCAGTATTTTTAATTCGTTTCACCAATGACCAAAAATGTACTTCCCTTGGGACATTGAAGTATTTTGACGTGACAACGTCTCACTACAAGGTTTAATGGGGTACATTTTCAAAAAGTTAAATGTAAAGTGATACACTGTTGTGATCACTGTTAAATGTCACACTTTTAAGTGAGCAACTGTTAATATCAGTACTTTGGGAACTAAGCCATTTCCCAAGTGATTCGCATGAAATTCGGAATGTAGGACTAAAATGCGACTATAAGACTTCTTCCTATGTAAATTTTGGAATACGATCATTATGGTCTGGAATTTAGGGAACAAAGCAATTTCTCAAGTGATTCGCATGAAATTCGGAATGTAGGACTAAGATGCGACTATAAGACTTCTTCCTATGTAAATTCTGGAATATGATCATTATGGTCTGGAATTTCGGGAATAAATCAATTTCTCAAGTGATTCGCATGAAATTCGGAATGTAGGACTAAGATGCGACTATAAGACTTCTTCCTATGTAAATTCTGGAAAATGATCATTATGGTCTGGAATTTTGGGAACAAAGCAATTTCTCAAGTGATTCGCATGAAATTCGGAATGTAGTACTAAGATGCGACTATAAGACTTTTTCCTATGTAAATTCGGGAATATGATCATTATGGTCTGGAATTTCTGGAACAAAGCAATTTCTCAAGTGATTTGCATGAAATTCGGAATGTAGGACTAAGATGCGACTATAAGACTTCTTCCTATGTAAATTCTGGAATATGATCATTATGGTCTGGAATTTCGGAAACAAAGCAATTTCTCAAGAGATTTGCATGAAATTCGGAATGTAGGACTAAGATGCGACTTTAAAACTTATTCCTATGGAAATTCTGGAATATGATCATTATGGTCTGGAATTTCGGGAACAAAGCAATATATAAAGTGATTCGCATGAAATTTGGAATGTAGGACTAAGATGCGGCTTTAAAACTTATTCCTATGGAAATTCTAGAATATGATCATTATGGTCTGGAATTTGGGGAACTAAGCCATTTCCCAAGTGATTCGCATGAAATTCGGAATGTAGGACTAAGATGCGACTATAAGACTTCTTCCTATGTACATTTTTGAATATGATCATTATGGTCTGGAATTTCGGGAACAAAGCAATTTCTCAAGTGATTCGCATGAAATTCGGAATGTAGGACTAAGATGCGACTTTAAAACTTCTACCTATGGAAATTCTGGAATATGATCATTATGGTTTGGAATTTCGGGAACAAAGCAATTTCCCAAGTGATTCGCATGAAATTCGGAATGTAGGACTAAGATGCGACTTTAAAACTTCTTCCTATGGAAATTCTTGAATATGATCATTATGGTCTGGAATTTGGGGAACAAATCAAATTCTCAAGTGATTTGCATGAAATTCGGAATGTAGGACTAAGATGCGACTATTAGACTCCTTCGTATGTAAATTCTGGAATCTAATCATTATGGTCTGGAATTTCGGGAACAAAGCATTTTCTCAAGTGATTCGCATGAAATTCGGAATGTAGGACTAAGATGTGCCTATAAGATTTCTACCTATGGAAATTCTGGAATATGATCATTATTGTCTGGAACTTCTGGAATAAAGTAATTTTTCAAGCGATTCGCATGAAATTCGGAATGTAGGACTAAGATGTGACTAGAGGATTTCTTCCTATGGAAATTCTGGAATATGATCATTATTGTCTGGAATTTCTGGAATAAAGCAATTTTTCAAGCGATTCGCATGAAATTCGGAATGTAGGACTAAGATGCGACTTTAAAACTTATTCCTATGGAAATTCTGTAATATGATCATTATGGTCTGCAATTTCGGGAACAAAGCAATATATTAAGTGATTCGCATGAAATTCGGAATGTAGGACTAAGATGCGACTATAAGACTTCTTCCTATGTAAATTTTTGAATATGATCATTATGGTCTGGAATTTCTGGAACAAAGCAATTTCTCAAGTGATTTGCATGAAATTCGGAATGTAGGACTAAGATGCGACTATAAGACTTCTTCCTATGTAAATTCTGGAATATGATCATTATGGTCTGGAATTTCGGAAACAAAGCAATTTCTCAAGAGATTTGCATGAAATTCGGAATGTAGGACTAAGATGCGACTTTAAAACTTATTCCTATGGAAATTCTGTAATATGATCATTATGGTCTGGAATTTCGGGAACAAAGCAATATATAAAGTGATTCGCATGAAATTTGGAATGTAGGACTAAGATGCGACTTTAAAACTTATTCCTATGGAAATTCTAGAATATGATCATTATGGTCTGGAATTTGGGGAACTAAGCCATTTCCCAAGTGATTCGCATGAAATTCGGAATGTAGGACTAAGATGCGACTATAAGACTTCTTCCTATGTAAATTTTTGAATATGATCATTATGGTCTGGAATTTCGGGAACAAAGCAATTTCTCAAGTGATTCGCATGAAATTCGGAATGTAGGACTAAGATGCGACTTTAAAACTTCTTCCTATGGAAATTCTGGAATATGATCATTATGGTTTGGAATTTCGGGAACAAAGCAATTTCGCAAGTGATTCGCATGAAATTCGGAATGTAGGACTAAGATGCGACTTTAAAACTTCTTCCTATGGAAATTCTTGAATATGATCATTATGGTCTGGAATTTGGGGAACAAATCAAATTCTCAAGTGATTTGCATGAAATTCGGAATGTAGGACTAAGATGCGACTATTAGACTCCTTCGTATGTAAATTCTGGAATCTAATCATTATGGTCTGGAATTTCGGGAACAAAGCATTTTCTCAAGTGATTCGCATGAAATTCGGAATGTAGGACTAAGATGTGCCTATAAGATTTCTACCTATGGAAATTCTGGAATATGATCATTATTGTCTGGAACTTCTGGAATAAAGTAATTTTTCAAGCGATTCGCATGAAATTCGGAATGTAGGACTAAGATGTGACTAGAGGATTTCTTCCTATGGAAATTCTGGAATATGATCATTATTGTCTGGAATTTCTGGAATAAAGCAATTTTTCAAGCGATTCGCATGAAATTGGGAATGTAGGACTAAGATGCGACTTTAAAACTTATTCCTATGGAAATTCTGTAATATGATCATTATGGTCTGCAATTTCGGGAACAAAGCAATATATTAAGTGATTCGCATGAAATTCGGAATGTAGGACTAAGATGCGACTTTAAAACTTCTTCCTATGTAAATTCTGGAATATGATCATTATGGTCTGGAATTTCGGGAACAAAGCAATTTCTCAAGTGATTCGCATGAAATTCGGAATGTAGGACTAAGATGCGACTATAAGACTTCTTCCTATGGAAAATGTGGAATATGATCATTATGGTCTGGAATTTCGGGAACAAATCAATTTCTCAAGTGATTCGCATAAAATTCGGAATGCAGGACTAAGATGCGACTATAAGACCTCTTCCTATGTAAATTCTGGAATATGATCATTATTGTCTCGAATTTCGGGAACAAATCAATTAATTAAGTGATTCGCATGAAATTCAGATTGTAGGACTAAGATGCGACTATAAGACTTCTTCCTATGTAAATTCTGGAATATGATCATTATGGTCTGGAATTTCGGGAACAAATCAATTTCTCAAGTGATTCGCATGAAATTCGGAATGTAGTACTAAGATGCGACTATAAGACTTCTTCCTATGTAAATTCTTGAATATGATCATTATGGTCTGGAATTTCTGGAACAAAGCAATTTCTCAAGTGATTCGCATGAAATTCGGAATGTAGGACTAAGATGTGCCTATAAGATTTCTTCCTATGGAAATTCTGGAATATGATCATTATTGTCTGGAACTTCTGGAATAAAGCAATTTTTCAAGCGATTCGCATGAAATTCGGAATGTAGGACTAAGATGTGACTAGAAGATTTCTTCATATGGAAATTCTGGAATATGATCATTATTGTCTGGAATTTCGGGAACAAATCAATTTTTCAATCGATTCGCATGAAATTCGGAATGTAGGACTAAGTAGTGACTATAAAATTTCTTCCTATGGAAATTCTGTAATATGATCATTATGGTCTGCAATTTCGGGAACAAAGCAATATATTAAGTGATTCGCATGAAATTCGGAATGTAGGACTAAGATGCGACTTTAAAACTTCTTCCTATGTAAATTCTGGAATATGATCATTATGGTCTGGAATTTCGGGAACAAAGCAATTTCTCAAGTGATTCGCATGAAATTCGGAATGTAGGACTTAGATGCGACTCTAAGACTTCTTCCTATGTAAATCCTAGAATATGATCATTATGGTCTGGAATTTCGGGAACAAATCAATTTCTCAAGTGATTCGCATGAAATTCGGAATGTAGGACTAAGATGCGACTATAACACTTCTTTCTATGTAAATTCTGGAATGTGATCATTATGGTCTGGAATTTCGGGAACAAATCAATTTCTCAAGTGATTCGCATGAAATTCGGAATGCAGGACTAAGATGCGACTATAAGACTTTTTCCTATGGAAATTCTGGAATATGATCATTATGGTCTGGAATTTCGGTAACAAAGCAATATATTAAGTGATTCGCATGAAATTCGGAATGTTGGACTAAGATTCGACTTTAAAACTTCTTCCTATGGAAATTCTGGAATATGATCATTATGGTTTGGAATTTCGGGTACAAAGCAATTTCTCAAGTGATTCGCATGAAATTCGGAATGTAGGACTAAGATGCGACTATAAGACTTCTTCCTATGTAAATTCTGGAATATGATCATTATGGTCTGGAATTTCGGGAACAAAGCAATTTCTCAAGTGATTCGCATGAAATTCGGAATGTAGGACTAAGATGCGACTTTAAAACTTCTTCCTATGGAAATTCTTGAATATGATCATTATGGTCTGGAATTTGGGAAACAAATCAAATTCTCAAGTGATTTGCATGAAATTCGGAATGTAGGACTAAGATGCGACTATAAGACTTCTTCCTATGGAAATTCTTGAATATGATCATTATGGTCTGGAATTTCGGGAACAAAGCAATTTCTCAAGTGATTCGCATGAAATTCGGAATGTAGGACTAAGATGCGACTTTAAAACTTCTTCCTATGGAAATTCTTGAATATGATCATTATGGTCTGGAATTTGGGAAACAAAGCAATTTCTCAAGTGATTCGCATGAAATTTGGAATGTAGGACTAAGATGTGCCTATAAGATTTCTTCCTATGGAAATTCTGGAATATGATCATTATTGTCTGGAACTTCTGGAATAAAGCAATTTTTCAAGCGATTCGCATGAAATTCGGAATGTAGGACTAAGATGTGACTAGAAGATTTCTTCCTATGGAAATTCTGGAATATGATCATTATTGTCTGGAATTTCTGGAATAAGGCAATTTTTCAAGCGACTCGCATGAAATTCGGAATGTAGGACTAAGATGTGACTATAAGATTTCTTCCTATGGAAATTCTGGAATATGATCATTATGGTCTGGAATTTCGGGAACAAAGCAATTTCTCAAGTGATTCGCATGAAATTCGGAATGTAGGACTAAGATGCGACTGTAAAACTTCTTCCTATGGAAATTCTGGAATATGATCATTATGGTCTGGAATTTCGGGAACAAAGCAATTTCTCAAGTGATTCGCATGAAATTCGGAATGTAGGACTAAGATGCGACTTTAAAACTTCTTCCTATGGAAATTCTGGAATATGATCATTATGGTCTGGAATTTGGGGAACTAAGCCATTTCCCAAGTGATTCGCATTGTAGGACTAAGATGCGAAACATAAGACTTCTTCCTATGTAAATTTTGGAATATGATCATTATGGTCTGGAATTTCGGGACAAAGCAATTTCTCAAGTGATTCGCATGAAATTCGGAATGTAGGACTAAGATGCGACTTTAAAACTTATTCCTATGGAAATTCTAGAATATGATCATTATGGTCTGGAATTTGGGGAACTAAGCCATTTCCCAAGTGATTCGCATGAAATTCGGAATGTAGGACTAAGATGCGACTATAAGTCTTCTTCCTATGTAAATTTTTGAATATGATCATTATGGTCTGGAATTTCGGGAACAAAGCAATTTCTCAAGTGATTCGCATGAAATTCGGAATGTAGGACTAAGATGCGACTTTAAAACTTCTTCCTATGGAAATTCTGGAATATGATCATTATGGTTTGGAATTTCGGGAACAAAGCAATTTCCCAAGTGATTCGCATGAAATTCGGAATGTAGGACTAAGATGCGACTTTAAAACTTCTTTCTATGGAAATTCTTGAATATGATCATTATGGTCTGGAATTTGGGGAACAAATCAAATTCTCAAGTGATTTGCATGAAATTCGGAATGTAGAACTAAGATGCGACTATTAGACTCCCTCCTATGTAAATTCTGGAATCTAATCATTATGGTCTGGAATTTCGGGAACAAAGCATTTTCTCAAGTGATTCGCATGAAATTCGGTATGTAGGACTAAGATGTGCCTATAAGATTTCTTCCTATGGAAATTCTAGAATATGATCATTATTGTCTGGAACTTCTGGAATAAAGTAATTTTTCAAGCGATTCGCATGAAATTCGGAATATAGGACTAAGATGTGACTAGAAGATTTCTTCCTATGGAAATTCTGGAATATGATCATTATTGTCTGGAATTTCTGGAATAAAGCAATTTTTCAAGCGATTCGCATGAAATTCGGAATGTAGGACTAAGATGCGACTTTAAAACTTATTCCTATGGAAATTCTGGAATATGATCATTATGGTCTGGAATTTCGGGAACAAAGCAATATATTAAGTGATTCGCATGAAATTCGGAATGTAGGACTAAGATGCGACTTTAAAACTTCTTCCTATGTAAATTCTGGAATATGATCATTATGGTCTGGAATTTCGGGAACAAAGCAATTTCTCAAGTGATTCGCATGAAATTCGGAATGTAGGACTAAGATGCGACTATAAGACTTCTTCCTATGGAAAATATGGAATATGATCATTATGGTCTGGAATTTCGGGAACAAATCAATTTCTCAAGTGATTCGCATAAAATTCGGAATGTAGGACTAAGATGCGACTATAAGACCTCTTCCTATGTAAATTCTGGAATATGATCATTATTGTCTCGAATTTCGGGAACAAATCAATTAATCAAGTGATTCGCATGAAATTCAGATTGTAGGACTAAGATGCGACTATAAGACTTCTTCCTATGTAAATTCTGGAATATGATCATTATGGTCTGGAATTTCTGGAATAAAGCAATTTCTCAAGTGATTCGCATGAAATTCGGAATGTAGGACTAAGATGTGACTATAAGACTTCTTCCTATGTAAATTCTGGAATATGATCATTACGGTCTGGAATTTCGGAAACAAAGCAATTTCTCAAGTGATTCGCATGAAATTCGGAATGTAGGACTAAGATGCGACTATAAGACTTCTTCCTATGCAAATTCTGGAATAGGATCATTATG
This sequence comes from Nephrocerus scutellatus, assembly GCA_947095585.1. Lineage (NCBI taxonomy): Eukaryota > Metazoa > Arthropoda > Insecta > Diptera > Pipunculidae > Nephrocerus > Nephrocerus scutellatus. Next base: position 72,839,893 of record OX352763.1, read on the forward strand.
GTCTAGAATTTCGGGAACAAATCAATTTCTCAAGTGATTCGCATGAAATTCGGAATGTGGGACTAAGATGCGACTATAAGACTTCTTCCTATGTAAATTCTGGAATATGATTATTATGGTCTGGAATTTCGGGAACAAATCAATTTCTCAAGTGATTCGCATGAAATTCGGAATGTAGGACTAAGATGCGAATATACGACTTCTTCCTATGTTAATCCTAGAATATGATCATTATGGTCTGGATTTTCGGGAACAAATCAATTTCTCAAGTGATTCGCATGAAATTCGGAATGTAGGACTAAGATGCGACTATAAGACCTCTTCCTATGTAAATTCTGGAATATGATCATTATTGTCTGGAATTTCGGGAACAAATCAATTTATCAAGTGATTCGCATGAAATTCAGATTGTAGGACTAAGATGCGACTATAAGACTTCTTCCTATGTAAATTCTGGAATATGATCATTATGGTCTGGAATTTCGGGAACAAAGCAATTTCTCAAGTGATTCGCATGAAATTCGGAATGTAGGACTAAGATGCGACTCTAAGACTTCTTCCTATGTAAATCCTAGAATATGATCATTATGGTCTGGAATTTCGGGAACAAATCAATTTCTCAAGTGATTCGCATGAAATTCGGAATGTAGGACTAAGATGCGACTATAACACTTCTTTCTATGTAAATTCTTGAATATGATCATTATGGTCTGGAATTTGGGGAACAAATCAAATTCTCAAGTGATTTGCATGAAATTCGGAATGTAGAACTAAGATGCGACTATTAGACTCCCTCCTATGTAAATTCTGGAATCTAATCATTATGGTCTGGAATTTCGGGAACAAAGCATTTTCTCAAGTGATTCGCATGAAATTCGGTATGTAGGACTAAGATGTGCCTATAAGATTTCTTCCTATGGAAATTCTGGAATATGATCATTATTGTCTGGAACTTCTGGAATAAAGTAATTTTTCAAGCGATTCGCATGAAATTCGGAATATAGGACTACGATGTGACTAGAAGATTTCTTCCTATGGAAATTCTGGAATATGATCATTATTGTCTGGAATTTCTGGAATAAAGCAATTTTTCAAGCGATTCGCATGAACTTCGGAATGTAGGACTAAGATGCGACTTTAAAAATTATTCCTATGGAAATTCTGGAATATGATCATTATGGTCTGGAATTTCGGGAACAAAGCAATATATTAAGTGATTCGCATGAAATTCGGAATGTAGGACTAAGATGCGACTTTAAAACTTCTTCCTATGTAAATTCTGGAATATGATCATTATGGTCTGGAATTTCGGGAACAAAGCAATTTCTCAAGTGATTCGCATGAAATTCGGAATGTAGGACTAAGATGCGACTATAAGACTTCTTCCTATGGAAAATATGGAATATGATCATTATGGTCTGGAATTTCGGGAACAAATCAATTTCTCAAGTGATTCGCATAAAATTCGGAATGTAGGACTAAGATGCGACTATAAGACCTCTTCCTATGTAAATTCTGGAATATGATCATTATTGTCTCGAATTTCGGGAACAAATCAATTAATAAAGTGATTCGCATGAAATTCAGATTGTAGGACTAAGATGCGACTATAAGACTTCTTCCTATGTAAATTCTGGAATATGATCATTATGGTCTGGAATTTCTGGAATAAAGCAATTTCTCAAGTGATTCGCATGAAATTCGGAATGTAGGACTAAGATGCGACTATAAGACTTCTTCCTATGTAAATTCTGGAATATGATCATTACGGTCTGGAATTTCGGAAACAAAGCAATTTCTCAAGTGATTCGCATGAAATTCGGAATGTAGGACTAAGATGCGACTATAAGACTTCTTCCTATGCAAATTCTGGAATAGGATCATTATGGTCTAGAATTTCGGGAACAAATCAATTTCTCAAGTGATTCGCATGAAATTCGGAATGTGGGACTAAGATGCGACTATAAGACTTCTTCCTATGTAAATTCTGGAATATGATTATTATGGTCTGGAATTTCGGGAACAAATCAATTTCTCAAGTGATTCGCATGAAATTCGGAATGTAGGACTAAGATGCGAATATACGACTTCTTCCTATGTTAATCCTAGAATATGATCATTATGGTCTGGATTTTCGGGAACAAATCAATTTCTCAAGTGATTCGCATGAAATTCGGAATGTAGGACTAAGATGCGACTATAAGACCTCTTCCTATGTAAATTCTGGAATATGATCATTATTGTCTGGAATTTCGGGAACAAATCAATTTATCAAGTGATTCGCATGAAATTCAGATTGTAGGACTAAGATGCGACTATAAGACTTCTTCCTATGTAAATTCTGGAATATGATCATTATGGTCTGGAATTTCGGGAACAAAGCAATTTCTCAAGTGATTCGCATGAAATTCGGAATGTAGGACTAAGATGCGACTCTAAGACTTCTTCCTATGTAAATCCTAGAATATGATCATTATGGTCTGGAATTTCGGGAACAAATCAATTTCTCAAGTGATTCGCATGAAATTCGGAATGTAGGACTAAGATGCGACTATAACACTTCTTTCTATGTAAATTCTTGAATATGATCATTATGGTCTGGAATTTGGGGAACAAATCAAATTCTCAAGTGATTTGCATGAAATTCGGAATGTAGAACTAAGATGCGACTATTAGACTCCCTCCTATGTAAATTCTGGAATCTAATCATTATGGTCTGGAATTTCGGGAACAAAGCATTTTCTCAAGTGATTCGCATGAAATTCGGTATGTAGGACTAAGATGTGCTTATAAGATTTCTTCCTATGGAAATTCTGGAATATGATCATTATTGTCTGGAACTTCTGGAATAAAGTAATTTTTCAAGCGATTCGCATGAAATTCGGAATATAGGACTACGATGTGACTAGAAGATTTCTTCCTATGGAAATTCTGGAATATGATCATTATTGTCTGGAATTTCTGGAATAAAGCAATTTTTCAAGCGATTCGCATGAACTTCGGAATGTAGGACTAAGATGCGACTTTAAAAATTATTCCTATGGAAATTCTGGAATATGATCATTATGGTCTGGAATTTCGGGAACAAAGCAATATATTAAGTGATTCGCATGAAATTCGGAATGTAGGACTAAGATGCGACTTTAAAACTTCTTCCTATGTAAATTCTGGAATATGATCATTATGGTCTGGAATTTCGGGAACAAAGCAATTTCTCAAGTGATTCGCATGAAATTCGGAATGTAGGACTAAGATGCGACTATAAGACTTCTTCCTATGGAAAATATGGAATATGATCATTATGGTCTGGAATTTCGGGAACAAATCAATTTCTCAAGTGATTCGCATAAAATTCGGAATGTAGGACTAAGATGCGACTATAAGACCTCTTCCTATGTAAATTCTGGAATATGATCATTATTGTCTCGAATTTCGGGAACAAATCAATTAATAAAGTGATTCGCATGAAATTCAGATTGTAGGACTAAGATGCGACTATAAGACTTCTTCCTATGTAAATTCTGGAATATGATCATTATGGTCTGGAATTTCTGGAATAAAGCAATATATTAAGTGATTCGCATGAAATTCGGAATGTAGGACTAAGATGCGACTATAAGACTTCTTCCTATGTAAATTCTGGAATATGATCATTACGGTCTGGAATTTCGGAAACAAAGCAATTTCTCAAGTGATTCGCATGAAATTCGGAATGTAGGACTAAGATGCGACTATAAGACTTCTTCCTATGCAAATTCTGGAATAGGATCATTATGGTCTAGAATTTCGGGAACAAATCAATTTCTCAAGTGATTCGCATGAAATTCGGAATGTGGGACTAAGATGCGACTATAAGACTTCTTCCTATGTAAATTCTGGAATATGATTATTATGGTCTGGAATTTCGGGAACAAATCAATTTCTCAAGTGATTCGCATGAAATTCGGAATGTAGGACTAAGATGAGAATATACGACTTCTTCCTATGTTAATCCTAGAATATGATCATTATGGTTTGGATTTTCGGGAACAAATCAATTTCTCAAGTGATTCGCATGAAATTTGGAATGTAGGACTACGATGCGACTATAAGACTGTGGCGACATCAACGCGTACAAGCGCTTCGAAACAACGCACAAACTGTGTTCACCCCTTGATTAAATTAATTCGTTCATTCGCCACTGGGAAAAGAAAGAAAAAATAATACTCCATTTTGAACTGTCATGACATTATGAAGAAAAAGACGAAAAGCGAGACACGCAACAATTAAGGTTATAAATTCAACTTTGTTATCAATTTCATTTGATTTAAATAAAATTAAATAAAAATAATAATTAAATCGAAATATCCAAATAATCAACAAAGTGTTTGTAATCGTTAAAGTTAATTGGATCGAAATTGTACGATCAAATCCTTAAATATTCGTACCGTCAAACACGCGGTTATATATATATATATATTGTGATTTGGTGTTCCAGTGGAGACGACGTATTTGGTTCGTGGAATAACTGGGCCCATAACCACAATCTGGTGACCCCGACGTGATCACAATTTAATTTCGGTCAAGAAGTGCTAAAATTATTCCGCCTAATTTCTTCGGGAATACAAAGTTCGAGGACAACATAACCTCCAAAAAACCGCATGGTCAATATCATAGTAGTCCAGCGCGCACTGTTCTACAAAACCGTTCAACAAAATGAGTGACAACGAAACGGACGTTCAAGATAAAAAGAAAGTAAACAACGACGGACAGTATACAACTAATATATACAAGCTGTCAGTAAAACATTCCGTGTTCAACCGAGACGACCCGGAAATATGGTTTATGCAACTGGAAGCCCAGTTCCAAATATGCGGAATATCGGTCGACCAAACAAAGTATGGCTACCTAGTGGCCGCACTCGATCTGGAAACCACCAAGTGCGTACGCGAACTATTGCTCAACCCACCGAAGGATGATAAATATGCTTCACTAAAGGCGGCAATAAAGGATAGACTGTGCGACTCCAACAGGATGAAACTAAACCGACTGCTCTCCGGTTTACAACTCGGTGACAAAAAACCGTCACAATTACTACGAGAAATGCAGGCATTGGCTGCAGACCAAATCACTGAGGCAGTATTACGCAACTTATGGCTACAACGACTACCGAATCATGTCCAAGAAATACTATCATGCATGGACGAATGTGAATTAGTAAAGCTCGCAGCATCGGCGGATAAAATTGTCGAAATAAATAGTCCATTGGCTATATACAACGTTGCCAAAACATCATCTTCACCCAACATGGATAATTCAGAGCAGTTAATCTTAGCGCGGATTGACGCCCTAACGAAACGCTTCGATCAATTTAGCAATAACGATCGTAAGGCTCGGGACATACAACGAAAATCATCTGGCGAAAATACACGTTCGCGCAGCAAGACACGATCCGAATCTCAAATTAGGAAATTTCCGACCTGCTGGTATCACGCTAAATATGGGGACAACGCCAAACATTGTGCGAAACCTTGCATGTACCACAAGGGCAAGGCCGCCGACGCTTCGGAAAACCAGTAGGCACCTCACTACATGCGGCGAGTGAGGGCAGCCCTTCAAACAGCCGCCTAATAGTTGTTGATTCAACAACAAAACAACAATTCCTCATAGACACTGGTGCTGAGATTTCCGTCATACCACCAACCCAGCGAGAAGAACTCATCAAATCGGATTTAAAATTATTTGCTGCCAACTCCTCATCCATAGATACATTTGGTACAAAGAACCTAACTTTGAATTTAGGGTTACGACGACCGTTCGTCTGGAAATTCGTGATCGCCAACGTCGACAGATGCATCATCGGGGCAGATTTTCTGTTGCATTACGGCTTGCTAGTGGATGTTAAAAACAAAAAGATGATCGACCCGTTGACTTCCTTATCAGTCTCTGGAATTTCAATCGCATTACCGTCCTACCAATTAACCGTCGTTAAGTTGGATGGAATCAATCCACAAATCCAAAACCTGATACAGGGGTTCAAGGCAGTATTTCACGAAACACCGTCGCTCAATACAGTAAAACATAGCGTCACCCACAAGATTGAGACTGAGGGACAACCATGTTCTGCGAAAGTCCGACGTCTTAATACGGAGAAAATGCAGATCGCCAGGAAGGAAATCGATCACTGGTTAAACCAAGGAGTATGTCGAGTGTCGAAGAGTAATTGGGCCAGTCCCATCCACATCGCTAAGAAAAAAGACGGTAGTTGGAGACTCTGCGGAGATTACCGCGGATTAAACCAGAAGACGAAGCCCGATCGGTATCCAATACCATTCGTCACAGACTTCAATCATCAACTCGAAGGATGTAGTATATTTTCAAAAATTGACCTCGTACGGGCGTATCACCAGATACCAATCGACGAAGCGGACATCGAAAAAACAGCTATCTGTACACCATTCGGATTGTTCGAGTTCCCGCGCATGACGTTCGGGTTACGGAACGCCGCTCAAACGTTCCAACGGCTGATACATTCCATTTTTCGCGATGACAAGTTCATATTTCCGTACATCGATGACATCTTGGTAGCATCCAACAACCTAGAGCAACACGTACAACACCTGAAGATTGCATTTCAACGGCTACAGGACGCCGGCCTGGTGGTAAACATAAATAAATGTGTCTTCGGCGCAGAACAAATCAGCTTCCTAGGCTTTGACATCTCAGCCACCGGCATCAAACCAACTCAAGCTAGAGTGGAAGTAATAGTAAACTTCACACGGCCAACCACAACCAAAGGTATACAACGATTTTTAGGCATGATGAATTATTACCGCATATTCCTTCCAAATGCGGCTCAAGAACAAGCAATACTATACGAGTTCATTAAGGGACGGAAGAAAAATGATAACAGGGAAATAATCTGGCATGACGAAGCAGATCAGGCATTCAAACGATGCAAAGTACGACTAGCTGAAGCAGTCCAGCTTGCTCATCCGTCGGCTTTCCACAAACTGGCTATAATGGTCGATGCATCTAACCAATCAATCGGAGCGGTAGTACAACAATATGTATCAGGGAGCTGGCAACCACTAAGCTTCTTCTCTCGAAAACTAACTGGTGCAGAACAAAATTACAGCACATATGACAGAGAGTTGCTGGCTGCGTACGCCGCCATTAAGCATTTCAAACATTTTATCGATGGTCGAGAATTCGTACTATACACCGATCATAAACCAATCACATATGCGCTAACACAAAATCTAGACAAAGCATCGCCACGCCAACGCAGACATTTGGATTTAATCGCGCAGTACACGACAAATATACAACACATCTCCGGCAAGGACAATGTTGTGGCGGACGCTCTGTCACGTGTCGACGCTTTAACAATACCAGCCAACATAGACTTTTCACTCATGGCCGATGAACAGAACGAGGATGACGAACTCAAAACATTAATCGAGAACAACAAAAGCCTAAAATTCCATAGAATGCCAGTCTTCGGAACGGACAAATTCTTATTCTGCGACGTGTCAACAAGTACTCCAAGGCCATATGTTCCAGCAAAATTTCGACGCCAGGTATTCGAAACGTACCACAACGTGGCTCATCCGGGAGTTCGAAGCACAACCAAGCTTATCCGAAAAAAATTCATTTGGCCAGCACTTAACGTTAATGCGCGGCAATGGGCGAAATCATGCATTAAGTGCCAAAAGTGCAAAATTTCAAGGCACGTTAAAAGTCAATGCGGCAACTTTCCAGTTGTCAGCAATCGCTTTGCAGAAATTCATATCGATATCGTGGGACCCTTAGAACCGTCCGAAAATCAACGGTACTGTCCGACAATCATAGATCGTTTCACTCGGTGGCCGGAAGCCACGCCGATCCCGGATATAAAGGCAGAAACAGTAGCCAACACGCTGTTGATAACATGGATCAGTCGATTCGGAGTACCTTCCGTTATCGTTTCCGACAGAGGAGCTCAGTTCGAGTCCGAGTTATTCAACAGTCTGGCTAATTTAATAGGATTCCAACGTAAACGTACGACATCTTACAATCCTGCATGCAACGGCATGGTCGAGAGATGGCACCGCAGTCTAAAAGCAGCAATAATGTGTGTCAACAATCAGCAATGGACCAAGACGCTACCATTGGTGCTACTAGGCTTGAGAACTGCATTCCGCGACGACTTCGAGGCTTCATCAGCCGAATTAGTGTACGGCGAGAGTTTACGTCTGCCAGGAGACATGATGCAATCAACATCATTCACGACACAAAGCCAAGTCATCAATCAAATTCGGAATTACTTTAAAGCCGTGCAGCCATCACCACCAGCCAGACATACAAAAAAAACGGATATTTTCGTTTTCAAGGACCTCAAGAACTGCTCACATGTTCTAATTCGTACCGACGCGGTGCGTAAAGCACTGCAACCTCCGTATGAAGGTCCGTACCGTGTAGTCCATCGAGCGGAAAAATATTACACCGTAATGGTAAAAGGTGTTGAATCCAATGTGTCAATAAATCGGTTGAAACCCTGTTTTATCGAGAACGAAGAACCAAATAACCAGGGAAATAACGACCAACCGAGTAACCAGACTTCAAATGAAATCACCAACACTGCAAATCAACCGATACCGGTAACGAAGACATCATCCAACCCAACAGTTAAAAATGGCAGTAGTCACGTTAAAAAAACAGTAACATTTAATCTGGACCACTCAGCCACCGGAGCAACAACAACGTCAAGTCGATCAGGGCGCACCATTAGAAAACCTCCACGCTTTAATTAATCGCTCCCTGCGTTCGCTAGGGGTGGGGTAGTGTGGCGACATCAACGCGTACAAGCGCTTCGAAACAACGCACAAACTGTGTTCACCCCTTGATTAAATTAATTCGTTCATTCGCCACTGGGAAAAGAAAGAAAAAATAATACTCCATTTTGAACTGTCATGACATTATGAAGAAAAAGACGAAAAGCGAGACACGCAACAATTAAGGTTATAAATTCAACTTTGTTATCAATTTCATTTGATTTAAATAAAATTAAATAAAAATAATAATTAAATCGAAATATCCAAATAATCAACAAAGTGTTTGTAATCGTTAAAGTTAATTGGATCGAAATTGTACGATCAAATCCTTAAATATTCGTACCGTCAAACACGCGGTTATATATATATATATATATTGTGATTTGGTGTTCCAGTGGAGACGACGTATTTGGTTCGTGGAATAACTGGGCCCATAACCACAAGACCTCTTCCTATGTAAATTCTGGAATATGATCATTATTGTCTGGAATTTCGGGAACAAATCCATTTATCAAGTGATTCGCATGAAATTCAGATTGTAGGACTAAGATGCGACTATAAGACTTCTTCCTATGTAAATTCTGGAATATGATCATTATGGTCTGGAATTTCGGGAACAAAGCAATATCTCAAGTGATTCGCATGAAATTCGGAATGTAGGACTAAGATGCGACTCTAAGACTTCTTCCTATGTAAATCCTAGAATATGATCATTATGGTCTGGAATTTCGGGAACAAATCAATTTCTCAAGTGATTCGCATGAAATTCGGAATGTAGGACTAAGATGCGACTATAACACTTCTTTCTATGTAAATTCTGGAATGTGATCATTATGGTCTGGAATTTCGGGAACAAATCAATTTCTCAAGTGATTCGCATGAAATTCGGAATGTAGGACTAAGATGCGACTCTAAGACTTCTTCCTATGTAAATCCTAGAATATGATCATTATGGTCTGGAATTTCGGGAACAAATCAATTTCTCAAGTGATTCGCATGAAATTCGGAATGCAGGACTAAGATGCGACTATAAGACTTTTTCCTATGGAAATTCTGGAATATGATCATTATGGTCTGGAATTTCGGTAACAAAGCAATATATTAAGTGATTCGCATGAAATTCGGAATGTTGGACTAAGATGCGACTTTAAAACTTCTTCCTATGGAAATTCTGGAATATGATCATTATGGTTTGGAATTTTGGGTACAAAGCAATTTCCCAAGTGATTCGCATGAAATTCGGAATGTAGGACTAAGATGCGATTATAAGACTTCTTCCTATGTAAATTCTGGAATATGATCATTATGGTCTGGAATTTCGGGAACAAAGCAATTTCCCAAGTGATTCGCATGAAATTCGGAATGTAGGACTAAGATGCGACTTTAAAACTTCTTCCTATGGAAATTCTTGAATATGATCATTATGGTCTGGAATTTGGGGAACAAATCAAATTCTCAAGTGATTTGCATGAAATTCGGAATGTAGGACTAAGATGCGACTATAAGACTTCTTCCTATGGAAATTCTGGAATATGATCATTATTGTCTGGAATTTCGGGAACAAATCAATTTTTCAAGCGATTCGCATGAAATTCGGAATGTAGGACTAAGTAGTGACTATAAAATTTCTTCCTATGGAAATTCTGGAATATGATCATTATTGTCTGGAATTTCTGGAATAAGGCAATTTTTCAAGCGACTCGCATGAAATTCGGAATGTAGGACTAAGATGTGACTATAAGATTTCTTCCTATGGAAATTTTGGAATATGATCATTATGGTCTGGAATTTCGGGAACAAAGCAATTTCTCAAGTGATTCGCATGAAATTCGGAATGTAGGACTAAGATGCGACTGTAAAACTTCTTCCTATGGAAATTCTGGAATATGATCATTATGGTCTGGAATTTCGGGAACAAAGCATATTCTCAAGTGATTCGCATGAAATTCGGAATGTAGGACTAAGATGCGACTTAAAACTTCTTCCTATGGAAATTCTGGAATATGATCATTATGGTCTGGAATTTGGGGAACCAAGCCATTTCCCAAGTGATTCGCATGAAATTCGGAATGTAGGACTAAGATGCGAAACATAAGACTTCTTCCTATGTAAATTTTGGAATATGATCATTATGGTCTGGAATTTCGGGAACAAAGCAATTTCTCAAGTGATTCGCATGAAATTCGGAATGTAGGACTAAGATGCGACTTTAAAAACTTATTCCTATGGAAATTCTGGAATATGATCATTATGGTCTGGAATTTGGGGAACTAAGCCATTTCCCAAATGATTCGCATGAAATTCGGAATGTAGGACTAAGATGCGACTATATGACTTCTTCCTATGTAAATTTTTGAATATGATCATTATGGTCTGGAATTTTGGGAACAAAGCCATTTCTCAAGTGATTCGCATGAAATTCGGAATGTAGGACTAAGATGCGACTTTAAAACTTCTTCCTATGAAAATTCTGGAATATGATCATTATGGTTTGGAATTTCGGGAACAAAGCAATTTCTCAAGTGATTCGCATGAAATTCGGAATGTAGGACTAAGATGCGACTATAAGACTTCTTCCTATGCAAATTCTGGAATATGATCATTATGGTCTAGAATTTCGGGAACAAATCAATTTCTCAAGTGATTCGCATGAAATTCGGAATGTGGGACTAAGATGCGACTATAAGACTTCTTCCTATGTAAATTCTGGAATATGATCATTATGGTCTGGAATTTCGGGAACAAATCAATTTCTCAAGTGATTCGCATGAAATTCGGAATGTAGGACTAAGATGCGACTATAAGACTTCTTCCTATGTTAATCCTAGAATATGATCATTATGGTCTGGATTTTCGGGAACAAATCAATTTCTCAAGTGATTCACATGAAATTCGGAATGTTGGACTAAGATGCGACTTTAAAACTTCTTCCTATGGAAATTCTGGAAAATGATCATTATGGTTTGGAATTTCGGGTACAAAGCAATTTCTCAAGTGATTCGCATGAAATTCGGAATGTAGGACTAAGATGCGACTATAAGACTTCTTCCTATGTAAATTCTGGAATATGATCATTATGGTCTGGAATTTCGGGAACAAAGCAATTTCCCAAGTGATTCGCATGAAATTCGGAATGTAGGACTAAGATGCGACTTTAAAACTTCTTCCTATGGAAATTCTTGAATATGATCATTATGGTCTGGAATTTGGGGAACAAATCAAGTTCTCAAGTGATTTGCATGAAATTCGGAATGTAGGACTAAGATGCGACTATAAGACTTCTTCCTATGGAAATTCTGGAATATGATCATTATTGTCTGGAATTTCGGGAACAAATCAATTTTTCAAGCGATTCGCATGAAATTCGGAATGTAGGACTAAGTAGTGACTATAAAATTTCTTCCTATGGAAATTCTGGAATATGATCATTATTGTCTGGAATTTCTGGAATAAGGCAATTTTTCAAGCGACTCGCATGAAATTCGGAATGTAGGACTAAGATGTGACTATAAGATTTCTTCCTATGGAAATTCTGGAATATGATCATTATGGTCTGGAATTTCGGGAACAAAGCAATTTCTTAAGTGATTCGCATGAAATTCGGAATGTAGGACTAAGATGCGACTGTAAAACTTCTTCCTATGGAAATTCTGGAATATGATCATTATGGTCTGGAATTTCGGGAACAAAGCATATTCTCAAGTGATTCGCATGAAATTCGGAATGTAGGACTAAGATGCGAAACATAAGACTTCTTCCTATGTAAATATTGGAATATGATCATTATGGTCTGGAATTTGGGGAACTAAGCCATTTCCCAAGTGATTCGCATGAAATTCGGAATGTAGGACTAAGATGCGAAACATAAGACTTCTTCCTATGTAAATTTTGGAATATGATCATTATGGTCTGGAATTTCGGGAACAAAGCAATTTCTCAATTGATTCGCATGAAATTCGGAATGTAGGACTAAGATGCGACTGTAAAACTTCTTCCTATGGAAATTCTGGAATATGATCATTATGGTCTGGAATTTCGGGAACAAAGCATATTCTCAAGTGATTCGCATGAAATTCGGAATGTAGGACTAAGATGCGACTTTAAAACTTCTTTCTATGGAAATTCTGGAATATGATCATTATGGTCTGGAATTTGGGGAACTAAGCCATTTCCCAAGTGATTCGCATGAAATTCGGAATGTAGGACTTAGATGCGAAACATAAGACTTCTTCCTATGTAAATTCTGGAATATGATCATTATGGTCTGGAATTTCGGGAACAAAGCAATTTCTCAAGTGATTCGCATGAAATTCGGAATGTAGGACTAAGATGCGACTATAAGACTTCTTCCTATGGAAAATATGGAATATGATCATTATGGTCTGGAATTTCGGGAACAAATCAATTTCTCAAGTGATTCGCATAAAATTCGGAATGTAGGACTAAGATGCGATTATAAGACCTCTTCCTATGTAAATTCTGGAATATGATCATTATTGTCTCGAAATTCGGGAACAAATCAATTAATCAAGTGATTCGCATGAAATTCAGATTGTAGGACTAAGATGCGACTATAAGACTTCTTCCTATGTAAATTCTGGAATATGATCATTATGGTCTGGAATTTCTGGAATAAAGCAATTTCTCAAGTGATTCGCATGAAATTCGGAATGTAGGACTAAGATGCGACTATAAGACTTCTTCCTATGTAAATTCTGGAATATGATCATTATGGTCTGGAATTTCTGGAATAAAGCAATTTCTCAAGTGATTCGCATGAAATTCGGAATGTAGGACTAAGATGCGACTATAAGACTTCTTCCTATGTAAATTCTGGAATAGGACTATAAGACCTCTTCCTATGTAAATTCTGGAATATGATCATTATTGTCTCGAATTTCGGGAACAAATCAATTAATCAAGTGATTCGCATGAAATTCAGATTGTAGGACTAAGATGCGACTATAAGACTTCTTCCTATGTAAATTCTGGAATATGATCATTATTGTCTGGAATTTCTGGAATAAGGCAATTTTTCAAGCGACTCGCATGAAATTCGGAATGTAGGACTAAGATGTGACTTTAAAACTTCTTCCTATGGAAATTCTGGAAAATGATCATTATGGTTTGGAATTTCGGGTACAAACCAATTTCTCAAGTGATTCGCATGAAATTCGGAATGTAGGACTAAGATGCGACTATAAGACTTCTTCCTATGTAAATTCTGGAATATGATCATTATGGTCTGGAATTTCGGGAACAAAGCAATTTCTCAATTGATTCGCATGAAATTCGGAATGTAGGACTAAGATGCGACTGTAAAACTTCTTCCTATGGAAATTCTGGAATATGATCATTATGGTCTGGAATTTCGGGAACAAAGCATATTCTCAAGTGATTCGCATGAAATTCGGAATGTAGGACTAAGATGCGACTTTAAAACTTCTTTCTATGGAAATTCTGGAATATGATCATTATGGTCTGGAATTTGGGGAACTAAGCCATTTCCCAAGTGATTCGCATGAAATTCGGAATGTAGGACTAAGATGCGAAACATAAGACTTCTTCCTATGTAAATTCTGGAATATGATCATTATGGATCATTATGCAATTTCTCAAGTGATTCGCATGAAATTCGGAATGTAGGACTAAGATGCGACTATAAGACTTCTTCCTATGGAAAATATGGAATATGATCATTATGGTCTGGAATTTCGGGAACAAATCAATTTCTCAAGTGATTCGCATAAAATTCGGAATGTAGGACTAAGATGCGATTATAAGACCTCTTCCTATGTAAATTCTGGAATATGATCATTATTGTCTCGAAATTCGGGAACAAATCAATTAATCAAGTGATTCGCATGAAATTCAGATTGTAGGACTAAGATGCGACTATAAGACTTCTTCCTATGTAAATTCTGGAATATGATCATTATGGTCTGGAATTTCTGGAATAAAGCAATTTCTCAAGTGATTCGCATGAAATTCGGAATGTAGGACTAAGATGCGACTATAAGACTTCTTCCTATGTAAATTCTGGAATATGATCATTATGGTCTGGAATTTCTGGAATAAAGCAATTTCTCAAGTGATTCGCATGAAATTCGGAATGTAGGACTAAGATGCGACTATAAGACTTCTTCCTATGTAAATTCTGGAATAGGACTATAAGACCTCTTCCTATGTAAATTCTGGAATATGATCATTATTGTCTCGAATTTCGGGAACAAATCAATTAATCAAGTGATTCGCATGAAATTCAGATTGTAGGACTAAGATGCGACTATAAGACTTCTTCCTATGTAAATTCTGGAATATGATCATTATTGTCTGGAATTTCTGGAATAAGGCAATTTTTCAAGCGACTCGCATGAAATTCGGAATGTAGGACTAAGATGTGACTTTAAAACTTCTTCCTATGGAAATTCTGGAAAATGATCATTATGGTTTGGAATTTCGGGTACAAACCAATTTCTCAAGTGATTCGCATGAAATTCGGAATGTAGGACTAAGATGCGACTATAAGACTTCTTCCTATGTAAATTCTGGAATATGATCATTATGGTCTGGAATTTCGGGAACAAAGCAATTTCCCAAGTGATTCGCATGAAATTCGGAATGTAGGACTAAGATGCGACTTTAAAACTTCTTCCTATGGAAATTCTTGAATATGATCATTATGGTCTGGAATTTGGGGAACAAATCAAGTTCTCAAGTGATTTGCATGAAATTCGGAATGTAGGACTAAGATGCGACTATAAGACTTCTTCCTATGGAAATTCTGGAATATGATCATTATTGTCTGGAATTTCGGGAACAAATCAATTTCTCAAGTGATTCGCATGAAATTCGGAATGTAGGACTAAGTAGTGACTATAAAATTTCTTCCTATGGAAATTCTGGAATATGATCATTATTGTCTGGAATTTCTGGAATAAGGCAATTTTTCAAGCGACTCGCATGAAATTCGGAATGTAGGACTAAGATGCGACTATAAGATTTCTTCCTATGGAAATTCTGGAATATGATCATTATGGTCTGGAATTTCGGGAACAAAGCAATTTCTTAAGTGATTCGCATGAAATTCGGAATGTAGGACTAAGATGCGACTGTAAAACTTCTTCCTATGGAAATTCTGGAATATGATCATTATGGTCTGGAATTTCGGGAACAAAGCATATTCTCAAGTGATTCGCATGAAATTCGGAATGTAGGACTAAGATGCGAAACATAAGACTTCTTCCTATGTAAATTTTGGAATATGATCATTATGGTCTGGAATTTGGGGAACTAAGCCATTTCCCAAGTGATTCGCATGAAATTCGGAATGTAGGACTAAGATGCGAAACATAAGACTTCTTCCTATGTAAATTTTGGAATATGATCATTATGGTCTGGAATTTCGGGAACAAAGCAATTTCTCAAGTGATTCGCATGAAATTCGGAATGTAGGACTAAGTAGTGACTATAAAATTTCTTCCTATGGAAATTCTGGAATATGATCATTATTGTCTGGAATTTCTGGAATAAGGCAATTTTTCAAGCGACTCGCATGAAATTCGGAATGTAGGACTAAGATGTGACTATAAGATTTCTTCCTATGGAAATTCTGAAATATGATCATTATGGTCTGGAATTTCGGGAACAAAGCAATTTCTCAATTGATTCGCATGAAATTCGGAATGTAGGACTAAGATGCGACTGTAAAACTTCTTCCTATGGAAATTCTGGAATATGATCATTATGGTCTGGAATTTCGGGAACAAAGCATATTCTCAAGTGATTCGCATGAAATTCGGAATGTAGGACTAAGATGCGACTTTAAAACTTCTTCCTATGGAAATTCTGGAATATGATCATTATGGTCTGGAATTTGGGGAACTAAGCCATTTCCCAAGTGATTCGCATGAAATTCGGAATGTTGGACTAAGATGCGACTTTAAAACTTCTTCCTATGGAAATTCTGGAAAATGATCATTATGGTTTGGAATTTCGGGTACAAAGCAATTTCTCAAGTGATTCGCATGAAATTCGGAATGTAGGACTAAGATGCGACTATAAGACTTCTTCCTATGTAAATTCTGGAATATGATCATTATGGTCTGGAATTTCGGGAACAAAGCAATTTCCCAAGTGATTCGCATGAAATTCGGAATGTAGGACTAAGATGCGACTTTAAAACTTCTTCCTATGGAAATTCTTGAATATGATCATTATGGTCTGGAATTTGGGGAACAAATCAAGTTCTCAAGTGATTTGCATGAAATTCGGAATGTAGGACTAAGATGCGACTATAAGACTTCTTCCTATGGAAATTCTGGAATATGATCATTATTGTCTGGAATTTCGGGAACAAATCAATTTTTCAAGCGATTCGCATGAAATTCGGAATGTAGGACTAAGTAGTGACTATAAAATTTCTTCCTATGGAAATTCTGGAATATGATCATTATTGTCTGGAATTTCTGGAATAAGGCAATTTTTCAAGCGACTCGCATGAAATTCGGAATGTAGGACTAAGATGTGACTATAAGATTTCTTCCTATGGAAATTCTGGAATATGATCATTATGGTCTGGAATTTCGGGAACAAAGCAATTTCTTAAGTGATTCGCATGAAATTCGGAATGTAGGACTAAGATGCGACTGTAAAACTTCTTCCTATGGAAATTCTGGAATATGATCATTATGGTCTGGAATTTCGGGAACAAAGCATATTCTCAAGTGATTCGCATGAAATTCGGAATGTAGGACTAAGATGCGAAACATAAGACTTCTTCCTATGTAAATATTGGAATATGATCATTATGGTCTGGAATTTGGGGAACTAAGCCATTTCCCAAGTGATTCGCATGAAATTCGGAATGTAGGACTAAGATGCGAAACATAAGACTTCTTCCTATGTAAATTTTGGAATATGATCATTATGGTCTGGAATTTCGGGAACAAAGCAATTTCTCAATTGATTCGCATGAAATTCGGAATGTAGGACTAAGATGCGACTGTAAAACTTCTTCCTATGGAAATTCTGGAATATGATCATTATGGTCTGGAATTTCGGGAACAAAGCATATTCTCAAGTGATTCGCATGAAATTCGGAATGTAGGACTAAGATGCGACTTTAAAACTTCTTTCTATGGAAATTCTGGAATATGATCATTATGGTCTGGAATTTGGGGAACTAAGCCATTTCCCAAGTGATTCGCATGAAATTCGGAATGTAGGACTTAGATGCGAAACATAAGACTTCTTCCTATGTAAATTCTGGAATATGATCATTATGGTCTGGAATTTCGGGAACAAAGCAATTTCTCAAGTGATTCGCATGAAATTCGGAATGTAGGACTAAGATGCGACTATAAGACTTCTTCCTATGGAAAATATGGAATATGATCATTATGGTCTGGAATTTCGGGAACAAATCAATTTCTCAAGTGATTCGCATAAAATTCGGAATGTAGGACTAAGATGCGATTATAAGACCTCTTCCTATGTAAATTCTGGAATATGATCATTATTGTCTCGAAATTCGGGAACAAATCAATTAATCAAGTGATTCGCATGAAATTCAGATTGTAGGACTAAGATGCGACTATAAGACTTCTTCCTATGTAAATTCTGGAATATGATCATTATGGTCTGGAATTTCTGGAATAAAGCAATTTCTCAAGTGATTCGCATGAAATTCGGAATGTAGGACTAAGATGCGACTATAAGACTTCTTCCTATGTAAATTCTGGAATATGATCATTATGGTCTGGAATTTCTGGAATAAAGCAATTTCTCAAGTGATTCGCATGAAATTCGGAATGTAGGACTAAGATGCGACTATAAGACTTCTTCCTATGTAAATTCTGGAATAGGACTATAAGACCTCTTCCTATGTAAATTCTGGAATATGATCATTATTGTCTCGAATTTCGGGAACAAATCAATTAATCAAGTGATTCGCATGAAATTCAGATTGTAGGACTAAGATGCGACTATAAGACTTCTTCCTATGTAAATTCTGGAATATGATCATTATTGTCTGGAATTTCTGGAATAAGGCAATTTTTCAAGCGACTCGCATGAAATTCGGAATGTAGGACTAAGATGTGACTTTAAAACTTCTTCCTATGGAAATTCTGGAAAATGATCATTATGGTTTGGAATTTCGGGTACAAACCAATTTCTCAAGTGATTCGCATGAAATTCGGAATGTAGGACTAAGATGCGACTATAAGACTTCTTCCTATGTAAATTCTGGAATATGATCATTATGGTCTGGAATTTCGGGAACAAAGCAATTTCTCAATTGATTCGCATGAAATTCGGAATGTAGGACTAAGATGCGACTGTAAAACTTCTTCCTATGGAAATTCTGGAATATGATCATTATGGTCTGGAATTTCGGGAACAAAGCATATTCTCAAGTGATTCGCATGAAATTCGGAATGTAGGACTAAGATGCGACTTTAAAACTTCTTTCTATGGAAATTCTGGAATATGATCATTATGGTCTGGAATTTGGGGAACTAAGCCATTTCCCAAGTGATTCGCATGAAATTCGGAATGTAGGACTAAGATGCGAAACATAAGACTTCTTCCTATGTAAATTCTGGAATATGATCATTATGGATCATTATGCAATTTCTCAAGTGATTCGCATGAAATTCGGAATGTAGGACTAAGATGCGACTATAAGACTTCTTCCTATGGAAAATATGGAATATGATCATTATGGTCTGGAATTTCGGGAACAAATCAATTTCTCAAGTGATTCGCATAAAATTCGGAATGTAGGACTAAGATGCGATTATAAGACCTCTTCCTATGTAAATTCTGGAATATGATCATTATTGTCTCGAAATTCGGGAACAAATCAATTAATCAAGTGATTCGCATGAAATTCAGATTGTAGGACTAAGATGCGACTATAAGACTTCTTCCTATGTAAATTCTGGAATATGATCATTATGGTCTGGAATTTCTGGAATAAAGCAATTTCTCAAGTGATTCGCATGAAATTCGGAATGTAGGACTAAGATGCGACTATAAGACTTCTTCCTATGTAAATTCTGGAATATGATCATTATGGTCTGGAATTTCTGGAATAAAGCAATTTCTCAAGTGATTCGCATGAAATTCGGAATGTAGGACTAAGATGCGACTATAAGACTTCTTCCTATGTAAATTCTGGAATAGGACTATAAGACCTCTTCCTATGTAAATTCTGGAATATGATCATTATTGTCTCGAATTTCGGGAACAAATCAATTAATCAAGTGATTCGCATGAAATTCAGATTGTAGGACTAAGATGCGACTATAAGACTTCTTCCTATGTAAATTCTGGAATATGATCATTATTGTCTGGAATTTCTGGAATAAGGCAATTTTTCAAGCGACTCGCATGAAATTCGGAATGTAGGACTAAGATGTGACTTTAAAACTTCTTCCTATGGAAATTCTGGAAAATGATCATTATGGTTTGGAATTTCGGGTACAAACCAATTTCTCAAGTGATTCGCATGAAATTCGGAATGTAGGACTAAGATGCGACTATAAGACTTCTTCCTATGTAAATTCTGGAATATGATCATTATGGTCTGGAATTTCGGGAACAAAGCAATTTCCCAAGTGATTCGCATGAAATTCGGAATGTAGGACTAAGATGCGACTTTAAAACTTCTTCCTATGGAAATTCTTGAATATGATCATTATGGTCTGGAATTTGGGGAACAAATCAAGTTCTCAAGTGATTTGCATGAAATTCGGAATGTAGGACTAAGATGCGACTATAAGACTTCTTCCTATGGAAATTCTGGAATATGATCATTATTGTCTGGAATTTCGGGAACAAATCAATTTCTCAAGTGATTCGCATGAAATTCGGAATGTAGGACTAAGTAGTGACTATAAAATTTCTTCCTATGGAAATTCTGGAATATGATCATTATTGTCTGGAATTTCTGGAATAAGGCAATTTTTCAAGCGACTCGCATGAAATTCGGAATGTAGGACTAAGATGCGACTATAAGATTTCTTCCTATGGAAATTCTGGAATATGATCATTATGGTCTGGAATTTCGGGAACAAAGCAATTTCTTAAGTGATTCGCATGAAATTCGGAATGTAGGACTAAGATGCGACTGTAAAACTTCTTCCTATGGAAATTCTGGAATATGATCATTATGGTCTGGAATTTCGGGAACAAAGCATATTCTCAAGTGATTCGCATGAAATTCGGAATGTAGGACTAAGATGCGAAACATAAGACTTCTTCCTATGTAAATTTTGGAATATGATCATTATGGTCTGGAATTTGGGGAACTAAGCCATTTCCCAAGTGATTCGCATGAAATTCGGAATGTAGGACTAAGATGCGAAACATAAGACTTCTTCCTATGTAAATTTTGGAATATGATCATTATGGTCTGGAATTTCGGGAACAAAGCAATTTCTCAAGTGATTCGCATGAAATTCGGAATGTAGGACTAAGTAGTGACTATAAAATTTCTTCCTATGGAAATTCTGGAATATGATCATTATTGTCTGGAATTTCTGGAATAAGGCAATTTTTCAAGCGACTCGCATGAAATTCGGAATGTAGGACTAAGATGTGACTATAAGATTTCTTCCTATGGAAATTCTGAAATATGATCATTATGGTCTGGAATTTCGGGAACAAAGCAATTTCTCAATTGATTCGCATGAAATTCGGAATGTAGGACTAAGATGCGACTGTAAAACTTCTTCCTATGGAAATTCTGGAATATGATCATTATGGTCTGGAATTTCGGGAACAAAGCATATTCTCAAGTGATTCGCATGAAATTCGGAATGTAGGACTAAGATGCGACTTTAAAACTTCTTCCTATGGAAATTCTGGAATATGATCATTATGGTCTGGAATTTGGGGAACTAAGCCATTTCCCAAGTGATTCGCATGAAATTCGGAATGTAGGACTAAGATGCGAAACATAAGACTTCTTCCTATGTAAATTCTGGAATATGATCATTATGGTCTGGAATTTCGGGAACAAAGCAATTTCTCAAGTGATTCGCATGAAATTCGGAATGTAGGACTAAGATGCGACTATAAGACTTCTTCCTATGGAAAATATGGAATATGATCATTATGGTCTGGAATTTCGGGAACAAATCAATTTCTCAAGTGATTCGCATAAAATTCGGAATGTAGGACTAAGATGCGACTATAAGACCTCTTCCTATGTAAATTCTGGAATATGATCATTATTGTCTCGAATTTCGGGAACAAATCAATTAATCAAGTGATTCGCATGAAATTCAGATTGTAGGACTAAGATGCGACTATAAGACTTCTTCCTATGTAAATTCTGGAATATGATCATTATGGTCTGGAATTTCTGGAATAAAGCAATTTCTCAAGTGATTCGCATGAAATTCGGAATGTAGGACTAAGATGCGACTATAAGACTTCTTCCTATGTGAATTCTGGAATAGGACTATAAGACCTCTTCCTATGTAAATTCTGGAATATGATCATTATTGTCTCGAATTTCGGGAACAAATCAATTAATCAAGTGATTCGCATGAAATTCAGATTGTAGGACTAAGATGCGACTATAAGACTTCTTCCTATGTAAATTCTGGAATATGATAATTATGGTCTGGAATTTCTGGAATAAAGCAATTTCTCAAGTGATTCGCATGAAATTCGGAATGTAGGACTAAGATGCGACTATAAGACTTCTTCCTATGTAAATTCTGGAATATGATCATTACGGTCTGGAATTTCGGAAACAAAGCAATTTCTCAAGTGATTCGCATGAAATTCGGAATGTAGGACTAAGATGCGACTATAAGACTTCTTCCTATGCAAATTCTGGAATATGATCATTATGGTCTAGAATTTCGGGAACAAATCAATTTCTCAAGTGATTCGCATGAAATTCGGAATGTGGGACTAAGATGCGACTATAAGACTTCTTCCTATGTAAATTCTGGAATATGATTATTATGGTCTGGAATTTCGGGAACAAATCAATTTCTCAAGTGATTCGCATGAAATTCGGAATGTAGGACTAAGATGCGACTATACGACTTCTTCCTATGTTAATCCTAGAATATGATCATTATGGTCTGGATTTTCGGGAACAAATCAATTTCTCAAGTGATTCGCATGAAATTCGGAATGTAGGACTAAGATGCGACTATAAGACCTCTTCCTATGTAAATTCTGGAATATGATCATTATTGTCTGGAATTTCGGGAACAAATCAATTTATCAAGTGATTCGCATGAAATTCAGATTGTAGGACTAAGATGCGACTATAAGACTTCTTCCTATGTAAATTCTGGAATATGATCATTATGGTCTGGAATTTCGGGAACAGAGCAATATCTCAAGTGATTCGCATGAAATTCGGAATGTAGGACTAAGATGCGACTCTAAGACTTCTTCCTATGTAAATCCTAGAATATGATCATTATGGTCTGGAATTTCGGGAACAAATCAATTTCTCAAGTGATTCGCATGAAATTCGGAATGTAGGACTAAGATGCGACTATAACACTTCTTTCTATGTAAATTCTGGAATGTGATCATTATGGTCTGGAATTTCGGGAACAAATCAATTTCTCAAGTGATTCGCATGAAATTCGGAATGCAGGACTAAGATGCGACTATAAGACTTTTTCCTATGGAAATTCTGGAATATGATCATTATGGTCTGGAATTTCGGTAACAAAGCAATATATTAAGTGATTCGCATGAAATTCGGAATGTTGGACTAAGATGCGACTTTAAAACTTCTTCCTATGGAAATTCTGGAATATGATCATTATGCTTTGGAATTTCGGGTACAAAGCAATTTCTCAAGTGATTCGCATGAAATTCGGAATGTAGGACTAAGATGCGATTATAAGACTTCTTCCTATGTAAATTCTGGAATATGATCATTATGGTCTGGAATTTCGGGAACAAAGCAATTTCCCAAGTGATTCGCATGAAATTCGGAATGTAGGTCTAAGATGCGACTTTAAAACTTCTTCCTATGGAAATTCTTGAATATGATCATTATGGTCTGGAATTTGGGGAACAAATCAAATTCTCAAGTGATTTGCATGAAATTCGGAATGTAGGACTAAGATGCGACTATAAGACTTCTTCCTATGGAAATTCTGGAATATGATCATTATTGTCTGGAATTTCGGGAACAAATCAATTTTTCAAGCGATTCGCATGAAATTCGGAATGTAGGACTAAGATGTGACTATAAGATTTCTTCCTATGGAAATTCTGGAATATGATCATTATGGTCTGGAATTTCGGGAACAAAGCAATTTCTCAAGTGATTCGCATGAAATTCGGAATGTAGGACTAAGATGCGACTGTAAAACTTCTTCCTATGGAAATTCTGGAATATGATCATTATGGTCTGGAATTTCGGGAACAAAGCATATTCTCAAGTGATTCACATGAAATTCGGAATGTAGGACTAAGATGCGACTTTAAAACTTCTTCCTATGGAAATTCTGGAATATGATCATTATGGTCTGGAATTTGGGGAACTAAGCCATTTCCCAAGTGATTCGCATGAAATTCGGAATGTAGGACTAAGATGCGAAACATAAGACTTCTTCCTATGTAAATTTTTGAATATGATCATTATGATCTGGAATTTCGGGAACAAAGCAATTTCTCAAGTGATTCGCATGAAATTCGGAATGTAGGACTAAGATGCGACTTTAAAACTTCTTCCTATGAAAATTCTGGAATATGATCATTATGGTTTGGAATTTCGGGAACAAAGCAATTTCTCAAGTGATTCGCATGAAATTCGGAATGTAGGACTAAGATGCGACTATAAGACTTCTTCCTATGCAAATTCTGGAATATGATCATTATGGTCTAGAATTTCGGGAACAAATCAATTTCTCAAGTGATTCGCATGAAATTCGGAATGTGGGACTAAGATGCGACTATAAGACTTCTTCCTATGAAAATTCTGGAATATGATCATTATGGTCTGGAATTTCGGGAACAAATCAATTTCTCAAGTGATTCGCATGA
Source organism: Nephrocerus scutellatus (assembly GCA_947095585.1). Taxonomy (NCBI): domain Eukaryota; kingdom Metazoa; phylum Arthropoda; class Insecta; order Diptera; family Pipunculidae; genus Nephrocerus; species Nephrocerus scutellatus. Next base: position 72,864,732 of record OX352763.1, read on the forward strand.
AATTCGGAATGTAGGACTAAGATGCGACTATAAGACTTCTTCCTATGTTAATCCTAGAATATGATCATTATGGTCTGGATTTTCGGGAACAAATCAATTTCTCAAGTGATTCGCATGAAATTCGGAATGTAGGACTAAGATGCGACTATAAGACCTCTTCCTATGTAAATTCTGGAATATGATCATTATTGTCTGGAATTTCGGGAACAAATCAATTTATCAAGTGATTCGCATGAAATTCAGATTGTAGGACTAAGGTGCGACTATAAGACTTCTTCCTATGTAAATTCTGGAATATGATCATTATGGTCTGGAATTTCGGGAACAAAGCAATATCTCAAGTGATTCGCATGAAATTCGGAATGTAGGACTAAGATGCGACTTTAAAACTTATTCCTATGGAAATTCTGGAATATGATCATTATGGTCTGGAATTTGGGGAACTAAGCCATTTCCCAAGTGATTCGCATGAAATTCGGAATGTAGGATTAAGATGCGACTATATGACTTCTTCCTATGTAAATTTTTGAATATGATCATTATGGTCTGGAATTTCGGGAACAAAGCAATTTCTCAAGTGATTCGCATGAAATTCGGAATGTAGGACTAAGATGCGACTCTAAGACTTCTTCCTATGTAAATCCTAGAATATGATCATTATGGTCTGGAATTTCGGGAACAAATCAATTTCTCAAGTGATTCGCATGAAATTCGGAATGTAGGACTAAGATGCGACTATAACACTTCTTTCTATGTAAATTCTGGAATGTGATCATTATGGTATGAAATTTCGGGAACAAATCAATTTCTCAAGTGATTCGCATGAAATTCGGAATGCAGGACTAAGATGCGACTATAAGACTTTTTCCTATGGAAATTCTGGAATATGATCATTATGGTCTGGAATTTCGGTAACAAAGCAATATATTAAGTAATTCGCATGAAATTCGGAATGTTGGACTAAGATGCGACTTTAAAACTTCTTCCTATGGAAATTCTGGAATATGATCATTATGGTTTGGAATTTCGGGTACAAAGCAATTTCTCAAGTGATTCGCATGAAATTCGGAATGTAGGACTAAGATGCGACTATAAGACTTCTTCTTATGTAAATTCTGGAATATGATCATTATGGTCTGGAATTTCGGGAACAAAGCAATTTCCCAAGTGATTCGCATGAAATTCGGAATGTAGGACTAAGATGCGACTTTAAAACTTCTTCCTATGGAAATTCTTGAATATGATCATCATGGTCTGGAATTTGGGGAACAAATCAAATTCTCAAGTGATTTGCATGAAATTCGGAATGTAGGACTAAGATGCGACTATAAGACTTCTTCCTATGGAAATTCTGGAATATGATCATTATTGTCTGGAATTTCGGGAACAAATCAATTTTTCAAGCGATTCGCATGAAATTCGGAATGTAGGACTAAGTAATGACTATAAAATTTCTTCCTATGGAAATTCTGGAATATGATCATTATTGTCTGGAATTTCTGGAATAAGGCAATTTTTCAAGCGACTCGCATGAAATTCGGAATGTAGGACTAAGATGTGACTATAAGATTTCTTCCTATGGAAATTCTGGAATATGATCATTATGGTCTGGAATTTCGGGAACAAAGCAATTTCTCAAGTGATTCGCATGAAATTCGGAATGTAGGACTAAGATGCGACTGTATAACTTCTTTCTATGGAAATTCTGGAATATGATCATTATGGTCTGGAATTTCGGGAACAAAGCATATTCTCAAGTGATTCGCATGAAATTCGGAATGTAGGACTAAGATGCGACTTTAAAACTTCTTCTTATGGAAATTCTGGAATATGATCATTATGGTCTGGAATTTGGGGAACTAAGCCATTTCCCAAGTGATTCGCATGAAATTCGGAATGTAGGACTAAGATGCGAAACATAAGACTTCTTCCTATGTAAATTTTGGAATATGATCATTATGGTCTGGAATTTCGGGAACAAAGCAATTTCTCAAGTGATTCGCATGAAATTCGGAATGTAGGACTAAGATGCGACTTTAAAACTTATTCCTATGGAAATTCTGGAATATGATCATTATGGTCTGGAATTTGGGGAACTAAGCCATTTCCCAAGTGATTCGCATGAAATTCGGAATGAAGATGCGACTATATGACTTCTTCCTATGTAAATTTTTGAATATGATCATTATGGTCTGGAATTTCGGGAACAAAGCAATTTCTCAAGTGATTCGCATGAAATTCGGAATGTAGGACTAAGATGCGACTTTAAAACTTCTTCCTATGAAAATTCTGGAATATGATCATTATGGTTTGGAATTTCGGGAACAAAGCAATTTCTCAAGTGATTCGCATGAAATTCGGAATGTAGGACTAAGATGCGACTATAAGACTTCTTCCTATGCAAATTATGGAATATGATCATTATGGTCTAGAATTTCGGGAACAAATCAATTTCTCAAGTGATTCGCATGAAATTCGGAATGTGGGACTAAGATGCGACTATAAGACTTCTTCCTATGTAAATTCTGGAATATGATCATTATGGTCTGGAATTTCGGGAACAAATCAATTTCTCAAGTAATTCGCATGAAATTCGGAATGTAGGACTAAGATGCGACTATAAGACTTCTTCCTATGTTAATCCTAGAATATGATCATTATGGTCTGGATTTTCGGGAACAAATCAATTTCTCAAGTGATTCGCATGAAATTCGGAATGTAGGACTAAGATGCGACTATAAGACCTCTTCCTATGTAAATTCTGGAATATGATCATTATTGTCTGGAATTTCGGGAACAAATCAATTTATCAAGTGATTCGCATGAAATTCAGATTGTAGGACTAAGATGCGACTATAAGACTTCTTCCTATGTAAATACTGGAATATGATCATTATGGTCTGGAATTTCGGGAACAAAGCAATATCTCAAGTGATTCGCATGAAATTCGGAATGTAGGACTAAGATGCGACTCTAAGACTTCTTCCTATGTAAATCCTAGAATATGATCATTATGGTCTGGAATTTCGGGAACAAATCAATTTCTCAAGTGATTCGCATGAAATTCGGAATGTAGGACTAAGATGCGACTATAACACTTCTTTCTATGTAAATTCTGGAATGTGATCATTATGGTCTGGAATTTCGGGAACAAATCAATTTCTCAAGTGATTCGCATGAAATTCGGAATGCAGGACTAAGATGCGACTATAAGACTTTTTCCTATGGAAATTCTGGAATATGATCATTATGGTTTGGAATTTCGGGTACAAAGCAATTTCTCAAGTGATTCGCATGAAATTCGGAATGTAGGACTAAGATGCGACTATAAGACTTCTTCCTATGTAAATTCTGGAATATGATCATTATGGTCTGGAATTTCGGGAACAAAGCAATTTCCCAAGTGATTCGCATGAAATTCGGAATGTAGGACTAAGATGCGACTTTAAAACTTCTTCCTATGGAAATTCTTGAATATGATCATTATGGTCTGGAATTTGGGGAACAAATCAAATTCTCAAGTGATTTGCATGAAATTCGGAATGTGAACTAAGATGCGACTATAAGACTTCTTCCTATGGAAATTCTGGAATATGATCATTATGGTCTGGAATTTCGGGAACAAATCAATTTTTCAAGCGATTCGCATGAAATTCGGAATGTAGGACTAAGTAGTGACTATAAAATTTCTTCCTATGGAAATTCTGGAATATGATCATTATTGTCTGGAATTTCTAGAATAAGGCAATTTTTCAAGCGACTCGCATGAAATTCGGAATGTAGGACTAAGATGTGACTATAAGATTTCTTCCTGTGGAAAAAGGACTAAGATGCGACTATAAGACTTCTTCCTATGTTAATCCTAGAATATGATCATTATGGTCTGGATTTTCGGGAACAAATCAATTTCTCAAGTGATTCGCATGAAATTCGGAATGTAGGACTAAGATGCGACTATAAGACCTCTTCCTATGTAAATTCTGGAATATGATCATTATTGTCTGGAATTTCGGGAACAAATCAATTTATCAAGTGATTCGCATGAAATTCAGATTGTAGGACTAAGATGCGACTATAAGACTTCTTCCTATGTAAATACTGGAATATGATCATTATGGTCTGGAATTTCGGGAACAAAGCAATATCTCAAGTGATTCGCATGAAATTCGGAATGTAGGACTAAGATGCGACTCTAAGACTTCTTCCTATGTAAATCCTAGAATATGATCATTATGGTCTGGAATTTCGGGAACAAATCAATTTCTCAAGTGATTCGCATGAAATTCGGAATGTAGGACTAAGATGCGACTATAACACTTCTTTCTATGTAAATTCTGGAATGTGATCATTATGGTCTGGAATTTCGGGAACAAATCAATTTCTCAAGTGATTCGCATGAAATTCGGAATGCAGGACTAAGATGCGACTATAAGACTTTTTCCTATGGAAATTCTGGAATATGATCATTATGGTTTGGAATTTCGGGTACAAAGCAATTTCTCAAGTGATTCGCATGAAATTCGGAATGTAGGACTAAGATGCGACTATAAGACTTCTTCCTATGTAAATTCTGGAATATGATCATTATGGTCTGGAATTTCGGGAACAAAGCAATTTCCCAAGTGATTCGCATGAAATTCGGAATGTAGGACTAAGATGCGACTTTAAAACTTCTTCCTATGGAAATTCTTGAATATGATCATTATGGTCTGGAATTTGGGGAACAAATCAAATTCTCAAGTGATTTGCATGAAATTCGGAATGTGAACTAAGATGCGACTATAAGACTTCTTCCTATGGAAATTCTGGAATATGATCATTATGGTCTGGAATTTCGGGAACAAATCAATTTTTCAAGCGATTCGCATGAAATTCGGAATGTAGGACTAAGTAGTGACTATAAAATTTCTTCCTATGGAAATTCTGGAATATGATCATTATTGTCTGGAATTTCTAGAATAAGGCAATTTTTCAAGCGACTCGCATGAAATTCGGAATGTAGGACTAAGATGTGACTATAAGATTTCTTCCTGTGGAAATTCTGGAATATGATCATTATGGTCTGGAATTTTGGGAACAAAGCAATTTCTCAATTAATTCGCATGAAATTCGGAATGTAGGAATAAGATGCGACTGTAAAACTTCTTCCTATGGAAATTCTGAAATATGATCATTATGGTCTGGAATTTCGGGAACAAAGCAATTTCTCAAGTGATTCGCATGAAATTCGGAATGTAGGACTAAGATGCGACTTTAAAACTTCTTCCTATGGAAATTCTGGAATATGATCATTATGGTCTGGAATTTGGGGAACTAAGCCATTTCCCAAGTGATTCGCATGAAATTCGGAATGTAGGACTAAGATGCGACTGTAAAACTTCTTCCTATGGAAATTCTGAAATATGATCATTATGGTCTGGAATTTCGGGAACAAAGCAATTTCTCAAGTGATTCGCATGAAATTCGGAATGTAGGACTAAGATGCGACTTTAAAACTTATTCCTATGGAAATTCTGGAATATAATCATTATGGTCTGGAATTTGGGGAACTAAGCCATTTCCCAAGTGATTCGCATGAAATTCGGAATGTAGGACTAAGATGCGACTATATGACTTCTTCCTATGTAAATTTTTGAATAAGATCATTATGGTCTGGAATTTCGGGAACCAAGCAATTTCTCAAGTGATTCGCATGAAATTCGGAATGTAGGACTAAGGTGCGACTTTAAAACTTCTTCCTATGAAAATTCTGGAATATGATCATTATGGTTTGGAATTTCGGGAACAAAGCAATTTCTCAAGTGTTTCGCATGAAATTCGGAATGTAGGACTAAGATGCGACTATAAGACTTCTTCCTATGTAAATTCTGGAATATGATCATTATGGTCTGGAATTTCGGGAACAAAGCAATTTCCCAAGTGATTCGCATGAAATTCGGAATGTAGGAATAAGATGCGACTTTAAAACTTCTTCCTATGGAAATTCTTGAATATGATCATTATGGTCTGGAATTTGGGGAACAAATCAAATTCTCAAGTGATTTGCATGAAATTCGGAATGTAGGACTAAGATGCGACTATTAGACTCCTTCCTATGTAAATTCTGGAATCTAATCATTATGGTCTGGAATTTCGGGAACAAAGCATTTTCTCAAGTGATTCGCATGAAATTCGGAATGTAGGACTAAGATGTGCCAATAAGATTTCTTCCTATGGAAATTCTGGAATATGAAAATTATTGTCTGGAACTTCTGGAATAAAGTAATTTTTCAAGCGATTCGCATGAAATTCGGAATGTAGGACTAAGATGTGACTAGAAGATTTCTTCCTATGGAAATTCTGGAATATGATCATTATTGTCTGGAATTTCTGGAATAAAGCAATTTTTCAAGCGATTCACATGAAATTCGGAATGTAGGACTAAGATGTGACTAGAAGATCTTAAACAGTTGGGCATTCTGTAGAGAAGGTTATGAGTAACAGTTTCTGTTAGTTTATTGTCTGCTAGTTCCCTTTCGGCTTTTTTTAACATTCTGTTCGTCTTCTATCTTTATATAACAGACAGTTCGCCATTCACTTCTTATTAAATTAACTATGCTTATCATTGTACTGACTGTATACTAATACAAAATCTAAGAGTAATCTTTAATATACGGTTCATTTCTCATTGTTTATAGAATAACGACTCTGAAATATTCTTTCAGTACCTTACGGTACTTCTCCACTTTATAATGATAATATGATGACAACACTTTCTATACAAATATGGAAGTGATATGGCCTCAGGTTAAAGAATTTAGATTGAAGATTCTAACCATTATAAGTTAGTTTTTTTTAACAAAATTAAAGCCTGCGTCTCGTTAAACCGTATGATGCTTTTGCATTGCATAAAAAAAAATAAACGTATCCGTCAAAATGCATCTTGTATTTATTTGCATGTATATCGAGTGCATCTGAATTTGTTGTTAAAGTTAACAGGGCTCTAACAAAGAAAAAATTTAAATGGTCGATTAAAATTAATTTTGCGCGTGCTGTTTTCTTTTCTTTCGTCCCGGACAGACATTGTCACGCTCAAAACCCACGGCCGTGTCTTCGACACAGCCTACCCTGCTCTTTTTTGTCTCAGTTTCTGGTCATAGTCGAATTTGACGTGTCTAAGGTAGGCATTGCAATCATTTCTGACTCGTCTAAATTTGTTTCGGTTTTCCACAGTTGAGTTTTCTTTTCCCACTTCCTAGTAGCCTCTTTGCAGCTTAAATCATACCAAGCATTTGTGAGGAACAATTTTCTGAGAAAATTGCCCCACACATTAAATTTACATTTTTTTTATTTTTGACTTTTTATTTTGTAACCCTACGTGAAAATACAGAAAGAATTCCTTACTTGTCATACCAAAATGTCTATATATTCCTTCATATTAATCGTTTTATGGACAGCATCCTACAACAAATAGAGTGAAATGCCGACGGCACCTCAGTTGCAGCAAAATACACTAAACAGGTCGAAGTGGTCGCTGTAATCATTAACTGGAGAATGGTTCTTGATAAGAATCTCAAACTGATCTGGCAAAAGAAAAGGCGATTATGCAAGACGATTACTGATGATGTGCCAGCAGCAACATTAAATGGCAAAACCCTCCACACCGCGTAGCCACTCCCATTGCGGCGAAATTAAAACTAGCAAAATGCACTGCGATAAGAGTGGGGAAATAGGAGCGACGAGAGATCAACCAACACCGCATAAAGCATAATCATCGACTAGTGATAGTGGGAGAGAGGAAATATGCAGTACATTAAATACACAAGAGGACTGACTGGGTCAACGAACCAGCTGACCAGTTCAACGAACTACGCACCGTTCGCAACAAAAGGAAGAGGGCTCGTAAACATTATGTAAACTAATGCAACCATAACAACAAAAAAAACACGAGATGTTTCGCTGCCGACGCAAAAGAAGATTACAAACAACAGCAAATCGCAAACAGCGATTAAAACAACAACAACCTGACGAAACAATAGAAATATAGTGAACAACAACAACCAGGAGAAACATACCAAGATTTTTGCATAGCAATAACGGTCATAACGGGTCCATGGACAAACCGTAGGAACATAGCAAGCCACGATTCTTTTGAATCGAGTCACTCATGACTTACACACCACTAGCTTAACTCCCACATGTGTATCTTCGATTAGAGAATTTACACGAAAAATGTTAATTTTTATGTGTTTTTTTGTTTTTGTGCTGTTCGCTGTGTGCGTTTTTATAACATTTTATCCTTCTACTAATTTTACTGCAAAATGTACAGGATCACCCCTAATAAGAAGACCTGCTCTTCATTTCTCAAGTGATTCGCATGAAATTCGGAATGTAGGACTAAGATGCGACTATAAGACTTCTTCCTATGTAAATCCTAGAATATGATCATTATGGTCTGGATTTTCGGGAACAAATCAATTTCTCAAGCGATTCGCATGAAATTCGGAATGTAGGACTAAGATGTGACTAGAAGATTTCTTCCTATGGAAATTCTGGAATATGATCATTATTGTCTGGAATTTCGGGAACAAATCAATTTTTCAAGCGATTCGCATGAAATTCGGAATGTAGGACTAAGATGTGACTAGAAGATTTCTTCCTATGGAAATTCTGGAATATGATCATTATTGTCTTGAATTTCTGGAATAAGGCAATTTTTCAAGCGACTCGCATGAAATTCGGAATGTAGGTCTAAGATGTGACTATAAGATTTCTTCCTATGGAAATTCTGGAATATGATCATTATGGTCTGGAATTTCGGGAACAAAGCAATTTCTCAAGTGATTCGCATGAAATTCGGAATGTAGGACTAAGATGCGACTGTAAAACTTCTTCCTATGGAAATTCTGAAATATGATCATTATGGTCTGGAATTTCGGGAACAAAGCAATTTCTCAAGTGATTCGCATGAAATTCGGAATGTAGGACTAAGATGCGACTGTAAAACTTCTTCCTATGGAAATTCTGAAATATGATCATTATGGTCTGGAATTTCGGGAACAAAGCAATTTCTCAAGTGATTCGCATGAAATTCGGAATGTAGGACTAAGATGCGACTGTAAAACTTCTTCCTATGGAAATTCTGAAATATGATCATTATGGTCTGGAATTTCGGGAACAAAGCAATTTCTCAAGTGATTCGCATGAAATTCGGAATGTAGGACTAAGATGCGACTTTAAAACTTCTTCCTATGGAAATTCTGGAATATGATCATTATGGTCTGGAATTTGGGGAACTAAGCCATTTCCCAAGTGATTCGCATGAAATTCGGAATGTAGGACTAAGATGCGAAACATAAGACTTCTTCCTATGTAAATTTTGGAATATGATCATTATGGTCTGGAATTTCGGGAACAAAGCAATTTCTCAAGTGATTCGCATGAAATTCGGAATGTAGGACTAAGATGCGACTTTAAAACTTATTCCTATGGAAATTCTGGAATATGATCATTATGGTCTGGAATTTGGGGAACTAAGCCATTTCCCAAGTGATTCGCATGAAATTCGGAATGTAGGACTAAGATTCGACTATAAGACTTCTTCCTATGTAAATTTTTGAATATGATCATTATGGTCTGGAATTTCGGGAACAAAGCAATTTCTCAAGTGATTCGCATGAAATTCGGAATGTAGGACTAAGATGCGACTATAAGACTTCTTCCTATGGAAATTCTGGAATATGATCATTATTGTCTGGAATTTCGGGAACAAATCAATTTTTCAAGCGATTCGCATGAAATTCGGAATGTAGGACTAAGTAGTGACTATAAAATTTCTTCCTATGGAAATTCTGGAATATGATCATTATTGTCTGGAATTTCTAGAATAAGGCAATTTTTCAAGCGACTCGCATGAAATTCGGAATGTAGGACTAAGATGTGACTATAAGATTTCTTCCTGTGGAAATTCTGGAATATGATCATTATGGTCTGGAATTTCGGGAACAAAGCAATTTCTCAATTAATTCGCATGAAATTCGGAATGTAGGAATAAGATGCGACTGTAAAACTTCTTCCTATGGAAATTCTGAAATATGATCATTATGGTCTGGAATTTCGGGAACAAAGCAATTTCTCAAGTGATTCGCATGAAATTCGGAATGTAGGACTAAGATGCGACTTTAAAACTTCTTCCTATGGAAATTCTGGAATATGATCATTATGGTCTGGAATTTGGGGAACTAAGCCATTTCCCAAGTGATTCGCATGAAATTCGGAATGTAGGACTAAGATGCGACTGTAAAACTTCTTCCTATGGAAATTCTGAAATATGATCATTATGGTCTGGAATTTCGGGAACAAAGCAATTTCTCAAGTGATTCGCATGAAATTCGGAATGTAGGACTAAGATGCGACTTTAAAACTTATTCCTATGGAAATTCTGGAATATGATCATTATGGTCTGGAATTTGTGGAACTAAGCCATTTCCCAAGTGATTCGCATGAAATTCGGAATGTAGGACTAAGATGCGTCTATATGACTTCTTCCTATGTAAATTTTTGAATAAGATCATTATGGTCTGGAATTTCGGGAACCAAGCAATTTCTCAAGTGATTCGCATGAAATTCGGAATGTAGGACTAAGGTGCGACTTTAAAACTTCTTCCTATGAAAATTCTGGAATATGATCATTATGGTTTGGAATTTCGGGAACAAAGCAATTTCTCAAGTGTTTCGCATGAAATTCGGAATGTAGGACTAAGATGCGACTATAAGACTTCTTCCTATGTAAATTCTGGAATATGATCATTATGGTCTGGAATTTCGGGAACAAAGCAATTTCCCAAGTGATTCGCATGAAATTCGGAATGTAGGAATAAGATGCGACTTTAAAACTTCTTCCTATGGAAATTCTTGAATATGATCATTATGGTCTGGAATTTGGGGAACAAATCAAATTCTCAAGTGATTTGCATGAAATTCGGAATGTAGGACTAAGATGCGACTATTAGACTCCTTCCTATGTAAATTCTGGAATCTAATCATTATGGTCTGGAATTTCGGGAACAAAGCATTTTCTCAAGTGATTCGCATGAAATTCGGAATGTAGGACTAAGATGTGCCAATAAGATTTCTTCCTATGGAAATTCTGGAATATGAAAATTATTGTCTGGAACTTCTGGAATAAAGTAATTTTTCAAGCGATTCGCATGAAATTCGGAATGTAGGACTAAGATGTGACTAGAAGATTTCTTCCTATGGAAATTCTGGAATATGATCATTATTGTCTGGAATTTCTGGAATAAAGCAATTTTTCAAGCGATTCACATGAAATTCGGAATGTAGGACTAAGATGTGACTAGAAGATCTTAAACAGTTGGGCATTCTGTAGAGAAGGTTATGAGTAACAGTTTCTGTTAGTTTATTGTCTGCTAGTTCCCTTTCGGCTTTTTTTAACATTCTGTTCGTCTTCTATCTTTATATAACAGACAGTTCGCCATTCACTTCTTATTAAATTAACTATGCTTATCATTGTACTGACTGTATACTAATACAAAATCTAAGAGTAATCTTTAATATACGGTTCATTTCTCATTGTTTATAGAATAACGACTCTGAAATATTCTTTCAGTACCTTACGGTACTTCTCCACTTTATAATGATAATATGATGACAACACTTTCTATACAAATATGGAAGTGATATGGCCTCAGGTTAAAGAATTTAGATTGAAGATTCTAACCATTATAAGTTAGTTTTTTTTAACAAAATTAAAGCCTGCGTCTCGTTAAACCGTATGATGCTTTTGCATTGCATAAAAAAAAATAAACGTATCCGTCAAAATGCATCTTGTATTTATTTGCATGTATATCGAGTGCATCTGAATTTGTTGTTAAAGTTAACAGGGCTCTAACAAAGAAAAAATTTAAATGGTCGATTAAAATTAATTTTGCGCGTGCTGTTTTCTTTTCTTTCGTCCCGGACAGACATTGTCACGCTCAAAACCCACGGCCGTGTCTTCGACACAGCCTACCCTGCTCTTTTTTGTCTCAGTTTCTGGTCATAGTCGAATTTGACGTGTCTAAGGTAGGCATGCAATCATTTCTGACTCGTCTAAATTTGTTTCGGTTTTCCACAGTTGAGTTTTCTTTTCCCACTTCCTAGTAGCCTCTTTGCAGCTTAAATCATACCAAGCATTTGTGAGGAACAATTTTCTGAGAAAATTGCCCCACACATTAAATTTACATTTTTTTTATTTTTGACTTTTTATTTTGTAACCCTACGTGAAAATACAGAAAGAATTCCTTACTTGTCATACCAAAATGTCTATATATTCCTTCATATTAATCGTTTTATGGACAGCATCCTACAACAAATAGAGTGAAATGCCGACGGCACCTCAGTTGCAGCAAAATACACTAAACAGGTCGAAGTGGTCGCTGTAATCATTAACTGGAGAATGGTTCTTGATAAGAATCTCAAACTGATCTGGCAAAAGAAAAGGCGATTATGCAAGACGATTACTGATGATGTGCCAGCAGCAACATTAAATGGCAAAACCCTCCACACCGCGTAGCCACTCCCATTGCGGCGAAATTAAAACTAGCAAAATGCACTGCGATAAGAGTGGGGAAATAGGAGCGACGAGAGATCAACCAACACCGCATAAAGCATAATCATCGACTAGTGATAGTGGGAGAGAGGAAATATGCAGTACATTAAAAACACAAGAGGACTGACTGGGTCAACGAACCAGCTGACCAGTTCAACGAACTACGCACCGTTCGCAACAAAAGGAAGAGGGCTCGTAAACATTATGTAAACTAATGCAACCATAACAACAAAAAAAACACGAGATGTTTCGCTGCCGACGCAAAAGAAGATTACAAACAACAGCAAATCGCAAACAGCGATTAAAACAACAACAACCTGACGAAACAATAGAAATATAGTGAACAACAACAACCAGGAGAAACATACCAAGATTTTTGCATAGCAATAACGGTCATAACGGGTCCATGGACAAACCGTAGGAACATAGCAAGCCACGATTCTTTTGAATCGAGTCACTCATGACTTACACACCACTAGCTTAACTCCCACATGTGTATCTTCGATTAGAGAATTTACACGAAAAATGTTAATTTTTATGTGTTTTTTTGTTTTTGTGCTGTTCGCTGTGTGCGTTTTTATAACATTTTATCCTTCTACTAATTTTACTGCAAAATGTACAGGATCACCCCTAATAAGAAGACCTGCTCTTCATTTCTCAAGTGATTCGCATGAAATTCGGAATGTAGGACTAAGATGCGACTATAAGACTTCTTCCTATGTAAATCCTAGAATATGATCATTATGGTCTGGATTTTCGGGAACAAATCAATTTCTCAAGCGATTCGCATGAAATTCGGAATGTAGGACTAAGATGTGACTAGAAGATTTCTTCCTATGGAAATTCTGGAATATGATCATTATTGTCTGGAATTTCGGGAACAAATCAATTTTTCAAGCGATTCGCATGAAATTCGGAATGTAGGACTAAGTAGTGACTATAAGATTTCTTCCTATGGAAATTCTGGAATATGATCATTATTGTCTTGAATTTCTGGAATAAGGCAATTTTTCAAGCGACTCGCATGAAATTCGGAATGTAGGTCTAAGATGTGACTATAAGATTTCTTCCTATGGAAATTCTGGAATATGATCATTATGGTCTGGAATTTCGGGAACAAAGCAATTTCTCAAGTGATTCGCATGAAATTCGGAATGTAGGACTAAGATGCGACTGTAAAACTTCTTCCTATGGAAATTCTGAAATATGATCATTATGGTCTGGAATTTCGGGAACAAAGCAATTTCTCAAGTGATTCGCATGAAATTCGGAATGTAGGACTAAGATGCGACTGTAAAACTTCTTCCTATGGAAATTCTGAAATATGATCATTATGGTCTGGAATTTCGGGAACAAAGCAATTTCTCAAGTGATTCGCATGAAATTCGGAATGTAGGACTAAGATGCGACTGTAAAACTTCTTCCTATGGAAATTCTGAAATATGATCTGGAATTTCGGGAACAAAGCAATTTCTCAAGTGATTCGCATGAAATTCGGAATGTAGGACTAAGATTCGACTTTAAAACTTCTTCCTATGGAAATTCTGGAATATGATCATTATGGTCTGGAATTTGGGGAACTAAGCCATTTCCCAAGTGATTCGCATGAAATTCGGAATGAAACATAAGACTTCTTCCTATGTAAATTTTGGAATATGATCATTATGGTCTGGAATTTCGGGAACAAAGCAATTTCTCAAGTGATTCGCATGAAATTCGGAATGTAGGACTAAGATGCGACTTTAAAACTTATTCCTATGGAAATTCTGGAATATGATCATTATGGTCTGGAATTTGGGGAACTAAGCCATTTCCCAAGTGATTCGCATGAAATTCGGAATGTAGGACTAAGATTCGACTATAAGACTTCTTCCTATGTAAATTCTGGAATATGATCATTATGGTCTGGAATTTCGGGAACAAAGCAATTTCTCAAGTGATTCGCATGAAATTCGGAATGTAGGACTAAGATGCGACTTTAAAACTTATTCCTATGGAAATTCTGGAATATGATCATTATGGTCTGGAATTTGGGGAACTAAGCCATTTCCCAAGTGATTCGCATGAAATTCGGAATGTAGGACTAAGATGCGAAACATAAGACTTCTTCCTATGTAAATTTTGGAATATGATCATTATGGTCTGGAATTTCGGGAACAAAGCAATTTCTCAAGTGATTCGCATGAAATTCGGAATGTAGGACTAAGATGCGACTGTAAAACTTCTTCCTATGGAAATTCTGAAATATGATCATTATGGTCTGGAATTTCGGGAACAAAGCAATTTCTCAAGTGATTCGCATGAAATTCGGAATGTAGGACTAAGATTCGACTTTAAAACTTCTTCCTATGGAAATTCTGGAATATGATCATTATGGTCTGGAATTTGGGGAACTAAGCCATTTCCCAAGTGATTCGCATGAAATTCGGAATGTAGGACTAAGATGCGAAACATAAGACTTCTTCCTATGGAAATTCTGGAATATGATCATTATGGTCTGGAATTTCGGGAACAAAGCAATTTCTCAAGTGATTCGCATGAAATTCGGAATGTAGGACTAAGATGCGACTATAAGACTTCTTCCTATGTAAATTCTGGAATATGATCATTATGGTCTGGAATTTCGGGAACAAAGCAATATCTCAAGTGATTCGCATGAAATTCGGAATGTAGGACTAAGATGCGACTATAAGACTTCTTCCTATGTAAATTCTGGAATATGATCATTATGGTCTGGAATTTCGGGAACAAAGCAATTTCCCAAGTGATTCGCATGAAATTCGGAATGTAGGACTAAGATGCGACTATAAGACTTCTTCCTATGTAAATTTTGGAATATGATCATTATGGTCTGGAATTTCGGGAACAAAGCAATATCTCAAGTGATTCGCATGAAATTCGGAATGTAGGACTAAGATGCGACTTTTAAACTTCTTCCTATGGAAATTTTTGAATATGATCATTATGGTCTGGAATTTCGGGAACAAATCAATTTCTCAAGCGATTCGCATGAAATTCGGAATGTAGGACTAAGATGTGACTAGAAGATTTCTTCCTATGGAAATTCTGGAATATGATCATTATTGTCTGGAATTTCGGGAACAAATCAATTTTTCAAGCGATTCGCATGAAATTCGGAATGTAGGACTAAGTAGTGACTATAAGATTTCTTCCTATGGAAATTCTGGAATATGATCATTATTGTCTTGAATTTCTGGAATAAGGCAATTTTTCAAGCGACTCGCATGAAATTCGGAATGTAGGTCTAAGATGTGACTATAAGATTTCTTCCTATGGAAATTCTGGAATATGATCATTATGGTCTGGAATTTCGGGAACAAAGCAATTTCTCAAGTGATTCGCATGAAATTCGGAATGTAGGACTAAGATGCGACTGTAAAACTTCTTCCTATGGAAATTCTGAAATATGATCATTATGGTCTGGAATTTCGGGAACAAAGCAATTTCTCAAGTGATTCGCATGAAATTCGGAATGTAGGACTAAGATGCGACTGTAAAACTTCTTCCTATGGAAATTCTGAAATATGATCATTATGGTTTGGAATTTCGGGAACAAAGCAATTTCTCAAGTGATTCGCATGAAATTCGGAATGTAGGTCTAAGATGTGACTATAAGATTTCTTCCTATGGAAATTCTGGAATATGATCATTATGGTCTGGAATTTCGGGAACAAAGCAATTTCTCAAGTGATTCGCATGAAATTCGGAATGTAGGACTAAGATGCGACTGTAAAACTTCTTCCTATGGAAATTCTGAAATATGATCATTATGGTCTGGAATTTCGGGAACAAAGCAATTTCTCAAGTGATTCGCATGAAATTCGGAATGTAGGACTAAGATGCGACTGTAAAACTTCTTCCTATGGAAATTCTGAAATATGATCATTATGGTCTGGAATTTCGGGAACAAAGCAATTTCTCAAGTGATTCGCATGAAATTCGGAATGTAGGACTAAGATGCGACTGTAAAACTTCTTCCTATGGAAATTCTGAAATATGATCTGGAATTTCGGGAACAAAGCAATTTCTCAAGTGATTCGCATGAAATTCGGAATGTAGGACTAAGATTCGACTTTAAAACTTCTTCCTATGGAAATTCTGGAATATGATCATTATGGTCTGGAATTTGGGGAACTAAGCCATTTCCCAAGTGATTCGCATGAAATTCGGAATGAAACATAAGACTTCTTCCTATGTAAATTTTGGAATATGATCATTATGGTCTGGAATTTCGGGAACAAAGCAATTTCTCAAGTGATTCGCATGAAATTCGGAATGTAGGACTAAGATGCGACTTTAAAACTTATTCCTATGGAAATTCTGGAATATGATCATTATGGTCTGGAATTTGGGGAACTAAGCCATTTCCCAAGTGATTCGCATGAAATTCGGAATGTAGGACTAAGATTCGACTATAAGACTTCTTCCTATGTAAATTCTGGAATATGATCATTATGGTCTGGAATTTCGGGAACAAAGCAATTTCTCAAGTGATTCGCATGAAATTCGGAATGTAGGACTAAGATGCGACTTTAAAACTTATTCCTATGGAAATTCTGGAATATGATCATTATGGTCTGGAATTTGGGGAACTAAGCCATTTCCCAAGTGATTCGCATGAAATTCGGAATGTAGGACTAAGATGCGAAACATAAGACTTCTTCCTATGTAAATTTTGGAATATGATCATTATGGTCTGGAATTTCGGGAACAAAGCAATTTCTCAAGTGATTCGCATGAAATTCGGAATGTAGGACTAAGATGCGACTGTAAAACTTCTTCCTATGGAAATTCTGAAATATGATCATTATGGTCTGGAATTTCGGGAACAAAGCAATTTCTCAAGTGATTCGCATGAAATTCGGAATGTAGGACTAAGATTCGACTTTAAAACTTCTTCCTATGGAAATTCTGGAATATGATCATTATGGTCTGGAATTTGGGGAACTAAGCCATTTCCCAAGTGATTCGCATGAAATTCGGAATGTAGGACTAAGATGCGAAACATAAGACTTCTTCCTATGGAAATTCTGGAATATGATCATTATGGTCTGGAATTTCGGGAACAAAGCAATTTCTCAAGTGATTCGCATGAAATTCGGAATGTAGGACTAAGATGCGAAACATAAGACTTCTTCCTATGTAAATTTTTGAATATGATCATTATGGTCTGGAATTTCGGGAACAAAGCAATTTCTCAAGTGATTCGCATGAAATTCGGAATGTAGGACTAAGATGCGACTATAAGACTTCTTCCTATGTAAATTCTGGAATATGATCATTATGGTCTGGAATTTCGGGAACAAAGCAATTTCCCAAGTGATTCGCATGAAATTCGGAATGTAGGACTAAGATGCGACTATAAGACTTCTTCCTATGTAAATTTTGGAATATGATCATTATGGTCTGGAATTTCGGGAACAAAGCAATATCTCAAGTGATTCGCATGAAATTCGGAATGTAGGACTAAGATGCGACTTTTAAACTTCTTCCTATGGAAATTTTTGAATATGATCATTATGGTCTGGAATTTCGGGAACAAATCAATTTCTCAAGCGATTCGCATGAAATTCGGAATGTAGGACTAAGATGTGACTAGAAGATTTCTTCCTATGGAAATTCTGGAATATGATCATTATTGTCTGGAATTTCGGGAACAAATCAATTTTTCAAGCGATTCGCATGAAATTCGGAATGTAGGACTAAGTAGTGACTATAAGATTTCTTCCTATGGAAATTCTGGAATATGATCATTATTGTCTTGAATTTCTGGAATAAGGCAATTTTTCAAGCGACTCGCATGAAATTCGGAATGTAGGTCTAAGATGTGACTATAAGATTTCTTCCTATGGAAATTCTGGAATATGATCATTATGGTCTGGAATTTCGGGAACAAAGCAATTTCTCAAGTGATTCGCATGAAATTCGGAATGTAGGACTAAGATGCGACTGTAAAACTTCTTCCTATGGAAATTCTGAAATATGATCATTATGGTCTGGAATTTCGGGAACAAAGCAATTTCTCAAGTGATTCGCATGAAATTCGGAATGTAGGACTAAGATGCGACTGTAAAACTTCTTCCTATGGAAATTCTGAAATATGATCATTATGGTTTGGAATTTCGGGAACAAAGCAATTTCTCAAGTGATTCGCATGAAATTCGGAATGTAGGACTAAGATGCGACTGTAAAACTTCTTCCTATGGAAATTCTGAAATATGATCATTATGGTCTGGAATTTCGGGAACAAAGCAATTTCTCAAGTGATTCGCATGAAATTCGGAATGTAGGACTAAGATGCGACTTTAAAACTTCTTCCTATGGAAATTCTGGAATATGATCATTATGGTCTGGAATTTGGGGAACTAAGCCATTTCCCAAGTGATTCGCATGAAATTCGGAATGTAGGACTAAGATGCGAAACATAAGACTTCTTCCTATGTAAATTTTGGAATATGATCATTATGGTCTGGAATTTCGGGAACAAAGCAATTTCTCAAGTGATTCGCATGAAATTCGGAATGTAGGACTAAGATGCGACTTTAAAACTTATTCCTATGGAAATTCTGGAATATGATCATTATGGTCTGGAATTTGGGGAACTAAGCCATTTCCCAAGTGATTCGCATGAAATTCGGAATGTAGGACTAAGATTCGACTATAAGACTTCTTCCTATGTAAATTTTTGAATATGATCATTATGGTCTGGAATTTCGGGAACAAAGCAATTTCTCAAGTGATTCGCATGAAATTCGGAATGTAGGACTAAGATGCGACTTTAAAACTTCTTCCTATGGAAATTCTGGAATATGATCATTATAGTTTGGAATTTCGGGAACAAAGCAATTTCTCAAGTGATTCGCATGAAATTCGGAATGTAGGACTAAGATGCGACTATAAGACTTCTTCCTATGTAAATTCTGGAATATGATCATTATGGTCTGGAATTTCGGGAACAAAGCAATTTCCCAAGTGATTCGCATGAAATTCGGAATGTAGGACTAAGATGCGACTATAAGACTTCTTCCTATGTAAATTTTGGAATATGATCATTATGGTCTGGAATTTCGGGAACAAAGCAATATCTCAAGTGATTCGCATGAAATTCGGAATGTAGGACTAAGATGCGACTTTTAAACTTCTTCCTATGGAAATTCTGGGATATGATCATTATGGTCTGGAATTTGGGGAACAAATTAATTTCTCAAGTGATTCGCATGAAATTTGGAATGTAGGACTAAAATGCGACTATAAGACTTCTTCCTATGTAAATTCTGGAATATGATCATTATGGTCTGGAATTTCGGGAAAAAAGCCATTTCTCAAGTGATTCGCATGAAATTCGGAATGTAGGACTAAGATGCGACTTTAAAACTTCTTCTAATGGAAATTCTGGAATATGATCATTATGGTTTGGAATTTCGGGAACAAAGCAATTTCTCAAGTGATTCGCATGAAATTCGGAATGTAGGACTAAGATGCGACTATAAGACTTCTTCCTATGTAAATTCTGGAATATGATCATTATGGTCTGGAATTTCGGGAACAAAGCAATTTCCCAAGTGATTCGCATGAAATTCGGAATGTAGGACTAAGATGCGACTTTAAAACTTCTTCCTATGGAAATTCTTGAATATGATCATTATGGTCTGGAATTTGGGGAAGAAATCAAATTCTCAAGTGATTTGCATGAAATTCGGAATGTAGGACTAAGATGCGACTGTAAGACTTCTTCCTATGTAAATTCTGGAATCTAATCATTATGGTCTCGAATTTCGGGAACAAAGCATTTTCTCAAGTGATTCGCATGAAATTCGGAATGTAGGACTAAGATGTGCCTATAAGACTTCTTCCTATGTAAATTCTGGAATATGATCATTATGGTCTGGAATTTCGGGAACAAAGCAATTTCCCAAGTGATTAGCATGAAATTCGGAATGTAGGACTAAGATGCGACTATAAGACTTCTTCCTATGTAAATTTTGGAATATGATCATTATGGTCTGGAATTTCGGGAACAAAGCAATATCTCAAGTGATTCGCATGAAATTCGGAATGTAGGACTAAGATGCGACTTTTAAACTTCTTCCTATGGAAATTCTGGGATATGATCATTATGGTCTGGAATTTCGGGAACAAAGCAATTTCCCAAGTGATTCGCATGAAATTCGGAATGTAGGACTAAGATGCGACTATAAGACTTCTTCCTATGTAAATTCTGGAATATGATCATTATGGTCTGGAATTTCGGGAACAAAGCAATTTCCCAAGTGATTCGGATGAAATTCGGAATGTAGGACTAAGATGCGACTATAAGACTTCTTCCTATGTAAATTTTGGAATATGATCATTATGGTCTGGAATTTCGGGAACAAAGCAATATCTCAAGTGATTCGCATGAAATTCGGAATGTAGGACTAAGATGCGACTTTTAAACTTCTTCCTATGGAAATTCTGGGATATGATCATTATGGTCTGGAATTTGGGGAACAAATTAATTTCTCAAGTGATTCGCATGAAATTTGGAATGTAGGACTAAAATGCGACTATAAGACTTCTTCCTATGTAAATTCTGGAATATGATCATTATGGTCTGGAATTTCGGGAAAAAAGCCATTTCTCAAGTGATTCGCATGAAATTCGGAATGTAGGACTAAGATGCGACTTTAAAACTTCTTCTAATGGAAATTCTGGAATATGATCATTATGGTTTGGAATTTCGGGAACAAAGCAATTTCTCAAGTGATTCGCATGAAATTCGGAATGTAGGACTAAGATGCGACTATAAGACTTCTTCCTATGTAAATTCTGGAATATGATCATTATGGTCTGGAATTTCGGGAACAAAGCAATTTCCCAAGTGATTCGCATGAAATTCGGAATGTAGGACTAAGATGCGACTTTAAAACTTCTTCCTATGGAAATTCTTGAATATGATCATTATGGTCTGGAATTTGGGGAAGAAATCAAATTCTCAAGTGATTTGCATGAAATTCGGAATGTAGGACTAAGATGCGACTGTAAGACTTCTTCCTATGTAAATTCTGGAATCTAATCATTATGGTCTCGAATTTCGGGAACAAAGCATTTTCTCAAGTGATTCGCATGAAATTCGGAATGTAGGACTAAGATGTGCCTATAAGATTTCTTTCTATGGAAATTCTGGAATATGATCATTATTGTTTGGAACTTCTGGAATAAAGCAATTTTTTTCTGTTAGTTTATTGTCTGCTAGTTCCTTTTCGGCTTTTTTTAACATTCTGTTCGACGTCTATATTTAAATAACAGACAGTTCGCCATTCACTTCTTATTAAATTAACTATGCTTATCATTGTACTGACTGTATACTAATACAAAATCAAAGAGTAATCTTTAATATATGGTTCATTTCTCATTGTTTATAGAATAACGACTCTGAAATATCCTTTCAGTACCATACGGTACTTCTCCACTTTATAATGATAATATGATGACAACACTTTCTATACAAATATGGAAGTGATATGGCCTCAGGTTAAAGAATTTAGATTGAAGATTCTAACCATTATAAGTTAGTTTTTTTTAACAAAATTAAAGCCTGCGTCTCGTTAAACCGTACTATGCTTTTGCATTGCATAAAAAAAAATAAACGTATCCGTCAAAATGCATCTTGTAATTATTGGCATGTATATCGAGTGCATCTGAATTTGTTGTTAAAGTTAACAGGGCTCTAACAAAGAAAAAATTGAAATGGTCGATTAAAATTAATTTTGCGCGTGCTGTTTTCTTTTCTTTCGTCCCGGACAGACGTTGTCACGCTCAAAACCCACGGCTGTGTCTTCGACCTTCTCTTTTTTGTCTCAGTTTCTGGTCATAGTCGAATTTGACGTGTCTAAGGTAGGCATTGCAATCATTTCTGACTCGTCTAAATTTGTTTCGGTTTTCCACAGTTGAGTTTTCTTTTCCCACTTCCTAGTAGCCTCTTTGCAGCTTAAATCATACCAAGCATTTGTGAGGAACAATTTTCTGAGAAAATTGCCCCACACATTAAATTTACATTTTTTTTATTTTTGAATTTATATTTATTTTGTAACCCTACGTGAAAATACAGAAAGAATTCCTTACTTGTCATACCAAAATGTCTGTATATTCCTTCATTCAAATCGTTTTATGGACAGCATCACACAACAAATAGAGTGAAATGCCGACGGCACCTCAATTGCAGCAAAATACACTAAACAGGTCGAAGTGGTCGCTGTAATCATTAACTGGAGAATGGTTCTTGATAAGAATCTCAAACTGATCTGGCAAAAGAAAAGGCGATTATGCAAGACGATTACTGATGATGTGCCAGCAGCAACATTAAATGGCAAAACCCTCCACACCGCGTAGCCACTCCCATTGCGGCGAAATTAAAACTAGCAAAATGCACTGCGATAAGAGTGGGGAAATAGGAGCGACGAGAGATCAACCAACACCGCATAAAGCATAATCATCGACTAGTGATAGTGGGAGAGAGGAAATATGCAGTACATTAAAAACACAATAGGACTGACTGGGTCAACGAACCAGCTGACCAGTTCAACGAACTACGCACCGTTCGCAACAAAATGAAGAGGGCTCGTAAACATTATGTAAACTAATGCAACCATAACAACAACAAAAACACGAGATGTTTCGCTGCCGACGCAAAAGAAGATTACAAACAACAGCAAATCGCAAACAGCGATTACAACAACAACAACCTGGCGAAACAATAGAAATATAATGAACAACAACAACCAGGAGAAACATACCAAGATTTTTGCATAGCAATAACGGTCATAACGGGACTATGGACCAACCGTAGGAACATAGTAAGCCACGATTTCACACGGTTTTAGTAGTTTTAACCCGATTCGGCCACTATAAAAGGAGGCAGAAATTCTGCAAATGGTCTCTTGCAAAGAAATTCATTGAAAATCAACAAATATCCTTGGTTGATTTTGCGTCAACTAAGAAAAATTGTTAATTTGCCCAAGGTGGCATTGTCATTTAATTTTTCAAACCCGTACAATTTTCATTGTTGAAATTAACAACCCCGTGATCAGTTTCGTGTATAATCTACTATGCTGCGTCTTTAAGTTAATAAACAATTTTCTGTTATTGAATCATCATAAATATTGCTAATCAATCACATTCCGTGATACCTACAATATTGCTTGCGTGGTTGTTTAAGCATGAAAATAATGCCTCACATGATTAAATAATCACAATCCTTTTTACTTTAATTACGTTCTTGCAAAATAACATACGTGATAATTCAAATACGAAAATTGTTCCTGCAGTTTAAAAGGTACCTTGGAAATAACTAAAAATTTCTGATTTTTCAATTTTCACTTTTCACTTTTATATTTTTTTTTTATTAATTAATAAAATTATTAGGAATTTTAAAAAAAATCTAATACATATATACAAAATATCTGTAAAAAATTAAAAGTATTTCACAATAGTATATTTTTTACCATTTGGATTAGTATACATATGTGTAGGTGGTCCATAAAATTCCTCAATATGAAAAATATAGTAAATGTCAGTGCTATTTAATAATTAATAAGAACAGAAATGTTGGTGGTTTTTAGTAGATATTTTTTCGCACACGACATGCGGATTGTTTTCTAGTACAAATATACATTCAATTTTATAAATTGCTCTTTTGTTATTATCATATACATATACCTCAATAATTTCCTTTTTTGTACAAAACTTTACAATAGGTTAAAACGTTGAAACAATATACATTTTCAAGTTATATCCGTTGAGGTTTTTTATTTTGGAAGAACAATCGTGATCTCTAAGGAGAACTTCAGATTCGGGTATTTTTAAAATCTTTGGAGGGATTCCTCTTTAAGAAGTCATTCTTTTAGTAAACATTAAACTTGTTTTTATTCCTAGGGAAAGTGGCAAATTTTTGCGAGAAGACGTGGTGTTGCAATAGCTTTTTAAAACTTTATGCTTTGACTCAAACCGAAATGACCAAGTATGTCGTAAGGTCCGAGCATTTTAATTACTCGTGGGTAGTGTAGCATAAAATGAAATTTGGGCTTTAAAGTTTCGTCAAAAAGCCCTATATACAAGGTGTGATGGTGACATACTAAATTCTCGAGATTGCTTAAATCATACATTTCAATCTTTGATTTCAAGACAATATCTAATATATTCTTTAAAAGAATCAACAATTTTCAGTGTTTATTTTGTGGTGGAGCAAGATCGCCAATAATTATTGGCAACAATCGGCAAAACGTCCACATTTCTTTGGCTGATATATTAAACTTAGTATTTTTAAAATGTCCCGGCTTAATTACAGGAGGAATATTTTCCCTATCAGAATCGCCATAGCTAAAAAACTGTGTTCGGTTGTTTAAAGTATGTAATGAAAAGAATTGGTCTTTTATTATAAATTGTTCAAGTAGCTTACGTAAGTCGTAGTGACAAACACCCTCAAATAAATCATGCATTATATCCACAGTTACATTTTGAACAGCATGGAAAGTTGGAATTTTGCTAAAAACTGATTCTTCTCTAATGCCCGTATTAGTGATTCGGTCATTAATTTGTGGATATAGAAGCATAGCGCTGTTATAAGTTTCTATTGTTCTGTGATAGCTTTGGTTGTCAAAGCAATTAGTCTGTATCATTAATTTTTGGCATTTCAATATGCGACAAGGATATTGAGAGTTGAAGCTTTTTGTGTAACCCAAAATAGTATTAAGACCTAGGTTGTCGCCTACAATCATTCCCAATACAAAAAAAATTTGACGAGTTTCACCAGATTCTAATTTTATTAAAACTCCATTTTTTTCTAGTTTTATAATCTCTGAAACAAGGTGATTAAATACTGAATTTTCACCGTAGGTTTTATGCTTGGAATAAAATAGCATAGCGACAAAAATATTATCTAGTTCAGAGGAAATCCACTGAGGAAGGCTGGGAAAGTTATAATATACAGCTCCAATTGAGTTGCTACCACTATGAGATCCTAAAGGATTATTTGCCTCAAAATCATCAAAGTGCAAGTTAAAAGGAATAGTTTTGTTTTGTTTACTTTCGGAATACATTGATATTTTATCTTTCCAAAGAGAAGATGTGATTAAATGGGGTGCAGATTTTGAAGTAAGTTATTTCATATTCTGAGATATTGTGTCATAAATACCTGCCAATTCAAAAAACTTTTTGATCTGGAACGATAATAGTAAAATAATACCGTCAGATTCGACTACATCAACAGATGGATTCTCGTTTGATCCTGGTTTCGGTGGTGCGAAATATATACTCTAGAATTCACAAAAATATATAAATTTGCAGATATGTATAACGAAAAAAAATTTGAAATACTTACTTGATCTTCTCCGAAACGTTCGTGGATCGTTTCGGCAATATAGGCAAAATCTTTCCGAGAAATTGATTTTTTTTCGTTGATGAACCAGCCCGTTATGCTGTCAATTAAGATACTTCTGGCTGTCTCGCTAAGCCTTTTACTGTGGTGTAACACAAATATCAGAACTGTTTTCTGAAGCTGTCGCGCCCTCTTTAATTAACTTTAACAAACTTTCATTCATTAGCTGTTGACATGATTTCATATCATCTAAAATTTTTCCCATTGAATTAATCATGAAATTTTCTTGATTATTAGAAGCCTATAAATGAATTATTAAGTTATGTTATTATTTATAAAAAATCAGGTATCAATTACATATTCATTTCGCCACTCATTTAGTTTGTGTTTGAATTCAACGCGTACAGCAAATGGTGTCTTGTCAACAATTTCTTTTATATCATCGTTATCAATTAATTTAAGAGTTTTTACGGAAATCCCAAAACTTATAAAATGATCACAAAGATCTACAAAACCCCAAGATGAAAAAAGATTATAAAGTTCTAAATCAGCGATTTGATTTTCACACGCGTTTTCAAGAACTATATATGTCGCGGCACCATCAAAATTTCGGAATTAGAAAAAATTTCTTCAAATCCGTTCATTTATAATAAAAAAAAAACACTATATACTTCATTAATCACTTAAAAAAAATTGTTTAAACATACGCTGTACCGGCGATTTTGAAAGCGAACTTTATTACTTTAAAATATTAGTGTTTATTTGGCTACTTTCAGAGATATTTCCTTGTAGAACAACAACATCCGTGCTTGGTTAACTATGTTTACCATTCTTTCGTTGCAGAATGACAATATTCGTGCTTTTTGACTACTTTCCGAGTTATTTCGTTGTAAAACAACAACATCCGTGCTTGGTTAACTATTTTTCGTGTTCTTTCGTTGTAGAATAACTACGTTCGTGTTCAACTGATCATTAACCCATTATAACTGATTTTAAAGAATCACAGATTTTAAAAGAGTCACTGAAATAACCATAAATTTATTATAACTTCTTTAAGGAAACAATAAACACCAAATCCTGAATTCCTAAAATAAATAAAAATCTTTTTATTGTAACAACCCTTTGGAACAAAGAACCCTGGTCACGCTGAGGATACCCCGGCTGGGAAAAAACCTCGTTACACATTTTCCTTCGGTTTGATACACTTTGTGCTGGAATGGACAAAGGCCATCCCAGTCGTGTAGCAATACTTTTCTTTTAGGGTTTTTTTCTTTAACTGCGTGGTTCGACAACGAGAAATTTGTTGACACTACACAATGGTCTGAAGAGCCTCGAGGTGATGATACACTGACGGTGTATTAACTAGGATGAGAGGAAAGAAACCAGTCAAGGGTATTCGCGTTATGACTTACAATGTCTGGAATCCGAGGGGGCTCAATCGCAAGCTGAGTGAGATGGTTAAAATAATTCAAAATCCTTTCCTTGCGGTGTTGTTAAGCCTAAATGGCGGAGCCAACTAGAATTATATTTATTAAAATCACCCATATTGACGAATTCAGAAAATGGATCTAGGAACAAAATTCTAGATATAGAGTCATACAGTGCATCTAACTACAAGTTGAGACATTTTTTTTTGTTATATATATAGAGACTCATTGCCAAGGGAGGACTCCCTGAATGACATGCGTCACGGCAATAAGTTGGGCTAAGCCCTTTATTAAATTCAAAATAAAATAAAAATCGAAGGAATGTGATTTACAATATTTTTTTTTTTTATATATTTAAACTTATTGCCAAGGGAATAATCTCTGAATGACTTGTGCCACGGCAATAAGGTGGGCTAAGCCCTTTATTAAAATTAAGAATAAATTGGAGAAATGTGATTTACAATATATCACATTCCTCACGTTTGTAGCCAGTTTCAAATTATTTTCTCATAATTCTCCCTATTTCATTGAAAAAAGCAATACGGAAAAACGATCACGAAACTAAAACGACGCGAGTCCAAAAGCTTTCATCAATGGATTATGGTCAGGGAAAACTACAAAAAACCTTGACCAAGAAAATATTACCAATTTTAAAAATATTGAAAATAATACTGATAAACAAAACCTGGACCTGGAACTAGAGAACGGGTTTCTAAAGCACATCTACCGTAGTAAAATTTGTAGAAAACAGATAAAGCTCCTACATTTCGTCTGTGCTCCAAAGTTTCAAGAGACGAAGTAATAGTTACATCGTTTATCAAACGGATAACTCTATTCTGAGTTCCATCAAGATAAACCAAATGCGATCTCCACCCCACACATATGAATTAAATTCTAAAATTGGTCTAACATAAGATTTATATAATCTTAATACTTTAGATGGAGTGAAGTAGAAGTTCCAACGTCTTATGAAGCCCAAACATTGGCTAGCTCTTTTTGAAACTTCATAAATATGTTTCTTCCAGAAAAGATCACTTAATACTTTTAAACCTAACAACTTAAGTGAATCTGATCTTGCAATATGGGCACCATTAATAACAGGTGGAACGTAATGTTGAATTGTCTTTTGAGAAAAAAGACAAGACTGGAATTTATTTGGGTTAAATTCTACTCTATTAGAAATGCCCGAATCGAGAATGTCTTGAATATTCGACAAAATAGTCAAATTCATTAATTCACGTGAGCCATTCAAGCGAGAATTGCATTCTTTTTGACTGACAACCTCAATGGAAGCCGATAGTGTTGTATCATCAGCAAATGAATGGATATCACATGTTGTAGGAGACAACAGGTCGTTGATATATATCAAGAAGAGCTCGTGCGACAAGGATGATCCTTGAGGCATGTGAAGCTGAAGATATACCATTTAATACAACTTTTATTTTACGGTTCCATAAATAATCCTCAATCCATGCAATGAGAGAGGAGTGTAAGTTCAGCGCACGAATCTTATTAAAAAGACAATCATGCCATACTCTATCAAAAGCTTTAAAAAATCTAACGAAACAACGCTTGAATTTCAATGCTTCGCTCCAAACATGAGTTCACCTGAAGAACGATTTTTACGAAATCCATACTGCACATCGAATAAAAGAACATTCGAATCCAGATAGCTCATTAATCTGAAATTAACGATAGATTCCATTACCTTCGATAGAACCGACAACAAAGCAATAGGACGGTATTTCGTAGGTGTCGATTTATCACCTTTTTTCGGAACGGCTTAAATATTTGCTATTTTCCAAATTGATGGAAAAACACTTGACTTCATTGAGAGATGAAACAAATTGCTAAGCGGTTTTGCCAAAGTATGATGACATCTTTTAAATAATAATTGAGGTCAAGTTCTTTAAGAATCTTTGAAACAACCCGTTTCCGAAAATAGATTTTAGACATACCTGGGACTACATTCGGGAGAATTGGAGGGCTTTGGTTAGTTAATGGAAGGGTTGACGCACCAGCGAAATAAGAAGCTAGGAGATTAGCTTTCTCAATATCAGTTCTATTATGAATACCATTAAGAAATAAAGAAGGAATAGACGAAGTATTGTCTGCAAAGTTTATTTTAACCAATGCAGCAAACGACCAAAAGCTTCGACTCTTTGAATCAGAATCCAAAATTTTTCGCATGCTATCTCGAATCTTAAGGTCATATATTATTTTGGTCCTTTTCAATATAGCGCTTGATTTGTTTCTAGCTATTCGAAACTTTACAAGGTTTACTTCATAAGTGGAGTTAACGTAGTCCCAATGGGCTGCTTTTTTACACGCGACTGCTGACCTGCAATTTTCGTTAAACCATTTATTCTTACGAGTATTGTTTTTTTGAAATGAAGAACGAATGCAATTTTTCATTCCTAGCAAAATGGTAGACGTGATAAGTTTTGATGCTTCATCAGCATTATTGCTGGAAAAGCAGGTTGACCAATCAAATGAGCTATAAAATTGGTTCAGGTGCTCCCAGTTAGCAATTTTATAGTGCCAGAGTAGCCTTTTATGAGTAGGCTTTATAATGGCTGGTGTTATTGAAAATTTGGCTACTACTTAAACATGTTCAGAAAGTCCTAATGGTGCAGATTCATCAATTGAATATTTCATTGACATAGAAGTTAGAAATAAATCTAAAAGGTGAGGTGATTGACCAGAAGTATCAGGATACCTAGTTGGCTTATAAACGAGTTGGGTGAGAAGATTAATATTTGAAATTAGTTCAGCAGTTTCACCAGAACTATCTCTACCATTCGAATAGGTCAACCATGAATCATTGTGGACATTAAAATTGCCCAAGACAACCAATTCTGATAATGGTGAGGATTGGTAAATTTTGTCTATAGTTTCTGATATTTCTGATGATCAGGTAACAAATTAGGACTACGATAAAGGGAACAAATAAACATCGAATGGTTTGAAATTTTAATTTCAATCCATATCGTATTGAACATGGGATTACATTTTGGATTAATAAATTTAGGTATACTAAAACTGATGTCATTACGAATAAATAGAATAACCCCACGATGTGGAACCAAACACGAGAATATCCCGGACAATGAAAATCATTTGGGGTACCCAAATAAGAGGCCTGCGTTTCACATAAACTGAGAATCGCAGGTTTATTCGCGTCAAGATGTGCTGCGATCGAGTTAAAATTACTTTTAATGCTGCGAATATTTGTGAAATAATAGATTTTTAAAAAATTAAAAACAATCAACAATTAATAATAACAATAATAAGAAGAATTTTGTTTAAAAACCAACAGCTCAACGGAGAAACGCAACAGCTTTGCTTTTAGTACCAGGCCTTACAAACGAAAAAGTCACGAACAATCAGCGAGCTTAGGCTTACCAAAAAATTCAAGTTCTTTTTTTACTTGTAAGATGACAGATTTAGTCTTGGGCAGCAAATAATGTTCTTTCCAATTTCCTGTATTTTGCTGAAGTTCAGTTGGTCCTAGTTGTCACAACAATTCAGTTTTGTTTGGTTACACTGTTTGTTTTTCCGATTTAAAGCATCACCTAATAAAGAAGAATGATATTTTCAATGACCTGACATTTGTCTTCTTTGAACAATGACTTCTTGTAGAACCACAAACGCACAGGAATAAATAAATTAAATAATTTTTATAGACTTTTATAGAATTAAACCAAAACACAAACAAGAAATAAATAAATAAATTAATTTTTGTTTAATTATTTAGAATTGTATTTAAAAAAAAAAATTTGTCAAAATTTGGTCTCCTGTATATGAAGCAGTGTTGAATGTCATGCTTACGCACTTTGACTTTGAGCCAAATGAAATTAAATTCCGCGTTGGAACAATGGTTGTATTGTGCTTGAGTTTGATAAGCGACATCATTACGTACATAGATAGCGGGACTGCGGTGGGGAAAAAATACTGGCACCAAGTTGTAACCAGGCCAACTTATATCTGAAACGTCGAAATCACCATTAACCTGGGTTTCTGTTAGTCCCAGAATAACAGGTTTGTTGTCTGTTAAATGGACACCTCGGGCCTCGGGGTCGGGGGGCTCCCACACAAATATTTTAAAAAATTTACTCGATATTCTTCAAATTTTATAGGCATGTGTATCTCCGATGGAAAACACTTTTTGTAAAGGATAAGGCCCCGGGGTCGGGGGGCACCCATACAAATTTTATAAAAAAAATACAGATTTTCTTCTAATTTTATACGCAAGTGTATCGCGAAGGACAACACTTTTTGTAAAAATTTGGAAGTGATTGGGCCGATTTTCTTCAAATTTTATCTCAGATGGACAATACTTGTCAAAATGTAAAAATATGGAAGTGTTCAGGCCCCGGTGTCGACGGGCACCCATACAAATTTTATAAAAAATCCGATTTCTTCAAATTTCCGTATCTCCGATCGGCAACATCAATAAATTTCTGTAAAATTTGGAAGTGATCGGGCCCCGTGGTCGGGTCGACACCCATACAAATTTTATATAAAAAAGTACCCGATTTTCTTCAAATTTTATATTATATTTCCTCGGCGAACCGCTTGCTAAGGGTAGCGGACGTACTCTTCGCGTGATGCAGGTTCGGCTGTAGCTCCCTCATGGTGCTCATTTGTCCTCCCTGTATGCTTTATATTGCCGGTGTAATTAGACGTTTAAGAGCCCTTTCCACTACGGTAAGCAGTCGGGTATGCTTGACCCAATGGTCTGTCGTTACCCGACTCATCCTTTCTCATTGCATGCCCAGTGGCGCTGCTGGTATAAGAAGCTGAACATGAAACCTGCTTATTTGATTTGATTCCGGCTGTGATCAGCATGCCCATTGGCACTGGTGATCGAAGAGGTTGTTTTTACAGCCTGTTTAGCGGAAATTTAACGGGAATCGCTAAGACTAGCATGCCCAGTGGCACTGCTAGTCAAGCTAGTGACTTTCTCTTTTTCAGAGTTACAGCAACGAGATGCTGACGCCTTATCGGTGCTCTTAAGGATCAGCTTAACCTGGTCAACATGGTAATTTACGGTACCTTTGCAGATATTGAGCCTTATTATGGAGGCGTCATCTATTGCCAGTATGAGATGAAGGAGCGCTCCGTCCTACTTTCTCTGTACAATCGTCCATGACTTGGCGTGCGTGCGTTTTGCGCAGCGATAGTTGTCAGAATCTTTTCTGATGAGAGCTCTAGACTTTGTGAAAATAACTCACGGACGATGTGTGGTTTAGGGAAGGATCCTTCTTTCACCATCGTCACGCTCAGTCCACTCTTGGCTCTGATCTTCTCAAAGTTCGAGCACTGTCTGAACTGTTCAACTTAGTGAATCCGTCGTGTTGTTGATGGATATGTAGTCCATCTCTTTCCGGATTTCTCTGAGATGACAATACATACATTAACAACTGTGGATGCCTCAGAATCAGAAGTGGATTGCTCCACGCCATCGAATTCAACACCCTTGTGAAAAAATACGGTAGTGCGAAACTGCGAACTTTATTGCTCCTTAAAAGTACAAAAGCGAATGAAAAGAAAAAACACAAAGCAGGATATATAATGTGTTACATTTAATAACGGTTTGGCGTATAAACTCATCTGTATTAGTTATATGTGTGTTAATGTACAGTGGCGTAGTTAATTAATTGTCTGATTTAATTTTTAACATCCTCGGCCCCCGAGATTTATGTAAGCTCCAGGGGATACAGCAGGCATTCGGGTTCTCGAACTATTCGCGTAGCGAAGCTCACAAGCTCGCACTTTGCTATCACGTCCAGTAAGTGTACTTTCAATAACCGCCAACTTCCAAGCGATTCGTGTTTTTGCAGAGTTAAACACAAAACCGACATCATTTGGTTTTAGCTGTGCTGAAGAAACCCCTTGGCTGTGGTGAAACGGTCGCAATACTCGGTGCGCCACCGATTCCAAAGCATACCAGTTCGCTTCATTCGCTGCGTCCAGAGTTGCTGCAAGTCACTTGATGAAGTTACTGAATTTTGAGGGTCAACAATACCACCGTGACCATGTAGGAAATGTGAAGGGCACCAAAGGGTCGCTGCTTACTTAGGTAAGAGGTCATACGTTGACCATGACTTCTGCTTCACAATCACTGTCCGTAATTGCTCAAACGTTAGTATCGCCTTCCCGATAACTATCTTAGAACATTCTCTCCACCATAGGCCCGCTCGACCATAAACTTCCAGCGAATACATTTATTGGATAATAATCGTTGTATATATTCGTCGACCAGTGCATCATTTGTGTCGTTGATCTCTACAGCTGCTCGTCGAAATGTTTTAGCATTATCGGAGAAGATTGTTGATGGAGCACCTCGCCGGGCTATAAAGCGCCTCAGTCCCATTATGCAGCTTTCAGAAGTCACATTTTTTACAATTTCCAGATTCGCGGATCGAACAGTAGCACAAGTAAAAACCATCAGGTAACTTATGTGCATTTGGTTTGTGGAGCTGTCAAAATGATAAAGTGGTCCGGCGAAGTCTATGCCGACACAGTCAAAAGGCTTTGATAGAGTAGTTCGTTAGATTGGCAATGGGCCAGATGGATGTGATACGGATTTACCAAAAAGTTTCTGGTCAATGACACACCTCTTAATTCAGTTGACGTACTTTGCAAACCCAAAAACTTTCACGTAGTTGAGACAGTTGAGAACGACATTGACACCTCCATGTAAGGTTTTGTGATGATATATAGTCAATAATCAATTTTACAATATGTATACGAATTGGATGGCAGTATAATAGGATGTTTTTGATCTAGTGAACCATCGAGCGATTGCAGGCGGCCGCCTAATCTAATACAACCATCTTCATCAATAAAAGGGTGTCATTGAGCTATCTATGATATTTTGGGTACAGATTTTTCTCTCTGTTACAAAATGCATTTTGTTGTATATACCTGATCCAATAGGTTTCAACTGCGTAAAGTTCGCTAGTGCAAGGTTGAGAAAACTCATATTTCGCCTGTTTTATGCAAAGTTTTATGAACGCAAAATAAACGCCGTCCGTCGCAATAAACAGGAACTAAGTTCTGTGTAGTCCAGTACTGCTGTACCATGGTCTCCGACGAAATCGCATCAATCTGGTCGTACTCAAAAGCTGTATCGCTATTAAGCCACGTCGGTCCATGATCCCATATAAGTTAATTTCGCAAGTCATGGGTGGTGATACCTCTTGTTCTGAGATCTGCTGGATTCTCCTTCCTGTCTGTTGTCTCAAATCCTCAATTAACGGCAGCCGACGACTATCTGTAACTCGGCTCTGCACGTATGGTTTCCATCGTTGAGCATCCCCTGGATCTACGCAAGCGCAATCCTCGAATCTGTCGACAGAAAAAATTTGTGGACAAAAACCGTCAGCGATTGTTTCAATTAAGAGCATATGCTTGCTGCCAATAACGCTGCTGTCAATTCTAACTTCGGGAGCGAAAACATCTTCATCCCGTCCACCTTAAGGGGGGCCAGCCTGCCTTTTGCACATGGGAAAACGACACTACTATCACCATCAATGTTGAAACTTTTGATATAAGGCACAGTTCATTACGCCTTCATACTTGCATCTGCAAAAATATAAACATCTCTTGGCGCAATTGGAAATTGAAGCGCTGCGCGTGGAATAGCGAAATCCTTTAACTGCTGTAAACTACTGGCATAATTTTCCCAAAGCCTCATAAGTTCAGGCGTAAGCTTCTCGTCCCAATATAGTTTTTCTCGCTAGATTGATTGGAAAATAATTTTTATTCTAATGACGACAGGGGATCATAGATCCTAGCAATAATTTTAAACACATTTCGTTATGTTCCCTTTGCTTAATTAGAGATGAGTAAATACTCAACAGAATCCAATGGTACAGCAGTTTCATCACTCCGAACAAACCGTAATAACCCCAAAACGTTTTGCTTAATAGGAGGCTCACCTTGACTAAGAGCCTTACGAACAACGTCACTATTGGAGTTCTACTTTCTAAGGTTCACACATGTTTGTTTCACAGGAGTTTCACGGTAGTGCGAAACTGCGAACTTTATTGCTCCTTAAAAGTACAAAAGCGAATGAAAAGAAAAAACACAAAGCAGGATATATAATGTGTTACATTTAATAACGGTTTGGCGTATAAACTCATCTGTATTAGTTATATGTGTGTTAATGTACAGTGGCGTAGTTAATTAATTGTCTGATTTAATTTTTAACATCCTCGGCCCCCGAGATTTATGTAAGCTCCAGGGGATACAGCAGGCATTCGGGTTCTCGAACTATTCGCGTAGCGAAGCTCACAAGCTCGCACTTTGCTATCACGTCCAGTAAGTGTACTTTCAATAACCGCCAACTTCCAAGCGATTCGTGTTTTTGCAGAGTTAAACACAAAAACGACATCATTTGGTTTTAGCTGTGCTGAAGAAACCCCTTGGCTGTGGTGAAACGGTCGCAATACTCGGTGCGCCACCGATTCCAAAGCATACCAGTTCGCTTCATTCGCTGCGTCCAGAGTTGCTGCAAGTCACTTGATGAAGTTACTGAATTTTGAGGGTCAACAATACCACCGTGACCACGTAGGAAATGTGAAGAGCACCAAAGGGTCGCTGCTTACTTAGGTAAGAGGTCATACGTTGTCCATGACTTCTGCTTCACAATCACTGTCCGTAATTGCTCAAACGTTAGTATCGCCTTCCCGATAACTATCTTAGAACATTCTCTCCACCATAGGCCCGCTCGACCATAAACTTCCAGCGAATACATTTATTGGATAATAATCGTTGTATATATTCGTCGACCAGTGCATCATTTGTGTCGTTGATCTCTACAGCTGCTCGTCGAAATGTTTTAGCATTATCGGAGAAGATTGTTGATGGAGCACCTCGCCGGGCTATAAAGCGCCTCAGTCCCATTATGCAGCTTTCAGAAGTCACATTTTTTTACAATTTCCAGATTCGCGGATCGAACAGTAGCACAAGTAAAAACCATCAGGTAACTTATGTGCATTTGGTTTGTGGAGCTGTCAAAATGATAAAGTGGTCCGGCGAAGTCTATGCCGACACAGTCAAAAGGCTTTTATAGAGTAATTCGTTCGATTGGCATTGGGCCAGATGGATGTGATACGGATTTACCAAACAGTTTCTGGTCAATGACACACCTCTTAATTCAGTTGACGTACTTTGCAAACCCAAAAACGTTCACGTAGTTGAGACAGTTGAGAACGACATTGACACCTCCATGTAAGGTTTTGTGATGATAGTAGTCAATAATCAATTTTACAATATGTATACGAATTGGATGGCAGTATAATAGGATGTTTTTGATCTAGTGAACCATCGAGCGATTGCAGGCGGCCGCCTAATCTAATACAACCATCTTCATCAATAAAAGGGTGTCATTGAGCTATCTATGATATTTTGGGTACAGATTTTTCTCTCTGTTACAAAATGCATTTTGTTGTATATACCTGATCCAATAGGTTTCAACTGCGTAAAGTTCGCTAGTGCTAGGTTGAGAAAACTCATAGGAACTAAATTCTGTGTAGTCCAGTACTGCTGTACCATGGTCTCCGACGAAATCTGTCGACAGAAAGAATTTGTGGACAAAAACCGTCAGCATCTGCGTGCTGGCAATAACGCTGCTTTCAATTCTAACTTCGGGAGCGAAAACACCTTCATCCCGTCCACCTTAAGAGGGGCCAGCCTGCCTTTTGCACATGGGAAAACAACACTACTATCACCATCAATGTTGAAACTTTTGATATAAGGCACAGTTCATTACGCCTTCATACTTGCATCTGCAAAAATGTGAACATCTCTTGGCGCAATTGGAAATTGAAGCGCTGCGCGTGGAATAGCGAAATCCTTTAACTGCTGTAAAACTAGTACAGGCGTAAGCTTCTCGTTTCCATATAGTTTTTCTCGCAAGATTGATTGGAAAATAATTTTTATTCTAATGACGACAGGGGATCATATTATTATTATTTATTATTATATTTGGTGGGCTGAAAAGCCTTGTGCACTGCGACCTAGAGATCTATTGTGCATCCCAGAAGTTTACCACTTAATGTAGTGGCTAAGTTCCTTGATGAAGTGCATGATGTCCACCAGGTCGATTGATCCGGCAGTCTGCATTTGAACGGTATTAGCCTTGAGGTACTTTTGTCTCTTCCGGGTGAGGGCAACACAGATGAAAAGTATATGTTCTGGTGTTTCTTTGGCCTCGTTGCAGAAACGGCATGTATCCGTTTGGGATTTTCCCATTTTTATTAGGTGGCTGTAGAATTGGCCATGTCCCGTCATGTACCAGACCAGGGATCTGAGTGCATGACGGCTTAGCTTTAGTGCTTTGTCTATATGATTTATTTTGTAATTCATAAGCTTTCTTGCTTGTCTCATCCCAGAAGATGATTCCCATTCAGCTTCGATGGTGTTGTTTGCCCACTCCTTAATCTTGTTCTTGAGGTGGCTTTTAGAAAAGTCAATGCTTGGTTCGGGGCCGTTGAAAGTTTCCTCTGCGCCTTCCCTTGCGAAGAGGTCTGCTGCCTCGTTCCCTTCGATGCCTGAATGACCGGGAGACCACATTAGGGTGATCTTGTTTGTTTTAGCCAGTTCGTTTAGGTGGCAGTAGCAGCTCCACGTTGTTTTAGAGTTAAATACTGGGCCTTTTAATGCAAATAGTGCGGCCTGGCTATCTGAGTTCATGGAAATCTCGGTTCTACTGTATCTTCTTTTGATACATTCTAGGGTACAGGCCTCCAGTGCTGCTGTTTCTGCCTGAAAGACGGTTGGGGATTTTCCAAGGGGTATTCTTAGTGCGGATCTAGGTCCAAATACTCCTGCTCCTGTTCCAGTTTTAGTTTTAGATCCATCTGTGTACCAGATGGATGCATGGTGGGGAAGATTATTTATGATATTCTCAACTTGATTTCGTTCTGGTAATCTTAACATGAAGTTCCTTTGGAAATGAGTTGTTTTTATCATTGAGTCTGATTGTCGGACAATTGCTTCCTCCAAGTTGATTTTGGAGATGATGCTTGTATGCTTGTCTATTTGTTCTGATTTGTTTAACTATGTTCAGTGTAATTTGTCTCAAGCCAGCTTCACTTTTGATGGGAACGTGAAGTGGCGGAAGTCCTAGTTGCTTTTCAAGAGCTGCCGTTGGGCAGGTCTTTATAGCGCCTGTTGCACTTAGACAGATTAGTCTTTGGATTTTGTTTAGTTTTGAGCGTGTTTGCGATTGCTCTGTTTTTGGCCACCAAATCAGGGCTGCATAGGTGAGCCTAGGTCTTATGATGCTCTGGTATAGCCAAATTGTCATTTGTGGGTTTATTCCCCACGTTTTATTAAACATTCTTTGGCAAATAAAGTTTGCGTTATTTGCCTTGTTGGTGATGTACTTCATGTGGGATTTCCATGTAAGTTTTTGGTCAAACATGACCCCCAGGTATTTGGCTACAGGCGTTATTCGGAGGATTTTGCCTTGGGAACTTAGTGTTGGAAGAGTTAGTCTTCTTTTTCTTGTAAAAACAGTGAAGACTACCTTGTCTGGGTTTATACTAAGGTTTACCTCTTTGCACCATTCGTTTGTTAGTTTGAGAGCAAACATCATACGTTCAGTTATCGTGCTCTCGTATTTACCGCGAACCATTAAGACTAGGTCGTCCGCATAGCTAATGTTTGAGATTAGGTTGTTTTTAAGCCTGACTAGTAGCTGATCCATTACTAGCAGCCACAAGAGAGGTGATACGACACCACCTTGTGGACATCCTCTAATTGCCGCTACTGTAATGGTTTCATCACCAAACGAGGCTTGAATCTTCCTACCTTTTAGCATGCTCATGACCCATCCTACGGTTGGGGAGTCTATTCCCTGCTTCTTGCTTGTGTTTGAATTATTTCGAAGCCAGTGTTGTAAAAAGCGCCTTGTACATCAATGAAGGCGCACAGCAACATTTCTTTGCTTCGAAGAGTTTCTTCGATTTCTATTGTCAGCTCATGTAAAGCTGTTTCGGTTGATTTTCCAGCCTGATAAGCATGTTGACTTGGAGTCAGAGGGTTTTGTTGGAGTATGTTAGTTCTTATATGGTGTCCTAGTAACTTCTCCATGGCTTTAAGTATAAATGATGTGAGGCTGATTGACCTGTAAGACCTGGTATCCTCGGGGGCTTTTTTCCCTATCTTTGGTAAGAAAATCACTCGCACTTCTCTCCAGAACCTTGGAACGTATTCCAGGCTGTATCTGGCTTTGTAGAGTTTCAAGAGTAGTGATTCTATAAGGTTAAGGCCACGTTGCAGGAGAATTGGGAATACACCATCTCCTCCAGGGGACTTGTATGGGCCGAAAGAGTTCACTGCCCAGCGAACTCCCTCAGTTGTAAAGATGTTATTTGAGCGCCTATAGGCCACGATGGGGATGAACTGTGGGTATGAGTTAATGTCCTCGTTTTCTTCTTGATTACCTAGCATTAAGCAGTTAGGGAAATGACTTTGTACTAAGCATTCAAGAGTTTCTAGTCTTGTTCTGGTCAGTTCGCCCTTAGGTTTTTTGACTGATCCGAGTGGATTAGTATGGTCTATGGAGAGGGCTTTGTGTAGTCGGCATGCTGTTGGAAGTTTGTCTATGCTTTCACAAAACTCTCTTCAACTTTTCCTTTTGCTGTTCCTTAGAGCAGCGTTATATTTGGTAAGGGAGGTTCGATACGGTACCCAGTTATTTGTTCGTTTGGCCCTGTTGAAAAGTTTTCGGACCTCTCTTTTCTTGACCTATAGATCGTGGTTTCACCATGGAACATCCCTTGTGCCTTTGATTTGGATAGCGGGACAGCTTGAATTGTAGGCATCTATAATTGCCTCGGTTAGATCGCTCGCAGAACTGTCTAAATCGACAATCGAGTTAATGCGGGTACTAATACCTGTTAAGTTTAATTGCAGTTTATCTTGAAAGATCTGCCATTCGATGTGTTTGGGGGTTCTAATGAGGG
The DNA here is from genome assembly GCA_947095585.1 of Nephrocerus scutellatus. Classification (NCBI taxonomy): domain Eukaryota; kingdom Metazoa; phylum Arthropoda; class Insecta; order Diptera; family Pipunculidae; genus Nephrocerus; species Nephrocerus scutellatus. The sequence goes on from OX352763.1 coordinate 72,905,112, forward strand.
ATTGAACCCTGTTGGGAGTTTTTATGTCAAATCTAATGTACATGTGGTCGGAGAATGATACATCCTTCACGACATGCCAGTTGTAGATCGCACTGGCCGTACTCTTGTCTGACAGAGTAAGGTCTAGTACTTCCCTCCTGATGGCGTTCATGAAGGTTGCGTCATTTCCCACGTTGTTAGTTATGATATTCTCAGATAGGCAGAAGCTTAAAAGTGACTCACCTCTTGTGTTGGTGTCGGTGCTTCCCCAGACTGCGTGGTGTGAATTCGCATCGCAGCCGATCACATACCTCTGCTTATGAGCTGAGCAGTAAGCTAAGAAGCTCTGTGTTGTTGCCGGTGGGGGTTCCTCTTCATCTCCGGGGAAGTAGGCAGCGGCGATGTTTAGAGTGCCCTTGCTTCTGTTGGTTTTCTGTGTCTCTAGAGAGATCGCGGTTATGTCTCTGGAAATGCATTGATTTATAGAAAAGATATTGAATGTGTGGCTACATAGGATTGCTGTCCTTGGTCTTTCGACACCTTGCTATAGATCAACTTACCTAATTTACTAGGGATTCCCTGAATTTTTCCTTTGTTGGTCCATGGCTCTTAAATAAGAGCCATGTCCCAGTTGTTTTTATGTCAAATCTAATGTACATGTGGTCGGAGAATGATACATCCTTCACCACATGCCAGTTGTAGATCGCACTGGCCGTACTCTTGTCTGACAGAGTAAGGTCTAGTACTTCCCTCCTGATGGCGTTCATGAAGGTTGCGTCATTTCCCACGTTGTTAGTTATGATATTCTCAGATAGGCAGAAGCTTAAAAGTGACTCACCTCTTGTGTTGGTGTCGGTGCTTCCCAAGACTGCGTGGTGTGAATTCGCATCGCAGCCGATCACATACCTCTGCTTATGAGTTGAGCAGTAAGCTAAGAAGCTCTGTGTTGTTGCCGGTGGGGGTTCCTCTTCATCTCCGGGGAAGTAGGCAGCGGCGATGTTTAGAGTGCCCTTGCTTCTGTTGGTTTTCTGTGTCTCTAGAGAGATCGCGGTTATGTCTCTGGAAATGCATTGATTTATAGAAAAGATATTGAATGTGTGGCTACATAGGATTGCTGTCCTCGGTCTTTCGACACCTTGCTATAGATCAACTTACCTAATTTACTAGGGATTCCCTGAATTTTTCCTTTGTTGGTCCATGGCTCTTGAATAAGAGCCATGTCCCAGTTGTTTGCCACAAAAAGGAGGCAAAGATTGGCAGTGGCTGCCTTGGACCTATGTAGCTTTATTTGCACGCATTTCCGCATTTCAATATTGTTAGTGCATTTTGGGCTGTCTGGTCTTTCTTGTGTGCCCTGTGTTGTTGAACTAGGGGATCATAGATCCTAGCAATAATTTTAAACACATTTCGTTTTGTTCCCTTTGCTTTATTAGAGGTGAGTAAATACAGAATCCAATGGTACAGCAGTTTCATCACTACGAACAAACCACAATAACCCCAAAACGTTTTGCTTAATAGGAGGCTCACCTTGACTAAGAGCCTTACGAACAACGTCACTATTGGAGTTCTACTTTCTAAGGTTCACACATGTTTGTTTCACAGGAGTCTGTGACTATCACGGTTATTTTCATTAAGCTGAATTTGTAAAAAGGCCTTCGCCACATCGGCCACGATACCAAACCGACCAAGCCGAAAATAAACAGCATTTTTAAGACATCTGGTAGAAGATTAGCTCCCATGTGTAGAAGGTCTTTCAATGAGGGAGTATTTTCAGTGCATGATGAGGCGTCGAACACGATGCGCATCTTGGTGCTCGTACTGTCCGCTTTTTAGACTGGTCGATGGGGTAAGTAAAATACTTGACGTAAATCACTCTCGTTTAATGTTGGAATTGGTTCAGCAACACCATCCAAAAGAAGCCGCTGAATACCTGCATCATACTGTTGAATTCATAATGCTGACCCTTTTGGATGATACATTTGCTTATTACTTCTTCAGCTAAGTGCTCATTTTCTTCCTCTTCCCCACGAAATTCTATGGACTTCAGTGACCAGAATGCCGTGAGAACGTTGCTGTTTAGCGTGGGCATATGAAGAGTTGTACTATGGAAGGATGGAAAGCATGAGTTTTCGTGTGATTTAAGAACCTTCCCAGCAGAATGTATTCCTTGTAGAGTCCAACCAAATATTGTATCGACTACTTTAAATCGCTGATTGCTCGTGACCACAGACCAGTAGCGATCCGAACCGTTGAGTATACTTAATCCAGTTTCTGCTTCGATGTCTGCCTGACAAGAATCCGCTAACTTTAGGCTATGAATTAATTCACATGAAGCGTCCGGGGCGTTCAGCACATCAATGCAAATTTCCAAGACAACAACGGCTTCCAGGTGTATGCTTCTGCCACTAAATTGAATTTTTATGTGGACATTCACTTTTTTTAAACGAGATTGTTCCGAATAGTATTAATGAAAAATTCACTTCACCAACAGCTGACAGATTTAATTTTTGCACCAAATCCTCTCGAAACGGTTGCAATATTCGGTGCGCCAACGATTTCAAAGCATACCAGTTCGCTTCATTCCATGCTCCAGAGTTGCTGCAAGTCAGTTGATGAAGTTACTGAATTTTGAGGGTCAACAATACCACCGTGACCATGTAGGAAATGTGAAGGGTACCAAAGGGTCGCTGCTTACTTAGGTAAGAGGTCATACGTTAACCATGTCTTCTGCTTCACAATCACTGTCCGTAAATGCTCAAACGTTAGTATCGCCTTCCCGATAACTATCTTAGCACATTTTTAATCGTTTTTATTAAGCGCTCCCAAAATCCTCTCCACCATAGGCCCGCTCTACCATAAACTTCCAGCGAATACATTTATTGGATATGAATCGTTGTACATCTTCGTCGACCAGTGCACCATTGGTGTCGTTGATCTCTACAGCTGCTCGTCGAAATGTTTTAGCGTTATCGGAGAAGATTGTTGATGGATCACCTCGCCGATCTATGAAGCGCCTCAGTCCCATTATGCAGCTTTCAGAAGTCACATTTTTTACAATTTCCAGATTCGCGGATCGAACAGTAGCACAAGTAAAAACCATCAGGTAACTTTTGTGCATCTGGTTTGTGGAGCTGTCAAAATGATAAGGTTGTCCGGCGAAGTCTATGCCGACACAGTCAAAAGGCTTTGATAGAGTAATTCGTTAGATTGGCATTGGGCCAGATGGATGTGATACGGATTTACCAAACAGTTTCTGGTCAATGACACACCTCTTAATTCAGTTGACGTACTTTGCAAACCCAAAAACTTTCACGTAGTTGAGACAGTTGAGAACGACATTGACACCTCCATGTAAGGTTTTGTGATGATAGTAGTCAATAATCAATTTTACAATATGTATACGAATTGGATGGCAGTATAATAGGATGTTTTTGATCTAGTGAACCATCGAGCGATTGCAGGCGGCCGCCTAATCTAATACAACCATCTTCATCAATAAAAGGGTGTCATTGAGCTATCTATGATATTTTGGGTACAGATTTCTCTCTCTGTTACAAAATGCATTTTGTTGTATATACCTGATCCAATAGGTTTCAACTGCGTAAAGTTCGCTAGTGCTAGGTTGAGAAAACTCATAGGAACTAAATTCTGTGTAGTCCAGTACTGCTGTACCATGGTCTCCGACGAAATCGCATCAATCTGGTCGTACTCAAAAGCTGTATCGCTGTTAAGCCACGTCGGTCCATGATCCCATATAAGTGAATTTCGCAAGTCATGGGTGGTGATACCTCTTGTTATGAGATCTGCTGGATTCTCCTTCCTACTGAAATGTCTCAAATCCTTAATTGACGGCAGCCGAAATGTAACTCGGCTCTGCACGTATGGTTTCCATCGTTGAGCATCCCCCTGGATCCACGCAAGCGCAATCCTCGAATCTGTCGACAGAAAGAATTTGTGGACAAAAACCGTCAGCATCTGCGTGCTGGCAATAACGCTGCTTTCAATTCTAACTTCGGGAGCGAAAACACCTTCATCCCGTCCACCTTAAGAGGGGCCAGCCTGCCTTCTGCACATGGGAAAACAACACTACTATCACCATCAATGTTAAAACTTTTGATATAAGGCACAGTTCATTACGCCTTCATACTTGCATCTGCAAAAATGTGAACATCTCTTGGCGCAATTGGAAATTGAAGCGCTGCGCGTGGAAAAGCGAAATCCTTTAACTGCTGTAAGCTACTGGCATAATTTTCCCAAAGCCTCATAAGTTCAGGTGTAAGCTTCTCGTCCCAATATAGTTTTTCTCGATAGATTGATTGGAAAATAATTTTTATTCTAATGACGACAGGGGATCATATTAATATTATTTATTATTATATTTGGTGGGCTGAAAAGCCATGTGCACTGTGACCTAGAGATCTATTGTGCATCCCAGAAGTTTACCACTTAATGTAGTGGCTAAGTTCCTTGATGAAGTGCATGATGTCCACCAGGTCGGTTGATCCGGCAGTCTGCATTTGAACTGTATTAGCCTTGAGGTACTTTTGTCTCTTCCGGGTGAGGGCAACACAGATGAAAAGTATATGTTCTGGTGTTTCTTTGGCCTCGTTCCAGAAACGGCATGTATCCGTTTGGGATTTTCCCATTTTTATTAGGTGGCTGTAGAATGGGCCATGTCTCGTCATGTACCAGACCAGGGATCTGAGTGCATGACGGCTTACCTTTAGTGCTTTGTCTATATGTTTTATTTTGTTATTCATAAGCTTTCTTGCTTGTCTCATCCCAGAAGATTATTCCCATTCAGCTTCGATGGTGTTGTTTGCCCACTCCTTAATCTTGTTCTTGAGGTGGCTTTTAGAAAAGTCAATGCTTGGTTCAGGGCCGTTGAAAGTTTCCTCTGCGCCTTCCCTTGCGAAGAGGTCTGCTCCCTCGTTCCCTTCGATGCCTGAATGTTTTTCTCGCTAGATTGATTGGAAAATAATTATTTTTCTAATGACGACAGGGGATCATAGATCCTAGTAATAATTTTAAACACATTTCGTTTTGTTCCCTTTGCTTTATTAGAGATGAGGAAGCTCATGTAAAGCTGTTTCGGTTGATTTTCCAGCCTGATAAGCATGTTGACTTGGAGTCAGAGGGTTTTGTTGGAGTATGTTAGTTCTTATATGGTGTCCTAGTAACTTCTCCATGGCTTTAAGTATAAATGATGTGAGGCTGATTGACCTGTAAGACCTGGTATCCTCGGGGGCTTTCTTCCCTATCTTTGGTAAGAAAATCACTCGCACTTCTCTCCAGAACCTTGGAACGTATTCCAGGCTGTAGCTGGCTTTGTAGAGTTTCAAGAGTAGTGATTCTATAAGGTTAAGGCCACGTTGCAGGAGAATTGGGAATACACCATCTCCTCCAGGGGACTTGTATGGGCCGAAAGAGTTCACTGCCCAGCGAACTCCCTCAGTTGTAAAGATGTTATTTGAGCGCCTATAGGCCTCGATGGGGATGAAGTGTGGGTATGAGTTAATGTCCTCGTTTTCTTCTTGATTACCTAGCATTAAGCAGTTAGGGAAATGACTTTGTACTAAGCATTCAAGAGTTTCTAGTCTTGTTCTGGTCAGTTCGCCCTTAGGTTTTTTGACTGATCCGAGTTTGTCTATGCTTTCACAAAACTCTCTTCAACTTTTCCTTTTGCTGTTCCTTAGAGCAGCGTTATATTTGGTAAGGGAGGTTCGATACGGTACCCAGTTATTTGTTCGTTTGGCCCTGTTGAAAAGTTTTCGGACCTCTCTTTTCTTGACCTATAGATCATGGAACATCCCTTGTGCCTTTGATTTGGATAGCGGGACAGCTTGAATTGTAGGCATCTATAATTGCCTCGGTTAGATCGCTCGCAGAACTGTCTAAATCGACAATCGAGTTAATGCGGGTACTAATACCTGTTAAGTTTAATTGCAGTTTATCTTGAAAGATCTGCCATTCGATGTGTTTGGGGGTTCTAATGAGGGATTGAACCCTGTTGGGAGTTTTTATGTCAAATCTAATGTACATGTGGTCGGAGAATGATGCATCCTTCACGACATGCCAGTTGTAGATCGCACTGGCCGTACTCTTGTCTGACAGAGTAAGGTCTAGTACTTCCCTCCTGATGGCGTTCATGAAGGTTGCGTCATTTCCCACGTTGTTAGTTATGATATTCTCAGATAGGCAGAAGCTTAAGAGTGACTCACCTCTTGCGTTGGTGTCGGTGCTTCCCCAGACTGCGTGGTGTGAATTCGCATCGCAGCCGATCACATACCTCTGCTTATGAGCTGAGCAGTAAGCTAAGAAGCTCTGTGTTGTTGCCGGTGGGGGTTCCTCTTCATCTCCGGGGAAGTAGGCAGCGGCGATGTTTAGAGTGCCCTTGCTTCTGTTGGTTTTCTGTGTCTCTAGAGAGATCGCGGTTATGTCTCTGGAAATGCATTGATTTATAGAAAAGATATTGAATGTGTGGCTACATAGGATTGCTGTCCTTGGTCTTTCGACACCCTTGCTATAGATCAACTTACCTAATTTACTAGGGATTCCCTGAATTTTTCCTTTGTTGGTCCATGGCTCTTGAATAAGAGCCATGTCCCAGTTGTTTGCCACAAAAAGGAGGCAAAGATTGGCAGTGGCTGCCTTGGACCTATGTAGCTTTATTTGCACGCATTTCAACATTGTTAGTGCATTTTGGGCTGTCTGGTCTTTCTTGTGTGCCCTGTGTTGTTGAACTAGGGGATCATAGATCCTAGCAATAATTTTAAACACATTTCGTTTTGTTCCCTTTGCTTAATTAGAGGTGAGTAAACACAGAATCCAATGGTACAGCAGTTTCATCACTACGAACAAACCATAATAACCCCAAAACGTTTTGCTTAATAGGAGGCTCACCTTGACTAAGAGCCTTACGAACAACGTCCCTATTGGAGTTCTACTTTCTAAGGTTCACACATGTTTGTTTCACAGGAGTCTGTGACTATCACGGTCATTTTCATTAAGCTGAATTTGTAAAAAGGCCTTCGCCACATCGGCCACGATACCAAACCGACCAAGCATAATTCAACAGCATTTTTAAGATATCTGGTAGAAGATTAGCTCCAATGTGTAGAAGGTCTTTCAATGAGGGAGTATTTTCAGTGCATGATGAGGCGTCGAACACGATGCGCATCTTGGTGGTCGTACTGTCCGCTTTTTAGACTGGTCGATGGGGTAAGTAAAATACTCGACGTAAATCACTCTCATTTAATGTTGGAATTGGTTCAGAAACACCATCCAAAAGAAGCCGCTGAATACCTGCATTATACTGTTGAATTCATAGTGCTGACCCTTTTTGATGATGCATTTGCTTATTACTTCTTCAGCTAAGTGCTCATTTTCTTCCTCTTCCCCACGAATTTCTATTGACTTCAGTGACCAGAATGCCGTGAGATCGTTGCTGTTTAGCGTGGGCAGATGAAGAGTTGTACTATGGATGGATGGAAAGCATGAGTTTTCGTATGATTTAAGAACCTTCCCAGCAGAATGTATTCCTTGTAGAGTCCAACCAAATATTGTATCGACTACTTTAAATCGCTGATTGCTCGTGACCACAGACCAGTAGCGATCCGAACCGTTGAGTATACTTAATCCAGTTTCTGCTTCGATGTCTGCCTGACAAGAATCGTCCTTCGTCCTCATCACATACGGGGTCAACAATTCTCCGTAAGACCTTTCTCTCGAACGCGGCTAAGAGGTCGGAATGCCTTTTGCTAAGCAGCAATTGTAAGTACTGGTATGACCATACCAACAGCTTTAGATTATGGGAGTGTTTCTGGATTTGAAGAATATTGACAGGTTATCGGCTGCTACAGTTGAGACAAGGTAGTTAAAGCTTTGCCCTACTTCAAGTTCGCGTGCAAGTTCTTCTACTCGCAGACGTGGCCACCACGTACTATGTGTTGCTCTCATTTATGTGCAGCTTATAATATTGTTCATGGTCAACCCACATAGTCGTGTCAGTTTATTTGGGACGCCGAATTCACTCATGACTTTATAAAATTCTACTCTGGCTATGCTATCATAGGCGGCTTTAAAGTCTATTGGGATGCCGAATTCTCTCATGACTTTATGAAGTTCTACTCTGGCTATGCTATCATAGGCGGCTATAAAGTCTATAAAGAGACGCCTATGATAGCGAGAAGTGAGTTTTGAAACTCTAGTATGGTATGGACCAATGATGACTTTAGCTATCCTGTCTTGAAGGGCAGAGGAGAAAATCTTATACGCGGTACTCAACAGCGTTATACCACGTAATTACTGCATTTTGTGATATCTCCCTTCTTATGTACGGGGCACAGGATGCCCTTCGCCAGTCTTCTGGCATAGCTCCTTCTTCCTATACCTGCACTATTATTTCAAGAATTGCTTGGTGTAATGTGGGCCTCCTATTTTTATCATTTCTTATTATTGACCCGAATTATCGCTCTGCTAACTTCGTCTATACTTGGTGGCGGCAGCATAGTATGATCTTCGGTCATTGGTGGAGCCCCCAATTCCTCAGTTAACTGGCTATTTAAAAACTGATGATAGTGCTATTCCCATCTATCTAAGATGCCTTTAAGATCGGCGATCAGATTACCCTCTTTATCCTTGCAGTATGTGCAATGCGTCATACCGCGGACTATTTGGTAGAACTTCCGCCCCTGATGCGGTTCTCCTGGGAGATTCTTCTCCCAGGCTGCATGCTTTAGCCGGTGAACTATTTTTTCGTATCTTTATAGTCATCTTGGCGTTCCCGCGTTCTATGAGATTGTTGCATTTCTCGGTACGCAACATTCCTACGTTCAGTCTGGCTTACATTCCTCATCGAACCAGTAGTTCCGATCTCTACGACTACTGCCTAAGATGGAGTCAGCAGCACTAATGACCGTATTCTTAAAGCGTGTCAATTTCTCTTCTACACCCGGCATCTCAGCCCCAGGACTTACTCTTCATTTAGGGCGAGTCCTACCACTTGACCGTAGTTGTTTCTGGTCTCTTCGTTGCAAGGGGCATGTTGACTCGAATCTGATTTGCAGATGCTGTTTTTCTTGATGATGCAATCCGCGCTCGGAACACCATACCAACAAGATAGTCGTCCGAGTCGACGTTGGCACCTCGGTACGTTCGTACCGTCATCAGGTTAGGGTTGTAGCGGCGGTCTATCAACACGTGGTCTATTTGGTTGCGAGTGGCTCCATCAGGAGATACCCAGGTGCCCTTGTGGATAACTTAACGCGCAAGCCTAGTGCTCGCAACGACCAAATTATTACTTGCCGCCATCTCTATGACTCGTTGTCCATTGTCATTAGTGTTCTCGTTTAAGCTATATGTACCAATGTACTGCCTGAATACTGTCTCTCTACCTATTTTGGCATTCATATCCCACAGAATAATTTGTACGTCATACTGAGGACAGGCATGAGTGACTGATTCAAAGAATTCTTTTTTTATTATCTGGGGAATCCTCTGTAGGTGCGTGAACGTTTATGAGACTTATGTTTTTAAATCTGCCCCGCACGCGAAGGGTGCATAGCCGTTCATTTACTGCTTTAAAGCCGATAACGGTGGGTTTTATTTTTTTGCTGACTAGAAACCCCACCCCGAGCACAGGATGTCTTGCATGACACCTGTAATATATGTCATATTGTGATTTTTGTAAGACACCCTTCCCCGACCTCCGCAACTCCTAGATTGTTGTAATGTCAGCCTTATATTTAAACAGGATATCGGCCAGCTTCTGCAGAGGTCGGGATCTACACAGTAAGCGTACATTCCATGAGAAAATTCTTAAATCGTTTATCCTTTTTCGTTGCCGTGGTCGTCGTCGTTCAGCAGTGTATCCGAGCCTGATTTTGGTTTCCGTAATAACAATTTTTTACGGGTTAGGTTATTCGCCTCGCGCCAACCTTACTTTGTAGGGACTAGCCCGATTATTCCGCTTTGGAGGCATTGGAGGAAAATTGCCGGCAACCACCACGCACTTTCACCAATCAGAGATACTTACGGCCACCTCAATTCAAGAGCATTCTGTGTTATTCCCCCTATTCGGCTGATGGCTGACTGACAACAACAATAACAACAACGTAGTTATAAATACACCTAACATTACTTATTGATTTTGCATCAATTAATAATTTTGAGAAGATTTTTATTTTGCACCTCCTAGTTCGTCGCGCTAAGATTTTCTTGGACAACCTTTATCCACTGGATTATTGCAACGATGTCTTCCTCAATAGTGTCCAAGTCAGTCGCAGAATTGGTTTGAGAACCTTCACTATCAAGAAAACAATTTTTGTTATCTGTTCTCTGTAGGCTGATCGTGCAGATAACTCCATTGCTAATTCGCGCGATTGTCACGTTTGTACTTTGTCTTTAATAGAAACAATTATATTATGCGGTTTCCCAATCTATGTTCACCTTTTTCCGTGACAAAATGCGGTAGGTTAAAATTAAAAGGCCAAAACTTTATGAAACTGCGAACTTTATTGCTTGCTCCATAAAAGTAGAAAAACGAATGAATAGAAATAACACAAAGCAAAATATATAATGTGTTACATTTAATAACGGTGCGGCGTATCAACTCATCTGTGTTGGTTGTATGTGTGCAGTGGCGAAGTATATTAATTGTCTGATTTATTTTTTAACGTATGGGTTCACTTATGACAACGTCTTCCGAAATCTGTGAATCTGCTCAACAGCAGACCGTAGAGTTGAGGTCAGAATGAGGTTGGCCGTCGAAAGCTCAACGTAATCGCGGGATATAACGGGTTCTTTAACAGCAGAACTCAAGGTTGATGCGGTTTGAGATGCATCGGTCTCATAAATTTTATTAATGTTCTCTATTTTGAAACCAACGAGAAACCGGAAAAAGAGGTCAGCCTTTTCAGAGCACGGTATGGCAACGGTATGGCAAGACCAGTTAAATCGAATGTCGCCAGGTATTCGCATCGTGTTTTTTCCCTTACAAAGCACTTCGGGCAAATTAAAAAAAATTCGGGCGAAAAATTAAAAATGTTCCTTTTTATTCAACTTCGCGGTGCCAACTTGCTTTTTTTCGGCTACGATGTGACAACTTCGCACCTTACACATATATTAATATGAGTACGAATAACAGGTCAGTCTGGTTCTTGCACTTGAAGCTGACGGGTCTTGTTTTTTCAATACAGAACAAATTTATTTCCAAGTATTATTCAGTGTTTAGAAAGCGTAATATATATTTGCAAAATAATGCTGACTGGACTGCTGAGCTGAGTTGTATGTTTGATTTTGGGTGTGTCCAAAATCTTCCTTGCAATTAAATGTCCGTTCGTCAGCATTTCGATAATCGATAACGCAGATATTAATCGTCATTTTAATATTGGACATTCCATCATCAAATCAATGCAGAGATACTCAAAGTTTGTTTGATTGATTTGGTGTACAGTTATATCTGTTTTGCCATTCTTCTTTTTCTTCAAAAACTAAATTAACATAGCTATAATTTTTTTTTATTTACTCCAACCCTCCTCACCTTAAGGCCCTCCTCACCTTAATCTTGATTCAATAAACCACGAGCTAGCCGTGATTGTTGGTATCATAGGCGATTCACAGCAAAAGCTACAAGATGTGTTTCACCTTATAGCTTCGAATCAAAATCAAAAAACGATGAGATGATATGCAGTTTCCAACTTCTGCTTCTTGTCAATGTAAAATGTTGATAATGTATGACAAACTATCCGATACAAATTATCTCATTGACACCTTAAGTGACGTTTCTCTTTTACCAATTTTGAAACATATTTGAGAATTTAATGAATTAACTTTGTACGTAGCAAACCACACTCCTATTCGAACATATATTGACTAAATCGTAAATCGATCTTGGACTTAAACACAGCTTTGATTGGAGCTTTTTTTGGCTGGAGTTGATTACGCTATAGTAGGGGCCGATTTGTTAAAACACTTCGGGTTACTAGTGGATCTGGAAAATAAATGTCTTTGACTGCTTTGCGTTCTAAAGGTCAATCTCATCAATTAATTTTCATAGTATTTTTACAATATATAGTGACATTAATTCTAAATACAATCGGCTTCATAATACTAGAGTAAATAAAGCTCTTCATAATGTACAGCATTTTATAACTAGTCCGTCTTGATTCACAAAAGCTTTCTATTGGTTCGAAACAATTTGCTTATATGATGCAAAATGGTATTTGTCGGCCATCAAACAGCTGCTGAGCAAGCCCTTTGCATTTATTTCAGGAAGAGTGGCGACCCTGTGGGTAAACCAAATAGTATTACGGTTTCCGATAGATACCCAAATCCCCATGTCCAGAATCTCAACCATAATTAGCATGGTAAGGTTTTTTCAGTCATAGATTTGGTAAGAGATCACAAAATTCCAAAAGCACAAGAAGATATTGAAAAGTGGGCATAATAACACCCTTCGTTCATTTGAATTCCTTAAAATGACATTCGGACTTCGAAACACTGCTAAGATGCACGATAGGTCTTTTCAGCGAGTAATATACGCCATTTTTCACACGACAAAAATAATTTCTCTGCTAATCTGGTCATGCCAAATGCAAAACTACTGTGGGAATGTGTGTTCGCTGAGATTACAGTAGCGTAGGAAGCTGTCACTTTCGTCTATGGTTGTTTGAAAACAATATTTTTGCAGGAAATGATAACCTTTAAAAAGATTTACCGCAAAGGAAACCTTTTACCATCGATTTATTTCCAATGCAGCTCAAGTTAAATTTCCTCTGCTGTCGTTCGTTAAAGAAAACAAAAAAGGTTATGCTGTGTCGGATACATGGCCGCGGGTTTTGATCGCGAACACGTCTGACCGGGACGAAAGAAAAGAAAACAAAGATCTATTTGTCTGTGGGACGGGTACACTAACGAACATCTTAAAATCTCAAAATGGCATAGTTCCCAAATCACCATAACCCAGAATTTCAATTAGAACAAATCTTATTGTTGCATCTTAGGCCTACATACCGAATTTCATACGAATTGCTTAAGAAAAGGCTTAGTTCTTAAAAGAGCCTATTGACCATATCCCAGAAATTCCATAAGAAGTCTTATAGTCGTATCTTAATTCTACAAACCGAATTGCATACGAATCGCTTGAGAAATGACTCAGTTAACAAAATTCTAGGCCCTATTGGCCATATCCTAGTATTTCCATAGGAACAAATCTTATAGCCGCATCTTAGTTCTACATAGCGAATTTCATACGAATCGCTTGAGAAATGGCTTAGTTCCCAAAATTCCAGAACCTATTGGCCGGATCCCAGAATTGATAAAGTAGTTTCACTAAAATAATATAGGTGGTTATTTTCATATAAAATATCAAAGCATAAAATAGTGACATTTTACATGGGATATAACAGTGTCTCATAACAGGGCGACTTTACTTTTTGAACATGTACATGTACTTGTAGTGAGACGTTGTCGCGTTAAAAAATAAAATAAATAACGTCACGTCAAAAAATTACAGAACAATAATTGAATGGGACGTTTTATAGGGAATGGCATTTCAAAATTGTAAAGAAAGCTTTGGAGGAATTGAAGGCATTGGAGGAAAATTGCCGGAGGCCAACACGTGGAGTTTTGAGCGCATTTCCACCAATCAGAGATAGTTAAGGCCTCCTCATTTCAAGAGCATTCTGTGTTATTCCCCCTACTCTGCTGATGACTGACCGACAACAACAATAACAACAACGTAGATATAAATAAACATAACATTTCTATTTCTTATTGATTTTGCATTTTCTTTATTTTGCATTTTGCCAATTTTGCATTTTACCAATTTATTGTCAATTTAACATTTAATTATTTAAGTTTGCATTTTACCAATTGTCAATTTAGCACTAATTATTAAGGAACAATTATCGATTTTGTAAAACAAAATCCTATAAAAAATTGTTATCAAAATCATTTATCAGAATAAACTTGTCTGTCGGAACATACACAACTGTTTTGTTTTGCTTTCGGAAACGAAGCGATTTCTATGAAACTCGGTATGTAGGACTAAGATGCGACTATAAAATTCAGTGTGTAGGACTAAGATGCGACTATTAGACTTCTTCCTATGGAAATTCTGCGATGGAACTAAGCCGAGCGATTCGTATGAAATTCTTTATGTAGGACTAAGATGCGACTATAAGATTTCTTCATATGGAAATTATAGATATGGTCACTATCGTCTGGAATTTCGGAAACAAAGCAATTTCTCAAAAGCGATTCGTGTGAAATTTGGAATGTAGGACTAAAATGCAAACATAAGACTTGTTCCTATGGAAATTCATATACGGTCATTAGGGACTAGATTTCCTAAGCAATTTCTTAATCGATTTCTATGAAATTCGGTATGTAGGATTAAGATACGACAAGTCTTATGACTTGTGCCTATGGAAAATTTGTATAAAATTCTGTATGGCCTTTTGGATGTCTTTTGGTGGTATTTTGTGTAGTCTGCTGGCGGTCTTTTTGGGGTCCTTGGAATGTCTTTTGTGGGTTTTTTATGCGTATTTTGAGGGTATATTTATGGTCTTTTGCGGATATTTTGTGGAGTTTTTTGAAGAGTTTTTGAGTCTTTTTGGGCTCTATTGACGAGTCTTTTGAGTGTCTTTCGGTGGTCGTTTAGGGATTCTTTTGAGGGTCTTTTTAATTGTGGATGTCTTGACGGGTACATCAATATCAAGTCTTTATATAATAACCTAAATTTATCTAGTAGCATTTTATTCAATACAAAAAATGAATTTTTTTCGAACCTTTTCATGACATTTACTTTTAAAAATACTAACAAAATAGTAGGGTATTATGGCAGTATGAAATTAAAAAAAAGCTGAAGCTACTCTGTGGGAATTTAATGATTCCAAAACTTTGGTTCTAAAGAAAAAAAATTAAAGTTATAAATGTAAAAAAGTGTGTCAAATTCTCGGAGGTAAAAAACGCACTACACAACTGATACAAAATTTTAAATCAGAGTTTCCAGTGAGAAGTTAGAGCAAAAAAGGGAATGTTTTGGCGATAGTTTGTATGGCAGGTAACTCAACCCGTTGGCATGTAAAAAAAGTAATTTTCTTCGAATTCAATGAAAGAATTTTTGTAATCGGGCTTTCCGTTCTTATGTTATGCCGAGAACATCCCACATCAACAGTTGGATGTGTAACCCATCATCAATTTGGTGAAAGCAAAGTCATTGCACCTGCTTAGGGTCGATAAAAAACTGCTTCGTTGGATTAAAAGTTATCTCTTGGACCGCTTAATACAAGTTGTTTTGGACTGTTTCAAATCTGAAATTCATAGCATAAATGCTTGTGTTCCCCAGGACTCTTTTTTGTCCCCAACCCTCTTTCTCATTTTTTTAAATTCTCTATATAACCTTCGCGCGCCCGTGTGTTTGTGGCTGGCTGGCGGACCACATCTTGTGATAAATTTTTAACCCACTACCTAAATTCCGGTTATAATTCAATTTGTACACATGTGTATCTCCTATGACAACACTTTCTATTTCTATTTCCGGTTTTCTTAAAATTTTATATGCATGTGCGTCTCCGATGGACAACAATTTTTTGTAGAAATTTGGTAGTGATCGGGCACGGAGGTCGGGGGGCACTCATACAAATTTTATTAAAAAAAGTACCAGATTTTCTTCAAATTTTATACGCATGTGTACCTCCGACGGACAACACTTTTGAAACAAATTTGGAAGTGACCAGGCCTCGGGGTCTGGATAAATCATATTGGTGACGAAAAACATTGGGAACTCAGTAGATACGCTCTACCATACCGCAGTAACTTATCCTGCTTGTCACTGTTTTACCGCTATTACCTCCATCGGTGCTCAAGAGATATAGCCAGTTGCATGCCACCTCACAATAAACTGCAATACTCGTGTCGCTCTAAATGCTCCTCATTTTACTCTCAAGCGCATCTTCGAACGTACAGTCAAGTTCATTCTTCAGCCATAAACACATATGTGGAATGCTTTGCCAAGCTCTGTTTTTAACCGGTACTGCAATCCGCAGGCATTTTAGACACAAGCTCATAGATATCTGCTCTTTTTCTCATCATCATTGACGCCAACGCTTTGCTAATCCTAGCCAATGTACGCAAGTCAATTTTCGCATGCGAAAATTATAGAAAAAACATCCATCCCGATGATATTTTTTTTTATTTTTACGCTCCAAATTCCCTGAAACGCAGAGAAAACTGTTTTTAGAGTACCTTAATTTTTAAATTCCTTATATTATATATAGTTTTCACAAAAAAATAAGATTACATTTTTAACCCACTTCCTTAAGTCCGGGGCTACCATACAAATATTTTAAAAAATTTACCCGATTTTCTACAAATTAATACGCATGTGTATCTGCGATGGACAACACCTTTTGTAAAAATTGGGAAGTGATCGGGCCCGGTGTCGACGAGCACCCCTACAAATTTTTTTAAAAAAAAGTACCCGATTTTCTTTAAATTTCTTACGCATGTCTCCTATCGACAACACTTTTTGTAAAAAAATTGTATGTGATTGGGCCACGGGGTCACCTATACAAATTCTATAAAAAAAGGACCAAATTTTCTTCAAATTTTGTACACATGTGTATCTCCGGTTGACTTTTTGGTAAAAATTTGGAAGTGATCTGTCCTCGTGGTCCGGGGGCTCCCATACAATTTTTTTTTAAAAACGTTCCCGATTTTCTTCAAATTTTATACACATATGTATTTCCGATTAGAGAATTTACAAGAAAAATTTTAATTTTTATTGGCTGGTTTTTTATTCTGAGTAATTTTAATTCGTCTGGTTTCTTGAACTCTCCTCAACGTACCAGAAGGTTCAAGATTCTGTCACAATAGATCTGTCAAATTTAGTTGCCGCCGTAAAATTAGAATTGTGGCCGACCATGTCTCTATGCTGGTCTCTGCTATTCATTTTTTAATATATACTAATACTTGTGTTCTACATTGACACTCTTGCCGTCTCGGTGGTTTTATTTCCCACCATTGGCACACCACACATGAGACTAATTCTATCGGAAGGAAAACAAGTTTTATTCGATACTTCAAGCACACACGGGATGAACTATGCTGGGGGAAGAATGTGTATATATGAACCATTTTTCATTGTATTTGTATTTTTTTCAGACCTCAAATATGAAAAATTCCAGTTCGGCATAGGGGGAAGATTTTATTCCGTTTCATCCCGCGCTCTCCGTTTCCTTCACCAACGAACTCGATTTTACCCCGGTGAAATTCATCCCGTGTGTAGAGGCCCACTGAATATATCGGTTTTCGTCCGATCATCGACTTTAACCAGCATCCGGTTCGGTTAGTACGTAGGTGGGGGGCTATTAAAAATAAGAAACAATCTGACGGTTGCTTCGTTCGGGTGGGCTTGTATATTATAATATATATAATACAATTCGACGTATGTACTTACAATTAATCAACAACATTAAATTTCATTTTGATTTTATTTTTAGTGATCAAAACTGTTTTTCACATAATATTGATCCCAACATTTTGCATCCAGATGTGATTGTACATACGGACAATATTTCTGAAGGGACCAGTTTATCAACAAAAAGTTTGGAAAAGGCATCCTCATCAACTGATGCAGACAGTACAAGTTACGAGCTGATAGAATATTTAAAACGCAGAGAAAAACGTAATGAAGCTATGACCAAACGAATGGAAAAACGGGAAGATCGACTACTTAATCTTCTTGAAAGAACTGTTATCGCAATAGAAACTTTAGCACATAAAAATCGTTAATAAATTTTTAATTTCAAGTACTCTTTATGCGATAAACAACTTCTAGTACATATTTTAAATATTTTATTTATTTTTTGTTTCTTTTGGCAATAACAAACTCGTGGCGGTTTGGGTTGTTTAAAATGTTTAAATCCAAATTTAAGATTATCACAGAATTCGTTAGTAGCACAACCTTTGATATGGTGCTCTGATCATTCGCAGATTCCCGTAGTCTTACCAACAATTAACCTTTTTCATTTTCAATGAGTTCCTGTCGCAATCTTGTGCCACTGCGATCTTCCTTCTTGCTCCATCCATTAATATATTGAATCAATTGGATGAACATACTCTTGTTCACCCATTAGCTGCTCTTTTTCCAATGATCTTTCATCTAGACTGTAATTTGTGAAACAACTTAATACTTTTGGTTTTCCCGTCTTCTATTGCTCTTTTACTGGGGAGAAAACACTTTCTGAATCATGCCATCATTATGGTTCGGTAATTTTGATTGGTACTTCCACATTCCGGCATTTTAACACTTGGTTCTTCAAATCAAGTGACATCTGGTACGCCATCATAATACCCAGAGAAGGGATGATTAAACCGTTATCCTCCAAACACGACTGTAACGAAACGTTCTCAAAATCTACTGCAGCTTCTCCTGTGTCTGTTTTCAGCTTGTAGTGATTCCCTCTCTTTCCTTTTTCTCAAGACACCATATAGGACTAACGATTGATCTTGAAGTTCCTGTCAGTGGGTTCCTATATAATTTTGTTACAAAATTTACCCGATTTTCTTTAAATTTTATATGCATGTGCATCTCCGATGGACAACACTTTTTGTAGAAATTTGGAAGTGATCGGGCCCCGGGGTCGGGTGCACCCATACACATTTTATAAAAAAAAAATACCCGATTTTCCTCAAATCTTATACTCATGTGTATCTTCGATGGACAACACTTTTTGTACAAATTTGGAACTGATCAGTCCCCGGGGTCTGGGAGCACCCATACAAATTTTTTTTAAAAAAAGTACCAGATTTTCTTCAAATTTTATTGTGAGTCCGAATGGCGAAGCTTATATTCAGAAGAAATGAAAATTTTTCAGCGCGGGTGTGTACGTGTGTAAGTTTATGCGTGTGTACATTTGTACATTTGTTTGCCGTGTCATATATCTCGGCTTTTACCAAAAATTTTTGGGACTTGTTTTAAAACAATTGGTTAGCGCTCGGCTTGCGATGGCCTAATTTTTTCATTCATAGAGGTCACAACCCCTGAGGAAACTGAGAAGATTACTAAATTTACGCATCGCTATCGATTATTTAAAGCCTAACGGTTTGCAATGTTAAATACGGTTTTTTCAGTCTATTTCAGAAGTCGATTATGACTGAAAGACCTATCGCTTATGAATGAAAGACCTACATTTAACGTTGCATACCATTAGGCTTTTAAGATTAATAAGTCTTTAGACTGAATTACATCTTAATATATATACACGGGTGTGTGTAGTCACTCGCATAGCTCGTGTGTCGTAGTGTCGCATAGCAGAATACATTAGCTCGTGTATCTATAGTAGTGGAAAGATTTTGGTTGGAACTCGTATATCTCGGTTTCTACCAGTCAGAATCTAATGGGACTAGTTTTAAAACATTTGTGACGCGTGTGGCGCGTGTAAAAAAACAAATTTTTTTTTAAATTTGAGTTATTTTTAAAAAAAATATTTTTTTTTAAGAAATAAAAAATTTCACAAAAAAATAAGAAAACATTTTTTTTCACACAAAAAGAATTTCCCTAACATTTTTTTATGTATATTGTGAATTAAATATTACTCATGTGTATCTCCGATGGACAACACAACACAACACGAGGGCCCCGTTGTCGGAAGGCCTCATACAAAATTTTAAAAAATTTACCCGATTTTCTTCAAATTTAATACACACATGATTAATTCTATGGATAACTTTTTTTGTAAAAATTTGGAAGTAGCCCCATAGCCGAGGGGCTCCCATATAATTTTTTTGAAATCAGCCCGATTGTCTTCAAATTTTATACAGATGTGTGTATCTGATGGAAACACTTCTTGTGAAAAATTTGAAGTTATCGGAAAAGCGGGCTCCCAAACAAATTTTTTAAAAAATTTACCCGATTTTATTCAAACTTTGCAGACTGTATAACCCCGATTAGAGAATTTGCACGAACAAATTTAACTTTTATGGGTTTTTTTTTATTAACGATCTCTTGTCTGTTACTTCTAATCCAATTCACTCGCCGATGACAGCACTCTCGCAGCTTCTTATATAAGCTTAAGGAACGTCCTTTATAAATCATTGTGTATGTTAAGATCTTCCAATTTTGACTATGCAGCATAATAAATGCGAAAAAAATAATGAAGTAGAATTTGACGCTTCTAAAACTCAATGCTATAATCTGTCTTCCAAACGAATCGTCAACCCTCAGCGATTATGGAACTTTATCTACAATCTAGAAGGCGTCCATTCACCCCATACTTGCGTATAATTGCCATTTCCGTTCAGGTGCACCTAAATAAACCTTGCATCTCCTAGATAGAATTCAAAACCAAGCGATAAATTATATTGGTGATGAAAACATTGCGAACTTAGTAGATATGCTTGATCACACCGTAGGAACGTATCCTGCTTGTCACTGCTTTACCGCTATTACCACAAGCGGTGCTCAAGAGATATAGCCATTTGCATGTCTACTCCCAATAAATTCAACCACAATACTCGTGGCGCTCTAAATCCTCATCCTCCTCAGTTGCCCTCAAGCGCATCTTCGGACGTACAGTCAAGTTGAGAGATTCATTCTTCAGCCGTAAAACACATATGTAGAATACTTTGCCAAGCTCTGTTTTTATCCGTTACTGCAATCAGACACAAGCTCATAGACATCTCACAAAAAAATAAGATTACATTTTTAACCCACTTCCTAAGGTCCGGGGCTACCATACAAATATTTTAAAAAATTTACCCGATTTTCTACAAATTTAATACGCATGTGTATCTGCGATGGACAACACCTTTTGTAAAAATTGGGAAGTGATCGGGCCCGGTGTCGACGGGCACCCCTACAAATTTTTTTTAAAAAAAAGTACCCGATTTTCTTTAAATTTCTTACGCATGTCTCCTATCGACAACACTTTTTGTAAAAAATTTGTATGTGATTGGGCCACGGGGTCACCTATACAAATTCTATAAAAAAAGGACCAAATTTTCTTCAAATTTTGTACACATGTGTATCTCCGGTTGACTTTTTTGTAAAAATTTGGAAGTGATCTGTCCTCGTGGTCCGGGGGCTCCCATACAATTTTTTTTTAAAAACGTTCCCGATTTTCTTCAAATTTTATACACATATGTCTTTCCGATTAGAGAATTTACAAGAAAAATTTTAATTTTTATTGGCTGGTTTTTTATTCTGAGTAATTTTAATTCGTCTGGTTTCTTGAACTTTAGTAGTTTTGTGGGCATATTTTATAGCTAATAAAAGCCAATAGTGCGAATCGCACTAGACCCCAAGACCTCATACATACAAACAAACAACTCTCCCCCCGGTGAAATTCATCCCGTGTGTAGAGGCCCACTGAATATATCGGTTTTCGTCCGATCATCGACTTTAACTAGCATCCGGTTCGGTTAGTACGTAGGTGGGGGGCTATTAAAAATAAGAAACAATCTGACGGTTGCTTCGTTCGGGTGGGCTTGTATATTATAATATATATAATACAATTCGACGTATGTACTTACAATTAATCAACAACATTAAATTTCATTTTGATTTTATTTTTAGTGATCAAAACTGTTTTTCACATAATATTGATCCCAACATTTTGCATCCAGATGTGATTGTACATACGGACAATATTTCTGAAGGGACCAGTTTATCAACAAAAAGTTTGGAAAAGGCATCCTCATCAACTGATGCAGACAGTACAAGTTACGAGCTGATAGAATATTTAAAACGCAGAGAAAAACGTGATGAAGCTATGACCAAACGAATGGAAAAACGGGAAGATCGACTACTTAATCTTCTTGAAAGAACTGTTATCGCAATAGAAACTTTAGCACATAAAAATCGTTAATAAATTTTTAATTTCAAGTACTCTTTATGCGATAAACAACTTCTAGTACATATTTTAAATATTTTATTTATTTTTTGTTTCTTTTGGCAATAACAAACTCGTGGCGGTTTGGGTTGTTTAAAATGTTTAAATCCAAATTTAAGATTATCACAGAATTCGTTAGTAGCACAACCTTTGATATGGTGCTCTGATCATTCGCAGATTCCCGTAGTCTTACCAACAATTAACCTTTTTCATTTTCAATGAGTTCCTGTCGCAATCTTGTGCCACTGCGATCTTCCTTCTTGCTCCATCCATTAATATATTGAATCAATTGGATCAACATACTCTTGTTCACCCATTAGCTGCTCTTTTTCCAATGATCTTTCATCTAGACTGTAATTTGTGAAACAACTTAATACTTTTGGTTTTCCCGTCTTCTATTGCTCTTTTACTGGGGAGAAAACACTTTCTGAATCATGCCATCATTATGGTTCGGTAATTTTGATTGGTACTTCCACATTCCGGCATTTTAACACTTGGTTCTTCAAATCAAGTGACATCTGGTACGCCATCATAATACCCAGAGAAGGGATGATTAAACCGTTATCCTCCAAACACGACTGTAACGAAACGTTCTCAAAATCTACTGCAGCTTCTCCTGTGTCTGTTTTCAGCTTGTAGTGATTCCCTCTCTTTCCTTTTTCTCAAGACACCATATAGGACTAACGATTGATCTTGAAGTTCCTGTCAGTGGGTTCCTATATAATTTTGTTACAAAATTTACCCGATTTTCTTTAAATTTTATATGCATGTGCATCTCCGATGGACAACACTTTTTGTAGAAATTTGGAAGTGATCGGGCCCCGGGGTCGGGTGCACCCATACACATTTTATAAAAAAAAAATACCCGATTTTCCTCAAATCTTATACTCATGTGTATCTTCGATGGACAACACTTTTTGTACAAATTTGGAACTGATCAGTCCCCGGGGTCTGGGAGCACCCATACAAATTTTTTTTAAAAAAAGTACCAGATTTTCTTCAAATTTTATTGTGAGTCCGAATGGCGAAGCTTATATTCAGAAGAAATGAAAATTTTTCAGCGCGGGTGTGTACGTGTGTAAGTTTATGCGTGTGTACATTTGTACATTTGTTTGCCGTGTCATATATCTCGGCTTTTACCAAAAATTTTTGGGACTTGTTTTAAAACAATTGGTTAGCGCTCGGCTTGCGATGGCCTAATTTTTTCATTCATAGAGGTCACAACCCCTGAGGAAACTGAGAAGATTACTAAATTTACGCATCGCTATCGATTATTTAAAGCCTAACGGTTTGCAATGTTAAATACGGTTTTTTCAGTCTATTTCAGAAGTCGATTATGACTGAAAGACCTATCGCTTATGAATGAAAGACCTACATTTAACGTTGCATACCATTAGGCTTTTAAGATTAATAAGTCTTTAGACTGAATTACATCTTAATATATATACACGGGTGTGTGTAGTCACTCGCATAGCTCGTGTGTCGTAGTGTCGCATAGCAGAATACATTAGCTCGTGTATCTATAGTAGTGGAAAGATTTTGGTTGGAACTCGTATATCTCGGTTTCTACCAGTCAGAATCTAATGGGACTAGTTTTAAAACATTTGTGACGCGTGTGGCGCGTGTAAAAAAACAAATTTTTTTTTAAATTTGAGTTATTTTTAAAAAAAATATTTTTTTTTAAGAAATAAAAAATTTCACAAAAAAATAAGAAAACATTTTTTTTCACACAAAAAGAATTTCCCTAACATTTTTTTATGTATATTGTGAATTAAATATTACTCATGTGTATCTCCGATGGACAACACAACACAACACGAGGGCCCCGTTGTCGGAAGGCCTCATACAAAATTTTAAAAAATTTACCCGATTTTCTTCAAATTTAATACACACATGATTAATTCTATGGATAATTTTTTTGTAAAAATTTGGAAGTAGCCCCATAGCCGAGGGGCTCCCATATAATTTTTTTGAAATCAGCCCGATTGTCTTCAAATTTTATACAGATGTGTGTATCTGATGGAAACACTTCTTGTGAAAAATTTGAAGTTATCGGAAAAGCGGGCTCCCAAACAAATTTTTTAAAAAATTTACCCGATTTTATTCAAACTTTGCAGACTGTATAACCCCGATTAGAGAATTTGCACGAACAAATTTAACTTTTATGGGTTTTTTTTTATTAACGATCTCTTGTCTGTTACTTCTAATCCAATTCACTCGCCGATGACAGCACTCTCGCAGCTTCTTATATAAGCTTAAGGAACGTCCTTTATAAATCATTGTGTATGTTAAGATCTTCCAATTTTGACTATGCAGCATAATAAATGCGAAAAAAATAATGAAGTAGAATTTGACGCTTCTAAAACTCAATGCTATAATCTGTCTTCCAAACGAATCGTCAACCCTCAGCGATTATGGAACTTTATCTACAATCTAGAAGGCGTCCATTCACCCCATACTTGCGTATAATTGCCATTTCCGTTCAGGTGCACCTAAATAAACCTTGCATCTCCTAGATAGAATTCAAAACCAAGCGATAAATTATATTGGTGATGAAAACATTGCGAACTTAGTAGATATGCTTGATCACACCGTAGGAACGTATCCTGCTTGTCACTGCTTTACCGCTATTACCACAAGCGGTGCTCAAGAGATATAGCCATTTGCATGTCTACTCCCAATAAATTCAACCACAATACTCGTGGCGCTCTAAATCCTCATCCTCCTCAGTTGCCCTCAAGCGCATCTTCGGACGTACAGTCAAGTTGAGAGATTCATTCTTCAGCCGTAAAACACATATGTAGAATACTTTGCCAAGCTCTGTTTTTATCCGTTACTGCAATCAGACACAAGCTCATAGACATCTCACAAAAAAATAAGATTACATTTTTAACCCACTTCCTAAGGTCCGGGGCTACCATACAAATATTTTAAAAAATTTACCCGATTTTCTACAAATTTAATACGCATGTGTATCTGCGATGGACAACACCTTTTGTAAAAATTGGGAAGTGATCGGGCCCGGTGTCGACGGGCACCCCTACAATTTTTTTTTAAAAAAAAGTACCCGATTTTCTTTAAATTTCTTACGCATGTCTCCTATCGACAACACTTTTTGTAAAAAATTTGTATGTGATTGGGCCACGGGGTCACCTATACAAATTCTATAAAAAAAGGACCAAATTTTCTTCAAATTTTGTACACATGTGTATCTCCGGTTGACTTTTTTGTAAAAATTTGGAAGTGATCTGTCCTCGTGGTCCGGGGGCTCCCATACAATTTTTTTTTAAAAACGTTCCCGATTTTCTTCAAATTTTATACACATATGTCTTTCCGATTAGAGAATTTACAAGAAAAATTTTAATTTTTATTGGCTGGTTTTTTATTCTGAGTAATTTTAATTCGTCTGGTTTCTTGAACTTTAGTAGTTTTGTGGGCATATTTTATAGCTAATAAAAGCCAATAGTGCGAATCGCACTAGACCCCAAGACCTCATACATACAAACAAACAACTCTCCCCCCGGTGAAATTCATCCCGTGTGTAGAGGCCCACTGAATATATCGGTTTTCGTCCGATCATCGACTTTAACTAGCATCCGGTTCGGTTAGTACGTAGGTGGGGGGCTATTAAAAATAAGAAACAATCTGACGGTTGCTTCGTTCGGGTGGGCTTGTATATTATAATATATATAATACAATTCGACGTATGTACTTACAATTAATCAACAACATTAAATTTCATTTTGATTTTATTTTTAGTGATCAAAACTGTTTTTCACATAATATTGATCCCAACATTTTGCATCCAGATGTGATTGTACATACGGACAATATTTCTGAAGGGACCAGTTTATCAACAAAAAGTTTGGAAAAGGCATCCTCATCAACTGATGCAGACAGTACAAGTTACGAGCTGATAGAATATTTAAAACGCAGAGAAAAACGTGATGAAGCTATGACCAAACGAATGGAAAAACGGGAAGATCGACTACTTAATCTTCTTGAAAGAACTGTTATCGCAATAGAAACTTTAGCACATAAAAATCGTTAATAAATTTTTAATTTCAAGTACTCTTTATGCGATAAACAACTTCTAGTACATATTTTAAATATTTTATTTATTTTTTGTTTCTTTTGGCAATAACAAACTCGTGGCGGTTTGGGTTGTTTAAAATGTTTAAATCCAAATTTAAGATTATCACAGAATTCGTTAGTAGCACAACCTTTGATATGGTGCTCTGATCATTCGCAGATTCCCGTAGTCTTACCAACAATTAACCTTTTTCATTTTCAATGAGTTCCTGTCGCAGTCTTGTGCCACTGCGATCTTCCTTCTTGCTCCATCCATTAATATATTGAATCAATTGGATCAACATACTCTTGTTCACCCATTAGCTGCTCTTTTTCCAATGATCTTTCATCTAGACTGTAATTTGTGAAACAACTTAATACTTTTGGTTTTCCCGTCTTCTATTGCTCTTTTACTGGGGAGAAAACACTTTCTGAATCATGCCATCATTATGGTTCGGTAATTTTGATTGGTACTTCCACATTCCGGCATTATAACACTTGGTTCTTCAAATCAAGTGACATCTGGTACGCCATCATAATACCCAGAGAAGGGATGATTAAACCGTTATCCTCCAAACACGACTGTAACGAAACGTTCTCAAAATCTACTGCAGCTTCTCCTGTGTCTGTTTTCAGCTTGTAGTGATTCCCTCTCTTTACTTTTTCTCAAGACACCATATAGGACTAACGATTGATCTTGAAGTTCCTGTCAGTGGGCTCCTATATAATTTTGTAACAAAATTTACCCGATTTTCTGTAAATTTTATATGCATGTGCATCTCCGATGGACAACACTTTTTGTAGAAATTTGGAAGTGATCGGGCCCCGGGGTCGGGTGCACCCATACACATTTTATAAAAAAAAAATACCCGATTTTCCTCAAATCTTATACTCATGTGTATCTTCGATGGACAACACTTTTTGTACAAATTTGGAACTGATCAGTCCCCGGGGTCTGGGAGCACCCATACAAATTTTTTTTTAAAAAAAGTACCAGATTTTCTTCAAATTTTATTGTGAGTCCGAATGGCGAAGCTTATATTCAGAAGAAATGAAAATTTTTCAGCGCGGGTGTGTACGTGTGTAAGTTTATGCGTGTGTACATTTGTACATTTGTTTGCCGTGTCATATATCTCGGCTTTTATCAAAAATTTTTGGGACTTGTTTTAAAACAATTGGTTAGCGCTCGGCTTGCGATGGCCTAATTTTTTCATTCATAGAGGTCACAACCCCTGAGGAAACTGAGAAGAATACTAAATTTACGCATCGCTATCGATTATTTAAAGCCTTGGTTCTTCAAATCAAGTGACATCTGGTACGCCATCATAATACCCAGAGAAGGGATGATTAAACCGTTATCCTCCAAACACGACTGTAACGAAACGTTCTCAAAATCTACTGCAGCTTCTCCTGTGTCTGTTTTCAGCTTGTAGTGATTCCCTCTCTTTACTTTTTCTCAAGACACCATATAGGACTAACGATTGATCTTGAAGTTCCTGTCAGTGGGCTCCTATATAATTTTGTTACAAAATTTACCCGATTTTCTTTAAATTTTATATGCATGTGCATCTCCGATGGACAACACTTTTTGTAGAAATTTGGAAGTGATCGGGCCCCGGGGTCGGGTGCACCCATACACATTTTATAAAAAAAAAATACCCGATTTTCCTCAAAGCTTATACTCATGTGTATCTTCGATGGACAACACTTTTTGTACAAATTTGGAACTGATCAGTCCCCGGGGTCTGGGAGCACCCATACAAATTTTTTTTTAAAAAAAGTACCAGATTTTCTTCAAATTTTATTGTGAGTCCGAATGGCGAAGCTTATATTCAGAAGAAATGAAAATTTTTCAGCGCGGGTGTGTACGTGTGTAAGTTTATGCGTGTGTACATTTGTACATTTGTTTGCCGTGTCATATATCTCGGCTTTTATCAAAAATTTTTGGGACTTGTTTTAAAACAATTGGTTAGCGCTCGGCTTGCGATGGCCTAATTTTTTCATTCATAGAGGTCACAACCCCTGAGGAAACTGAGAAGAATACTAAATTTACGCATCGCTATCGATTATTTAAAGCCTAACGGTTTGCAATGTTAAATACGGTTTTTTCAGTCTATTTCAGAAGTCGATTATGACTGAAAGACCTATCGCTTATGAATGAAAGACCTACATTTAACGTTGCATACCATTAGGCTTTTAAGATTAATAAGTCTTTAGACTGAATTACATCTTAATATATATACACGGGTGTGTGTAGTCACTCGCATAGCTCGTGTGTCGTAGTGTCGCATAGCAGAATACATTAGCTCGTGTATCTATAGTAGTGGAAAGATTTTGGTTGGAACTCGTATATCTCGGTTTCTACCAGTCAGAATCTAATGGGACTAGTTTTAAAACATTTGTGACGCGTGTGGCGCGTGTAAAAAAACAATTTTTTTTTTAAATTTGAGTTATTTTTAAAAAAAATGTTTTTTTTTAAGAAATAAAAAATTTCACAAAAAAATAAGAAAACATTTTTTTCACACAAAAAGAATTTCCCTAACATTTTTTTATGTATATTGTGAATTAAATATTACTCATGTGTATCTCCGATGGACAACACAACACAACACGAGGGCCCCGTTGTCGGAAGGCCTCATACAAAATTTTAAAAAATTTACCCGATTTTCTTCAAATTTAATACACACATGATTAATCCTATGGATAACTCTTTTTGTAAAAATTTGGAAGTAGCCCCATGGCCGAGGGGCTCCCATATAATTTTTTGAAATCAGCCCGATTGTCTTCAAATTTTATACAGATGTGTATATCTGATGGAAACACTTCTTGTGAAAAATTTGAAGTTATCGGGAAAGCGGGCTCCCAAACAAATTTTTTAAAAAATTTACCCGATTTTATTCAAACTTTGCAGACTGTATAACCCCGATTAGAGAATTTGCACGAACAATTTTAACTTTTATGGGTTTTTTGTTATTAACGATCTCTTGTCTGTTACTTCTAATCCAATTCACTCGCCGATGACAGCACTCTCGCAGCTTCTTATATAAGCTTAAGGAACGTCCTTTATAAATCATTGTGTATGTTAAGATCTTCCAATTTTGACTATGCAGCATAATAAATGCGAAAAAAATAATGAAGTAGAATTTGACGCTTCTAAAACTCAATGCTATAATCTGTCTTCCAAACGAATCGTCAACCCTCAGCGATTATGGAACTTTATCTACAATCTAGAAGGCGTCCATTCACCCCATACTTGCGTATAATTGCCATTTCCGTTCAGGTGCACCTAAATAAACCTTGCATCTCCTAGATAGAATTCAAAACCAAGCTATAAATTATATTGGTGATGAAAACATTGCGAATTTAGTAGATATGCTTGATCACACCGTAGGAACGTATCCTGCTTGTCACTGCTTTACCGCTATTACCACAAGCGGTGCTCAAGAGATATAGACATTTGCATGTCTACTCCCAATAAATTCAAACACAATACTCGTGGCGCTCTAAATTCTCATCCTCCTCAGTTGCCCTCAAGCGCATCTTCGGACGTACAGTCAAGTTGAGAGATTCATTCTTCAGTCGTAAAACACATATGTAGAATACTTTGCCAAGCTCTGTTTTTATCCGTTACTGCAATCAGACACAAGCTCATAGACATCTCCTCTTTTTCTCATCCTAAACCTTAACGCCCACGCTGTGCTAATCCTAGACAAAAAAAAAACATCCATCCCGATGGAATATTTTTGACCTTTTAGGCCTCAAATTCCGTGAAACCCAGAGAAAACTGTTTTAAGAGGACCTTAATTTTTAGATTCTCTATATTAAATTCGTATGCCCGTGACTGGCTGGCACACTAAATCTTAAGTTCAATTTTTAACCCACTTGCTAAAGCCCGTATCTCCGGCTACCATACAAATATTTTTTAAAATTTACCCGATTTTCTACAAATTTAATACGCATGTGTATCTGATGGACAACACCTTTTGTACAAATTTTATAAAAAAAAGTACCCGATTTTCTTCAAATTTTTTACGCATGTCTCCTATCGTCAACCCTTTTTGTAAAAATTTGGAAGTTCAAATTTATTTCAAATTTTGTACACATTTGTATCTCCGGCTGACTTTTTGTAAAAATTTTGGTAGGTATCGGTTCCCGGGGTCGGTGGGCTCACATACAATTTTTTTTAAAAATGTTCCTGATTTTAAATACACATGTGTATTTCCGATTGGAGAATTTACAAGAAAAATTTAAATTTTTATTGGCTGGTTTTTAATTTTGAGTATATTTTAATTCGTCGGGTTTCTTGAACTTAAGTAATTGTGTGGGCATATTTTATAGCTAATAAAAGCCAATAGTGCGACTCGCACTAGACCCCAAGACCTTATACATACATACATACATACAAACAAACAACTCTCCTCAACGTACCACAAGGTTCAAGATTCTGTCACAATTGATCTGTCAAAAATTGTTGCCGCCGTAAATTTAAAATTGTCGCAGACCTTGTCTCTATTCTGGTCTCTGCTATTTATTTTCAATAGATTTAGATTTTTAGATTTTTATTACCATTCGTTTGAAATATTACAAAATCAAAAAAAGCATGGCATTGCCGTCTGCCGATTGACAATTAATTCTGTATAATAATTTACAAGTTTTACCACTTT
The DNA here is from genome assembly GCA_947095585.1 of Nephrocerus scutellatus. Classification (NCBI taxonomy): domain Eukaryota; kingdom Metazoa; phylum Arthropoda; class Insecta; order Diptera; family Pipunculidae; genus Nephrocerus; species Nephrocerus scutellatus. The sequence continues at coordinate 72,935,725 of OX352763.1, forward strand.
GATTTAGTAAAATAAAAATACACATAAATATTGAAATTAAAAAAAAAAAAAAAAAAAAGAATTTAAATTACGAAGGAAAGAGGGATTTCTTTAGAAGTTGAGCGTAATAATTTGATTTCGATACGCCAGAGCAACTTTGCAATAGCGATACAGTTGTGACACATTAGGCTTGTTTAAGCATCCTAGTACTTCGACGTCCGGTATAAAATCAGTTCCGAAAAAGTGTCTTCTCGTTTCCTTCAACATCGGGCACCTTCCAAGATTACATAGGGTGCAAATAATTGGAAGATCCTCTCTATGTGGAATAAAATTCAGATGGAGTAGTTCGCCACGAAGTTTTATAACCATCGATAGTTCATCCAAACTATATTCGTCCCTAAAGTAACTGTCTTGCAGATTGTGACATAATTGACTATACGTGGTTCTGTGAATCGACGCCGCTGCTTCTCTTAGAAAGCCTTCCCTTAGTTGAAGGTCAACTTTTTTTATGAGGTTATAGAGCATTGGTTTCCAATTTTGATGCTCTGCTATATTAAGTTGAAGCTCCATGCCACAGCTTTGCGCTAGCTCCATCCATTCCGCGAACCAACTTGACCGGTTGGAAATTGTTTTAAGTGCAATTTTTTTCGGCAGTCGATCATTTGGCATTTTAAGAACCTTCAGGATATAGTCCACTTGCATCTTTAGCGTTTTTATGAATATTGGGGGCAGTCCTGTCTCAATCATTAGCATGTAGTTAGGTGTATTCGGTGGAAGTCGAAATGTTCTTTTTATGTAGAATCTCAAGAGCTTTTCTACGGTGTCATACATTTTGGGTGTCATACTTGGGCTGCATACAGTATAATGGCTTCGGAGCATGCTTCAAAAACTTTGTATTTGCTGCTATGCGAAATAAGTTTGTTGGCAAAACACTTTCTCCAGGTAGCATTTATTGCTATTTGTGCCTTTGCAATTTTTTCATCGAAATGTTTTTTCATATTCAAGTTTTTTGTGAAGTAAACTCCTAGGTATTTGTAGTCCGTCACTACCTCAATTCTTTCTCCATTGTACAACCATTTTTCGTTAGCACAGCTCCTGCCACCTCCTCTCTTAAATATAATTACCTTGGATTTCTCCAAGTTCACCACTAAGCTCCATAATTGACAGTATTCATATAACCGATTAATCATCCGCTGGAAAGTCTCGGGAGTGCATGCAAACATAACTATGTCGTCTGCAAACATCAGGGCCTTTATCCATGTACCTGCGAACTCTGTACCTCCGGGTAGAAAATCGATTAAGTCTTCAATGAAGAGTGCAAACAATTCCGGACTTAAAGAACATCCTTGCCTTAATCCAGCCTCAGTTTGAAACCACTCTGAAGATCCTTCCCCATCCCACACTGCTGCTTTTGTATCTTCATACAGGTTTTGTAGGGCCCTGCCAAATTTGAGTGACATCCCCATACCATATAGTTTATAAAACAATGCATTTCGGTCTACTGTATCGAAGGCTGCTTTGAAGTCTATAAAAAATACATATAGCTTCTTCTGTCTCGCGAGAAAGGACTCCGCAATACTTCTCAAGACGAATATATGATCCACAGTCGAATATCCTGATCTAAATCCTGCTTGAAATTCTTTCAACAAATTATTTTCATTTATCCATGTCGTGAGCCGTTTTTGTAGAATAGCTGTGTAGATTTTGTAGGAGGCATTAAGAAACGAGATACCCCTATAGTTGGCTGGGTCCGATTTATTCCCTTTCTTATGGATGGGGTAGATCAGGGCTTCTTTAAATTTCTGCGGTATAATGCCATTCTCCATTATTTTATTAAACACAAGAGCCATCTTGTCTATAAGCACAGTGGTCCCATATTTATAAAATTCGACCGGTATTCGGTCAGATCCAGGAGCTTTGCCATCCTTTAGCTCAGCCAAAGCTATAATAATATCTCGCGGTGAAATTCGTTCATCCAGCAACTGATTTGTTAAACAGGGAGCAGCATAATGAAACTTAAGTCTAACCATTACCGGATTAAGCAATTTCTTAAAATTAGTACATAGCACGCCAAGTGTTAAGGTTTTACTGATGTCATACTTCTTGCCATTGAGTTTCTTCGCCAGTCTCCAGAACTCTGCCGCAGTGTTACATTGAGCCAACTTTAGGGCTTCTGCTTCGAAAAAGTTTTTTCTTTTGCTTCTGCATAACTCCTTGTAATTCTTGTTTGCATCGATGTAGAAGTTCTTGAAGTTATCCTCGGATGAATTACGGAAGACTCTAAGCCAGGCGAATGATCGCTTCCTCGCCATCTCGCATTCCTCGTCAAACCACTTCTCTCTGTACCAGTCTCTGCGGTTCTTATTTTGTCCGGTGCTTGGATAAGATACCTTGATAGCCTCTATAATGTTTTCCAAATCTGCCTCTTGTTACATGCTTAGTATTTCATCCAGTTGTCTTTTGTAGGGAAGAGCGTTAACCTCTTTCCACAACAATTTAGGAAGGAGCTTCATATTTCTTATCCCGTCATTTTCGTTGTTTTTCACTTGAAAAGTTATGACTATTGGTAGATGATCTGAGTATGGCACCTGTTCAACTTTTAAATCTGCTACATGCGAATTCCATTCTCCACCAATAAGTCCATAATCGATCACTGACGTTCCTTGATGACTTACAAAAGTATATTCCCCACTTTTATCAGACTTACTCGTTCCATTCAAAATCCGCAGTCCAAAAGATTGGCAGAATTCTAGCACTCTCATGCCTCTGGTGTTACGCAAATCATCTTTTGATGCTCGAACTATTCCGGCGCTAGTGTTTTCAGATCCAGCTTCAGTACCAGTTCTAGCATTCAAATCACCTATCACCATTAGATTTGTATTGTCTCTGTACTGTGCTATACTTTGCAGTTTATCAAAGTCACGTTCCCAATAATTGCAGTTGACGTATGTTGGGATTATCCAAAACTCTTTATTTTCAAAAATAACATTTGCGTAGGTTGAGCCCTCTACTGTATTAATTTCACATATAATACCTCTGATATCCCTTTTATAGCCAAAGTAACAGCCACCACTTCCTCTTCCCAATCTATGTATTTGCGTTGCAGGTATCCATTTGTACTTGTAATTCGGAAACTTATTCTCTAAATAATCTTCATTCTCTTTTTTGTCTACTAAAAAGGTCTCAAATAGAAAAACTAACTCAAATTGATTAATAAAACTAAAAAACTCTGGGTATAACGATTTGTTACGTAAACCCGCTACATTGTATGATAATATTTTAAATTTAATTACATTTGGTTTATTAGCTAACTTTTTACTACTATCATGGCAGACGGCATTATAATTAAAAACGTTTCTTGGAACTGCATACTCACCCCGAATGATGTTCTCCAACAATTCTATTGCCCTCTGTGATTGGCGCTCGGCACTCACTGCTGTCGCTGCGATCACTTGTGTTTGCACCATAAGTGGATCTTGTGGAACCTGTTACAGCTGACGTTGTTACATTCAAACTGCCACCCACAATCTGCTGCAGAACTGTCATTGTATTATCAGGAACACCTTCACAAATTAGACTGTTGTTTTTGTCGAAATAAAATGTCTTATTCTCTATTTCAAGTTTTTGACCACGAATTTGAACCCTTAAACTTCTATTTTGATGTGCAATATCCTTTTTTAAATCGAACAAACGTTTCCTGCGTTGGCGGGCCCTCACAGTGTAGTCAACATGCATACTTATGTCTGTGTTTTTTAATTTTGTTTTGGCTTTTAGAATTCTGCCCACATCTTCACTATTTTGCATTTGAACCACAACATTCGTGACCTTATCCCCAGCATAAATTGTTTTAGCTGCTGTTATTTGGGACGCGTCCGCTGACTCCAGTAATTCTAAGCAAAGTGACTTTGCCTTCTCTGCTGCGTTTATGCCATGTTGTGTTGGGATATGCACAACGATATTTTTTTCATTAGCTTTTCTTTCCATCTGTTCGACTTGTCGTTCAAGATCGTTGCATCTCTCCTTCACTTGATTAAGTTGGTCTTGCAGTATTTTGTTGTCATTCTTCAATGCCTTGACCTCTACGCTTATCCCTTCTATGTCCGCCTTTGTAGGCATATTTTTGAGTTTTGTATCTAGTATAGCAGTCATTGTTGATTCAATCATCATTTTCAAATCAATGATCTGCATATCTCCTACTGCTCCCCTAGAAGTTGGTTCATTATTGGGCTGATCATTCATTTTTGGGGAAATGTCTATCAGTCTCCTTTTTGACATCGGCGTTGTTATTGTTGTATTTTTCTTATTTGTATGCGTTGGTGTTCGACGCATGCTCATGGCGTTTGTTGCTTATTTTAATTTATTTTTCAGCAATTATTAGCGACTCACCTTGATTTTTTTTTTACTCTTCACATTCGTGTGCTTCTCACTTATATTATAGTTGCACTTTTTCAGTTTGTATTTGGTAAAAATTAGTAAAAAACCTTCTTGTAAAACACTGAGGCTAGCAGCACTAGACGATGACACTTTCACAACCTTCTTATTATTTTCAATATATACTAATACTTGTGTTCTAAATTGACACTTTTGCTGTCTCGGTGGTCTTTTTTTCCCACCACACACGAGCCTAATTCTACCGGGAGGAAAAACCAGTTTTATTCCACACTTCAAGCACACACGGGATGAACTATGCTAGAGGAAGAATGTGTATATATGAACCATTTTTCATTGTTCACCTGAAATATGAAAATTTGTGTGTTTACGTGTTTATATACAAAGTGATGCGCTGTCGTAAAATAAGTACGACAGGCGCTGCACTACATAAAGATCTTAATTTATTGATGCCTGAAATACACTGTCGATCGGTCGCTTGGTTTAATTTATGAGGGTTTTCGTATGTCACAATCAACCCCGAGATATCGGTTAGGTTTGAATGGTACATACGAAAAGTACACACTATACAGATAGAGGCTAAAAATGCCCTGTAAGTGGTTTTGTTTCCCACACAACACCAATGGACCCTTTTTTTAAAGTGCTCGTGCAAAGATGAGATGCACTATGAAATCATACAAGTGAGTAATTATGATAACAGTTTCAGCTTTCATCATTAAGATGAGATGCACTATGAAATCATACAAGTGAGTAATTATGATAACAGTTTCAGCTTTCATCATTAAGATGAAGTTATTTATGGATTTTGGCGTGCATTTTGGAATGTCAAAGCAATGTCCATAAATAACCTCTTTATGTTGAAATGAATGTGACTGTGGCGAAAGCAGAGTGAGATATGGTAAGGGTTTATGTTGATTACAACATCCCTTCCCCCTGCGAATAAGAAAATTCTACCATGAAGAGTTAGAATTTTCGTACTGAAGTCGAAGTTGATGTGTATTAAGTATTAAGGTTTACAATTTGTATGTTTATAAATGTACATATAATGTTTATATATGTATAAAAACTTTTTTTTTTGTTCAGTAACGTGTGTATGTATATATAATTTATGTATAGTAAATTAATAATAACTTTTGGTGTAATATAGGTTGTTTTTTTTTGTTCTATGTATATAGAATGATGATTTTGTATAGTATATAAATATAGGTATTTGTTTTTTTTTATGTATATACATATATAATTTTTTTTTGCTGAAATTTATAAAATATTTATTTGTATATAAAAGAATGAAAATGATATTATATATTTGTAATATGGTTTTTTTTTTTGTATTTTGAGTTTATTTTATTATTATTTTTTTTCTGCCGAAATTTATAAAATATTTATTTATATATATAAAAGAATGAAAATTATATAATATATTATAGTAATATGGTTTTTTTTGTTTTGAGGATTTGTATTTTGAGTTTATTTTATGTTATTATAATTATGTTAGGTTTTAATTGAGATTTTTAAGTGATATAATAGTGATTTTTTTTTTTGCAAGATAATGAGTAGGTATATTATAAAATTAAATATCGTGTGTTTTCGTATGTTTTGTTTCATTCATTCGTTCTGAAAATACTTTTAAGCCAATTATTTGTTCAGAGTTGCAAATGAGTAGAGAGATATTAAGTTTAGAATGGATAAGAGGTGGGTATAATTTTCTTTAAGGATGATTTTTAGGATGCTGTTAAAAAGATAGGTACTTTGTTTACATGTGTATATTATTTAATCATAAAAAATCTTTAAATCATTAAATCATTATACTCGTGAGTGTTTGTTCAATCATAATTTGGTCTTTCTGACTTCTTATTGGAATGGGTAGGGTACAAATATGTATGGATTTATTTTGGTCGTTCGTATGCGTTAACATTTTTCCTTAAGCAGGTTTTTGAAATCATCGATTAATTTTTTTAATTCATTTTCTTCTGGGGATTCTATTGGTGGTAAAATAATAATTTTATGTTGCAGGTTTTTAACTGAATAAATAAATTCTGCTCTTTCGATTAAATTATAAGATGAAACATGTTGTAGTATATCACTTGTTATTTTTTGAATGTCTTCTGCATTGACAATTTTTGCTTGTGATCTTGTTGTTATTAATACGTCCCTTTTACTATTTTCGTGCGCTGCTTCCACTACTACGCGACTGAGAGCATCCGCGTTAACGTTGTATTTCCCAGGCTTGTATACTATGTTGTATTCGTATTCGTCTAGAGTAATTCTCCATCGGGCTAGTCTGGTCTTTGAGATTCATTAGCCATGTCAAGGGATGATGATCCGTGCCTATGGTAAACTTTCGGCCATATAAATAAGGACGGAACTTTTGACTGCATATATGATAGCTAATAATTCCTTTTCTGTCGTGCTGTATCTGGTTTAAGCTGAATTTAGAGTGCGACTGCTATAACATATTGGTCGTTCTTCGCCAATTTCACCTTGCATAGTACTGCTTTTCCTTTTTTCGTATAACGATGTTTCTATAGGTTTTGTAGGTTTTAACAAAAACTATTTTTATTTAAATTGATATTTATATACATTTAATATTTATTTGATATTGCAACTTTCCAACGAATGATGAACAATGTACTAATGGGATTACAAGGAATAGATTGTTTCGTATACGTGGACGATATTGTCATATATGGATATGATTTACAGGAACATAACCGTAAGTTGACCAAGGTATTCCACAGATTTAGAAATAACTATACGAATAACTATACGAATAACTATACGAATAAGTCCAAATGTTTTATTTACAGGTTTAAATTCTTACGGAAGTGAGCAGGTTTTTCAATATAGAACAAATCTTTTAGTCACGTAACTCCAAGGGGACCAGAAAAGAATGGCGGAAATTATTATAAAATTAAAGACAATCAAAATCGTTTTTCTCTCTAGAGTCGCTATCGAACTCGTTACTAAGTTTGCTTTACTCGTCAGTCGCACACAGTGTTGCCATCATTCGATAATAATTAAAAACAAATATTCGAAATAGTTAACCATGTTGAAATAAACTTGACACAACTGCAACTGAATTAACATGGTTTAGGACGATTAACAAATATTAGGTAGCCACACTACTCCCCCTTTAGAAAACCAAATAGCCCTCATTTGTCGTTAAATTCAAAAAAATTCTAAATTTAAATTTTATTCTAAATATCGTCAAGGAAATTTAACTCGACGACCTGTTCTCGTGATAACCTCAGGAACTGTATCGTCTTTGCTGGCCGACATCAGTCATTACCAAAAACAACTTGAACAGGCAAATCATCGCATCCATTGGATACCGAAGCATTTGATGCCTCATCAAGATTATCATTCAAGATGAAAGCGGGTTTTAACCTATCTAGTGATATGGCAGCTTCTCTGTTTTTTTAATTTTACAATAAAATATTTTTCAAATCGTTTTACCAGCTCGAATGGTCCGTCATACGGTGGTTGAAGTGGTGTTCTCACGGCATCATTGCGAACAAAGACAAGTGAGCAAGTTCCAACCTCTTTATGAACAAAGACAGTTGTTTTGCTGTGATGATGAGTAGGTAGCGGCTGAAGCTTAGACATGCTATTTTTTAAATTACTTACAAATTCTGTTTCAGGAACCAATTTTTTCATCGGAATGATCAAATCACCCGGTGTAGCAATGTTTGAGCCATACACAAGTTCTGCTGAACTGGCTTGCAATTCTGGGCGAACTATTGATCGCATCCCGAGCAAAATAAACGGTAATACTGAATACCATTTTTTGTTTCATAGCAATTTATTGCTGCCTTCATTTCTCTATGCCTACGTTCAATTAACCCGTTCGAGCAAGGATGATAAGGTGTAGTACGAACATGCTTTATTCCGAGCAATTTTTGTAACTCCCGAAATAAGGAGCTCTCAAATTGAAGTGCTTGGTCAGAAGTGATTCTGAGAGGTACACCAAAACGAGCTACCCAACCATGAATTAATGTGTGCTCCACGGTCTCTGCACTTATGTCCATCATTGGAAATGCTTCGACCCACCTTGAGTACCTATCAATGCAAGTCAAACAGTAAGAATAACCATTTGAGATAGGTAAAGGCCCCACAATATCAATATTTATGTGTTTAAATTTATCACTAATTACTTCGTATCTTTCAATTCCTGATTTAATGTGCCTTGACACCTTCGACTTTTGACATTGCAAACACGATTTTGCCCACCTATTTACATCTTTCCTTACCGAGAGCCATACAAAACGGGATGATACTAGCTTTACTGTCGCCTTAATTCCTGGATGTGATAAACCATGCAAATTTTCAAATACTAGTTTTCGGAAATTTAACGGTACGTACGGGCGAATTTTACCATTTAACTCATCGCAAACTAATTCAACACCAAATTCTGGGATGAGAATAACTTTCAATTTTAAACTAGATTCAATCGTTTTATCCAATAAACCTTTAACTTCAACATCATTGGCTTGGGCCTGCGCCATCTCTTTTACATTATAATGTGTCGGAAATTCGGTAGATTCTGTACGAGATAAGGTGTCAGCTGCAATATTTTCTAATCCTTTGACATATCTGATATCTGTTGAAAATTGTCCTACATAATCCAAATGTCTGATCTAACGAGGACTGGCTTTCTCGGAGTTTTTTTTTAAAGCAAATATCAACGGTTTATGATCGGTTAATATAGCAAAATCGTGGCCCTCTAGCATATAATTGAAGTGTTTTACCGCAGAATAAATGGCTAATAATTCACGATCATACGTACTACATCTTTTTTGGCAATCCGTTAATTTTTTAGAAAAAAACCAAGTGGCACCCATGAATCCCTAAACTGTTGTTGCAGAACCGCTACCAGCGCTACATCTGAAGCATCCACCATCAAACGAAATTTACTGGAAGAGTCTGGATGTGCTAAAAAAGCGCACGCAGCTAAACTGACTTTGCAATTTTGGAACGCTTGACGTGAAACATCATCCCAGATAACTTTATTCTTTTCATTTTTTTTTGTTTCCTTTAATAAACGAAAGCAATGGCAACTGTATTTCTGCCGCCTTTGGTATGAACCTATGATTTAAATTCAACATTGCCAAGAAGCGTTTCAAACCACGAACTTCTGATGGTTCAGGGAAATCCATGATTGCTGAGACTTTGGTTGGCAAAGGTCGGATTCCATCTTTATCAATTGAATGCCCCAAAAAATAACACTGCTTTGTCCGAATTTACATTTTTCTTGATTTATTACCATTCCGTTTTGAAGTAATGTTTAAAACACTTTTTCAAGATGTTTCTTGTGGGACTCTTCATCTTCTGACGCTAGGAGAAGATCGTCAATATACGGGTACACACTATCATTTCCTGCAAAAATGTTATTTATAAACCTTTGGAAAGTCTGGGCTGCTTTTCTCAATCCAAACGTCATTTTAACAAATTCAAATAACCCGAAAGGAGTTTTTTAATGGCAGTTTTTTCCATATCTTCTTCCGCTATAGGTATTTGGTGGTAATCTCTTACCAAATCGATGACTGAAAATATTTTCTTGTCCTTAAGATTGTTATTCAAGTCTTGGATATGAGGAATGGGATACCTGTCTGGGCTAGTGACACTATTTAATTTGCGGTAGTCCCCGCAAGGCCTCCACTCTCCATTACTTTTTTTTTTAACTAAGTGTAGTGGACTTGCCCAACAACTTTTCGATGGTCTACAAATACCGTTTTCGATCATATATGCAAATTCCTTTTTAGCGATAGCCAACTTCTCTGGATCAAGCCGTCTAGGTTTTGAAAATACAGGATTACCATATGTGATAATGTGATGTTTTACATTATGGAGTATGCTACTTCGCTGTTGAGTTATTTCCTTATATAACAATTATAACTGGTTATATTCAGTTTTAACGTATGATATAGTAGAAATACTATGAACAACTATTGATGTGACCTGCGCCTCAGCTTTGAATGAAGTCAAAGGGTCTATCAAGCGTTTATTCTTGATATCCACAAGCAACCAAAAATGTTGTAAAAAATCTGCACCCAATATAGTATGGTCAACATTAGCTAAAATGAAGCTCCACGAAAAAACACGTTTTAGATTAAGATCAAGATTTACGATTTTCTCACCGTAAGTGTAAATAGGACTGTTATTTGCTGCATACAATACTATACAATACTGTTGACGTGAAAGGTTTTCCCGTCTCAATGGTAATACGGATACATCACTACCTGTATCTATTAAATAATTTCTCTTTGATAAATTGTCAAAAATAATTAAACGGTTTTTTTCTGAACAAGAAACTGAAGCCGGAAACTCTATCTTGTTTAATCGTTTTTTGTAGCCGCCTGATTGTAACAGCAAGGAGCTACGCATTTGGTCACTTTTGCTGCGAATCTTCTATGATACAAACACATACGCTCTGCTTGTGGTGTTTTAGAACGAGATTGTCTAGGATGAGGAGAGTTAAAATTCAACCTACTACGAGGACGACTATCATTAGAAGATAATTGCTCGACTTTTCTACATAATTCAGAAATTTGCCCTTTCAAATCATTTATCTCACTACTCTCGCTATAAGGTTTACCTCTACTTTCAGATACCATATTGACCTGTTCATAATGAACATTTTCGCTACACCTATCAGCTACCGTCACAAGTTTTTCTACGCTTGTCCTCCCATCATCTGCACTGGATAAAATTATTTGAATCTGTTGAGGAAGCTTCTGTAACCATAAGGATTTTAACAACTGCGTACCACCATCTGTCCCAGCCAATGCTTGCATATGACGATACAGTTCCGAAGGTCGACGATCACCTAGATAACATTTATCGAATAACTTTTTAAGACGCGACTCTCTAGATTCCGAATGACAATTAATTAAGCGATCCTTTAACGTCACATATTTATTTTGAGCCGGAGGATCTCGAATCACCAACGGTTGACAAAATGTCACTTCCTATATGACCAGCCACAGTATTAAATTTGGTAGAATCTACAGTGATCGCGAATTGCGCCTCCAGCTGACAAAACCACAATAAAGGATCTGGTTTCCAGAAAGGTGGAACGCGAATGGAAATTTGATGAATAGAATTATTTAAATTCAACGAACCTTGAGCACTATCTTCATCAGGAGGAGCCTCATCATTTTTCTTTTTTAGATCTTTACTATCATCTTTTGTTTCGGCCATGTTGAAACAATTTTTAGCAATGTCAAAAATTTAAAACTTATTTACCGAAAATAAAATTAATCAAATAATAATCAAATTAACAGCAAACACTGTATACGCCAAACTAAATAAAACCAACCTTAAAGGACTTCGTCCGGGCGTCTTACAATACAAATTTTGAGGTATGCAATAAAAATTTGATGTATGCTGCTACTTGATGAGCTGCTGATTGATGTATGCTGCTGGTGATGCTGTATAAAGCGCGATGGATTTGCTTGTGCTTTGATCGAATCCGGTATGTAGACGCTCGAGAGGTGCGGAATATCCGGTGATAATTTAATATTCAAGTGCGGCGATGTGCTGCTTAGCTCGACAAAATACGCCGCTGACGACGATTTATTGATGTGACGCTCAGACAATGGCACTGTACTAAAATGCTTTAGAATACCAACACCTGAAAGCTGAGGCGGCGGCTGGTAACGTGGTATTACGTGGAGTCTCGCTGCTCTTCACCGAATGAAAATGATGCAGACTGTGGCGTCGATTTGTTGCCGATGTAGTTGCTGCCGGCAATTGATATTGCGTCACTTGCTGCTGAGGCTGCTGCTGCTGTTGATTATGATGGTGGTGAATTGCAGCAACCGTCTTTTTCTGGAATGGATGGAATTATTGCGCCACCGCTCTGTGGGTCGTATGATGCTTAAGCCTTTAGTTGAACTGAGTATTTCTTGGATATCTTGAACAAATTCTAAGACTTCCCGGATTGTGTGCAATTAGGAAATTATAGTTGAACAATGAATTGCTTTGATGTCTGAATAATGTATTGCATTGATGCGTGAACAAATTCCAAGGATTTCCAGGTTGTGTGCAATTAGGAATTACGTGTAATCACGAAAATAAAAGAAAGATAAATCAGACAAATTTAATTTCTATTTTTATTTTATAAACGAAAAAACTATAAATTAATAATTAGGCACGTTTTGCTGCTACGATTTTCTCAAAATTCAACTTATTTTATATTTGAATCAATTTAACAAAACTTGATTTTCTTTGAATGTTAATCAACCAAATTAAAGACGTCTTCTCTACAAGAACACCAAAGGAAGAAGAAGGTTTTTCTAAAAAACGGAAATGGACATTGACAGCAAAAAAGTACTGAATATAATGCCATAAATAGCTCTCCGTATCGTTGACATTGACATTGACTAAAAGCCGTGCGCTGTCGATAATCTACAGCGTGTGCAATGTTCTGAAAAAGGTGTGCTGTCAAAACGCTGTCGAAACGCTGTCGGTATGCTACAACACTCCCTCCCCAGCGAAGGCATAGCCGGAGCGAAACAACGAGTCCAAAAGACGCGCTGGAGTCCTTATCTGACGCCCGATGCCAGAGCGGAGAGGCAACTGTTCGATTTTTTCGGGTTCGCGAAACGTTACGTGTTTTTTTGCTAACTTAGTTTGTAACTGAGTATCAGTCTGTCTGTGGTCTAACGACGAGTTAGGGTTTTGTGTGGAAACTCGTTGGTCTGATGTCGAAGTTGTGAAACAAGGCTTAATTCGGTTGATGCTGACGTTGACCTGCCTGTTGTTAAACTCGATCATGAAATTTTTGTCACCACGTTTGATTACACGATGCGGGCCAGTGTACGGAGGTTGTAAAGATTTACGAACTGCATCCGTGCGTAAGAACACGTTAGTACAAGTTTTATGCTCTTGACTCACGAATGTTTTTTCAGAGCAATGCCGAGATGCTGGTGTTGGTTTCAGTTCGGAAAAGTGTCCCTTTAACTGTCTCACAAAATCGCTTTGCGGAATCGAGTTATTCAGGAATTGGCTGGGTAATCGGATTGTTGTCCCGAAAACTAGTTCGGCTAGTTCGGATTCGAACTGAGTTCCTTGATCTGTAAGGATGGAAACCGGAACGCCAATACGGGATATCCATGTTGAATAAATGGCGAACGCTAAGTGGCAGCCGATATGTCCGGTACAGGAACCGCTTCAGGCCAACGCGTGAAACGATCAATTAGCGTGACGCAATAACGTTGGTTATCAGAAATCGCCAAAGGACCAATGATGTCTAGATGTATCTCTGCAAAACGTTGCGAAGCTAATGTGAAGTTGCTGAGAGGTGACTTGGTGTACCTTGAAACTTTCGACTTTTGGTAGTGAACACATTTTTGAGTGAAAACCTTCGAATCCTTTCGTAACGAGGACCAGATAACATTTTTAGTTAAAATATTGGTTGTGGCTTGGATTCCGGGGTGCGACAGGTTGTGAAATGATTCGTAAATTTGTTTCCAGAAGTTCTACGGAATAAATGGACGAGGTATGCCAGTCGAAATATCGCAATAAATATGTTTATTGGAATTAAACGTTATTGGAACTTGCTTGAAATTTAGTGACATGTTGTTACTATGCAAAATTTCTCGGAATTCGGCATCATTGTTTTGTGCATCTGCATTTATAGTATAGTCAATGCTTTCAGGTATAGAAATTTGATCTATACGAGATAAGGTATCTGCAACGACGTTGTTAACGCCAGAGATGTGTTGGATATCGGTTGTGATTTGACCGATGAAGTCCAGATGTCGAAATTGACGCGGAGATGCTTTATCCGGATTCTGATAAAATGCGTAAACCAGGGGTTTGTGGTCGGTGAACAGAGTGAAACTGCGACCTTCGAGTAGATGCTGAAAATGCTTAATGCTAGAGTATGCTGCAAGCAGCTCTCTATCATAAGCGCTGTAACGTTGCTGCACTCGAGACAAACTGCTGCACCACTGCTCCGATTGCATGATCGGATGGGTCAATAGATGTTGAAGTCCATTCGATTGGAGTTTTGCTGTTCTTCTTGTAACCTTTCAAGAAGTTATTAAGTACAGCTTGGTCTTTAGCAGCGCTAGGAATAAAACGTCTGTAAAAATGAATCATTCCCAAGAATCGTTTGAGTTGATTAACCAACCATCACAGGTCGCTCGAAGTTTTTAATGCCATGAACTTTGTATGGAAGTGGGAGTATGCCTCGTTCGTTGATAAGATGACCGAGGAATTTAATTTCGGGTAATGCAAAAGCGCATTTGTCGGAATTAATGATCAAACCATGTTCTGACAGTTTTTTAAAAACGGTCTTGAGGTGTTCGAGATGGTCTTCGAAAGACTTGGATGCGACTAGAATATCATCCAGATAGACGAAACAGAATTTGAGGCCAAATAAAACAGAGTGCATTAGTCTTTGGGCATTTCTTAGCCCAAAAGTCATTGTGGTAAATTCGAAAAGACAAAAAGGTGTTGAGATTGCTGACTTGGAGACATGTGATGGTTCGATCGGGATTTGATGGTACGCTTGAACCAGGTCGATAGTCGAGAAAACTGTACAACCCGCGAGTTGATAAGAAAAGTCCAATAGATTCGGAATGGGGTATCTGTCAGGAACTGCAACTCGATTTAGCGAACGGTAATCACCACATGGTCTCCAGTCCCCATTCTTTTTCAAAACAAGATGAAGAGGACTTGCCAACGGACTTTTGCTAGGACGGCAAATACCTTGTGCTAACATATTATTGAATTCAGCTTTTGCGATAAGGAGTTTATCCGGTGCTAATTTCGGACGTGATTTCGAACAAATTGGACAAAAATCAGCGCCAAGTATAGGCGTCGCAGCGTCTGCGATGACAAATTCCCAGCGAAATTCGCGACGTAAACCAATGTCGATTTTTAACAATTTGGTACCATACGTTGATATCGGTGTGCCGTTGGCAGCGTAGAGATTAAGCGTGGATGTCGCTTTTGCTGGTTTGAAATTTTCAAAAGGAATGATAGACAAGTCTGCGCCGGTATCGATTAAAAACTTTGAATTGTTTGTAGAATCGAATATAATAAGGCGACTGGAAGTGGTGTCATCAGTGACTGTCGCCAACGTTTGATGACACTTTAAAAATTTTGTTTGGACCTAGCTGGGTCTTGGTGATTACCATTATTGTTTTCCGACTGAAAAGTACATCCTTCGATGAACTTTCGAGCCTTATCACCAAACTTGTAATGATAGTAGCAAGTTTTATATTTGCTGTTAAGCCGGCGTATATAACTAGACCGACTGCGTGTCTTCTCTACAAGAACACCAAAGGAAGAAGAAGGTTTTTCTAAAAAACGGAAATGAACATTGACAGCAAAAAAGTACTGAATATAATGCCATAAATAGCTCTCCGTATCGTTGACATTGACATTGCATTGACATTGACTAAAAGCCGTGCGCTGTCGATAATCTACAGCGTGTGCAATGTTCTAAAAAACGTGTGCTGTCGAAACGCTGTCGAAACGCTGTCGGTACGCTACAAGCCTTAAGCGGACTATGAATGATGATGCGCAACAGAAAAAAACTTTCCCTTTTGTAGTGCGATTTTTCAAAAATTTTCTGGTCCAGATTTGCCTTCACCAAAGAATACGACGATCCAAAATGGCGTTATTCAACTCGGGGTCACCAGTTATAGGTTTTGTAGGTTTTAACAAAAACTATTTTTATATATTTATATACATTTAATATTTATTTGATATTTTAATTTATACGAATAACTCCAAATGTTTTATTTACAGGTTTAAATTCTTTCGGAAGTGAGCAGGTTTTTCAATATAGCACAAATCGTTTAGTCACTTAACTCCAAGGGAACCAGAAAAGAATGGCGGAAATTATTATAAAATTAAAGCCAATCAAAATCGTTTTTCTCTCTAGAGTCTAGACAATGACGCTATCGAACTCGTTACTCAGTTAGCTTTACTCGTCAGTCGCACCCACTGTTGCCATCATTCGGTAATTATTAAAAACAAATATTCGAAATAGCTAACCATGTTTAAATAAACTTGACAGAAATGCAACTGAATTAACATGGCTTAGGACGATTAACAAATATTTAGTAGCCACATTCCCATTGGTTGGAAATGGTATTTGTATTGCTTTCTCGCTTCTTGGTTCTATTATAAATATATTTTGTTCATTTTCGGGTTTATATTGTGTTTTAACTTTTAAATGTTCAGTCTTATGGTTTGCTAAGATCTCGTTTAACTTAGTCTTACGATTTGCTAAATTTTCTTCTAAATATTTAGTCTTACTCTCTGCTAGGATAACTTTGGTCGTAGTCTTACTGCTTTCTAAATTTTGTATTTCAGTCGTATGGTCAGTCGTACTCTTTGCTAGGCTACCTTTTGGCGTAGTCTTACTGTTTGCTGCATTTTCTTCCAAATGGTTAGTCTTACTCTTTGCTAGGCTATTTTTGAGCTTAGTTTTACGGTTTGCTAAATTTCCTTTTGTATGTTATGTCTTATAACGGGTGTTTTTTTGGGAGGTTTGTTTTTCCGATAGATGTCGTTTTATTTTATGACAGTTGTTTTGACAGCTCAAAGTGGCATTTCTACTCAGTATTGTTTGGCAAATCATTATGAAAAAAAAAAAAAAAAAAAAAAAAAAAAAATGACATTTGTGAAAAATAGTCGTGGTAGTCATATGCCAGAAATTGTGTTTAAATGTTAAATGCCAAAAAATTATCTACCAAATAAAAAAAAATTTTGGTCATTTCATAATTTTATATGTGTTTTATTCAAAAAAAAAATCGGCAACCTCTTAAAAAAACACCCGTTAGATATAACGTGTTTTTTTAAGAGGTTGCCGATTTTTTTTTTGAATAAAACACATATAAAATTATGAAATGACCAAAATTTTTTTTTATTTAGTAGATAATTTTTTGGCATTTAACATTTAAATACAATTTCTGGCATATGGCTACCACGACTATTTTTCACAAATGTCATTTTTTTTTTTTTTTTTTTTTTTTTTTTTTTCATAATGATTTGCCAAACAATACTGAGTAGAAGTGCCACTTTGAGCTGTCAAAACAACTGTCATAAAATAAAACGACATCTATCGGAAAAACAAACCTCCCAAAAAAACACCCTTTAGTTTGCTGAACTTTTTTGTAGAACTTCGAGTAAAAGCTCTCTGTTTATATAACTTATTTCCCCTTGATAATCGTTGAGGAAATCGTTACCAAGTATTCCGTCATATTTTAACTTTGCATTTTCGCCTATTATATGGAAAGTGTGATCAATTTTTATACAATTGACGTCAAACGTACCAACTAACGACCCGTGGGTGGAAATCGTGTTTCCTGCAATAGTGGTAATCTGGCAGTCTATGTAATTTATCAAATTTATATTAATTCCTAAAATATTTTGGCGCTTGAGGAGGCTTATTTCTGCTCCTATATCTATAAAAAAAATACATTGTATATTTTGTTAGAAGGGTTAAAAGGAATACATACTCTTGGTTCTGTTGTATTTAAAAAAGATATATTTATTTTATTTAGAATTGTTTTATTTGTGATTGTTTTATTCATATTTGTTTCATTTGTTAAAAGATTTATTGGTGGACTACTACTGCTGTCTGACCCAATCGGTAGAACGTGCCCGTTTTCGTTTCCCTGAACTTGATTTGCTTGACGAGTTCTGCTTCTATGATTTTGCTGGTTTACCGGTGTGTTTTTGGGTGGTCCTCTGAAAGGATTTTGATATCGAGGTTGGTGTTGCCTGTTATGTGTGAGGTAGTTATTTCGTATCGTCCTTGATTTCTCGAACTGTTAGTTTGTGGATGTAGGTCGCTTTGTCCTTCGTTCCTTAATCGCGTTCGCCATTCCTGATATGTGTGAATACTTCTTTTACAGTACGAGCACACCAGGTATTGTACTTCTCGTTTTATTTCTTTCGGGACGAAATTTGGCAGCGAAATGCTCCGGTAACATGTCGTTGAGGTATGCCCATACCTTTTACATACCGTGCAAAAAGGTTGCTCCCTTGGTCTACTGAAACCTCGAATCATTTGGAAGTGTGGTTCTATCCGCGACGATTGTTCATTAGCAAAGTCTTTGCTTTAAGTCCGTTTCTCCTCGTGCTTTAATCAGGATCCTGAGGTTATGACTTCGTAAGCCATCTTCGAATGCGTTGATCGCTAGCCGCTCGTTCTCTTTCACTAAGTACGCCCGAACATATTCTGTCCCCAAACGCAATATACTTATATAATTTTTCCGGTGTTCCATCAAACTCAGGAACAAGATTAAATTTAAACGAAAATTTTACCTCCGCTTCTGTAGGCATTTCGAATTCGAATGTTGTAACAGTTCTTACTCGGGTGACGCTCGCCGGTAAACCCGGGGTTCGTTCTCGTTACAAATTAAAAGATTGTTGTTGTTTTCGGTGTTTAAAATTACAATGGGTTTTTATACATTATTCTCGATTCTTAATACTATCATATACTTATAATACTCTTACTTATAATAACTTGGTCTGTATGCATGACATGCGGAAGGGGGGTGGCGGGCGACTTCTGCTCTCAGGTTCGTTGCTACCAGAGACTGGAGCACATGAGCAGCGTTCAGGCGAACGGCGCAGCACAATACGGCAAATTACCTTGTCAAACGACGTGGGTAGGTTTGCCGTATTGGCAATAATAAAAGGCTAGGTCCGCGGGGATGTCTACCGCAGTGGGAGCGGGCAGACAGCCAGATGTCCTACAATTGATTATCAGCACTGCGTCATACGACGGTAATGCTAAATAATTGATTTGATACAATATGTCAAACTGTCGTGTCATACGACGTTAGTTTGCTATATTGATAATGACAAATGAGTGTATTAGCTTAAGCACTAGTGCTTGACTGCTTAACTCGTTTTGTCATTTAAAAAAGTTGTTCGTATAGAACAGCGGTAAACTGAGGAGCTTTCCTTTGGAGAATTTCTGTATACCACCGTATTTCTCCCTCTCGAGTAGATATCACTGCCTACCGCAGTGTGTTCTACTCAGCTTGCATTGTGTTTTCTTAGCCTATAGTGTGTCTGATTAGTTGTATTTCTTAAGAATTTTTTTGCCACCCTTTTTGAAAAATAATAGATTTCTTCATATAATGTATTGACATATAAGGAATATTATATTATATTGATATCTTCATATAGTATTGTTCTTCTTAAACGTTCGGGTGGCAAACCTTTTCCCAGGGAAAAAAAAATAATTTGATTGGTACGGTCGCCGTGAACATCGCTGTATCGTTGACTGAGCGGTTGTGTGCTCAGTACGGCGATTAGACATACGGTTTGTGATGCAGTTGATTTTTACTCAACTTCGTTACAATATATAAGATATGTAAATTTAAATTATTGAGTTTAGGCACATATGTATGTATTTATAAAAAAAAATTTCATTAAAATTTACAATTTATTGTTTGTTGAAATATAAGTATAATTAATAAAAAATAATATTTAGCGCTATTGCGGTCCAAGGCCTATTTTCTCGCGACCATTTGTGCTGCACATGTTAATTTTTGGACACAAATGGAAGGGACCTACAATTTAAGGCCGGATCCGAACGGCGAATTGAGAAGCTTTCCGTGACAAGGTTAATTAATTACTCTCGGAACGTTTGTCACCCATTCGCGAGAGGTGGGACACCGTGAAAAATACTTTTGGTGTTGCTGGGGTTCGAACCTGAACCTCCTGCGCAGCAGCCATGTGCATTACCACTGAGCCACGGCGCCCATAGAAATATAAGTATATTATGTATATGAATTTTCAAGGCTTACTTTTTTAATAACTGGCTTTGTTATTGTTGGTGTTGACGAAATCTTTGGTCTTGTCCGGTTTTAGCTGTTCTCTTCTTTTTTTGTTTTCTTCTTTTTCTTCCTTGTTCCTTGTCCGGGGATGTCGTTGCCAGGTAAGCTTCACGCTATACAAGTTGGTAACCCAGGTCTTTATGTTTCACTGCCCACAGTTGGCCAAATACCTTCGCTGGCAAGGTCTTATGGTCGTGGGACTTCTAAAATATTTTCACTATCACTGCCCTCTTTTGGCCGGGATTTACCTTTTATTTATTTTTATTTTATTTTTATTTTTAAAAAGAAATTTTTCCCTGTTTTGGCCAGGTTGTACGCCTTTTAATTTTTGTTATATATATTATATATTTTTTTTCCCTGTTTTGGCCGGGTTTGAACGCCTTTTTGTTTTTATTGGGTTTTTTTTTTAGTTTTTGAGATTATCCCACCGCTGCCACCAATTTGTTGCACGTCAAGTTCCGTGCTTTCTGTTTTCCAGTCAGAGAAGAGAACTTGGCGGGAAGAAATGAAAATAATAGACTTTTGTTTAAATTAAAGTATTTAATTTTATTAAAATATTAATTCTAAACAAGCCCGTTGTCTTCGGCTTGGCTGCAACTTGTCTAGAGGATCTAACCTTCTAATTCTTCTGCTTCTTCCTACTCAGCAGCGTCTTTTATACCCAATCTTCTGGGTTAAAACTATGTATGATTATAATGATTACCCAACCGGATCGATTTATTATCTATCGGTATAATCATCGACCAATAGTATCGATCCGATATCGTTCATTTATGGATCCGCCCTCATTTCTCCTCTTACGCAACATCAGTCCATGTGCAAGGCAGCTATATCGTACTTATATACAAAGTGCTGCGCTGTCGTAAAATAAGTACGACAGGCACTGCACTCCATAAAGATCTTAATTTATTGATGCCTGAAATACACTGTCGATCGGTCGCTTGGTTTAATTTATGCGGGTTTTCGTATGTCACAATCAACCCTGAGATATCGGTTAGGTTTGAATGGTACATACGAAAAGTACACACCATACAGATAAAGGCTAAAAATGCCCTGTAAGTGGTTTTGTTTCCCTTACAACACCAATGGACCGTTTTTTTAAGTACTCGTGCCTTATGAAATCATACAAGCGAGTAATTATGATAACAGTTTCAGCTTGCATCATTGAGATGAAGTTATTTATGGATTTTGGCGTGCATTATTGGAATGTCAAAGCCATGTCCATAAATAACCTCTTTATGTTGACATGAATGTGACTATGGCGATAGCAGAGTGAGATATGGTAAGGGTTTATGTTGATTACAACAAATTCATCCCGTGCCCATTGAGTATATCGTTTTTTCGTCTGATCATCGACGGTTAGTACTTAGGTGGGGTGCTATTAAAAATAAGAAACAATCTGACGGTTGATTCGTTTGGGTGGGCTTGTATATTATAATATATATAATACAATTCGACGTATGTACTTACAATTAATCAACAACATTAAATTTAATTTTGATTTTATTTTTAGTGATCAAAACTGTTTTTCACATAATATTGATCCCAACATTTTGCATCCAGATGTGATTGTATATACGGACAATATTTCTGAAGGGACCAGTTTATCAACAAAAAGTTTGGAAAAGGCATCCTCATCAACTGATGCAGACAGTACAAGTTACGAGCTGATAGAATATTAAAAACGCAGAAAAAAATCTTGTTCCTCCATTAGCTGCTCTTTATCCAATGATCTTTCATCTGGACTGTAATTTGTGAAACAACTTAATACTTCTGGTTTTCCCGTCTTCTATTGTTCTTTTACTGGGGAGACAAAACTTTCTGAATCATGCCATCATTATAGTTCGGTAATTTTGATTGGTACTTCCACATTCCGGCATTTTAACACTTGGTTCTTCAAATCAAGTGACATCTGGTACGCCATAACAATATCCACAGAAGCGATGATTAAACCGTTATCCTCCAAACACGACTGTAACGAAACGTTCTCCAAATTTACTGCAGCTTCTCCAGTGCCTGTTCTCAGCTTGTAGTGATTCCCTCGCTTTACTTTTTCTTAAGACACCATATCAGGACTCACGATCTGAAGTTCCTGTCAGTGGGCTCCTATACAAATTTGTTACAAAATTTACCCGATATTCTGTAAATTTTATATGCATGTGCATCTCCGACGGACAACACTTTTTATAGAAACTTGGAGGTGATCGGGCCTCGGGGTCTAGGGCCACATATACAAATTTTATAAAAAAAAATCCCGATTTTCTTCAAATTTTATTGCGAGCTTATATTCAGAGGACATGAACATTTTTTCAGCGAGGGTGTGTACGTTTGTACGTTTGTAAGTTTATACGTGTGTACGTTCGTTTGCCGTGTCATATATCTCAGCTTCTACCAAAATTTGATGCGACTTGTTTTAAAACAATTGGTAAGTGCTACTAAATCTACGCATCGCTATCGAATATTTTTAAGCCTAACGGTTTGCAACGTTAAATGTGGTTTTTTCAGTCTATTTCAGAAATCCATTATGACTGAAAGACCTATCGCTTATTAATGAAAAACCTACATTTAACGTTGCATACCATTAGGCTTTTAAGATAAATTAGTCTTTATACTGAATTAAATCTAAATATATATACACGGATGTGTGTAGTCACTCGCACAGTAGAATACATTAGCTCGTGTGTCTATAGTAGTGTTGCATAGCAGAATACATTAGCTCGTGTATCTATAGTAGTGGAAAGATTTTGGTTGGAACTTGTATATCTCGGTTTCTACCAGTCAGAATCTAATGGGACTAGTTTTAAAACAATTGTGACGCATGTGAAGCGTGTAAAAGAAACAGACTTTTTTTAAAGTTTTTAAAAAAAAAATTGTCTTTAAAAAATTTAAAAGTTTTTTTTACGAAATAAAAAATTTCCCAAATTTTTTCACAGAAAAAGAATTTCCCCAAAAAAATTTACGAATATTGTGAATTAAATGGTTATTATTGGGCGGTCAGCCATCAGCAGAGAAGGGCGAATAAAACAGAATGCTTCAGAAATGCATGAAAATCAGAATATGACATATATTACAACTCATGCAAGACATCATGTGCTCGGGGTAGGGTTTCTAGTCAGCAAAAGAATGAAACCCACCGTTATCGACTTTAAAGGAGTAAATACGGCTATGCCCCCTTCGTGTGCGGGGCAGATTTAAAAACATAAGCCTCATATACGTTCACGCACCTACAGAGGATTCCCCAGATGATGAAAAAGGAGAATTCTTTGAATCAGTCGAACGGGAACTCCATGCGTGTCCTCAGTATGACGTAAAAATCATTCTGGGGGATATGAATGCCAAAATAGGTAGGGAGCCAGTATTCAGGCAGTACATTGGCACCCATAGCTTACACGAGAACACTAATGACGATGGACAACGAGTCATAGAGATGGCAGCAAGCAATAATTTGGTCGTTGCGAGTACAAGGTTTGCTCGTAAAAATATCCACAAAGCCACCTGGGTATCTTCTGATGGAGCCACTCGCAACCAAATAGACCACGTGTTGATAGACCGCCACCACAACCCTAATCTGATGACGGTACGAACGTACCGAGGTGCCAACGTCGACTCGGACGACTATCTTGTTGGTATGGTGCTCCGATCGCGGATTGCATCATCAAGAAAGACAGCATCCGCAAATCAGATTCGAGTCAACACGGCTGCCCTTCTCAACGAAGAGACCAAAACCAACTACGGTCAAGTGGTAGTACTCGCCCTAAATGAAGAGTAAGTCCTGGGGCTGAGATGCCGGGCATAGAAGAGAAATTGACACGCCTTAAGAATACGGTCATTAGTACTGCTGACTCCATCTTAGGCAGTAGTCGTGGAGATTGGAACTGGTTCGATGACGAATGTAAGCCAGCGACTGAACGTAGGAATGTTGCGTACCGAGCAATGCAACTATCTCATAGAACGCAGGCACGCGAAGATGAATATAAAAAGCTCAGAAGATATAAAAAAAACAGTTCACCGGCGAAAGAAAGCAGCCTGGGAGAAGAATCTCGTCCGTGAACTAGAACAATATAGAGAGCGAGGACCACACCAGGCGCGGAAGTTCTACCAAAGAGTCCGCGGTATAACGCAATATACACCGCGTTGCACATACTGCAAAGACAAAGAGGGTAATCGATGGGAAGAGCACTTAAATGAGTTGCTTAATGGCCAGCTAACTGAGGAATTGGAGGCTCCTTGAATAACCGAAGACCACACTTTGCTGCCGCCACCAAGCATAGACGAAGTCATATATACAACGTTAGGGAGGTGATGGAAAAATGTCTCAAAGTTCAAAACTCACTACACCATCTTTTTATAGACTTTAAAGCCACCTATGATAGCATATCCAGAGTAGAACTTTATAAAGCCATGAGAGAATTCGGCATCCAAAATAAACTGACACGACTATGTAGGTTGACCATGACCAATGTCATAAGCCAAGTAAAAATATCCGAATCATTATCAAGCCCATTCAACATCTATAACGATCTCTTGTCTGTTACTTCTAATCCAATTCACTCGCCGACGACAGCACTCTCAGCTTCTTATATAAGCTTAAGGAACGTCCTTCATAAATCATTGCATATGTTAAGCTCGTTCAATTTTGACTAGGCAGCATAATAAATGCGAAGAAAATAATGAAGTAGAATTTGACGCTTCTAAAACTCAATGCTATCACCTGTCTTCCAAACGAATCTTCAACCCTCAGCAATTGTGGAGCATAATCTGCAATCTAGAAGGCGTTCATTTGCCCTATACTTGCGTACAATTACCATATCCGGTCAGGTGCACCTAAATAACCTTTCATATCCTAGATAGAATTCAGAACCAAGCGATAAATCATATTGGTGATGAAAATATTGCGAACTCAGTACATACGCTTGACCATACCTCAGTAACGTACACTGCACGTCACTGTTTTACCGGTATTACCACCAGCGGTGTTTAAGACATATAGCCAGTTACATGCCACCTCTTAATAAATTCAACCGCAATACTCGTGGCGCTCTAAATGCTCATCAGTTTACCCTCAAGCGCATCTTCGGACGTACGGGCAAGTTGAGAGATTCATTCTTCAGCTGTACAACACATATGTGGAATGCCTTGCCAAGCTCTGTTTTTATCCGTTACTGAATTTATTTTACAGTGAAGAAGATCTATCGCTGCTCAAAAAGTCTTAATAATCCAAGAGCGCAACAAATTTAATACAGTCAGCCTTTAAAATTCCAATTGAATGCCAAATGAATGCCAAATGAATGCCAAATGCCAAAAAATGAAGTCAAATTATTTTAAATTAAAAAATACAACATATAAAATACATAGGAAGGGAGCACCTAACCTTAAGCAATAAAACACCGATGGAAAAGAGGAAATTAGAAGAAATCTCCCAAGCGAAATCTAACCCAAGTAAGAAAAGTGCGGGCAACATCATGAATAAGGAGAGTACTGCTATGCAGGAGATTCTGGATATGAATCTCAACGGCATTAAAGAGACTTTAAATGAAGTAGTCAAACTATTGGATATGACCAAACTACACGAAGAATTTAAAGTGCTGCAAAACCACAACCAAGTGCTACTTGATAAGGTCATTGCTTTAGAAGACAGATGCGATTTATTAGAGGAACGGATGGAGGCGAGTCAAATGCGAAGCACAGAAGGGAATTAATTTTCCATATAGCAAACCACAGCGGTGTGGAGCCAAAAGCCCAAATTAAAACAATCTGTCGCACTCACGGAGAAATTCCCATGCTCGCTGAAAGTAACAATATTGCGATCAGATCGAATTAACCGGGAAGCAGCAACTTTTTGGTGCGATTGGAAGATAAAACGCCACCAATCAAAATCCTTCGTGCATCAAAAGCGTTGAGGAGTATGGGAGTAGCGATTTATAGGGATTGTCCAATTAGTGTCCGTCAAAAGATATTTAAGCTCCTTGAAGTCAGGAAATCAATCAAGGCGAGGAATCCAAATTTTGAAATTTGCATGAGAGATGACCGTTTTTTTGTGCAAAAGAAAGTTTTTAAATGGAGTTTAAATTACGGCTTAAAATGCAGTATTTCTATAATAGGAGAAATCCTAAGCTATGTCAATTATTAAACTGTCAATGAATCAGCTGGCCAACAAGCAAACAACAATAAATATCACCCACTCCATCTTCCAATCAGGCGACAAATCAAGCAAAGCTCAGTGCTGCCAGAGCAACTGCTCCTTGCAAAATGTAGGAAATCTCCGTCTGTCCTGATATAGTTTTAAGAAAAAATTTATTTGAAAAGAAAAATTATAGTATTCTAAATAATAATATTAATGGTCTACATAGTAAACTTTTATACACAGAATTTTTTAATGATGTTAATAAATTTGAATTAGTTTGTTTATTTGAAACATACTTGTTAGCAAATAATAAATATAATTACGCTAAATTTTTTGACAACTATGAAATATCAATCGTGGGGGATTTAGTGGAGGCTGCCTTTATGGATATAAAAAATAGAGATGGTGTCAAAATCGAATTTAGATAATCAATAGGATGCGCATAATTTAATATCCAGACACATCTCTCTCAAGGCTATAACTACTGCATTATTCCGGTATATCTAAATGGATCATATGGACCGCAATGGTAAAGAGATCTGCAAAAATTAACCGATGCCATAAACAATTTACAAGGACAAACTAACATACTCTTAACAGGTGACTTTAATGCAAGGACCGGTGCCACGCACATTTGGTGGAATTTCCATTAAAGCTCTGCTATATGCAGATGATTTAGTCCTACTTGCAGACTTGCCGGAGAGCTTGCAGAGAATGATAAAAAGGTTACCAAAATATAGCGAAGAGTTGAGATCCAAGGTCATGGTGTTCAGAAAAGGAGGAGGACGATATGCGAGAATTGAAAAGTGGTTTTTTGCCGGTCAAGAGCTATAAATAGTTAAATCCTACAAATACCTCGGTATCAATATCTCCAATAACATGAATATGGAACAACATCTCAAAGAGAAGCTTACAACAGTGAAGTAAGCCATTAGTGCGGCTTGGAAAAACAGTCTAGAAGATAAGCACATATCCTTAAGAGTAAAATATCAGATATATCAAGCGGTTTCTAAATCAGTCTTCTGTATGGGGCACAGGTTTGGGGTTTTAGGATGTATTATACCGTGGAAAAACTGATGCGTTTCTTTTTGAAACGGATAATTAATCTGCCTTAAAGCACACTAAATAGCATGCTTCTATTTGCGACTGGTATTTCCCTGCTATTTATGAATACCCTAAAACTTCATTTTGATTCTATATTGAAAACATTCGCCTTGGACCAGGAAAGGTTGACTAAATGTATAGCGGAGTACATTATAGAGGCAAAAATACTTTGGTTTGATGAATTGCAGTTACTTGCAGATCCCTGTGGTAATTCTCAATTTAAATTCGGAAAATAGACTAAATTGGAGGAAGGAGCTGTATAATTTGCTAATGAAGCTGGATGAGAAAATGCATAAAGATAACATCGAAAATGTAAAAAGTTCAGTACACAGAGCAATATATGCAAACTTCATTCACAACCTTTACGAAAATAACTACTTCAGCGATAACTACTCGATCGAAGTAATGTCCTCAATTTTTAAGGCAAGAGGAGAAATTATGAACCTGAATT
Organism: Nephrocerus scutellatus; assembly: GCA_947095585.1. Classification (NCBI taxonomy): domain Eukaryota; kingdom Metazoa; phylum Arthropoda; class Insecta; order Diptera; family Pipunculidae; genus Nephrocerus; species Nephrocerus scutellatus. The sequence goes on from OX352763.1 coordinate 72,963,593, forward strand.
TCATACCATTGGGCAGGTGTCCAATTCTTAGCGAAATTAGGTGTCAGCTTTTTGATAAGGGAACCCTGCAGGTGGAAGATATGGTGATGATTTTAAACGGCACGAACAGGAACAAACTACATAACTATTGTCAAAAAGCATTAATATGCAGAAGAGCGATACTCGAAGAATCTTTTTGAACAGACATCAACAGTATCGTCAAACTCGGCAGACGGCTTTTTAGCCATGTCTTAAATTTAAGGATTATAAACTTGTATTTTGTTAATGAATTATTGTAAATGAATAAAATCCATCTATCTATCTATATTATCACTTACTGCAATACGCAGGCATTCAAGACACAAGCTCATAGACTCTCCTCTCCTCCTCTTTTTCTCATCATAAACTTTAACGCCCACGCTGCGTTAATCCTAGCCTGTGTACGCAAGTCCATTTTCGCATGCGAAAATTATAGAAAAAAAAATTGGAATTGTTTTGACCTTTTAGGCTCCAAGTTCCCTGAAACGCAGAGAAAACTGTCACAACAAATTTTCAGATAAATTTTTAACCCACTTCCTAAAGTCCGGGGGCTCCCATACAAATATTTTTAAAAAATTTACCTGATTTTCTACATATTTAATACGCATGTGTATCTCCGCTTGACAACACTTTTTGTAAAAATTTGGTAGCGATCGGTCTCCGTGGTGGGGGGGGGGCATACAATTTATTTTAAAATTGTTTTCGATTTTCTTCAAATTTTATGTGTATTTCCGATTAGAGAATTTACAAGAAAATTTTTAATTTTTATTGGCTGTTTTTTATTCTGAGTAATTGTAATTCCTTGGGTTTCTTGAAGTTAGTAATTTCCTAATTCTACCGGGAGGAAAACCAGTTTTATTCCACACTTCAAACTTACACGGGATGAACTATGCTGGGGAAAGAATGTGTATATATGAACCATTTTTCATTGTATTTGTATATTTTCCAGACCTCAAATATGAAAATTTGTGTGTGTATGTGTTTTCATCTCCGTTATTCCAGTTCGACATAGGGGGAAGATTTTATTCTTTTTCATGCCGCGCTCTTCGTTTCCCTCACCAATGAATTCGATTTTCCCCCTGTGGAATTCATCCTGTGTGAAAAGGCCCACTGAGTATATCGGTTTTCGTCCGATCATCGAATTTAACCAGCATTCGGGTCGGTTAATACTCAGGTGGGGGACTATTAAAAATTAGAAACAATTTGACGGTTGCTTCGTTTGGGTTGGCTTGTATATTATAACATGTATATATAATACAATTCGACGTATGGACTTGCAATTAATCAATAACATTAATTTTAATTTTGATTTTATTTTTAGTAATCAAAACTGTTTTCACATAACATTGATCCCAACATTTTGCATCCAGATGTATATATGTAGATACGGACAATACTTCTGAAGGTACCAGTTTATAAATAAAAAGTTTGAAAAGCCATCCTCATCAGCTGATGCAGACAGTACAAGATACGAGCTGCTAGAACGCAGAGAAAAACGTGATGAAGCTATGGCCAAACGAATGGAAAAACGGGAAGATCGACTACTTTATGTTCCTGCAATAGAAACTTAACACATAAAAATCGTTAATAAATTTTAACTTCAAGTACTCTTTATGCGATAAACAACTTTTAGTACATATTTTAAACATTTTTTTTTAATTTTTTGGCTCTTTTGGCAATAACAAATTTTGGGTTGTTTGAAATGTTTAAAACTAAATTTCAGATTATCACCCAATTCGTTAGTAGCACAACCTTTGATATGGTTTCTCCCAGTTGTCTCCCAATCGTCGCTGTGCTGTGAACGGTCGTGCTGCGCTCCAGCACACGCGAAAAAAAATCAACAAAGTATCATGTTGTGTGTTTGCGCACAAAAAAAACTAGACAAAATATAAGTACAAGCAAACGAGTAACGGTTCGCGCGATCGGCCGATCATCAAGTGCAAAGTTCTGTGTGTGTGTCCGTCTACCCCATCACCAACAGCGCAGCTAAAGAACTTAGTGAAACATAACTGTCGTATGTTTTGCATGCGACAGTTTGTTTATGATCTAACTCTTTAGCAACCGAATAACGGAGTGTTTGTTTCTTCTGGTGATTTGACTCATTTTGTCATGAAGGTATAAGACTGGCGACAATTTGTGTCAAAAATCGATTGTGAGACATCCATTACATAAATTCGGTGAAAAGGTTTTGTGTGTTTGTTTTTTGTAGCTATGTGTAGTTTCAGAGTGGTTCTCAGCAACATACGTGGGCTGAGAACGAATTATTTCGCTTTGTTTACATATGTACATGTTCACAGTCCAGCACTGAGAGAAACTCAAGTATTTCAGAATTCTGACACTTCGGATTTAAATCTGCCTGGGTATAGCTTAGTGCCATTATTTTTTACCCGATGCGGGCTTGCAATTTATGTCCGTAATAATGCTGCGTTTAAACTTTTGCCTCAATCAAGCCAATGTTCCAATGCGGAAATTAATTTCATATTGATGAGAGTAAAGGCACAAGGGCGCAACATTTATTACTGCTTTCTTTTTAGATGCCCCAACTTAGACAGAGTTTCAACTCTTAACGAGTTTGAAGAATTGCAAGAATTGTCACAAATGACGATAACACTAAAATCGTTATTGCAGACGATTTCAATGTACACAATTCTGGGTGGCTTCGCTATTCTGGCCAGACAACACCCGTAGGAAGGGATGTTGAGTTATTCGCTGAGTTCAATCACCTTACTTAGCTTATAAATGAGCCTACAAGAATACCTTACATTGCAAATCATTCCGCGAACACCCTTGAATTGTTCCTTACCTCTCGTCCTGATAATTACTCCGTCAATGTATTATCGTCTATAGGCTCGTCTGACCCTTGTGTTGTATCAGCTAAATTCTCGTTAACAAACCACGCAGTTAGAGAAAAAACTCCCAAAAAAACAGTATGGCATTACGAAAATGCCATTTGGGACGGCCTTAACAACCTCTTTGGGAAAATTAGCTGGTCACTATTGTTTCGTGATAGCAACGTGGATGCCACCGCTGATGCAATCACAAACATCATCCTTATTGGTATGAGAGACTTTATACCTTCCAGGAATAAGTCTGTCAAACTAAAGACGAATGGATGGTATGACTCAAGCTGTAAAGAGTCTTCTAGTCTTAGAGAGGTATGCTTTCGATTTTACAAAGCAAACCCTACCTATCTTCGGCGAGTCAAATTTGCCTACGACTAAAGTTGACACAAATAATACTACAATGTCCCAAAGGTAGTAAACATTTTTGGTTATTCGTGAAAAGAATTAAAAATACAGCCTCGTCGGCAATTCCATCGCTCATTTATAATGACACTCCAGTTGTCAACTCTAAAGACTAAAGGATGCTCATTTTGCAGCTAGCTCCACGCTTGCAGATTGTGCATTGATGCCGCCTGCTCCTCCGAGTATTGAACACTTTACGGGACAGATCTTCATTCGTTCTCGTGCAGTTGCTAAAGGTTTAAACGATCGCAACATTCACAAAAGCGCTGGGTCGGATGGTATTTCCAAGCTGGCGTTACCATTGCGTAAGTTTTTAAATGTATCCTATTCTTATGGACTCTTCCCGAGAAGTTGGCAAATAGCCTTTGTCCAGCCCATACCTAAAAAAGGCGAGCCGTCGTCTCCTTCTTCGTACCGACCCATAGCACTTACATCCATTATTTCCAAGATCATGCAAACACTTATAAATTTTCAGCTCATGAAATATCTTGAAATCAACGAAATCCTTAGTAACCAGCAGTACGGATTTCGTGGGCAACGTTCCACTGGTGATTTGGTGGTATATCTCACCGAACAGTGGAACCAGTATTTGAATTAATTCGGTGAAAGCATAGCTGTTGCACTCGATATTTCCAAAGCATTTGACAGAGATGCCAAACTCCCTTTTGTCCAGAATGCGTGCTTATGGAGTCGATGAAAAATTGTTTCATTGGATTAGAAGTTATCTTTTGGAACGCTCAATTCAAGTTGTATTGGACGGTTTCAAATCTGAAATACATCACATAAATGCTGACGTTCCCCAGGGCTCTGTTTTGTCTCCGACACTCTTTCTCATTTTTATTAATGATCTCCTATCTATGATCCAATTCACTCTTTCGCTGGCGACAGCACTCTCAGCTTCTCATATAAGTTTGAGGAACGTTTCTCCACTTCTCATGTGGAACACAAACAACTACATATGTTTAGAACGTTAAATTCTGACCTAGAGAGCATAATAAAAGGGGGAGAAAATAATCGAGTAGAATATATCGCTTCCAAAACCCAACGTTTGATAAAACTTATCGGTGACGAAAACATTGCGAAATCAACAGTTTCGCTTGAATACCGCAGGAACATTTCCTGCTTGTCGATCTTTTACCGCTTCTTCCACCAACGGTACTCAAGAGAAATATCCAGTTGCATGCCACTTCTCCGTAAATTTAACCGCAATACGCTGTGCCAATAAGGGTGCGAGCTCCTTTTCGCATGCGCAAATGAAAAAAAAAAATGGTGCTCTGATCATTTACCTTTTCCATTTTCAATGAGTTCCTGTCTCAATCTCTTGCCACTGCGGTCTTCCTTCTTGCTCCATCCATTAAAATATTAAATCTATTGAATCAACGTACTCTTGTTCATCCATTAGCTGCTCTTTTTCCAATGATCTTTGATCTGGACTGTAATTTGTGAAACAACTTAATACTTCTGGTTTTCCCGTCTTCTACTGTTCTTTTACTGGCGAGACAACACTTTCTGAATGGCCCATCATTATGGTTCGGTAATTTTGATTGGTACTTCCACATTCCGGCATCTTAACACTTGGTTCTACACATCAAGTGACATCGGGTATGCCATCATAATATCCAGGAAAGCGATGTTTAAACCTTAATCCTCCAAACGCGACTGTAACGAAACATTCTCCAAATCTACTGCAGCTTCTTCTGCGCCAGGATAACCAGGATTTTGACAACTAAAATATTTTGATCGGAAAATAGATGTATCTTAAACGTTTCGCTTTCGTGTATGTCTGTATGTGTAGGTGGAATTTTTTAATTATTTAAAACTAACTTCCCATTGAACTAGAGACTTGAAACTTTAAATATAGCTCAGAACTGGATGAACATTGACAAATCACAAAAAAGCAAAAAAATAAGGCATTCAATGTGAGATTGCAATTTGTTTCAGATCAAAGCAAACTAATACGCACAACACTCGTTTTAAACGTTTTAAATTAAAAATGTGTTTTTATTAGCTAACACGTTTATTTATTGAGTTATTGATTTTCGCACCTACAAGTCAATGAAGGCTTCTTTTTGTGCGATGTCTTTAATTTTCAGCTCGCGCAATCTAACTCAATTAGTGTACACTCTGGCTTCGTATTATATTGCCGATGTCAATATTAATTCATCCATTTTCCTCTGGCTGTTGTCCTCAAATGAAGGTTTAATTTTTCGTCTCTAACAGCGTTAATGAAGGCATACACTGCCCGTCCGTTAAAACATCTGCCGGGACCCTGCAAGAGGCTTGTCATCCTGGTTTAGTTTATTTCCCGTTTTAAGTCTTCAAGTTGTTCTCCTCGCTGTTGTTTATTCGTCTGCAGCTGTATTTTTTATAACTCCTGGTTGTGAGAGTCTCCGTAATGCCAATCCAACTATTTTGATTTCTGCATCTGGAATCATCTGTAAGACGTCAGCTGACTTGCCGCTCAACGCCAGGATCGGAGCATTTAGCGTTTTTCAGCACTCCATCTATTGTGTTGTACCGCAGCTTCAAATTGGACTTGAAATTTTCAAGTGCGGTCTCATCTTCAACGCACAGGCTTCGAATATTTTTTTGTGGACGCCAAAATAACTTTTATACTGCTTTATTGTATATTTTCTTTAAAGCACTTGGTACGAAGAACCGGGTCTCAATTTCTATAATTTAGCTTTCCGAATCATTCACCTTTCCTGTCACGTTCGTCTCAAAAGATTTCACTTCATCTTGAATTTCATTTCTGTCATCTTCAAGCAATGTTTCCTTTTTAGCGGTTCTTCAATTTAATTCATTTCTGTTCGTTCCGAACAGATTCAATTCAGTACTCCAGCTGACGTTATACCGTGTTAATCTGTCGATGTGGACAACTTTCACTGTAAATCTGGGGCTTTGTTGAATCCGATTGCTGGCATCCACTACGTTGCTCCTTACTGCTGCATGAACATTGATGATCCTCTGCCTTAGATCAGTCACATAATTTTTCTTCGTAACGGTGGTGATCCAAACTTAATATCACACGGTAGACGAAGCATTCTGACAAATACGACCATTGCTGGTGAGTTTTTAGTCGTGTTGTGTACAGCGCTGCAATATCCCATAATAAACAGCGGTAGAGCGATAACCGTTCCGTGTTTCTAGAAAGGAGCCAGATATATCCATTGATATTCACTAAAATATAGATCCAACATTGTACTGATGCATTTTCTGGTTCTTGATTGCGGTCCTTTGATTGCGGCACAAATCTTACACGTTTGGCTCCTAATGTACCACTGTGTATTTCGTTAAGAACTTCTTTGACTCGGTTCGTTGGTAACACAATTTGTGATGTGGTGCTTCGACCGTCGGCAGACTATCATTGCCCTACCAATAGTCCATCTTTCAACTTCAATGATTGCTATTGAGCTACTGTAGGACTTGCTGTTGAAATCTCGTGATCTTGCGATATTACTCCTTGCTCCATACATCGAAATATTGGAGCAATTGATCATCACGTACTTGTTCTTCTCTTAGTTGCTCCTTTGTCTAACGATATTCACCCTGTAGTCTTATTTGTGCAACTAATTTAGAGTACTTCCTATTCTTCTTGTTATGCAGTATGCCTTTTCGATGCTCTGTACTAATGGAGTATGTCTGAAGTCATTCGTTCCATCTGTCCACTTTGCCCTCGGTTCCTTGAACTGCATAAGCTACATGAAAATTACGTGGTCAGTTTGAGGAAGAAACTCTTGTCCATATTGGTACTAATGGAAGTGTTTGACGCTATCCACAACAGCTAGCAACTCTCAGCGGGCTAGTCAGTAGTTCCTGTCGGACTTGGAAAGCAAACGGCTGTTGTATGCATTACAGAATAAGATCTTGAATAAGAGCTAACTTTTGAATTTTGATCAAATTTGGAATTTAGTTCCTTCCTCAGTTCTTGGTCCTCTGTTGATCGATCCAACTCTTTCTTCAGCTTTCGGCTTAGCTGGTCCATCTCTTTCTATATCTCTTGACACTTGAGCTACATTAGTTTTCTTTGCTGGTCAAACTTCCTGTTTATTTGTTTGTTTATTCCAAAGTAGACGATTTTCGCTCAATTAGCTCTGATTCAATTGTAAATACATCACCAACATGCTGTTTTTCCGCTTTTGCTGCAGTCTGAGAAATTATTCTTTTTTATTTCATGAAGTGCTAAGATCTCGCCTTCTGAGCTTTTCTCTAAGCTTCTGGGAACTGTAGACGTTTATGTTCAATGTACCTGACTTTTATTTATTTGTTATTTTATATATAACAATTTTCGTAAAAATGTTTCTACTTCCTTGAATCAGCTTTCCCTGGTACGCAGTAGAAATAATCTTAACTCTGGCCTCATTGGAACGACAAACCCTTGAGAATGCCATAAAAGTTGTCCGTGTCCAAATGCTGGCTCTGACAGTTATAATAGGAAATTGTCGTAGTTTAAGCTTAAAAGGTAGATCCAGGTCGGAACTTGAATGATCGATTCAGGTTATTAAAACGAGGTTACCCTTTTGAGATCCAGTGAGCACTTCTGCCTCAATCACGTAATCTTTCATACTAATCGTGTAGCGTTGCATATCTCTTGTTAAGTGTTGATATTCCAAAGTAGCATGACTATAGTTCCAACTTTAAAATTAAAAGTTTTTTTTTTTTATATAGAGACTTATTGCCAAGGGATGACTCCCTGAATGACTTACATCACGGCAATAAGTTGGGCTAAGCCCTTTATTAAATTCAAAATAAAATAAAAATCGAAGGAATGTGATTTACAATATATCACATTCCTCACGTTTGTAGCCGGTTTCAATTTATTTTCTCAGAATTCTCCCTGATTCATTGGAAAAGCAATACGAAAAACGAACACGAATTTAGAACGACGCGAGTCCAAATACTTTTATCAATGAATCGTGGTCAGGGAAAACTACAAAAAACCTTGACCAAGAAAATATTACAAATATTTAAAAAATATAAAAAATACTGATAAACATTTTTTTTTTTTTTTTTTCTACATGAAAAAAGTTTTAAGGCAAATCTATGTTGATTGCACCTTAAACGAGTGTTTACGTTACTGAGAAAAGGCTCAGGAACTAGAGAACGGGTTTCTAAAGAACATTTACCGTTGTAAAATTTATAGAAAACAGATAAAGCTCCTACATTTCGTCTGTACTCCAAAGTATCAAAAGACGAAGTAATGGTTACGTCGTTTATCAAACGGATAACTCTATTCTGACCACCATCAAGATGAACCAAATGCGATCTTGGAGCACCACCCCACACATATGAATTAAATTCTAAAATTGGTCTAACATAAGATTAATATAATCTTAACACTTCAGAGGGAGTGAAGTAGAAGTTACAACGTCTTATGAAGCCTAAACATTGGCTAGCTCTTTTTGAAATTTCATAAATATGTTCTTTCCAGGAAAGATCACTTGATACTTTTAAACCTAACAACTTAAGTGAATCAGATCTCGCAATAGAGGTACCATTAATAACTGGAGGAACATAATGTTGAGTTGTCTTCTGAGAAAAAAGGCAAGACTGGAATTTATTTGGGTTAAATTCTACTCTGTTAGAAATGCCCCAATCAAGAATGATTTGAATATTAGACAGAATAGTCAAATTCATTAATTCACGCGAACCATTCAAGCGAGAATTGCATTCTTTTTGGTTGACAAACTCAATGGAGGCCGATAGTGTTGTATCATCAGCAAATGAATGGATATCACAGGTTGTAGAAGACAACAGGTCGTTGATATATATCAAAAAGAGCGTGGGAGACAAGGATGATCCTTGAGGCACGCCAGCATTGATCCCATGTGACGCTGAAGATATACCATTTAATACAACTTTTATTTTACGGTTCCATAAATAATTCTCAATCCATGTAATGAGAGAGGAGTGTAAGTTCAGCGCACGAATCTTATTAATAAGACAATCATGCCATACTCTATCAAAAGCTTTAGCAATATCTAAGGAAACAACGCTTGATTCACCTAGATTTTCAATGTTTCGCTCCAAACAATGAGTCATGCACGTCATGAGTTCACCTGAAGAGCGATTTTTACGAAATCCGTACTGCTCATCGGATAAAAGAACATTCGAATGTTGAGGTAACCCATACACTTGACTTTGTTCATTAAGCAAGCTTATAATTTGACTGTTGATTCTGTCCACATCAAAGTTCTTTGTGCATAAAATTACTTTTCTCGACAAAGAGGAGATGTCATTAGAAGAAATTTTTTCTCCAAAAGTTTCTGTCACCAAATCATCGTCACAAATTAAGTTTTCAGGAATTTCAATAGTGTAAGTTGTTCCCACAATCAAGTGTTCTTGATCCAAGTTGTAACAACCCATTATTATACCGGGTGACACGAAGTGTTACCAACTTCAGACTGTCATTACTGTCAAACCAGTGATGACAGAGCGCTCAAATTTACAATAATGACAGTTCATTCCATTGTTTACAAGCGTACAAAAGCATTTTAGTGGGAAATATTCAGAAAAAAGTTATCCGCAATTGAATTCAAGCATAATAGTGTGATTGCTCTATTTTTGGCTGGAAAACCACAGCCGCAGATTGTTAACCAGTTAAAACATCTGCATGTGAATAAAATGTTTGTGTATCGCACCATAAATCGTTATAACGATACTGGCAGCATTGCAAAACGCAATGGTGGTGGACCAAAACGCACTGCAACATCGACGGATATCATTCGGAAGGTGAAGGTCAAATTGGCTCGGAATCCGCACTGTAGCGGCAGAAAAATGTCTCGTGAGGCGAACATTTCGCTCGAACGGATGCAGCACATATTGAACGATCATCTTGGACTAAAGGCCTTGAAATTCCAAAAAACGCATGGTCTCACCGATGCTCAAAAAAAGTTAGAGTGGAAAGAGCAAAGGAGTTGTTACGCTTGCACGAAAGTGGCGAATTTGCCGAATTTGGTTCTCTCCGATGAGTTACCGATCGTTATTGAGCAATATGTGAACAAGCAAAACAACCGGATTTACTTGCCCGGCCGTTCTACTGAAAATTTGGACCAACGGATTGCCACTCGAAACCAAGCGTTGCCGAATGTGATGGTTTGGGCCGCCGTAACGGCCGAAAGCCGTTCATCTCATTTTTTTTGGACCGTGGCATCCAGATAAATGCTCAAATTTATCGGGATCATGTGCTGGAGGGAGCGTTGAAGCCTTGGGCACAAAAACATTTCGGCCGCAGAGCCTGGACATTTCAACAGGACTCGGCGCCGAGTCATAAAGCGCGCGTCAATCAAGATTGGCTGAGAAACAACGTTCCGCGGTTCATTTTCACTACGCAATGGCCATCAAATTCACCGGATGCAAATCTGTTAGATTTCTCGGTTTGGGGTATTTTGAAGAGCAAGGTTGGGACAAAAAAATACTAAAGTGTCGATCATCTCAAGCAAGCGCTTCGCCGGGAATGGGCCAAAATACCGCAGAGCCATGCAATGCAAAGAGCATGCAATAGCTTTGTAGGCCATTTGAAGGCCATAATCGCGGCTAAGGGTGCCGAAAACTGCTAATGCAATTCGAAAAATTAAATATTTGTGAACATTTTTTACTTTGATTCAATAAAATTCATCAAAAAATAAAAATTCTGTGGCGTTTTGTTTTGGTAACACTTCGTGTCAGTCACCCTGTAGTCTTGATCAACGCATCTCATGTTCTCTATCAAACTCAGTTTCTCAAAATTGTGCCAGTAATGCAACTACTTTAACCTTGACTGAACCACAGCAGACCGCATTGCATGTCGAACAATAGCTACACATTGCCGGAAATCCTCCCGAATTTATCAAAAAGAACATTATTTTGGAACTTACTGCAGCAACTTGTCAATTGTATTAAGAATATCATCTACACAATCACTTTCCATCCTCAACCCTGAGATGGATGTTTCACCGATTGGTACATTCAGTTTAAAATGTGAATAGCATGTTCGTCCAGTTTTTGCAGTAGCCAAAACTAAGTGGTTTCTTGCACTATCTCGGGTCAACTGTAGTAGCCGATATGGGTATGGAACCAGAATACGCGCACGGTTGCTTAAAGTCAACAGAGCCTACTATAGCCTGTCAAGACTTTTCAAATCCGGGAACTTAACCATAACAACCAAACTGCTATTACATAATGATCTACGAGCATTACCGCTACGTCGATATTGAGAATTAAGCTCGGTAGGCTCCGCTGGGCAGGACACCTAGGTCGCATGAGCGAAGAGGATCCTGCTCGGAAAGTCCTTTGCGGTAGGATTTTTGGAACACGACAGCGAGACCGGCCAAGCCTACGCTGGACGGATGGCGTGACCAGGACGCCCAGAGTTTAGGGATGCCAAACTAAACTCGAAATCAGGACCGGTGGAGAGACTTTTTGCGGGAAGACAGGACCGGACTCCGTTTGTAGAGCAAAATATAATGATGATGATGAATTTAACTTAATGCGGGATACTATTTTTAGCTGGATTTTATTCTAATGATTTGATTTTAGAAACGGTAATTTTAAATTTTTTAAATTAATTTTCATAGTTTTTAGTTTTTCTCTACAGTTTTATTATTTTGTTATTATTTTCGGTTAGTGTTTTGAGTATTTTAAATGATGAAGGTTTAGTTGTATTGAAGGGGTTAATTGGTTTATTAAGTATGAAAATTATTTGTGGGAGAATATTAAATTGATTAATTTTCCCAAAACCTGTTAAAATTAATTCAACTTATTATTTGAAGTATATAACGTTATTTGTTTGTATTATAGGAGGATTAATTGGTTATTTAATTTCTAATGTTTCTTTTTAAAAATTATATAATTTCAATATTTATAGGTTCAATATGATTTATGCCGTATTTATCAACTTATGGAATAAAAAATTAACCCTTAATTTTAGGGTTTAAGTTTAATAAAAATATTTGATCAAGGATGGTTAGAATTTTATGGAAGACAAAATTTATTTTTAAATGTAATAATTATGTAATGTAATGTAATTATTATTCAAAGATAAATAATTTATTACATAATAATAATTTAAAAATTTATTTATCGACTTTTATTTTATGGATGTTTTTATTATTTAGTATTGTTTTATTAAATTAAATTTAAATAGCTACTAAAGATTATAACATTAAAGCTGTTACGGAGATTAATATACCTTTAAATATTTTTTTTATATGTATATATATTGAATGGATGATATAAGACTACTGATATATTTATAAAATTTAAAATTTTTTGTCTTTTTATAAAATTACGTATTTAAAAGTCTATGTTTATAATTTTATAAATATATTAATAAAAAGTTTTTATTTATAAGTTAACCTTCAACCTCATATTCCCTTAATTGGAATTTAAATTCAATTATATCATTAACAGCGATAGGCCTCATATTTTGGTTTCAATTAAAGAATTGGGATAAAGATTTACCTAAAATTAGGTCGAAACTAATTGATATTTATCACTTCATATTCCATAATTAAGGTTGATTGATATTCATGTCCTGTCTATCAGGACTTTATTCCAGTATTGGGCGGACTAATGTTGAGAAGAGGTAAATAAGTGTGTTAATGTCATTTAATTCTCTACCTGTTCTGAGTATGAATCCAAGAATACGGCAGGCTTGCGAATTAATTTAATTTGTTATCTACTATCATGCCCAAGTTTTTAACTGAGTAACCTCTGATAGTTGGTGTCTGTTGAGGTAATACTCCACTGGTAATCGATTATTACAGCGCGAGAAAAACATAACCACACACTTACCTATGTTCAGCTTAAGTTTATTTGTTGTGCACCATCTACTGAGTGCGTTAATGTCCTGTTGAAGGATATTGATGTCCTTGAAGCTGTATATATTCCTGAAAATTTCCAGGTCATCGGCGTAGAGTAGATAAGCAAACTTAATTTTATATCCAATGTTATTTATGAAGATGTTGAAACGAATTGAATTAAAAGCATCCTAAATGTAACCATTTACTCGGACCTGCAGGTATCTGCCAGATAAATACGAACGAAACCATTCCAAGATCTTACCCCTCAGTCCATATTGATTCAATTTGTTTATTAAAGTCTCGTGGTCAACCATGTCAAAGGCCTTACTGAAGTCTGTGTATATTGTATGAGTATCTATAACTTGGTTCATTGTTTCTAATACATAGTTGATGTACAGGTAGAGGTTTGTGGCAGTGGATCTACCACCGATGAAACCGTGTTGTTTGGTTGATATCTAGTTTTTAAACGCAAATGTTCACTGCGGTAAGATGACTTTCTCAAATAGTTTAAAGATGGGTGACTGGATACAAACCATTAATAAGTATAAAAATTCAAACTGGTATAAGAAAATCATAAAGCCGATTCCTGTTTAATGACTGAGATAATAGAAGTCATAATATCTGCCAAAAGAAGTCATCATTTGTTATTCGATGATAAACGAGGGAATTACAATCTTTATATTTTTTATTAACTAATATTTACTACCAGTATGTCAGAACAACGCAAAAAAGCGTTCCATGTGCGTTGATATAAATCTATTGATATTTTATAAAAAAAATTATTCAATCTAAAAAAACGAATAAATTCTCGGTCAGTACAGGCTTCAAATGGATCTTTGATATTCCGTAAATTTCTTCGAAATCTTAAGAGCCGAAATCTAAAACAAAATAAAATAAATTAAAAAAACAAAGTTAAACCTCCGATGGTAGTTAATCTTCTACTAGCTCGAATAAGGAAGAAATCCACTCCTTAATAATTTAATAATAGTTTACAAATCAAATCAACTTTATTTCAATTCAAAAAAAACAATTTCTTTCGACACGAAAAGCCGCCAATATCACAAACCTTTTTTTCATTTTTGTCTCAACGTACGAAAGTGGTTGTATGCAGCTTTAGATTTTGATTTTTTGTATTTTGCATAGGCCACTTTTTTTGTTTGACTATGTTTATCAATTCATTCGGAAACCAGCGTGGATAGTAACACGTTCTATTAATATGAATTGGGACGTATTATGCAACCGCTTCTTTGATTTTATCGTAGAACCAAATGACCTTATCATCTATTGATTTCAGTTTATATAGTTCGATCCAATTACATATTAGAAAAAAGCCGTTCAGTCCTACGTAATCTGCATCTTTGAACGAGTATGTCGGTGAATTATTTGATTTAAGGCTTGTTTGAATATTGATATGTATATGTATCGCTAGGAGATGTTTATCTTCGTAGATGATTACCTCAGCACTGTTCACATTGTAACGAAGTTGGTTAAATACCACTTCGCTACAAACCATATGTCTAAAGTAATTGCTATACAAAAAAAAAACCCAGTCACTCGATATATAATGCAAAATTAACCTATTTTGCATTATATCAATTTAGCGCAATACGAGTGTACTCGGCCGGTATGCAGTACGTATAAGGTTCAATCCGGCGGTTGAACCAACGAAATTATTTTTTGCGGGAAAAGGCCCAATGAATGATAGAAATTTATCAATGATATTATTTATAATCAAATAATTTTTCCAAAAAGGGTGAAAACAAAATTCCCAAGGAATTCAACTATTAAGACACACTTATATGCTCCAATCAATCAACAAAAATTAGAATAGAACATACTACGGCACGGTAGTAAAAACTATTCGAGAGTAGACTATACTGCGGCAAGGCAGCTATACCTACTCAAAGGGAAGAAAGCGTTGTGGTTCACAGCAAATTCCCCCTTTACCGACCGCTTTTCGCTGACTACTGTTCTCCACATTATATACTCGTACTTTCTTTGTCTAGGTCAATATAACAAAATTGTCAAGGTTGTAAAACCGGGCTAATTTTGTTGTGTTGTACACCCATACTTACTGTGTCTATTGCAGTATAGCGAACGATCGAGGTTGTAAAACCAGGTAGTATCGCTATATTGTAATTTACAAGACACTAAGCAGTCCGCTTGCTCCCAGTGTGGTAGCTATCCCCCGGACCTCGCTTGCTTACTCGTATAGTAATTCACTATACCGCGCTGTTCCGTAGAACGCTGCTCGTGTGCTCTAGTAGCAACCACTTAAAGAGCAGAAGCCGCCCATCAATCCCCTTTTCCGCAGTCGAATACTCTCGGCTGCAATCAAGTTCCCCTGGTTTCCCCGTACCGAGTACGTACAAACCAACGTATCGTAAGTTTATTTAAGTATATTTATATGTAAGTACGTATAGACTAGGAGATCAAGAAATAAAGAAGAATTGTAATTTAATATCGAAAACCAACAATCTTTTAATTTGTAACGACGAGCGCGAAGGAGAAAGAACCCTGGGTGACCGGCGAGCGTCACCCGAGCAAAAGACTATTACAAATTTGGCGCCCGAGCAGGGACTGTTACAAATTTGGCGCCCGAGCAGGGACGACTAGAATAGTCGTATCACCGTCCGACCAGAAATTAGATAAGCATATGTATTAGATAAGCATATAATACCAGACAACTAGAATAGTTGTATCACCGTCCAACCAGCAGCTAGACAAGCCTAAAATACCATACGATTAGAAAAAAAAATCGTATTACCGTCTAACTGGAAACTATTTAAGCATATGAAATATATATATATATACTCGAGCCGACAACCCGATAACCGAGACACCCACCAGGTAGCTGAAAGTAGATTGGTGTAACAATTTATTGGTGAAGGCGTCACCACTGACAATAGACTGAACACCAACCGGGGAGTGTCCAAATTCAGAAATTACAACACATCTACCTTTCAAATGGCTACACTAGAGCCTGAGATTAATGCCTCTGCGGTGTACTCTCTCCGCAAAGAAGAACTAGTCAACGAGTTGGAGCGTCGTTGCATCGACTCCACAGGCACTGTTGATGAACTACGGAAAAGGTTAAGCGCTGAGATCAAAACAACGAAACCAACCGAAAAATTAACCCCGACCAAAAAAGGAAGCGAAATACCGGCCATCATCTACCCAGAAGTAGATACAGGTACTTCACAGAAGAAACCCGAAATGAAAGAGGAATTGCGCGTAGCACAGCCGACTGGTCAGATTTACGAAACCTCGCCCAGGATGTACGCAGAAGTAGATGCAAGTACCGCACAAGCAGTAGATGCGCGCTCTTCACCAACTTTCGCATACCGATTATCCGACGCAGACATAATGGACAAAATACGAAAATGGAATGTGAGGTACGACGGCGGTACAAATAATCCACTGGAGGTCTTGGAACGTGTTGAAGAATTGGCCGAGTGTTATCAAGTACCTCTCGATCGCATCGTCCGGACTCTTCCCGAGTTACTGAAAGGGAACGCGTTGGTGTGGTACCGGAATAGCAAAGAGCTATTAGTTAATTGGAAAGCATTTAGCGAAGAACTGCGCCGCTTTTTTTTACCACCACGTTTCTACACCCAACTACTGGATCGCATTCGGAGTCGTACACAAAACCACCGAGAAAAGGGCAAAGAATTTCTCACATCGATTCAAGCCCTGATGCGATGGCATACCACCATGACCGCTGAAGAGAAACTCGATAGAATTTATGACAATCTGCGACCCGACTACCGGCATTACATTAAGCGAAGGGAGTTCAGCACGTTGTCCGAGTTAACCATCCTGATCGAAGATTTCGAATGTTTAATGGCAGAACAACCTGTCTCACAACTCACTCAACCGCAAAATCGGCCATTGCCACTCCGTCCCACCGTTCCACCATTTCGTTCTACCGCACTGCCATTTCGTCCACAAGTACAATACAGTCAACCAGCACCGCAACCCGTAGCCACATCACAGCATCTGCCCATCCAGTCCGCTCGACCAATTCTGCCACTAGATCTAATGGCAAATAACACATTTATACCCGTCACACACCTCCAACGCCACCCAACCGCTTACCGATAACCCAACCCAAACAACCAACCCCAACACCAATACCACTACAAACCCCCCCAAAGCAACACAGAAACTACCAATGACGAGGTTCAAAACCCTCGAGAAGAGTAATCACTTCGACCCTGAGGCCTTCGAGGGCGTTCTCATTCCAACAACCCCCAAGAGATTTCGAATCACCGGACCCAGAGGAAGAATCTACGGAAGTCACCACCCAGACCACACTATCCTGCTAAGATGCGCAGGGAGCGCCATGACGATCATCCAAGATGACGCCCACCAGCCCAGCAACATTAACAACAATTAAAAGACAGCATTCCTTCTGTTCATATATTTTTATTATAAAATCTTTTTGTTATCATCATACTTATTACTTATTACTCTACTTATTAATTCTACTTATACTATTATCATACTTATTACTACTATATATTTTTCTACTTACTACTATTATACTTATTACTATTAATTAAACCTACTTATTACTATTATAAATTACAATACTTACTACTATTATCACACTTATTACTATTATCATACTTATTAAACTATTAAACTACTTATTACCGATTGTTACTTTTGCTCAAAAAAAAAAAAAAAAAAAAAAATATACAAAACCACAGAAAAGAAAAACACAAAGAAAAAAAGAAAAAAAAACAACAACACACACACACAAAAAAAAAAAGAGAAACCCTGTATAAATGGAACTATTATCACTAGACATAAACTTAAGCATATTACTATTAAATGGGAAAAAAAAAGAAAGAAAGAAAAAAATAAACCCACCCACAATTTTTTGAAACACACACACATCTTCTTGTAACTCATATAGGTGTCGGCACGAGACAATAAAGGTCGCAGACCACCCCAAATATACCAGAAAAAAAAAGTGACCACACCATATGAGAAATTTTTTTTATGTATAAACATTTTTTACTTTAAAGTACCAGATATATACATATACATATATAGATATATAAACAAACCGTATTAAGAAAACCGATAATAGTTATAAGTTACACTTATCCAACCAGTATATAAAAAAAACCCTATTGCTAGCCTATAAGTGTGTCTTATACTTTTTCGCACCCCGAAGTAGGGGGGGAATGTAACGAAGTTGGTTAAATACCACTTCGCTACAAACCATATGTCTAAAGTAATTGCTATACAAAAAAAAACCCAGTCACTCGATATATAATGCAAAATTAACCTATTTTGCATTATATCAATTTAGCGCAATACGAGTGTACTCGGCCGGTATGCAGTACGTATAAGGTTCAATCCGGCGGTTGAACCAACGAAATTATTTTTTGCGGGAAAAGGGTTTTTCGCCCAATGAATGATAGAAATTTATCAATGATATTATTTATAATCAAATAATTTTTCCAAAAAGGGTGAAAACAAAATTCCCAAGGAATTCAACTATTAAGACACACTTATATGCTCCAATCAATCAACAAAAATTAGAATAGAACATACTACGGCACGGTAGTAAAAACTATTCGAGAGTAGACTATACTGCGGCAAGGCAGCTATACCTACTCAAAGGGAAGAAAGCGTTGTGGTTCACAGCAAATTCCCCCTTTACCGACAGCTTTTCGCTGACTACTGTTCTCCACGAACAGCCCCTTTTTTGGTGACAAGGCTAGCCGAGTCATATTAATGTAACACGTTGCCGAGGTTGCAAAACCAGACAACTGTGCTGCATTATATACTCGTACTTTCTTTGTCTAGGTCAATATAACAAAATTGTCAAGGTTGTAAAACCGGGCTAATTTTGTTGTGTTGTACACCCATACTTACTGTGTCTATTGCAGTATAGCGAACGATCGAGGTTGTAAAACCAGGTAGTATCGCTATATTGTAATTTACAAGACACTAAGCAGTCCGCTTGCTCCCAGTGTGGTAGCTATCCCCCGGACCTCGCTTGCTTACTCGTATAGTAATTCACTATACCGCGCTGTTCCGTAGAACGCTGCTCGTGTGCTCTAGTAGCAACCACTTAAAGAGCAGAAGCCGCCCATCAATCCCCTTTTCCGCAGTCGAATACTCTCGGCTGCAATCAAGTTCCCCTGGTTTCCCCGTACCGAGTACGTACAAACCAACGTATCGTAAGTTTATTTAAGTATATTTATATGTAAGTACGTATAGACTAGGAGATCAAGAAATAAAGAAGAATTGTAATTTTATATCGAAAACCAACAATCTTTTAATTTGTAACGACGAACGCGAAGGAGAAAGAACCCTGGGTGACCGGCGAGCGTCACCCGAGCAAAAGACTGTTACAACATCCATGTTACTTAAACATAAATCCAAAGTTTAGTTGCTCTCATTACGAATTGTGTTGTATTACTGACAATTAGCAAGAGCCATTTCGTTGAATAGATATGGCAATTGTACTGAAATTTAGGGCGAATAAAAGCCTTGTATATAGTAGTCAGATCAGAGGGAGTGAAATATTGCTTGTACCGGGCCAGAAAACCTAAACATTTCACAGCATTTTTGGAGATGGTAAATATGTGGTCATTCCAACGAAGCTTTTCGTTAAGGCACATACCCAGAATTGCGAGATTATCAGTTTCCTCGATGAAAGTGCCCTTCATGGATAAGATAAGATAAGACAGCATTGGGTTTTGGAAGCATTAAATTCTATTCAATTGATTTCTCTCCATTGTATTATGTTTTCAAGGTTAGAATTTAACGTGCATAATAGCGTAGTTGTTTGAGCTCCACATGAGAAGTGGAGGGACGTTCCTTAAACTTATATGAGAAGCTGAGAGTGCTGTCGTTGGCGAAAGAGTGAATTGGATTAGAAGTCACAGATAGAGATCATTAATAAAAATGAGGAAGAGAGTAGGGGACAAAACAGAGCACTTGGGAATGCCAGCCTTTAAGTAATGAACTTTAGACTTGAAACCGTCCAAAATAACTTGAATTGATCGGTCCAAAAGATAGCTTCTAACCAATGATGCAGTTTTTCATCGACTCTATAACACGCATTTTAAACAAAAGAGCTTGATGCCAACCTCTGTCAAATGCCTTAGTTTTTTACCATTTTTAACTATGACTTAAAGATTGATCTTATTTTTTGAACTTCGAAGTATACTAGTTAATTTTAACCTTAAATCTTAAAAAATTATAAAAATTAATCTAATCATTATTTAACCAAAAGATTAAATAAATGAAAAAAATATATTACATATAAAATTACTTGTTTTTGAAATAAAAAAGAAATTTATTTTATAGTAACACAATATAAAATTTTAATAACATAAGATAAGATAATATAAGAAGATAAATAAATAATAAATAATAAAAATTATTAATAATACTTTTGAAAAACAATGCATTGTATCATACCAGCGGCCGAATTCCGTCATTTATGGCTTTAATAAGTATAAAAATTCAAACTGGTATAAGAAACTCATAAAGCCGATTCTTGTTTAATGACTGAGAAAATAAAAATCATAATATCTGCCAAAAGAAGTCATCATTTGTTATTCGATGATAAACGAGGGAATTACATTATTTATATTTTTTATTAACTAATCAAAAAAAAATTTCTTTCGACACGACAAGCCGCCATTATCACAACCCCCTTTTGCATTTTTGTCTCTGTTGAGTGTATCAACAACAACAAAGCAATTGCACAATTGCAAGATGCATCGAGCAATGTATCGGCAACAAAAAGTAACTTCAGCAATTGCACAATTGCACTTAAATCGAGCGTCACACACCCAACAACCGGTGACCCAAATTAATTTAATTGCTATTTCTTCATAATCAGCAGAAAAGCAATTGCATATTAGCAATAAGTTTAAATTAGTAAGCATTTCCAACAGTAGGTGAACATTACTGTTTGAATGCTTTTTTAGTAGTAAGCAAAAATTAATGTATAAATATAGAATGAATAAATGAGAAAGAGTCACTTTACAAAAGCAAATAATCGTATACTTAATTAACAAAAATTGACAACTATCCCCCTACCAGTGGTAAGGTTGTTGTCAGTTTAAGAAATCCTAAAGGGAAAGGAAATTAAAGGAAAGGATGTACATGGTCCTTTGAGCCGGATTATCCGGAAGGTTTAAACAACAGTTTTAATTCAGTAAAGGCAAAGGTCCTTTTAGTAAGTCAAATTACAACGAACAAAAATGGGTGATTTCGAGGACATCGCGTTGGAACAAACGAGAATCACGGAGGAGGTGCATCGGTTATGGACCAACTTCAAAAAGGATGGGGAGTCCCGATACACCCCAGAGTACCTAAGGAAGAGGCTGGAGGACCTGAAAAAATTCTGGGTTGACTTCCAGATCAATAATGGGTACTTGGAAGAGCAAAGGAAGGCAAATCCGCAACATGAGTACTTCATGAAAAAATACTTCAGCCAGTTCGAGGTAAGATACTTAGATATCAAGGACACCATCAAGACAAAACTGGAGACCAGAAGGAAGTTGCAGCCATTCTCCGCAACAACAGATGTAGGCGATCAGGCGTCTACCGCAGGAGCAGCCGAGCCAATTCTGATTCAGATTGCAGCAAGTTTAGAAGAAAAGAGAGAGGCGACAAAACTGGAAACCAGAAGGAAGTTGCAGCCTTTCTCCGCAACGACAGATGTAGGCGGTCAGGCGTTTTCTTCAGAAGCAGCCAAGCCAATTCTGACTCAGAGTGCAGCAATTTCAGAAGAAAAGAGAGAGGCGGCACACATTACAAGGGGCTCGGGAAGATTTATCAAGTTAAATCTTATCAAAAATAATCTCCTTCGAATAATTGACAGCTTAGACCTTACAAAGAATTCAGTCTACCTTGGGTTTAAGTTGGATCAATTAAGGGAATGCTGGACAAAGCTGGCTGCGATGAACGAGGAATTCATGTCATCACTAGAAGACTCGGAGCATGAGTCGTGACCAACAACGAATTCATAAAGTTGGAGGAAATGTATCAAGAGGCATACATTCAGATCAGGGAGGCAGATGAAATCAGCACCAGGCACAGCCCGTATAACCACGTGGTACAATGAATCAAATCAAACTTCCAACCATATTCATACCAACATTCAGCGGAAGCTATGAGGAATGGACACCATTCTGGGAGCTATTTGAGCGAGTAGTGCACCAGAACGAGTCATTAGATGATGTCGAACGGATTCAATACCTAAAGGGGAATCTTCGTGGAGAAGCAGCGAGAATTGTGAACCATCTGTCACCGACGTCAACCAACTATGCAACGGCGGTAGAACTGCTTCGGAAGCGGTTCCAAAATTCAGCAGCATTAGTCAACAATTACATTCAGACTTTGCTTACACTAAAAGCAGTTATAAATGATAGTGCATTCGATTTAAAAAACATAATGGACACATCAAGGGAAGTCCTGTATGGCATTAAGAATTTGGGAGTCGATGTTAGCTCATGGGATCCGCTAGTCATTCAGTTGGTGCTACCAAAACTTGACCCTGAATCCAGGAAATCATACCAAAAATCAAGAGGAAATTCAACTGAAATTCCAAAACTAAGTGAATTTTTCGACTTTATCGAAAGTAGATTCAGAGGACTGGAAGGCAGTCGCGAACTCAACCGTGAAAAGTCAACAGTTTCTAAGAGCTATTTGACGACAATTTAACAACCGAGGTGCATACTTTGCAGCGAATCTCATTATGTATTCAGCTGCAAACAGTATTGAACATGAACGTAAAAAGCCGAAAGGACTTGGTTCGAAGATCGAAGCTGTGTTTTAATTGCTTGAGGGATGAACATGATGCAAAGGAGTGTCCGACGAAAAAGGGATGAAAAATATGTACAAGGCAGCATAATTCGTTACTCCACGTCCCACAAGGAGAAATTCCAGCGAGACCTGAGGCCAAGAAATTATCAACAAAGGTAACAACGACGGGATTTGCTACCGCAGCTACTACAAATGACGAAGGGATAGTATTACTTGCTACGGCCATGGTGAACATATGTGTTAAGGGACAAGTCAAGCTGGTGCGAGTTTTAATTGACCAAGGGTCTCAATCATGTGTCATGACGGAAAAACTAGCTCAACAAATACGGGTGCCGATGACCAAATACCATTCAAGGGTCAATGGAATAAACAGGCATGCTACACCTATTATCGCAGTATGTAACTTTAACATCCAATCAATTCACGATGAAACGGTCAACTTGAAGGTAAATGCTCTAGTAATGCCTGCTATTACATCAAAAATGCTCGGACAACAATTTACACCAAATGATTGGCCACAAATTCAAGTTTTGAAGCTGGCGGACCCATGGTACTCGCAACCAAAAGAAATTGATTTGCTAATTGGATCAGATATTTTGCCGTATTTCCTACTACATGGATTAGTCAAGGGTCATGTGAATACTCAAATGGCGCAGAACACAATGTTAGGATGGATACTATCAGGACCAATCATGACTCCAAACCCACGGAAGCAGGCGCAAATTAACATTATCACCTCATGTGTTAGCATTTGCAGTGAAGATGACCAGTTAAAGAAGTTTTGGGAGTTAGAAGAGGTTCCTAGTGCAACGGATATGTCTGCAGAAGAAAAAATGTGCGAAAACCACTACAAACAGACGCACAAACGAAATGAAACAGGGCGTTACATTGTCAAGCAACCACTGTCAAAGGATCGCATGGTATTAGGCGAATCCCGAAAAATGGCACTAAAGCGCTTCTTTACCTTGGAGCAAAAATTCGCAAAAAAGGAAGAACTGCGGCTAGAATATTCTAAATTCATGCAAGAATATCTCGATCGTGGTCGCATGGAGGAAGCACCAGAAGATACAACACAAAAAATATACTATCTTCCTCATCACGCAGTGATAAAAGAGCAGAGCAGTACTACAAAACTGAGAGTAGTATTCGACGCCTCGGCGAACATCTGGAGAATCACTGAATACCATCATGATGATCGGACCAACAATTCAAAGGGATCTGTTTCATCTGCTACTTCGATGGAGAAAATTTTTCGTCGTGTTCACAGCTGACATCGAGAAGATGTATAGGCAAATTTTAGTCGATACACATGATCAAAATTTGCAACGCATCTTGTGGAGAGATAATCCTAAAAGTCAAATCAAGGAGTACGCTCTCAAAACCGTTACCTACGGAACAGCATCAGCACCCTATCTGGCAATCAAGACTCTGTGCCAGCTGGCAGAAGATGAAAAACAACGATATCCGCGGGCAAGCCAAACCGTACTTGAAGGATTCTACGTAGATGATTGTCTCGGCGGTGCAAATTCAGTAAGGAATTGTCTAAGTATTCAGCAAGAACTGACGCAGCTACTTCACAAGGGTGGATTTAGCCTACGCAAATGGACATCAAACAGTCCAGAGTTCTTAGAGGCACTGCCAAGAGAAGTCATTGAAATGGAACCAGAACATGATTTTAATAATGACACGACATTCAGCATTTTGGGAATAAAATGGTGTCCGAAGACAGACGAATTCCGATTTAAGGTCAATCTTTCGCCTTTGAGCACTAAGGGCACCAAACGAGCAATACTAAGTGATGCTGAAAAAATGTTCGACCCCTTTGGCTGGTTATCACCAATAACAATCAAGGCAAAGATTATCATCCAGCGCCTTTGGCTGTTGGGCATCGAGTGGGACGAAAAGGTGCCAATGAGAATTCATAACGAGTGGAACGAATTTAAAACGAGGCTGGTGACGCTTGAAAAAGTAAGAATTCCTAGATGGACGCGACAGTTAGACGACTCTCAAATAGAGCAACATCGGTTTGCAGACGCATCAGAGTCAGCCTATGCAGCAGTGGTATATCAGAAGGTGATTAACTACGGTTCCACTACAATATGCCTCATCGCGGCAAAAACCAAGGTGGCCCCTGTGAAACAAGTTTCACCAGCAAGGTTGGAGCTATGTGCAGCTACATTGCTCACGAAACTAATGATGTACAATACACAAGGAACAGAGACGAGATACAGCAGAGTCGTGGCCTGGTCGGATTCTGGTTAAAAGGAGACGAACAACAGTGGCCAGCTGACAAGATCATGATGGAGTGGCGAGGTATGCCTGAGGTTCAAAAATCCCATGAATGTATGGTGATACAAAACAATAGGACCCCATGCAAGAACGATATTTATCTTGTCTGTTCATCACTGTCAAAACAAAACGCATTAGCGCGTACTGTCTTCGATTCAAGAATAATTTCCGAAAGAAAAAGAAGGATGAGCCACTGCATCTGGAAAAACTAACCATAAAAGAGCTCCTGGAAGCAGAAAAAGCTCTAGTAAGGGGTGCACAACAAGAATTTGAAGATGGCATGCAGAAACTACGTCAAAATAAGGAACTTAAACCAATCAGCACGATATCATCCCTACACCCATTCATAGATGCCAATGGAATATTGCGAGTGGGAGGCCGTTTAAAACACGCAAATTTGTCAGACGACCAGAAACATCCAATCATTTTGGCATCATCGCATCTACTGACAAAGTTAATCATTATCAAATCTCACATTGATACACTTCACGGCGGAGTAAAACTAACTCTGAATCACATCCGGAGGAAATTTTGGATCATCCGAGGAACCAACCCTCAAGGCCGTCGTAAATCAATGCGTAAAATGTTTTCGATTTAAGGCCAAGGAATCAAGTCAACTTATGGGACAACTTCCGGAAGCAAGGGTTAAGTTCTCGCGACCATTTACACATTGTGAAGTAGACTACGCAGGCCCAATCAACATAAGATGCTCACAGCTTCGAGGTGTAAGGTCGCATAAGGCTTACATAGCAGTCTTTGTTTGCATGTCAACCAAGGCGGTGCACATTGAACTCACTTCTGATCTAACAACGGATGGATTTATGGCAGCATTAAAACGAATGATCAGCAGGAGAGGTGCCGTACATCATCTATACAGTGATAATGGAACAAATTTTGTTGGAGCAAAAAACCTTATTGATGCACTATAAATGAAGGTTGTCAGTAAGGGAATCCAGTGGCATTTCATCCCACCTGGAGCTCCTCACTTTGGTGGACTCTGGGAAGCCGGAGTGAAATCAGTAAAGTATCACTTAAATCGGATCATAGGAGAGCAGAAGCTAACGTACGAAGAAATGAATACTATTCTGGTGCAAATTGAAGGATGTCTGAACTCAAGACCACTGTGTCGATTAACAAACAACATCGAAGATCTTGATGCACTTACACCAGGTTGACTTCATCATTGGATCTCCACTGATAGAACCACAGCATGATCCCATATTGGATCTTACTGGAACTAGTGTAAAAAGATGGAGACTAATTCAAAAACTCAAACAAGATGCCTGCAAACGTTGGTACGAGGAGTATATAAACAAAACTCAACAACGATACAAGTGGAATCGATCAGAGAAAAACATAGAGATTGGCCACATAGTATTACTGAAGAATGAACTACTGACACCATCGAAATGGCCCCTGGGGAAAATAAGTGAAGTACACAAAGGAGCTGACGATCTCACCAGGGTGGTAACGGTCAAGACAGAAAAGGGAGAATTCAAGCGACCCATAGCCAAAGTCTGTTTATTACCAATAGAGGACAACTTCATAAGACCTCAGGACGACGCAGTTCAACCACGGACACAATCGTCAAAATTGTTAGCGTCAAACAACCCAGGAAGAATCTCAAGAGCAAAAAAGCATAAGACAATCATCCCGTCATCACCACTGTCTACCGCGCTTGTGGTTCTGTCGTTGATTGCAGTCGCCATGCCGATATCAGCAAGGTACACAATCACCAATCCTGACGTTGGAGTGTTTGTGGAGCAAATTGGAACAGCCAAAATTCAACGAGGAACACTACGAACAAGCGTTCGATTCCCAATGACAGATATCATACGTGATCAAATCAACATAAATAAGACTATAGATCAAATTACTCAACTGTGTAATAAGGCCAAATCGGTGACAAAAGAAAGTCAATGCGACGAATTGCGTCATCACATGGATGAAGAGTGGCAAAATGTGTTCTCAATTTTCAACAGACTCCAATTAACACATCTGCGGAGGCAAAAACGAGGACTACTAGGAACGGTTCTTAATTCATTGTTTGGAGTCAATGATGAGGTGTTCCATGACATCGAAGATCTGGACAGCAATCAAAAGGAACTAATTAAAATTGCGAAGACAAACACAAAAATTATGCTGTCTACAATTTCCAATATCAATGAGACCGAGACTAGAATATCCAAGAAAATCAACAGCTTCACACAAAAACTGAATGCCGGCCTAACTGAAATCAACAAAATGGAGTCTTGGTACAGAGTCACTGACGAAAATAAGATCAATATCCATGTAACGAACGCTTATCTAATCGCTCTCAGCTACATGCAAGAAATCGAAGCAAAATACTACAAGCTATTGAACGCCTATCTTCAGCGTAGTCATCTGTTTGAATTTTTACCTCACAGAACATTAGAAGAAATAATAGACAAGTGTGAGAAGAAGTTGAGCCCAGAAATGAAGGTACTCCCCGATCCAATGGAAAAACTGGACATGGCTATTACATCAACGGAAGTTGTAGTAACAGGATATCTAATGATAAGCGATGCTGATGAATATGATCTGATCAAGCCTGATGCGATTCCTGAAAAGATAGGGGGGCAGACATTTCGCGAGTTATATATACAGCAGACAATACTAGGAATCAACTACAACGTAGAAAGATACTTCGAACTACCACTTTATGATATAAAAAGAGCACCAACACTCAACAAAACAATATGAGGCCCATTTATATTCCACAGCATTGAAAATAGTGAAAATTGCATTGTGCAGCAACTATATAAAAAACTGTCGTTTAAGCGAAGTTCAACCAGAACATTAAGGTTAACACACACCATGTGAAAAGAATTATGGACCCACAATTCATGGATGTTTGTTACACCAGAGCCAACCACTGTATTCGTAACCTGTGGATCCAAGCGTGAAGAAGTCATCTTAAATAACACAGGCATCATTTATGTGACTCCGGATTGCGTCATTCAATCGAGATTCTTTCGATTGGAAGCAAAATTGTTTAAAGAAACGCCAATTATGATGCATCTCAGCAAATCAATCGCTATTATAAATACATCATTGTCAACCCAGATCCCAGTTTATTTCACAAATGAAACTGTCATCCCATTAAATAAGGATCTGATGGAGGTGTTAAAGGTCAATGATCGGGATGCAACCGAGACACTCAACCGACTACATGACTACAATTGGAACATAATAAAAAAGCACCAATATTGGACAATTGGCTTCTGTGCGACCATTGCGGGCGCAACAATCATCATTTGTCTACTGGCAGTTATATTAAAATACGGAAATGGGCGAAATAAAAATAATCGCGTTACCAAAATAGAATTAACTGACCATAGGAGAATCAATCAAGGGTTTGATATAAACTGGGAAACAGCACCGGAGGAGGCAAAATGTTGAGTGTATCAACAACAACGAAGCAATTGCACAATTGCACGATGCATCGAGCAATGTATCGGCAACAAAAAGCAACTCAGCAATTGCCCAATTGCACAGTACATTTAATTCGAATGTATCGGCAACAAAAAGCAACTTCAGCAATTGCACAATTGCACTTACATCGAGCGTCACACACCCAAAAACCGGTGACCCACATTAATTTAATTGCTTTTTCTTCATAATCAGCAGAAAAGCAATTGCATATTAGCAATAAGTTTAAATTAGTAAGCATTTCCAACAGTAGGTCAACATTACTGTTGGAATGCTTTTTAAGTAGTAAGCAAAAATTAATGTATAAATATAGAATGAATAAATGAGAAAGACCCAGTTTACAAAACCAAATAAACGGTCTTATTACTAAAACTGACAACTATCCCACCACCAGTGATAAGGTGGTTGTTCAGTAAAGAAATCCTAAAGGGAAAGGATTTACAGAGTCCACGGTATGACGCAATATATACCGCGTTGCACATACTGCAAAGACATAGAGGGTAATCTGATCGCCGATCTCAAAGGCATCTTAGAGCGATGGGAAAAGCACTTTCATGAGTTGCTTAATAGCCAGCTAACTGAGAAATTGGAGGCTCCACCAATGACCGAAGACCACACTATGCTGCCGCCACCAAGCACAGACGAAGTTAGCAGAGCGATAAATCGGCTCAAAAACAATAAGCCCCGGGATCTGATGGTATACCAGCGGAGCTGATTAAAATAGGAGGCCGCACAATACACCAATCATGAACTAATAGTGCAAGTATGGGAGGAAGAAGCGATGCCAGAAGACTGGCGAAGAGGCAGGAGATATCACAACCTGCAACAATTATCATGGTATAACGTTGTTGAGTACCGCGTATAAGATTTTCTCCTCTGTCCTTCAAGACAGGATAGCCCCATACGCTAAAGTCATTATAGGTCCATACCAGTGTGGCTTCCTCCCAGGCAAATCAACAACTGAACAGATTTACAGCTTTAGGCAGGTAATGAAAAAACGTCTACAGTTTCAAAACGCACTACACCATCTTTTTATAGACTTTGTTTAGACCCAAGTTACTTTTCTTGGATAAGATAAACCTAGATCTAATTGGAGTGTGATACACTTAGTTCAAACCAAGTGCATCCAACGAATCCTAATACGTCAATTAACGAGTTCTGGTTTGTTTGGTAGATTGATAACAGCTTCCTTTATTCATGAAAATTTGACTTAATTTATAGTAAAAATTACTTACAATCAATATATACAAATAACATACAAACAACATAAACTGCTTCGTTGCATATTCCGCTAAGCAGAAACAAATTGCAGCACAAAAGTATGTTCCCAACATACTCCATTTACCAAAGGTAAAGATAAAGTATGTTCGCAACGTACGCTCGTTACCTTTGGTAAATGGAGTATGTTGGGAACATACTTTTGTGCTGCAATTTGTTTCTGCTTAGCGGAATATGCAACGAAGCAGTTTATGTTGTTTGTATGTTATTTGTATATATTGATTGTAAGTAATTTTTACTATAAATTAAGTCAAATTTTCATGAATAAAGGAAGCTGTTATCAATCTACCAAACAAACCAGAACTCGTTAATTGACGTATTAGGATTCGTTGGATGCACTTGGTTTGAACTAAGTGTATCACACTCCAATTAGATCTAGGTTTATCTTATCCAAGAAAAGTAACTTGGGTCTAAACAAAGTCTATAAAAAGATGGTGTAGTGCGTTTTGAAACTGTAGACGTTTTTTCATTACCTGCCTAAAGCTGTAAATCTGTTCAGTTGTTGATTTGCCTGGGAGGAAGCCACACTGGTATGGACCTATAATGACTTTAGCGTATGGGGCTATCCTGTCTTGAAGGACAGAGGAGAAAATCTTATACGCGGTACTCAACAACGTTATACCATGATAATTGTTGCAGGTTGTGATATCTCCTGCCTCTTCGCCAGTCTTCTGGCATCGCTTCTTCCTCCCATACTTGCACTACTAGTTCATGATTGGTGTATTGCGCGGCCTCCTATTTTAATCAGCTCCGCTGGTATACCATCAGATCCCGGGGCTTATTGTTTTTGAGCCGATTTATCGCTCTGCTAACTTCGTCTGTGCTTGGTGGCGGCAGCATAGTGTGGTCTTCGGTCATTGGTGGAGCCTCCAATTTCTCAGTTAGCTGGCTATTAAGCAACTCATGAAAGTGCTTTTCCCATCGCTCTAAGATGCCTTTGAGATCGGCGATCAGATTACCCTCTATGTCTTTGCAGTATGTGCAACGCGGTGTATATTGCGTCATACCGTGGACTCTGTAAATCCTTTCCCTTTAGGATTTTTTTACTGAACAACGACCTTATCACTGGTGGTGGGATAGTTGTCAGTTTTAGTAATAAGACCGTTTATTTGGTTTTGTAAGCTGGGTCTTTCTCATTTATTCATTCTATATTTATACATTAATTTTTGCTTACTACTTAAAAAGCATTCCAACAGTAATGTTGACCTACTGTTCGAAATGCTTACTAATTTAAACTTATTGCTAATATGCAATTGCTTTTCTGCTGATTATGAAGAAAAAGCAATTAAATTAATGTGGGTCACCGGTTTTTGGGTGTGTGACGCTCGATGTAAGTGCAATTGTGCAATTGCTGAAGTTGCTTTTTGTTGCCGATACATTCGAATTAAATGTACTGTGCAATTGGGCAATTGCTGAGTTGCTTTTTGTTGCCGATACATTGCTCGATGCATCGTGCAATTGTGCAATTGCTTCGTTGTTGTTGATACACTCAACATTTTGCCTCCTCCGGTGCTGTTTCCCAGTTTATATCAAACCCTTGATTGATTCTCCTATGGTCAGTTAATTCTATTTTGGTAACGCGATTATTTTTATTTCGCCCATTTCCGTATTTTAATATAACTGCCAGTAGACAAATGATGATTGTTGCGCCCGCAATGGTCGCACAGAAGCCAATTGTCCAATATTGGTGCTTTTTTATTATGTTCCAATTGTAGTCATGTAGTCGGTTGAGTGTCTCGGTTGCATCCCGATCATTGACCTTTAACACCTCCATCAGATCCTTATTTAATGGGATGACAGTTTCATTTGTGAAATAAACTGGGATCTGGGTTGACAATGATGTATTTATAATAGCGATTGATTTGCTGAGATGCATCATAATTGGCGTTTCTTTAAACAATTTTGCTTCCAATCGAAAGAATCTCGATTGAATGACGCAATCCGGAGTCACATAAATGATGCCTGTGTTATTTAAGATGACTTCTTCACGCTTGGATCCACAGGTTACGAATACAGTGGTTGGCTCTGGTGTAACAAACATCCATGAATTGTGGGTCCATAATTCTTTTCACATGGTGTGTGTTAACCTTAATGTTCTGGTTGAACTTCGCTTAAACGACAGTTTTTTATATAGTTGCTGCACAATGCAATTTTCACTATTTTCAATGCTGTGGAATATAAATGGGCCTCATATTGTTTTGTTGAGTGTTGGTGCTCTTTTTATATCATAAAGTGGTAGTTCGAAGTATCTTTCTACGTTGTAGTTGATTCCTAGTATTGTCTGCTGTATATATAACTCGCGAAATGTCTGCCCCCCTATCTTTTCAGGAATCGCATCAGGCTTGATCAGATCATATTCATCAGCATCGCTTATCATTAGATATCCTGTTACTACAACTTCCGTTGATGTAATAGCCATGTCCAGTTTTTCCATTGGATCGGGGAGTACCTTCATTTCTGGGCTCAACTTCTTCTCACACTTGTCTATTATTTCTTCTAATGTTCTGTGAGGTAAAAATTCAAACAGATGACTACGCTGAAGATAGGCGTTCAATAGCTTGTAGTATTTTGCTTCGATTTCTTGCATGTAGCTGAGAGCGATTAGATAAGCGTTCGTTACATGGATATTGATCTTATTTTCGTCAGTGACTCTGTACCAAGACTCCATTTTGTTGATTTCAGTTAGGCCGGCATTCAGTTTTTGTGTGAAGCTGTTGATTTTCTTGGATATTCTAGTCTCGGTCTCATTGATATTGGAAATTGTAGACAGCATAATTTTTGTGTTTGTCTTCGCAATTTTAATTAGTTCCTTTTGATTGCTGTCCAGATCTTCGATGTCATGGAACACCTCATCATTGACTCCAAACAATGAATTAAGAACCGTTCCTAGTAGTCCTCGTTTTTGCCTCCGCAGATGTGTTAATTGGAGTCTGTTGAAAATTGAGAACACATTTTGCCACTCTTCATCCATGTGATGACGCAATTCGTCGCATTGACTTTCTTTTGTCACCGATTTGGCCTTATTACACAGTTGAGTAATTTGATCTATAGTCTTATTTATGTTGATTTGATCACGTATGATATCTGTCATTGGGAATCGAACGCTTGTTCGTAGTGTTCCTCGTTGAATTTTGGCTGTTCCAATTTGCTCCACAAACACTCCAACGCCAGGATTGGTGATTGTGTACCTTGCTGATATCGGCATGGCGACTGCAATCAACGACAGAACCACAAGCGCGGTAGACAGTGGTGATGACGGGATGATTGTCTTATGCTTTTTTGCTCTTGAGATTCTTCCTGGGTTGTTTGACGCTAACAATTTTGACGATTGTGTCCGTGGTTGAACTGCGTCGTCCTGAGGTCTTATGAAGTTGTCCTCTATTGGTAGTAAACAGACTTTGGCTATGGGTCGCTTGAATTCTCCCTTTTCTGTCTTGACCGTTACCACCCTGGTGAGATCGTCAGCTCCTTTGTGTACTTCACTTATTTTCCTCAGGGGCCATTTCGATGGTGTCAGTAGTTCATTCTTCAGTAATACTATGTGGCCAATCTCTATGTTTTTCTCTGATCGATTCCACTTGTATCGTTGTTGAGTTTTGTTTATATACTCCTCGTACCAACGTTTGCAGACATCTTGTTTGAGTTTTTGAATTAGTCTCCATCTTTTTACACTAGTTCCAGTAAGATCCAATATGGGATCATGCTGTGGTTCTATCAGTGGAGATCCAATGATGAAGTGAACCTGGTGTAAGTGCATCAAGATCTTCGATGTTTTTGTTAATCGAGTAAAAATTACTTACAATCAATATATACAAATAACATACAAACAACATAAACTGCTTCGTTGCATATTCCGCTAAGCAGAAACAAATTGCAGCACAAAAGTATGTTCCCAACATACTCCATTTACCAAAGGTAAAGATAAAGTATGTTCGCAACGTACGCTCGTTACAAAAATTTGAGCTTCGTTCAAGGTGCTAACGACAGCCGAAATGCAATGCCGGCAAAATCGGAAATGTGAGAAAATCATTCTTCTCACGATAGGAGAAAATGCAATGTAAGCATAATTTGGCATTATGCTGCGGTTGTCGTCTGCCTGATATGAGCAACCTTGAACGAGAGTTCAACATTCTGCCCCGCGTTGAACAGAAGGTTCAACATATCAATGATAATTGAATTTAATTATTTAATTATGGATAACTATTTTTGATATATACGAGTATACTATATAAGTTTTCGGCTTCATGGCGTTGGTAAGAAGGGAGGGACACATTTTGCGTGGTATTTTGATCAGGAATAATTACATCCGTGAGGTTGCTTAGCGGTAGGTATGACATCCTCATGACTGAAGGATATATATATATATATATATATATATATATATATATATATATATTATGCCCCCGTATGGTCAGAAACTCTTGCTTCATGATGCAGTCCGGTTCTAGTTTTGCTATTCCTGAGCCTTGAATGGTTTGATGAGTTGTATTTGGACCACATACTATATTTAGAGTTGATACTTGTCGCAAGGCGTAAATCCATTCATTTGGATTGTGCAGCTGAATCCAATGGGGCCCTTCACCTGACCTTTGTCTTTGGCAGTTGTGCCAATCGGGAATATGGTTAAAAAGTGAAATCTCGCACGCACTAACGATTGAGCCCTTATGATGTAAAGGACCTTGTTGCCTGCATAAATACTCTCCTTGATAAGTAGATGCACAACCTTTAACACCTTCTTCGGAGAGAGAGTAGTACTGATCTCGATGTAGGTTTATTATGAGAAATGGTGATGTTGGCCGTATTTCGGTGAAGGTTTCATCTACAAGTACTGGTACTGAAATCACATGAAATAATTTGAATGGTTCGACTGATATCAATGGTATCCTGATTTTAAAAATTGCGTGTTTTGGAAGAATTCTTCCTTCAATGGTCATTAAATTGTATAGGTTAGTTAGATCCAAGATTTCTGTCGGAAGTCTTAGGTCCGAAGGTAAGTGTTCCATTATGCGTCGTAGCTCCTGGCTCAGCTGAGATGGGGGTAACAACAATGGGCTCATTTTTCCATTTTGACTGTGAGTAATAACATCTAAGGGAGAGGCTTGGATACGTTGAAAGTTTGCTGTGTTACCCAAAGTTTGTTTTCTGGCTTTGCGAGTTCCAAATGAGCCCCAATGTTTTTGTGCAGGTGATTCCTTATCTCGAAAATCTGCTTGATTCACTTGATCCTGAGCTGGAATATGTTTAAGAAGATGCGGTGTATTGCTACACCATTTACGAAGAGTAAATCCGGCTGATTTCAGAATCTTTATTAACTGTCCTTGCATTTCAAGGGCTTTTGATATACTATTAGCACCGGACATGACATCATCCATGTAAAAGTCGTTTGCCAGTATTTTGGCTCCTAATGCGTTCTTGTGTGCGTCCTTAATGGCCAATTGTTGCAGGCAACGTGTTGCCAGATAAGGGGCCCATGTTGTCCCGTACGTTACCATATTCAGCTGGTAACATCTTAGTCTTTCATCGCGGAAGGAAGTAGTGCGGTGGACTCATATTGTCAATAGAAATTTCTTCCATGTGTCCTAATCGAAGGTTTTCTTCCATAAAATTTTCATTAAGAATTCTTTGCTGCTCATCTTTCTTTTATCTCCTTTCTAAGGAGAAAAATCTTCTTTTCGCGATCTGCTTTGAATCACCTAATTCCGATGGATGACGCATGTTGTGATTATAGGAGCAAATCCAGGAACTCTTCCCGATACTATCCACCCAAGTACTGTGTTTTGCAAGATAGGCAAGTCGTCTGATAGTTTTATTTGTCCCACAGCAAGTAATTCATGGTAAAATTCGGCTCATTACATTAAATCGATTGTGCCTGGTCGGTTAAAATCTGGATCTGCTAGGTGGATATTAGCTGGAATTTTCTATTTCGATATATCTAGATGCTGAATAGGTTGTGGTGAAATTATGTCCTTTAGGACAAATGCTTCGATTCTAGTGGTATAGGAACTTCTCTTTGATTGTATCGTTATGTTGACTCAATGATTTGACTCTTGCTTTTTATGGCCTATGCCTTCGATGGTTAGTGAATTCGATTTGGTTGTCAGCTTAAGTGCACGTACTATTCTTTGAGTAATAATGTACACTTGTGATCCGGAATCTAATAGTACTCGGCAGTTTATTGAGTGGTTATTATTACCAGTAATCTTGACCTTGACCGTCCCTCGAAGCACAAATGGACGGTTTGGTTGATTAAGTAGTGCACTAAAAGCGAGATTTGGCTCATTCGTTGATGTGCGATCTGTTGAGGGGTCTCCTCTCTTGGATACAATTGATTTCTTAGCTGGACGACTATTGTCTTGATCAATATGTAATAGCGTGTGATGTCTAACATTACATTTGAAACAACTACTGGAACTGCAATTCGTCACAAAATGCCTCGATCATAGACAATTGATACATAAATCCATTTGTTTTATGATGTTTAATCGCTTTGACGGTGTGAGCTCCATGAACCTGGAACATTTGTGTATGGGATGGTTGCCCTTGCAATTTAAACAATTTGAATGGTAAGATGCCACTGCCGATAAAGTTTTGAGTCCTAACTTGTGCGATCGATTTTCATCTAGCTTGTCCTTAGTACCAAGCGCCTCAAGTGATTGGAAACGAGTTTCCAGGAACTCGAGAAATTTCGTAAATAAAGGAAGTTTTCGTGGATGGATCAGCGATTGCTCATATAGCGTATGTGTATCCCTATCCAGCTTTTTTTTTTACAAAAATGTGCAGCAATATTGGATCCCAGCTGCTCGTATCCAAGCCTAAGCCTTGCAATCCGTGCAGAGATTCTTGAATTGAGTCATGCAGACTACGAATTGATTTTTTCCGTATCTCCAGCCCATTTCTCTCTGATCACGCTGTCGTTTTTGTCGAAGTCATCTCAAAGTTTGCTTAGAAGATTGTAACGAAGTGTTTTTCTACGCCGACAGCAAAAACACTTCGCCATAACCATACGATTAATACACAGTAGCGCCATGGAGATACTCCAAGCTGACGATCCGAAAAACGTCGGATCGAATCCCCGTACGAGCAAACTTTTTTTTTCATAGAAATTAATTCGAATTAATATCTATAAAGGCATATTGCCGTCGCCTACCACACCGGACCAAATAGCACATAGCTTGAGCAATTGGCCGTAAAGCCAACATGTCCAAGATCAAATCCGCCCAGGCGAGGAAAAGATATTTTTTTCATAAAAACTCGCGAATATCAGGGTTATGTACACCGATCTCCTGGTCAAAAATATATCCGATATTAGCGCCACGGAGAAGTCTCCAGCCAATATACCGACCGAACACCGATACACAGGTTCAAGGGTGGGGTTGTCCAAACACTTTGACTTTGACAAATGAGGGGAAGATTTGTATAACAATATAAGAGCTGAGAAAAGCAACAAATTGTATATCTTACTTTTCCAAATCAGCGCCAATATAATTACCCATCGGTCGTCAAAAATATAAACGTATCAAGACCGCCATGAACCACTGAAGTTGTGGTGGAGTAACCCTGACCGAAGCTTATTGCCAAGGCCATTTATTCACACCACGAGGAACTCTGTTCCACTACCCGCACTCTTCACCGAGAGCACCAGGGACAACTTGTTTGACTTAAACTTTACCGTCCGTCCAAGTCCAGAAATAACATTAGAGGCACGACGCTCGCTAGACGGGGCCACTACTGTTAAGTCTGCAACTTGTTTGACTTAAACTTTACCGTCCGTCCAAGTTCGGAACACCATTAGAGGCACGCCGCTCGCTAGATGGGGCCACTACTGTTGAACCTACGACTTGGTCGACTTCGACAAATCTGTAGCCTGGTCGTCACCAAGCTTCTCGCGCGTGCCTTCTGATAGGGCTAGCCGCCCACCCAAAGCGGTACGAGTGACACGTCACCCCTATCAACCACCAGTTGTGTGGCACCATCCGACCCCGTTGGGAATTCGCAACATCAGCGTAAAATCCCTCCGTGAAACCCTACGCCCATCACTCGAAATATAGAGCGCTATATCTCGCTTACTGAGGCTAACACCTCCGATCCGCTACCCCCCCGCCATAACATCGACCCACCTACCGATACCGACTGACGCCATAATTTGGACAAGCTACTTTGGTTCGGAGCTTCAGTTTTTTTTGTTCAGTTCATTCGGTTTTTTTAATCTTTTTTTTTTCGGTTTACTATACTTCATAATATTTTTTTTGTATTTTTTTTTCAGTTTAATATACATCATTTTTTTTTTGGTTTTATTTATTTTTTTTAATTTTTGTGTCCGGGCGGTGGGCTGAGGCTCAGCGTGCGGTTACTCTCCAGGGACGTCAGGCCGCAATTTCTTCCTGTATCATTGTGCCGTTCAAGATCCGGTACCATTCGAAAGTGCGTGTGGTTTGATAGTTTTTGGCAGTTGGTGCGACGGTAGCGTTGGTAGCGATGGTAGTAGCAGTGGTAGCAGTGGTGACGGCGGCAGCGGTGGTCGTGGCGGTGGGTAGTACCTCAATTCTCGTTTTACGAAATTCTTCAGGCCATTCTTCGCCGGAGACGTGCCAGGTGACTGCATATGGTGCGGCAACATGCTGTGTGGCGGGCACGAGGGTTAGCGCTGCGTCTATACTGCCGGCGGTAGTGGTGACGGACGAGGTGTTGCGTGGCAGGCCTAAGAAACGCATGGGTGTGGCGGCGGTGCCTCTGACCCGTGGGGCGGCGTGACACAAACTTGCTATCTCGTTGGCTGTTAGTGGCCGTCGTGGTGGCGGGGCCTCTTCTTCGACTCCTGTGTGCGGAGCTGTCCGGCTGATGTGCGATGTGGTGGAATTGGCACTGGGGCTGGTCGGGTACGGCGGCATCTGCCTGTTTCTACCGTGTCCGTGGTGAATTGCACCGTCTCGTTTGGCATGTTGACTGCGACTGATCGTTCGATTTCTATTTTGTCCATACCTGCGACATCGGGATTTTCGATTGGTGGTTGTTCCGGTCATTGTTTGCAATCTTTGATGTGTGCGGTTATGGTCTTTTTGCTCTCACCTTCCAAGATATAAATTACTGGTGAGAGTTCTTTTTTATTAAATATGGTCCGATAAATCTTGGGGCTAATTTGGCCGAGAATTGGTTGGCTGCGGTCGAGAGGGGGCGGTGGCGGTAGTATACCAGTTCTCCTTCCTGAGGGGCCCATGGTCGTCGCCATAGGTCATAATAGTGATTTTGCTTAGTGAACGCTTTGGTGGCGTTGAGCTGGACCAGGGTGAAGCATCGTATAATTTTCTTATTCGTTCGGCTGTGTTGGGTTCGGCATTTAGGCTTATTGTGGGGGTGGTGTGTAAGCAGAGCTCTCAGCCGTAATTTAGGTATGCCGCAGAGTACCCCGTAGTTTCGTGTTGACTTGTATTGATCGCTAGCATTAGTTCAGGTAAGTACTCGTCCCACTTCCGATGGTCCTTTTTCACGTACTGGGCTACCATGGTTTTGATCACCCTATTCATGCGCTCGGTCGGGTTTGCTTGCGGGGTATAGGGTGGGGTAAGCCTTTGCTCTATGCTTAGTTCTGCCAGTAGACTTTGAAAGGACTTGCTCCGGTATTGTGTTCCGTTGTCGGTGATTAATTGCTTCGGGCATCCGTAGCGGCTTAATATACGTTCACGAAATCCTTTTATCAGGGCCGGTGTGGTCGTGTCTCGCAGGGCCATAAATTCGGTCCATTTCGTGAATTTATCGTGAAAACCAGAATCATCGTATTTCCTTTTGTTGATCGAGGCAGTGGTCCCATAAAATCGGAACATACTATTTCCCATGGGTGTGAATTTTCGGTTCGGTGCATCTGGCCGGCAGGTTTCCTGTTAGGGGACTTGTACTCCATACAGGTAGGACAACTGCGGACGAAGCGGGCGACATCTCTGAATAACCCTGGCCAGTAATAGGTTTGGGCGACTCGTGCGATGGTTTTGGCTATGCCGATGTGACCGGCGGTTACTGCTGCGTGGTTCTTGTGTAATATCTGCTTGCGTAGGGACTTTGGTATGCATATCTTCCATGCAGATGCGGTGGTTTCCGTATAGCAAGTTGGATTGTAAATGTGTCGGTACAGGGTATCCTCGGTTATTTGATACTCTGGGTTATCCTCGGGGTTCTTCTTTACCATTTGAAATTTTCCTTCATACCACGGGCAAGTTGCGGTGATGGGTAGCAACAGCCGCACTGGTGACTCTTTGGTGGGATGCCTGGAGAGTACGTCAGCGACGATGTTTAGTGAACCCTTCCGGTAGCGGATATCAAAATCGAATTGCTGCAACTCTATTGCCCAACCGGCTAGGCGACCAGATGGATTCTCCAGATTGTTTAGCCATTCTAACAAACGGCGATCGGTGTGTACGATGAAATGGTATCCCTCTAAGTAAGGCCTCATTTTTCTGATTCCCCAGACGACAGCGAGACACTCTTTCTCGGTGACCGAATAATTTCGTTCGGCGTCGGTTAATGTGCGACTTGCGTATTCAATTACCCTCTCTTGATTTTCGATCGTCTGGGATAGTACGGCGCCTAGTCCTTCGGCGTTGGCGTCCGTTTGGAGGAGGAACGGCTTGGTAAAGTCTGGGCAGGCAAGGATTGGGGCTTCCGTTAGCTTTTGTTTCAATAACTGAAATGCTTCTGAATGGGCGGTCTGCCATACCCACTTCTGGGTTTTCTTTAATAAGCGTGCTAATGGAGCGGCCACGGTTAAAAAATTTGGTACGAACCTTCGGTACCATGAGGCGATCCCCAATACCCTGCGTAATTCCTTGATGTTTCGGGGTGCCATTCGGTTGCGGATTGCCTCTACCTTGCTCGGGTCTGTATGGATACCCTCTTGGTTCACCATATGTCCTAGATATCGCATCTCGGAACGGCCAAATTCGCATTTGTCTGAGTTTATCTTTAGTTGGGCCTGTTTCAGCCGACGGAATACGGAATGTGTTCGGAGAAGGTGCGACCAATCACTATGATGTCATCTAAGTATGCGAATGCGAAGGGCTCTAGTTCGGGGCTAATAATTTGATCGAGCAGACGTTGGAAAGTGGCAGGCGCAGAGTGCAACTCAAATGGCATTACCCTCCACTGAAACAAATCTCGGCCCGGGACGGTAAAGGCGGTGTATGGCCGACTGCTTGGTTGGAGAGGGATTTCGTTTTAATTTGTCCAGTATGTGTTGTATTTGGGGTAAGGGGTATGTATCTTTTATGGATATTTCGTTCAGTTGGCGGTAATCTACGCACAACCTCCATGTGCCTTGCTTCTTCCGTACCAGTAAGATAGGTGAGCTGTATGGGCTTCGGGATGGTTCTATCTTCTCTTCCGCAAGCAATTGGCCAATCTCGGTGTTAATGACTGCCTGCATTGCTGGGTTTCTGGGCATGTATCTTTGCTTGAACGGTCGGTGGTGCTTCAACCGGATCTCGTGTTCGGTGACAATGGTTAATCATGCGAGACGCTCGAAGGTAGGTAGTTCTTCGGCTAGTAGTCTATTTAATGTTTCTGCCTCAGTTGACAAATTTCGCAGTGTCGGTGGTGTGGGCTTGCTTTGGGCGGTTATAATCTCACTACCTCTATGTATAGTAAAACCGTGTTTCGCTAGGAAATCTGTACCGATGAGGAAATTGTCCATCAAGTTTGGTATATAAACAAATTCTTCGTGTAACGTCCACTTTCCCCATCGTATGGCAAGTGTGTATGCTTGGTGGGCAGTGACGGTGGACTTGTCTGCTAGCGAGAACGTGATCTCGATCGAATGGGCTGGTATGTTGGCAGCAATGCAAATATTTCGGATGTCTTTGCCTATGCATGATCTGCCTGCCCCGGTATCGATCACTGCGTTATATGTTTGGTGGCAGAATTCGATTGGTAGAGTGTATGAGGTGAGACTAGGGGTAGCGGTATCGGGGGCGTCTAATGTCTCACTGGCTTGGACGGCCCGGTGGCGTTTCCCGCTAAGCATCGACAGTGTCGGCTTTGTATTCCATTGGCTCCGCAGTACGAGCAGAATATCCGTCGGTTTTGACAGGATTGTCGTTGATGTCTTGCCTGGCCGCAGGTCCAGCAGCAGGTTCGGCGGTCATACTCGGGATTTGGTAGTGGTGACGCTGGATACGGTTGTGGTGGTCCACCGATGGTTGGGACGTCATTTGGTCGGGCGGTCTGTAGTTGCGGCTGGTAGGTATGTACTGCCGTTTGGTGTGGCGGTGTGGTTTGGTGATACAATGCCTCTGTCGGGTGAGTGACTTGCATCGGTGGGTAGTATGCCTGGATGGTCGTTGTGCCAGTTCTACCACAAGTTCGTCTTTCTTCAGCGTCTTGTTCCTTCGCTGGCCATTGCTACGTACAGCTATGGGGGGGTAGCGGATCGGAGGTGTTAGCCTCAGTAAGCGAGATATAGCGTTCTATATTTCGACACTATAAGGTAAGGTTTCGCGGAGGGATTTTACGCTGATGTTTGGAATTCCCAACGGGGTCGGATGGTACCACACAACTGGTGGTTGGTAGGGCTGACGTGTCACTCGTACCGCTTTGGGTGGTGACGACCAGGCTACAGATTTGTGAAGTCGACCAAGTCGTAGGTTCAACAGTAGTGGCCCCATCTAGCGAGCGGCGTGCCTCTAATGGTGTTCCAAACTTGGACGGACGGTAAAGTTTAAGTCAAACAAGTTGCAGACTTAACAGTAGTGGCCCCGTCTAGCGAGCGGCGTACCTCTAATATTATTTCTGGACTTGGACGGACGGTAAAGTTTAAGTCAAACAAGTTGCAGACTTAACAGTAGTGGCCCCGTCGGACGGTTGATCACTAGAAGAGTGACACGGAATTTATCAGGACTGAATTGTCCCTGGTGCTCTCGGTGAAGAGTGTGGGTAATGGAACAGAGTTCCTCGTGGTGTGAATAAATGGCCTTGGCAATACACTTCGGTCAGGGTTACTCCACCACAACTTCAGTGGTTCATGGCGGTCTTGATACGTTTATATTTTTGACGACCGATGGGGAATTATATTGGCGCTGATTTGAAAAAGTAAGATATACAATTTGTTGCTTTTCTCAGCTCTTATATTGTTATACAAATCTTCGGTCGGTATATTGGCTGGAGACTTCTCCGTGGCGCTAATATCGGATATATTTTTGACCGGGCGATTGGTGTACATAGACCCTGATATTCGCGAGTTTTTATGAAAAAAATATTTTTTCCTCGCCTGGGCGGATTTGATCTTGGGCATGTTGGCTTTCCGGCCAATCGCTCTGTGCTATTGGGTCCGATGTGGTAGGCGACGGCAATATGCCTTTATAGAAATTAATTCGAAAATTAATTTTTTATGAAAAAAAAAAGTTTGCTCGTACGGGGATTTGATCCGACGTTTTTCGGATCGGCAGCTTGGAGTATCTCCATGGCGCTACTGTGCTACATGTCAGACATCGTGCTAAACGTGTATATTAGTGTAGCGTGTTAATCGTATGGTTTGTGGCGAAGTGTTTTTGCTGTCGGCGTAGAAAAACACTTCGTTACAAGATCCAGGCGGGACCTTAAGTAGGCCAATGTTTTCCTCTCCGAAGAATCCTTTTTGTAGTTCCTCCATTGCTTAATAATGTGCTCTCCCAACTCTGCCTGTTGTTGGGTATATGCATCAATATCCATGTCGTAAGTTTATTGATGAATGCCGAAAATTCAATGAGTTGCGTTGTTGAATTGTGTTTGGCCCAATTCACGCCTTCAAAGCACCAAAACTTACTGTGATTAAGATAAACTAATGTCTGAACTGGGTTTAGGCCCAATTCACGCACTGTTCGCATGCTGAAAACCCAACGGAATGGGTGTTACGTCTGTTCCACACAATAGAGCTAACAAATATGGATATTACGTGTATCAAGTCCCACGCAATAGAGCCAACGAATATGGATATTACGAGTACGTGGAAGTCCGGTCACGGTCGCCAAATGTTTAGACCCAAGTTACTTTACTTGGATAAGATCTTAGGTACATAAACCTAGATCTGATTGGGGTGTGATACACTTAGTTGAAACCAAGCGCATCCAACGAATCCTAATACGTCGATTTACGAGTTTCTTTATTCCTTTCCTTTATTCATCAAAATTTGACTTAATTTATAGTAAAAATTACTTACAATCACATATAAAAATAACATACCAATAACATTACCAAAGGTAATTTTGGTGGGGGCAATTGCACCCATTTATTCGGCTTATTACAAGCTAAAACCTAATGCTCACATGATTGAGAACTTAAAACTAAGACTTAAAACTAAGACTAAAAACTTAGACTTATAGCTTACATATAAAGCTAGGGGGGATGGCTGAGGAGATCAAGTTTAAGGCAGGGAGTGCTGCGGTTAAAATCGAAAACGGTAAGGTTTAAGTTAACCTTACGCAGCATACGGGAGATTGGTTCGTTGGAGCCTTACATAGTGCGGTGTGTCGGTAGATAGAAGAGAGGCGGGCAACGTAGATTACGGGGGTTAGTATTAAAGAAAATTGAATTGTGTAGAGACGCGCAATCGACGGAGCCTGAGAGGAGACGATGTATGAAAAGAATGTCAGCTATGTCTCTGCGTTCTTCTAGGGTTTTCAAGCTTATGAGGTTGAGGCGGTCTTGGTAGGGAGGCAGTATAAGATGATTGTCCCAAGGTAGCCCTCGAAGAGCAAAACGGAGAAATCGACGTTGGATACTCTCGATTCTAGACACATGAACTTGATGATATGGGGACCACGCTTGACTAGCGTACTCGAGGAGGGGACGGACAAATGTAACGTAGAGGGATCTGGTCACGTAAGGGTTGGAAAATTCTTTGGACCACCGTTTGACGAAGCCAAGTGATGAGTTGGCTTTGAGAATTATTTCACCAATATGAGA
The DNA here is from genome assembly GCA_947095585.1 of Nephrocerus scutellatus. Lineage (NCBI taxonomy): Eukaryota > Metazoa > Arthropoda > Insecta > Diptera > Pipunculidae > Nephrocerus > Nephrocerus scutellatus. Next base: position 73,008,390 of record OX352763.1, read on the forward strand.
ACGGAAGTTTAGTTCCGAGTCGCACAATATGCCGAGGTCTCGAAAAGATTGCACGCGGGATATGGGTTGACCGTGGAGAAGGTAATGTCTGGGAGGGGGCTTGTTGCACTTACGTGATAGGGTAATAGATTGGCATTTGGAGATATTGAGATCCAAGCAATTTTTTTGGCACCATGTGGAAAAATTGTCTAGGTCTTGTTGAAGGAGATAGGAGTCTTGTGGGGAAGAAATGGGTTTGAAGAACTTGGTATCGTCAGCGTAAATTGAGATGGCGGAATGTTTGATGACGCTATCGAGATCATTTATAGTCAAAATGAAAAGAAGGGGGCCTAGATGGCTGCTTTGTGGGACCCCTGATGTTGCCAAAAATGTGGACGATAAGAAGGACCTGAAGCGAACACTATAAAGACGGTTTTCCAGATATGAAGATATCCATTTTAACAATATGGGTTCAAAGCCAAGGGAAGACAATTTAAAGAGGATTAGTTGATGAGATATCTTATCAAAAGCCTTACTGAAGTCAGTTGCAACAACATCGACTTCGTTGCCACTCTCTAAGACTGAAAGGGCGGAGGAGATGAATTCAACAAGATTAGTGGTGGTTGATCTACCTTTCAGAAAGCCATGTTGGCTGGGAGAGATAAGAGACTTGCAGTGGAAACTTAAGGCTTCGTATAAAATACTTTCGAAGAGTTTGGGTATATGGGAAAGTTTAGCAATGGGGTGATAATTAGTTACATCATTCTTTGATCCTTTTTTGTGTATCGGGGTTATGAAAGAGGTCTTCCAGATCTGAGGAAATTCTCCTTGTGAAAGGGATAGGCAAAAGAGGTGAGAAAGTGGAAGGGAGATGCTGGAAGAACATTTTTTAAGAAATATAGCGGGGATGCCATCTGGGCCGGGTGAGTATTCATCAATAAGTTTTTGTAACTTATTTTCGATAACAGTAGGGTCAACAGTTTTGGAGAGAAAGGGGCCATTGGAGAAGTTAAGTAGGTAATTGAAATAGGAGGGGTCCGGTACGAAGGAGTTGTCGACGAAAGATTTTTTGAAAAAGGTAGCAAAAAAATTGGCAATGGTATGCGGATCGGTTGATGATGTATTATTGTAAGAGAGTGATAGAGGGTAGCCGTCAGACTTTCTTTTATAGTTGACGAAATGAAAAAACGACTTAGGGTCATTTATTAGATTGGCTTGTGCATTATTGAGGTAGCGCTGATAAAGAGAATTATAAAGCTGGGTAAATTGCAGGTAAATACCGAGATAGTTGGAATAGTCAGAAAAAGAATAAGTTCGAAGGTAAGTCGCCCATAACTTGTTTCTCTTGTTTCGTAAGGAGCGAAGCCTTCGATTATACCAAGGAGGAGATGTAGATGAGGTTTTATGGCGTGTGAAAGGGACATAAAGAGAAATAGAATTAAATATTTGTTTGTAGAAAGTGGAGATGGCATCATTTAAAGATAGATTGTCAAACCTAAAGGAAGACCTGTTAAGATAGTCATTAATTTTGGGGAAATTAGCTTTATGAAAGTCGTAAGAAGTGAGAACTATGGGATGAGGTGACTGTAGTGGAGAGTTGTGGAAAAAAGAAAGGAGAAGAGGGGGGTGAAAATTATCAATAGTCGATAGGGATAGTTGACATAGCGAGACAGAGGAGTTAATGGGGTCAGTTGTGAAAATAAGGTCTAATTGCCTACCCATGTAGTTGGGGACGCCACTAACTTGGCATAGACTTGAGTCTGTAAGCCGATCTACGAAGAGACATTCCTTTGTTGAGTTGGGATTTGAAGCGATGAAAAAGGATTCATCATCCGATGGAGTCCAATGCAGTTGAGGCAAATTAAGTCGCCGAAGATAAGTATGTCGTCAAGGGAGTCAGATGAGTCGATTATTTGGTCAATGGCGTCGATAGCAAGTTGGTAGGATTCGATAGGTTGGGCCGGTTGAATGTAACAACACATAATGTACAGGGACCTACAGGGGAGTGTTATTTTTATTGAAACGAAATCAAATTTAGAGGACGAAGAAATAGCGATGAGAGACGAGTCGAGGTCGTTGTGGATGGCTAGCAAGACTCCACGACAGGGAGAGTCTAACGTAGGGCGGGTAAGATCGTCATCTCGAAAAACATTAAAAGTAGGAGGGAATAACTCTTGGTTTCTTATGTCCGGGATTAGATTGGTTTCAGTCAGGGCATATATATCAAATGGGAGGGCATGAGATTGGTGCAGAACATCACGGGTTTTCGAGCGTAGGCCTCTTACGTTCTGGTAGTAAAAGATAAGTGGAATGTTATGATGAGGTGTAGGGGAGGGTAGTTTAATTGTTGTCAACGGTGGTAAATTAGGGACGAAAAAATTTACTATGGTCAACGCGGCTCCGTTGGAGGTGTGAGATTCTTTTAGAATGTACATAGTTACCGAAAGCGCCAAGGTCGTCTGCCACTTTTTTAGGTGACATATTGAAAATCTCGTGGTACCTGATGTAAATGCTCCTGAGACTGGTTAGATTTGTAGGGAGACCTTCCTGCTGAATGGAAACCATGACACTTGTTTTGGTTTTACCTTCATAGCAGACAGAGTCAGATTTGTCATGCAGATAAGCAAGAAATAGTCGTATATTCTCGTATACATTTTTTTCTCTAAGCCTAGAGAGTGCATACCGACATTCAGGAGTGTCTATGGTTTGCTGGGTTAGTTTAACAGTGGGTGGCAGAAGGGGATCAAGAAAGGGGGTATTAGATGCAGTGTGTGAGGAGGAAGGGGTATTTGAAGTAGGTTTATATGAGGGGTTGGAAATGTCATTAGGTGTGGGGTTAAGAATATGGGATCTAATGAAATTGGGGTACTTGGCTCCAGTTTTAAGGTCAAAGTTAGGGAAAGAATTGCTGGTGGAACATGTCGGGGGTAGTTGAGAGGAGACAGTGTTGGAGGTTGGGGTTAATTCAAATGAGACACGTTTGGGTGCAGATACATGATGGTGAAGCTGTTTGGTTTGAAGGGGAGCGGATCTGATGGGTTTTGAAGCTGGTTTGGGTTTACGGAGGATGTTAGTCGGAGGTTGGTTTTGAGGTACAAAAAGGGGAGGTTGATTGGGTAGAAGAGGAGCAGATTTGATGGATTTTGGAGATGGTTTCGATTTACGAAGGAGGTTAGCTTGAGAATTGACGGAGGGTGCGAAACTAGGAAAAATATTGGTTTTATAAGTCCAATTTGGGTCAGATTCAGGGATGGAGTTAGAAATCGGCCGGTCTATAATTTTTTTCCATTTCGTCATTATCATGCCGGCAATTTTAACAAATTGATTAGCGGAGAATAGCCAGGCGTATTTCGAAGGCAGGAAGATCTTAAAGCTTTTCGATTTCGCATGAACTAATGGCTGGCATTGGATATCATTAATGAAATAGTACTGCTTGAAGACATTGCGAACCCAGGAAGCATTAGCGTGGAAGGGGGCGCCTTTTAGGAGGAAAACAGAGGTTTGGTGAACATTAGGAGCCAGGTTGGTGTTTTTAGAAGAATTATTTAGGTCTTCTAGCCTCTTGATACGATTGGCCCAATCCGCATGAGTCCAACGTTCGCCTAATTTTTTGAGAATAGGGTACGTGGTGGTTTGTGGTCGGACAAGAGAGGGAGTAGGAGAAGTAATAGACAGAGATGGGATAGTATGAGTCACGGATGGGTTAGGTGATACGTTTATAAGTACATCATGAAGTTCATCGTGAATAGACAAGTTATTAATAGGGTTATGATGACTTAGATTAGGAACAATGTCGATCTTACTAGATATTATCTTAATTTCTTCTGCTATTTCACCAAGGCTGAAGTGCGTTTCGGAGAGTTCGGCGTTGGTATCGTTAGATTTGACGACTAGTTCGTTTATGGTTTCGGATAGATGAGACAATCGAAGACATAAGGCATCGATCCGTGATGATTTGGTAGATTGTGACGAGGTACTCATCTGGAGGTAATCACATTGTGTGTTTAGTTTGTTGGTAGCTTCAATTACCAATTCCAACTTGTTGATGACGTCTTGTGAGGCTGTGTGGGCTGTGTCATTTTTTCTAGAGATGGTGAGGTTGGTGATGGATTCCATGGACTCTTTAGAAGCACGGTTTATCATTTTGAGCTGCTTCTCAATTGAGTTGAATTTTGACATGTATAAATCACTATTGGTCCAATGCAGTTGAGGCAAATTAAAGTCGCCGAAGATGTCGAGTATGTCGTCAAGGGAGTCAGATGAGTCGATTATTTGGTCAATGGCGTCGATAGCAAGTTGGTAGGATTCGATAGGTTGGGCCGGTTGAATGTAACAACACATAATGTACAGGGACCTACAGGGGAGTGTTATTTTTATTGAAACGAAATCAAATTTAGAGGACGAAGAAATAGCGATGAGAGACGAGTCGAGGTCGTTGTGGATGGCTAGCAAGACTCCACGACAGGGAGAGTCTAACGTAGGGCGGGTAAGATCGTCATCTCGAAAAACATTAAAAGTAGGAGGGAATAACTCTTGGTTTCTTATGTCCGGGATTAGATTGGTTTCAGTCAGGGCATATATATCAAATGGGAGGGCATGAGATTGGTGCAGAACATCACCGGTTTTCGAGCGTAGGCCTCTTACGTTCTGGTAGTAAAAGATAAGTGGAATGTTATGATGAGGTGTAGGGGAGGGTGGTTTAATTGTTGTCAACGGTGGTAAATTAGGGACGAAAAAATTTACTATGGTCAACGCGGCTCCGTTGGAGGTGTGAGATTCTTTTAGAATGTACATAGTTACCGAAAGCGCCAAGGTCGTCTGCCACTTTTTTAGGTGACATATTGAAAATCTCGTGGTACCTGATGTAAATGCTCCTGAGACTGGTTAGATTTGTAGGGAGACCTTCCTGCTGAATGGAAACCATGACACTTGTTTTGGTTTTACCTTCATAGCAGACAGAGTCAGATTTGTCATGCAGATAAGCAAGAAATAGTCGTATATTCTCGTTTACATTTTTTTCTCTAAGCCTAGAGAGTGCATACCGACATTCAGGAGTGTCTATGGTTTGCTGGGTTAGTTTAACAGTGGGTGGCAGAAGGGGATCAAGAAAGGGGGTATTAGATGCAGTGTGTGAGGAGGAAGGGGTATTTGAAGTAGGTTTATATGAGGGGTTGGAAATTTCATTAGGTGTGGGGTTAAGAATATGAGATCTAATGAAATTGGGGTACTTGGCTCCAGTTTTAAGGTCAAAGTTAGGGAAAGAATTGCTGGTGGAACATGTCGGGGGTAGTTGAGAGGAGACAGTGTTGGAGGTTGGGGTTAATTCAAATGAGACACGTTTGGGTGCAGATACATGATGGTGAAGCTGTTTGGTTTGAAGGGGAGCGGATCTGATGGGTTTTGAAGCTGGTTTGGGTTTACGGAGGATGTTAGTCGGAGGTTGGTTTTGAGGTACAAAAAGGGGAGGTTGATTGGGTAGAAGAGGAGCAGATTTGATGGATTTTGGAGATGGTTTCGATTTACGAAGGAGGTTAGCTTGAGAATTGACGGAGGGTGCGAAACTAGGAAAAATATTGGTTTTATAAGTCCAATTTGGGTCAGATTTAGGGATGGAGTTAGAAATCGGCCGGTCTATAATTTTTTTCCATTTCGTCATTATCATGCCGTCAATTTTAACAAATTGATTAGCGGAGAATAGCCAGGCGTATTTCGAAGGCAGGAAGATCTTAAAGCTTTTCGATTTCGCATGAACTAATGGCTGGCATTGGATATCATTAATGAAATAGTACTGCTTGAAGACATTGCGAACCCAGGAAGCATTAGCGTGGAAGGGGGCGCCCTTTAGGAGGAAAACAGCGGTTTGGTGACCATTAGGAGCCATGTTGGTGTTTTTAGATGAATTATTTAGGTCTTCTAGCCTCTTGATACGATTGGCCCAATCCGCATGAGTCCAACGTTCGCCTAATTTTTTGAGAGTAGGGTACGTGGTGGTTTGTGGTCGGACAAGAGAGGGAGTAGGAGAAGTAATAGACAGAGATGGGATAGTATGAGTCACGGATGGGTTAGGTGATACGTTTATAAGTACATCATGAAGTTCATCGTGAATAGACAAGTTATTAATAGGGTTATGATGACTTAGATTAGGAAAAATGTCGATCTTACTAGATATTATCTTAATTTCTTCTGCTATTTCACCAAGGCTGAAGTGCGTTTCGGAGAGTTCGGCGTTGGTATCGTTAGATTTGACGACTAGTTCGTTTATGGTTTCGGATAGATGAGACAATCGAAGACATAAGGCATCGATCCGTGATGATTTGGTAGATTGTGACGAGGTACTCATCTGGAGGTAATCACATTGTGTGTTTAGTTTGTTGGTAGCTTCAATTACCAATTCCAACTTGTTGATGACGTCTTGTGAGGCTGTGTGGGCTGTGTCATTTTTTCTAGAGATGGTGAGGTTGGTGATGGATTCCATGGACTCTTTAGAAGCACGGTTTATCATTTTGAGCTGCTTCTCAATTGAGTTGAATTTTGACATGTATAAATCACTATTGGAGTGAACGGTGGAATTAAGGTCATTGAAATTTTTAAGAAGGTAGTCGTATTTGGCCAGTTGGTGTATGATTTTAGTGTGGTTATCCATTGATAAGGTTTTAACTGCTTCATTGCTACATTGAATGGCTCTTAGAACGTCTGCGAGAGAAACTTCCTTGCATTCGTCGCAGTAGAACCAGAAATTTTCACTAAGGTCTTTTAGATATAGTATAGATCTCTTTCTCAGACCTACACATTGTGCATGGAACGACTTGCCGCAGATTCCCCTACAAAGCACACACTCTTCGTGATCGTCATTGATGGTACATGCTTCGTTACCGCATACCATAGTTGAGTTTATTAAATGATTATGATTATGTTAATTAAAGATCAACGTAATTGACAATCTAAGAGGAAAGAGCAAAGGCGAGCTCTATACGTGTACTACTTTAAAAAAAATAGGTCAGTTACACAGAGGAAACAAAAACGTTTTTTTTTATTTTTTTTATATAAAATACTAATCCGAAATAAGTAGGACAGTTGTTACAGAGTCGAAAATCAATACGAATGTTCACACACAAAAAATTTTGTTGGGGTAAGCGTAAACACTTAGGGAGGTCGACGAACAGCGAATTATTGTTAATAGAGCAATTATTCAACACGGTAGGCGCGAATTATTTTGCTACGTTTACGGGGAGAGGAAAGTAGTTGATTTTACAAAGCGGCAGAAAAAACGCGTCTGCACTGGTTGGTGGTCAAATACGTTAAAGTATACGATAAAGTATGTTCGCAACATACTCTCGTTACAAAAATTTGAACTTCGGTCAAGGTGCTAACGACAGCCGAAATGCAATGCTGGCAAAATCGGCAATGTGCGAAAATCATTCTTCTCACGATAGGAGAAAATGCAATGTAAGCATAATTTGGCATTATGCTGCGCTTGTTTTCTGCCTGATATGAGCAACCTTGAACGAGAGTTCAACACGCTGCCTATGATAGCATAGCCAGAGTAGAACTTTATAAAGCCGTGAGAGAATTCGGCATCCCAAATAAGCTAACAAGACTATGTAGGTTGACCATGACCAATGTTATAAGCCAAGTAAAAATATCCGGATCGCTATCAAGCCCATTCAACATCTATAGCGGGCTCCGACAACGGGGTGGACTGGCCTGCGTCCTCTTCAACCTGTTGTTGGAGAAAGTGATCCGAGGCTCTGACGTAATGGCGAAACGGCGAGAGAAACAATCCTCTAAAAATCCATTCAGATACTGGCTTACGCAGATGATATTGACATCGTTTGTAGAGACCAAAGCGCTGTACAGGAAGCTTTAATCCAGATCGAGAAGGCGGCGCGAAATCTGGGGCTGCACACAAATAAGAGCAAAACAAAGTACATGGTTGCCACGTCTGTGTTTAGAAGATCCAACATTGGTCCCTCAATTCAAATAGTGGAGCGCGAATTTGAAGTAGTGCAATCCTTTAACTATCAAGTGTAGCAGCCGATAACACAATGGAACCAGAAATACGCGCACGGTTGCTTAAAGCCAACAAAGCCTACTATAGTCTGTCAAGACTCATCAAATCCAGGAAATTAACCATAACATCCAAGCTGCTGGTTTATAAGACCAGGGCCCTATTTCAACAACCATTTTTCACTTTGCACTTTGCAACTTTTCACTTTACCTTTATTTATTTATTTACCAAATTTCGTTTCACCAAACGCAAATTTGCAAAGAGGAAATTATTCTTTTGAAAAGTTGAGAATATTTCCTCTTTGCAAAACTTGTTTCACCAAACAGAAATTTGCAAAGTGAAAAGTATGATTTTGCAAAGTGCAAAGTTTTCTTAGTTTGCAAAGAATTCTTCCATTTCGTTTCACCAAACAAATATTCTTTGCACTTTGTATTTAAAATTGTGAAAAGTTTTTCAATAATATGCGAAGAAAAAATTTCATTTGCAGTTGAGCATTGGTTGTGACAAGTTGGTCGTAATAAATTAAAAAATTAAAATGAACCGTTTCGAATCACGTTTTGAAAACGAAGACGATAGTAATAGTGTGCAAAGAGTGGTAAAACTAAGAACTAATTTTGAATGTGGGAATAATTCTTCAACTGTGGAAAGCTTTCGTTTGACAAAAACTAGTATTGAATGTGTTTTGTCAAAAATTGGACATAAGCTGGAGTTTAACAGCCAACGAAATAATTGTTTAAGTCCCTTACAACAACTTTTATGTACACTACGTTGGATTGGAAATGGAGCTCAGTATCATGGAGTCACAACTATGCACGGAATTAGTAAAGCTACAGTCTGCAGAGTAGTACACAGAGTTTCGGATGCAATAATTGATGAATTTATTGCGAACACCATTTGCTGGCCAGAAAATTCTTCAGAAATAGCTGCCCAATTTTTTGCTCAGGGAGGATTCCCTTGTGTAGCTGGATGCGTTGACGGTACGATGATCAACATCGATGCACCCAAGGAAAATGAAGAGCAGTTTGTCAATAGACACGGAAAGCATGCATTGAATGCAATGATGGTTTGTGGGCCGGATCGATCTTTCTATGCTGTAAACGTAAGCTGGCCAGGAAGTGTCCATGATGCAAGAGTATTAAGAAATACCCGTTTGGCAGCAAATTTCAATGCTGGATATCGACCATTTCCAAATGCAGTACTTTTAGGAGACAGCGCATACTCTTTAAGTGCATGGTTAATAACACCACTTAGGTCAAATCCGGACGATCCAGTGGAACAGCGCTTTAACCGGGCTCATAAAAAGACTAGGCGAATCATTGAAAATAGTTTTGGTATGTGACGTGTACTAGTCCTTGCATTCCAAAACTTTTAATTTTTTAGGAATATTCCTTGTTTGAATCATATTCGTATGCAGCCCACTATTGCAGGTAAAATTGTTTTAGCCTGCTGCATTTTGCATAATTTGGAAGTGAAAAGAGAAGAATCAGCGTGGGAGAATTATAACAACGATGATGAAGAAAATGACATGGAAGAGGTCACAATAGAGGACAGTGAACCACCAAATGAAAATGCTGTTGCAAATTTAAATAATTTAAGAAGTTTTTTTTTCGATTAGGAGAAATTATAGAAAATAAAAAACAACAAAAGTAAGAAAAGTTCTAAATTTTAATATTCTGATGGATTTAAAATATAATCTTCACTAGAATAAGAATCTGTTTCTACGATTTTTAATTCTTTAGTGAATTCCGATAACGGAATTTTTAGTTCACGTTCCAATTTAAGGGCTTCCAACGTTGTCTTATATATTTCGACCTTCAAAAGTTTTTTTCTTCAAATATTGTAATTCGTCGTCTGCAGCTTGAGATTTCCTCTTCCTTGAGGACGGATCCTTAAGCTGGGTACCTTCGGTGGATTCTGCATTCGGCTCTAAAGGTAGCACGGCAACTCCATCGCCACCCGCTTCTGGCAAATTCAGCCTTCTAACAATAGGCGAATCAGTCCCTATGATGTCTAGAATCGCCTCATCAACAACATCAAGAACTACTGCTCTTCCACCACCAGTTCCAGTTTTTTTTGAGTTATCTCTTTTGGCCTGAGAAAAATAAAACGTATACCTATTTATTTTATAACTCAAAAATGCTATGCTAATTAGTACTTACTAGCATTCGACTTTTCCACAAACCAAAAATAGAATCCCTGGCAAAGGTCCACTTTTGGTTGGCTGAGGCCATCCCAAGGGACTTTGCCTTCACGAGAACTTCATTCCAAGCCTCTTCCTTTTGTTTCTTCGTTACAACGTTGTTTTGGAACGATGCAAAAAGAATTTCCTTCAATAAAAAAAGTAAACAAAAATATGATAAATCTTAAAACTACTTGTATACAAATTACATACCTTTTTGTTTTTTACAATGTCCAAAACGGCTAACTTATTTTCGTTCTTTTCAGCACGACTCATATTGCAATATGTGAAGCAAAAGTGCAACAAGCATTGAACTTTTTATCAATGCATACATAGTTAATTACAGTTAGTACAGTGAATCATACAGAGTGCAAACGGAGGGAAGCGTTAACTACACTCAGAGAAAAATACTATGGAATTAATTTTATTTACCATTAATTCAATAGTTTTTTCCTATTGTTTTTAGTCAATCGTATAGAGCACATCAAATTAATAACCTGCAAACTATTATATTAATAGTTCCTATACTAATAAAAGGATTATCATATTAAATCTATAGGAAAATATATAGGATTATCACATTATTTTACATATGAAATATATTGAATCAAAGGAATGTACACAAATAATTTAATATGATTTTTACTATTAATTAGTTAATAGTTTTTTATTATTAAAATAATAATGTAATCCTATAATCTCAATATAAAATAAACTATTAATTCAAGCGTATTTGTAGTGAATTCAATTATATGTCATATAACATTAACAAATTAATAGGAGGCTTTTCTCTGAGTGTAGGTCGATGCGAGAAATATTATTATTATTATTATTTCTCTATGTTACAGCCCATTGAAAACAAATGTACTGTAAATTCACAAATATGTTTCACTTTGCAAAACACGATTACAAATGCAAAGTTCTCTTTTTAATTGGTGAAACACTTTTACTTTTCACTTTTCAAAAAAGTCTGAAAAAATGCAAAGTGCAAAGTCGTGAGAACTTTGCGTTTTTGGTGAAACACATCGCACTTGCAGGAATTTATTTTTTTGAAAAGTTGCAAAGTGCAAAGTGAAAAGTGGTTGGTGAAATAGGGCCCAGTACTTGCATATGGATCCGAGACTTGGGTGCTTAGCAAAAAGCATTCTGACCTCTTAGCCGAAGGACGATTCCGGAGACGAGTGTTACCGCGATGTCGACATCGTGAAGAGAATTAAACTCGGTAGGCTCCGGTGGGCAGGGCCTCGCATGAGCGAAGATGATCCTGCTCGGAAAGTCCTTTACGGCAGGATTTATAAAACCCGACAGTGAGGCCGGCCAAGCCGACGCTGAAAGGATGGCGTAGACCTGGACGCCAAGAGTTTAGGGATGCCAAACTGGATGACATCGGCTCGAAATCAGGACAGGTGGAGGGAGGCCAGGATCGGACATTGGTTGTAAAGCCAAATATGATGATGATTAAAAGCAAAGATCTTACAACAAATAGGAAAATTCATAAAGCAGTTAGAACTTATAATAATAACAGGTTTCACTCGACTTTAGGAATGAGCCCAAATAGAGTAGTAGAGACAGAGCCGAAACTTTCGAACGAAGGGAAAACTATCATAAAGCGATAAATAAAAGTTTTATACGAAATTATAAACAATTGCGTCATAAGAATGAGCCTTACTACAGAAAACAAAAGTTATTTGACACAGTTATTAACACGTAAGGGCAGCGGTCACCCGAAACCTTCATCCGCTGTTAAACGCCTAACATGGGACCCGCTCATTTTATTGCTTGAAAAAATATCTACATCTTGGTTGCTGCAGCAAAGCAAACGACATATCTTCACGCACTGGATTAGTGAAAAAGGAAGGAAAAATTTCAAATGAAACTGTAAGTAAAGTGCTTAGAAAAACCGATCATACAAATTTTTTTTAATGAAATTATTTATTTTTACTCAAAAGTTAAATACAAATTATTAAAGATTTATTTTTATTTGTTATTCCTTTTTTTTAATTTTTGTTTATATAATTATCTTATAAAATCATTATTATAAAACGTTTCAATCATAAGCAAATTACAAATCAGCGTTACGCATTGAATTGGACTTCGCTTGATTTGTGTTAGAGTTTGAAACCCAAAGTGATAATGGACGAAAACCAAGTTCGTGTTATAATTAACGCTGCAGCAAGGGTATAATCAGAACAGACAAAATGTGACTTACAGACGAAGATCGACAATTTAACGACTAGACTCTCAATAATCGAAACCCCCACCCAAGTGGAGGAATATAGTGAAGTCATAATCGACCCAAATATTAAGTGCAAGGAGTCCCTAGATATAGTGAAATCCTTGCCGGAATTTGACGAAAACCAATCTAGGTATGTTTCTTGGCGTCAGACAGCGCGTACCGCCTACAAGATATTCGGAAACTTTTAAGGTAGCTCCAAACACGAGCAGGCGGTAGCGATTATTAGGAACAAAATTTTAGGCTCAGCAGACTCTGTCCTATCTTATTTTAATACGGTTATTAGTTTTAGGACAAAAATAGCTCGGCTAGATTTTACCTATTCCGACAAGAAACCTGTATACATAGTTGAACAAGAACTGTCAACGCTTCGCAAGGGAAGGTTGACGATAATCGAATTTTACGACGAGGTTGAGAAGAAATTAACCTCAATTATAAATAAAACATTGATGACTTACGGAGGTCAAAAATATGTTATAGAATCGTTGAACCTGAAGTATAGGCAGGACGCATTGAGAGTGGTCCTATCCGGACTTAATTGTCCCTTATGTGACATTCTTTTCTCTTCAAGACCAACTGACATGCCTTCGGCATTAGCTCTAGCGCAGGAATTGGAATCTAACTAAGCGCGCTCGCCATTCACTTATAAATTCACCAACAACGGTAGGACACCACCCATGAACAGTAGCCCTCACTTCCGTAGATTGCCAAATGTACAGCATCAGCAAAGAGTTACACCTATGGACGTTGATCCTAGCCTCTCGAAATTTAGGCGTCCCCAGAGGGAGTACGAGTATGGTAGCGACAGCAATCGTTTTAGTAACAATAAAATACCACGCGTGAACCATTTAGTGCAGAAACACGACGCTACCGACAGAGACTCCGACTTCTACGACGACAAGCATGATGGGGTTAACGTGAGTTAGCGGAACGATCACTTATCTCCTGAAGAAACTAATGACGAGATTAATTTTTTAGGGGTAACTCCCTGCTACCATAAGTTAGCAGGACTTCCGAAGGAAAACAAATGAACTTTTTGGTAGATACTGGGGCCTCGAAAAATTACGTAAGAAATTCCAATGGGAGAGGGAGAGAGATAAAAAATATAATATCATTGGATATGATCTTTTGCGAAAAATTGATGCCAGAAAGAGTGTTCTATTTCACAGAAATGGCTCAGAGAAATTATTGTATTTCTTTTGTAAAGATGTTAATAATACCACTTTGGAATCTGACATTGAACGGTTGAAAAGAAAACACGCGGTTGTTTTCTCTGACCCGAACGAATCATTACCCTTCAACACAAATATAGTCGCAGCTATCAGAACGACAGATAGCGAACCAGTATACGCAAAATCGTACCCTTATCCCGTGGCAGCTTCTGAATTCGTGAATACGGATGTCGACAATCTTTTACGCGATGATATAATTAGGCCGTCCAGGCCACCATATAACAGTCCCGTATGGGTAGTGTATAAAAAAGGAACCTCTGAAAATGGTGAGAGAAAAATGCGGATGGTAATCGACTTTAAAAAGCTTAACAAAAAAACCATTAGTTACAGATTCCCTATATACTGGCTAACCTAGGTAAATCAGTCAAACCTCTAACGAAATACTAACGCGGTGAAAACGAAAATATTGGTACTAACTTTTCGAAAAATGTTAAAATATAAAAAAAAATATAAAAATATAAAAAATATTAAAGCTTACAAAGCTTTCAAAAAAGTCAAAGATATTCTATTTTCTGAAGATGTATTTTTTCTGTATCCCGATTATGAAAGATCCTTCGAATTAACCATGGATGCCTCGTCCCATGCGTTAGGATCACCGACCACCAACCGCTAACCTTTTCAAGATCGGATAAAAATCCAAACGATAAATTAAAACGTTGGAGAGCATTCGTGAAAGAATTCCTAATGAAATCATACACATAGATATCTACTCAACGGGCAAAAGACACCTTGACTTGTATCGATAAGTTTTTCAAATTTGCAATAGTCCAATAAATTTCTTCGAGATCCATAGTCGATATAAAAGAACCTCTATTATGCCAATTATGAATTTTTTTTAAAGACACCAAAAACTCCGAAACTGTTAAACTCTGTTGAAAGGTAAATTCAATGCTTCCATATTTACAAAACCTCCTCACCACAGCACTACGAACGGTCAAGTAGAAAGGTATCATGGTACCCTTTCAGAAATCAGCAGCACACCCGCGATAAAATAAAATAAAAAATATTAAGCTGCCACTACACCTTTGCAGTTCACAATATCTTGTTTAATAGACGGAACTCAATTTGTGCAATCATTTTTGTAAGCATCATTTCAAAACGAAGTGAAACTGATTAAGCTGTCACTGCAACTTTACAGTCTACAATATATTGTTGAATAGACTAAACTCGATTTGTCCAATCCTTTTAAAATTCCCTATATTAACTTCACGTGCACGTGGCTGGGTGGCTGGCTGGCTGGTCAGATTTTCTGATAAATTTTTGGCCCACTTCCCAAAGCCCGATTTTATTAAAACATGTATATTTGCGGTGACAATACTTTGTTTAAAATTTGATACCATACAAATATTTTACAAAATTTACCCGATTTTCTTTAAATGTGTGTCTTCGATGGAAAACACTTTTTGTAGGAGTGATCGGCCCCCTGGGGCCCCCATATACATTTTTTAAATATCGCTATATCGCATCAGATCACGGTAAAGTCTGAGCTCTGTGCTTTGTGTGCTGCGCTGTTCGCTGCCGCTGCGTTTAATTTGGTGGATGATTTTGCCACAAAAAGAGCACGCAGTGTGTGTGTATCCCCGATTAGAGAATTTACAAGAAAAATTTTAATTTTTATCGGTTTTTTTTATGCATGATTTAAAAACGAAAAAAAAACGAAGTGAAAGTAATTAAGTTGCCACGGCACCTTTGCAGTCGACAAAAGCTCTGTTTAACAGACTGTTCTCGATTTTCAATGCTTCCATATTTACAACACCTCCTCACCACAGCACTACGAACGGTCAAGTAGAAAGGTATCATGGTGCCCTTTCAGAAATCAGCAGGTGTATTAAATTAAGCCTAGGGCTAAATGACAAGAGCAATCTTATATTACTCGCCGCATATAAATACAATAGAACAATTCACTCAGTAACTGACCAAAGACCAATCAACATCAATCAGTCTACTTTGCCAACGTACTTGGCCGAAATTAAAGACAAATTAATAAGGACACAAAATTCCGACCAACTACCTCAACAAAAACAGAAAAACAAAGACATACCAGCCAGGAGATAAAAACAAATAAAAGAATAGGTAACAAGTTTACTTAACTTTACATTGAAAAAGCAATAGAAAAGGACTTAGAAACAGCAGTTTTGGTTGAAGGAAAGAAAATCCATAAACACAATTTGAGATAAATCCACTTCCCTTTTCAGGCTCTTGAACTGGATGATGACGATGATGTTCGCAGGGACGGAAGCTAAACTGTAAAACTATACGAACTCGGTCTACATATCAGATGGGAAGGTGCCTATTTCTCATCGGCACGACCATCTGATACACCATTTAAATCTGACTCGCTACGAAACTATCTCTAATGACACGCAATCCCTCCAGGATAAGTTCCTACAGTCTTACGTTAGCAAAGTACTAAAGCTCGATGTCAAACGTATTTTAAGACTATTGAACTCATTAAGAATTCACCACCGGCAATCGCGAAGTATTAACTTCTTAGGTACCGCACTTAAATATTTATTTATTTATTTATTTATTGAATTTATAAGCATTTAAGCATTTTAAAACAAAGTGTCTTATTTATAATACTTATAATGTATGGATTTAAATTAAAATTTAAATGAAATTTCAAAGAGAGAAAAAATGTTCACTGAAATATTATTTATAGAAGTTATACATTTACACACATGTAAAAATATTGAAATTTTCAATGATAATCAATGTTTTGAGAAATAGTTTCAGCATTTATATAGTTTTTAAAGAGTTTTCAAAGGAAATATAGGATGTGAAGTTGCAGTAGAACTACAAAAAATGAGAGATAAATCACACAAACCAGATACAATAATGTACAAGAAATGTACAATTTAAAAAAAACACGGAGCCGAAATCGATAACTCCTAATCTTAACATAAAAAATACAAAGAGAGCGAGTAACTGAAAATGTTACTTATGCACAAATAAATAGTTCAGCAAACAGAGCAAAACACATTAGAAGAAATGAAACAAAATAGTTTCATTAAAAAATTGAAGAAAAAAAAATCGAATTATAAACAAAAGAAATGAATAAAACATTACGAATTTTAAACTGGAATTCAAATGGGCTGTTGCATCATATTCAAGAACTAGATATATTTTTAAACATGCATAATATTCCAAATTCATTCCAAAAGCAGGAAAAAGCTCACATGGGTACCCAAAGGACCTAAGGCCTATAACCTTATCAGCTTATAAATTATTTATTCTGTTGTATTTGATGTGATTGATGATCATGTATGTGGTTTCAATAACATCCAATCAAGCAGAGCAGAACGAAACAAACATATGCAGTAGTAGGCTGCGGTCATGTTGCATGTTGCATTTTGGTCAAAAATTCAATTTTCAGCCAATGCATTAAAGAAAAATCGACTGCGCAAATACGCAGCTACTTAAAATTGGATGCAAATAGCAAAATGTAAATGTCAAATTGTCGCCCTACAAGCAGACTGTTAGTCGGTTCAAAATATAGCCGCAATTTCGTGCATACCGACTGCCTGCCATTTTTTTGTGCAGCACAAGCTGCGAAGCTACTTAATTCTTCACCGCAGCCGTAGTGATAGTATAGTCTCTGTTCATTTTCTATCAGTGCTCTGCTCTGCTCTTTCTATCAACATTGCATAAATGATACAGTGCTCTGTGAGAGAGAAAAAAAATACAAATTTTGTTGCTACTATTTCCTTTTCTTTTGGCTTATCTTATCCTTAGTCATGTATACAGTAAGTTCGATTACTGGTTTGTTTTTTTAATATCAAGAAGGCGTACCGTACTTGAAAATTTGAGAATCGCCTAGAGAAGACTATAGTATTTAGAAATTTTTAATTTCAGTGTCGTTTGGCATTTTGTGCACAAAAGTTTGAATGGTTTCTGCATTTTTTAATTATTATTAAAAGTATTACAGTAATTTATTTTTTGTTATTTACATTAAACAATATTTCCTTGTATTGCAGATATTAGCTTTAATATATTTAAGTAATAATCTTCTACAAAAAATCATTTTAAACACAGTTTTTTTTATATAAAAATGAAGCTAAATTTAACATTATAAAAATGCCAGTCTCTCAGTCAAAGAAGAGATGTTCGATCGTTAGTTGGATGTCTGAATCTATTGACCATTGAGTCAACCATCACAAATCGTACATGGCATTAAGCATCGGTTCAAAATAACTATTCGATCATTTACAGAAATAAGAGAACAATGCAAAAGAAATTTAATGAGAAATAATTGGCCTGTGTGTTTCAAAGTGATATTCTTACCATACCATTTCGAAGCATGGGCAGCACTACTCACTACTTTTCTCTTCTAATTTAATTCAAAACTACTCAAATTTTTTATGAGTTGAGACCAAAAGCTCCATTACTGTGTTTTGGCAGTAATATGCAATATGCAGCAACTTCAAAGTTAGTGGTTATGAGCATTAAAATTCGCTTATAAATAATTTATATATAATGTGATGTGATGTTGATGTATGTGATGAGCTACGGTGCAAGTCGTAGGACTTGTTTTTAGTATAGAAAAAATATATTTTTAATATATCCGTCCGTGTTTATGTCCCACAGACAACAATATCTTTGTTTTGCTTTCGTCCCGGACAGACGTTGTCACGCTCAAAACCCACGGCCGTGTCTTCGACACAGCCTACCCTGCTCTTTTTTATGAAACTTTTTTGATCATCATCATCATATTTGGCTCTCCAATTGGTCCTGGCCTCCCGCAAAAAATCTCTCCACCGGTCCCGATTTCGCCTATGTTTGTCATCCAGTTTGGCATCCGTAACTTTTGGGCGTTCTGGCACACGCCATCCTTCTAGCGTAGGCTTGGCCGGCCTCCCTGTCGTGTTCCATAAATCCTACCGCAAAAGACTTTCCTAGCAGGATCATCTTCGCTCATGCGAACTAGGTGTCCTGCCCACCGGAGTCTACCAAGCTTAATTATCTTCACGATACCGACATCGCGGTAACGCTCGTAGATCTCATCAATATACAACAACTCTACGTAAGACTTTTCTCTCGAATGCGGCTAAGAGGTCAGAATGCTTTTGGCTAAGCACCCAAGTCTCGAATCCATACGTAAGTACTGGTATGACCATTGTCTTATATACCAGCAGCTTGGATGTTATGGTTAAATTCCTAGATATTGCTTCATACCGCGGACTCTTTGCTAGAACTTCCGCGCCTGGTGCGGTCTTCGCTCTTTGTACTTTTGTAGTTCACGGTTCTTCTCCCACGCTGCTTTCTTTTTCCGGTGAATTGTATTTTAATATTTCCTGGGCTCTTTATATTCATCTTCGCGTGCCCGCGTTCTATGAGATTGTTGCACTGCTCGAAACGCAACATTCTTACGTTCAGTGGTTAGCTTACATTCGTCATCGAACCAGTCGTTTCGATCTCTACGACTTCTGCCTAAGATGGAGTCAGCAGTACAAATGACAGTATTAAGGCTTGTCCATTTCTCTTCTACGACCGGCATCTCAGCCCCAGGAATTACTCTTCCTGCATTTAGGGCGAGTCCTATCGCTTGGCCATAGTTGTTTCTGGTCTTTTCGTTGCGAAGGGCAGCCGGACTGACTCGAATCTGATTCGCGGATGCAGTCTTTCTTGATGATGCAATCCGCGCCTGGTGCATCATACCAACAAGATAGTGGTCCGAGTCGAAGTTGGCCCCTCAGTACGTTCGTACCGTCATCCGGTTTGGGTTGTGGTGGCGGTCTATCAACACGTGGTCTATCTGGTTGCGAGTGACTCCATCAGGAGATACCCAGATGGCTTTGTGGATATTTTTACGCGCAAATCTTGTACTCGCAACGACCAAATTATTGCTTGCTGTCATCTCTATGACTCGTTGTCCATTGTCATTAGTGTTCTCGTGTAAGCTATGGGTGCCAATGTTCTACCTGAATACTGGCTCCGTGCCTATTTATGCATTCATATCCCCCAGAATGATTTTTACGTCATACTGAGGACAGGCATGGTGTTCCCGTTCGACTGATTCAAAGAATTCTTCTTTTTCTTCATCTTGGGAATCCTCTGTAGGTGCATGGACGTTTATGAGGCTTATGTTTTTAAATCTTCCCCGCACGCGCAGGATGCATAGCCGTTCATTTACTACTTTAAAGCCGCTAACGGTGGGTTTCATTCCACCCTGAGCACATGATGTCTTGCATGACAGCCGTAATATATGCCATATTCTTATTTTTGTAAGACACAATTCCCCTTCCACCGCACCTCCTGAATTGCTGTTATGACAGCAAACTATTTGGACTGGGTATCGGCTAGCTGCTGTACAACTCTAGCTCTATACAGTGATAGTACTTTCCATGAGAAAATTCATAAATCGTTTTGCAGTTTTCGTCGTCGTTCATCAGTGTATCCGAGGCTGATTTGGGGTTCCGTAATATGGTTTTTTACGGGTGAAGTTATTGGCCTTGCGCCAACCTTACTTTGAAGGGACTATCCCGATCATTTCGCTTTTTCTATACTGAAGGAAAAGGAGGTTTATTCACAATTCCACCAGTCAGAAATAGTTGCGGCCACTTGCATTTCTGAAGCTTTCTAAGTTATTCGCCTTACTCTGCTGACCGCCACTTTTTTGATACTTACGGTAATAAATCAAAAGAGAACAATTTATTTTAATTATCTTTCTATATAATTTGACCATTTTTTTTGATACTTTTTTTTAATGTGTACCCTAATAAATGAAAGGAGAAAATTTATTTAGAGTAACTTTCTACATAACTTGTCTATTTTTTTCTATGATACTTTTTTTTGGATACTTACCTTAATATATTAAACGAAAAAAAATGATACTCCATTTCTTGAATATTGTTTTTATGATACCTTTTTTTGATACTTACCTTAATAAAATATAAAAAGGAAAAAAATTTATAAAAGTTGTGGTGGCTGACAAATATATAACAATGTAAATAATACCTTAGTTCTGAAGTAGCTGTCATTTGTTTTACACACCAATGCAATTAGATGTTAGTATAGTTCCTTTTCAACCACTAAACAACAAGCGTCGCAAGCACAATTGCTCGGTGTTTTATTTTATACAAAAATTGAATTAATATTTCTAATAGGACACGCCAGTTACTACATTGCTCACCACTCTATAAAATCAAATTAATGGTTTTTTTGTACGCGTCTGTCGACCATTTTTTCATCGTCCCTAAAGTCTCATCAGGATTTTTTTTTCCAAATCCGAACTACGCACACAAGAAGTAATAGTTCTTTGTGCAAGTTTTTTCGTTTTCCCTAAATTTTTTTCTCATATTGCATATTAATTTTCTGTTGCAATTAAATTAAAAATTTCTAAATCACTCAATGTGATGGTGTCTACATGTCCTATGTATAGAACATGTACATAACACATCATCAGTTGTTTTTTGTATGCTGTGCGAAAAAGACGGGAAGTGATGCTACCAATTTGCGGAAATTTCCATTGCCATACATTCGAACAGGCGCAAACATTCGAGTCCGTTTACAACAAAAAGCGTAAACTTTTTTTCGTGGACCTTTTTTTCGGTACATTTTCGAACTTTTTCTCGTCGATTTTTCCCCGTCAATATATTTGTTTTTTCGTCGCCATTTATTATCTTTGTAAATTTCCGCTCTTAATCTTAAAATAAACAGTGTCCTCAACATTTAAACAATAAATTCTAACCAATCGGTAGTGCCTTTAGTTTCCCGGTTTTGAAAACTAAAACAAAATGATGGATCTGATTTAAAATGAAAGTGAAGAAAAAAAAGTTATGCGTGTTACTGTTAATCTGCCAGCTTTCTGGAAATGTCGTCCTGAATTGTGGTTCTAATCTGCTGATGCACAATTTAAAATTGCAGATATTACCGCCGTTGATACACGTTATTATAAATTCGTGGCTGCGGTCGATGTTGAAGTTCTTGACCAGGTAGGTGACATTCTTGCTAATCCTCCACCAACAGACAAATATAGGGCGATTCTTAACAACAAAAAATTGTTGGCAGAAATCAAATTGGGACACCAACACATTTGTTGTCTGAAATGCGAAAATACGCAAGCAGTAAAGCTTCCGATGAATTTTTACAGAAAAAACTGTTAAACTGTTTGCCAAAACGCGTCAGAGAAATTTTATCGACAGTAGACGGTGATTTAGGAAAGTTAGCAAAGGCAGCGGATCGAATCATTGAATTCGGTGGGACTAACGATGTCGCCATTGTCTCACAAACCAATTCCGATTTTGAGACACGAATTGTATCATTGGAAACAACTATGAAAGAGTGTCAAAAAATGTTGACCACCTTACTTTCACGTAATCGTCCCTGTAGCCGCTCTTTACCAAAACAAATTAAAAAATATAGTGACAAAACAAAATGTTGGTATCACACAAAGTTTGCTGAAAAAGCAACCAAATGCATTAAGCCGTGCTCTTTCGACCCACCAAAAAAACTTAATCTGCAATCTCAGGCGGCCATGGGGGTTGCAGAAATAAACCGCCTATACGTATCAGACCAAACAGCTTCGACACAATTTTTGATCGACACTGGTGCTGATATTTCGGTTTGGCCCTCCTTTAAATGTGACGTTAAGCGTCCATCTAGCCGTTATTTATTTGCCGCTAATGGTACTTACATTAAAACGTTCGGTGAAAAACGTATTTAGCTTAATTTTGGGTTGCGTCGAGATTTTATATGGAAATTCCTGATTGCAGACGTAAAAGTACCAATTTTGGGAGCTGATTTCCTTCGCCATTTTGACTTATTAGTTGATATGAAACGTAGAAAATTGATTGACAACAAAACTAAATTAACCAAAAGTGTTGATATCATTTCAATCGATCAAGCTTAACCAAAGACGTGCATTGTTTCAGAAGATTTCACACGAATCTTTTCAGATTTCCCAGATCTTTTGGAATAATCACCTTGGGCTACGCCATTACATTTGGTTAAAAAGTAAGATGGCTCGTTTAGTCCGTGTGGCGATTACCGACAATTGAATGCTGTTACCATTGCTGACAAATACCCAATACTTTTCATCCAGGATTTTTCTTCAAACCTATTTGGAAAAACCATATTTTCGAAAATCGATTTCCACCAGGTTCCAGTCATGCCAGATGAAAAATAAAAAAAACAGAAATAATCACACCATTTGGATTATTTGAATGTCTTTTCATGACTTTTGGGTTTCGCAACGCTGCCCAAACTTTTCAACGATTCATGATGGAAGTGCTTGCTGATATGGATTTCATGTTCATTTATGTTGATGATATCATCGTTTTTTCCAGCTCTCCAGAGGAACATTTGGAACACATACGTACTGTTTTTCAACGTCTAACAAGTTTTGGCTTAAAAATCAACATGGCTCAATGTGAATTCGGCAAACCTGAATTAAATTTTCTTGGTCATCGAGTTTCCACAAACAGAATAGAACTTCTTCCTGAGAAAGTTCAATCTATTAAAGAATTTGCATTACCAAAAATGGCCAAGGAACTAAAACGTTTTTTTTCGGCAATAAATTTTTACCGTCGTTTCTTACCACACGCTGTTGACAACCAGATGAAACTCCAAGCACTCATTGTTGGAAACAAAAATAATGATACTTCAGAATTTATTTGAACTGAAGAAACACTACAAGCATTTCAACGTTGCAAGGATGAATTATCGAACGCTGTGTTATTGGCTCATCCATTACCTAATGCATCTCTTTCACTGACAGTTGACGCTTCTGACACATCGTTGTGTGCAGTTTTACACCAGGGAGTGGCGGCGTCCTTACAGCTACTTGGTTTTTTTTTTTTTTGAAAGAAACTGTCATCAGCAGAAATTAGGTATAGCACCTCTGATCAAGAATTGTTGGCGATTTTCAACGACGTTACACATTTTCGGGATCTGCTCGAATGCAGAGAATTTTATGTCAACACTGACCACAAACCTCTTACGTTTGCCTTCAATCAAAGAACCAGTAACAGCTCACCTAGACAGAGTCGTCAATTAAATTTTATTAACCAATTTACTACAGATATTCGCCACATTAAGGGTGACGCTAATGTTGTTGCTGATTTTCTGTCACGCATTTGTTCGATAACAGGTAAACCTATGATCGATAACCCAAAAATCGCTGTGGAACAAAGTAAAGATACAGAATTACAACAACTTTTGAAAAACGAGACAAGTCATTCTCTAAGACTTAAAAAACTATTTTTTATTCGAATCAGAAATTTATTGTGACGTTTCTGCTACGCAATGTCGTCCGTGCATTCCAACGAAACTACGAGAAGCTGTTCTCGCAATTTTTCATTCGATATAACATCCTGGTGTTCGAGCCACTACAAAGATGATCACGGACCGTTTTGTTTGGCCTGGTATCAATAAACATTGTTCCCAAATCGTCCGTAACTGCATTGCTTGACAGCGGGCTAAAGTGAACAAACACAACAGGGCACCACTTGCATCACACTAATTGCCTAACAACAGATTCGAACACATCAATATCGACATACTTGGTCCACTTCCAATTTCCAAAGGATATCGTTACACACTGCGGTCAGCCATCAGCAGAAATAGGGGGAATAACACAGAATGCTCTAGAATTGCATGAAGCCGTAACTATCTCTGACTGGTGGAAGTGCGATCAAACCTCCACGTGGTGGCCGCTGGTAATTTTCCTCCAATGCAGGAAAAGCTGAATGATCGGGCTAGTCCCTTCAAAGTAAGGTTGGCGCGAGACCAATAACCTCGCCTGTAAAAAAATTATTATTACGGAACCCAAAATCAGCCTAAGATACACTGATGAACGACGACGACCACGGCAACGAAAACGGCTAAACGATTTAAGAATTTTCTCATGGAACGTACGCTCACTGTATAGAGCTCGAGCACCCTGTCCAAATATAATGCTGACTTAACAGCAATTCAGGAGATGCGGTGGACAGGGAATGGTGTCTTACAAAAATCAGAATATGACATTTATTACAGCTGTCATTCAAGACATCATGTGCTCGGGGTGGGGTTTCTAGTCAGCAAAAGAATAAAACCCACCGTTATCGGCTTTAATGCAGTAAATGAACGGCTATGCACCCCACGCGTGCGGATCAAATTTAAAAACATAAGCCTCATAAACGTTCACGTACCTACAGAGGATTCCCCAAATGATGAAAAAGAAGAATTCTTTGAATCAGTCGAACGGGAACTCCATGCCTGCCCTCAGTATGATGTAAAAATCATTCTGGGGGATATGAATGCTAAAATAGGTAGGGAGCCAGTATTCAGGCAGTACATTGGCACCCATAGCTTACACGAGAACACTAATGACAATGGACAACGAGTCATAAAGATTGCAGCAAGCAATAATTTGGTCGTTGCGAGTACAAGATTTGAGCGTAAAAATATCCACAAAGCCACTTGGGTATCTCCTGATGGAGCCACTCGCAACCAGATAGACCTCGTGTTGATAGCCGCCGCCACAACCCGAACCTGATGACGGTTCGAACGTACCGAGGTGTCAACGTCGACTCGGACCACTATCTTGTTGGTATGGTGCTCCGAGCGCGGATTGCATCATCACGGAAGACTGCATCCGCGAATCAGATTCAAGTCAACACGGCTGCCCTTCGCAATGAAGAGACCAGAAGCAACTACGGTCAAGCGATAGGACTCGCCCTAAACGCAGGGAGAGTAAGTCCTGGGGCTGAGATGTCGGGCGTAGAAGAGAAATGGACACGCCTTAAGAATACTGTCATTAGTACTGCTGACTCCATCTTAGGCAGTAGTCGTAGAGATCGAAACGACTGGTTCGATGACGAATGTAAGCTAGCGACTGAACGTAAGAATGTTGCGTACCGAGCAATGCAACAATCTCATAGAATGCGGGCACGCAAAGATGAATATAAAGAGCTCAGAAGATATGAAAAAACAGTTCACCGGCGAAAGAAAGCAGCCTGGGAGAAGAATCTCGTCCGTGAACTGGAACAGTACAGAGAGCAAGGACCGCACCACGCGCGGAAGTTCTACCAAAGAGTCCACGGTATGACGCAATATACAACACGTTGCACATACTGCAAGGACAAAGAGGGTCATCAGATCGCCGATCTTAAAAGCATCTTAGAGCGATGGGAAGAGCACTTTCATGAGTTGCTAAATGGCCAGCTAACTGAGGATTTTGAGGCTCCACCAATGACCGAAGATCATACTATGCTGCCGCCACCAAGCATAGTCGAAGTTAGCAGAGCGATAAATCGGCTTAAAAATAATAAGGCCCGGGGATCTGATAGGATCCCAGCGGAACTGATAAAAATAGGAGGCCCCACAATACACCAAGCAATTCATGAAATAATAGTGCAAGTATGGGAAGAATAAGTTATGCCAGAAGACTGGCGAAGAGGCATCCTGTGCCCCATACATAAGAAGGGAGATACCAAAAAATGCAGCAATTATCGCGGTATAACGTTGTTGAGTACCGCGTATAAGATTTTCTCCTCTATCCTTCAAGACAGGATAGCCCCCTACGCTAAAGTCATCATTGGTCCATACCAGTGTGGCTTCATCCCAGGCAAATCAACAACTAATCAGATTTACACCCTAAGGCAGGTGATGGAAAAATGTCTAGAGTTTCAAAACACACTACACCATCTTTTTATAGACTTTAAAGCCGCCTATGATAGCATAGCCAGAGTAGAACTTTATAAAGCCATGAGAGAATTCGGCATCCCAAATAAACTGACACGACTATGTAGGTTGACCATGACCAATGTTATAAGCCAAGTAAAAATATCCGGATCACTATGAAGCCCATTCAACATCTATAACGGGCTCCGACAAGGGGATGGAATGGCCTGCGTCCTATTCAACCTGGCGTTGGAGAAAGTGATCCGAGACTCTGACGTAACGGCGAGAGGAACAATCCTCTATAAGTTCATTCAGATACTGGCTTACGCAGACGATATTGACATCGTTGGTAGAAACCAAAGAGCTGTACAGGAAGCTTTCATCCAGATAGAGCAAGCGGCATGAAATCTGGGGCTGCACATAAATGAGAGCAAAACAAAGTACATGGTGGCCACGTCTGCGAGTTGAAGATCCAACATTGGTCCCTCAATTCAGATAGTGGAGCGCAAATTTGAAGTAGTGCAATCCTTTAACTATCTCGGGTCAACTATAGCAGCCGATAACAGCATGGAACCAGAAATACGCGCACGGTTGCTTTAAGCCAACAAAGCCTACTATAGCCTGTGAAGACTCTTTAAGCCCAGGAACTTAACCATAACATCCAAGCTGCTGATATATAAGACAATGGTCAAACCAGTACTTACATATGGATCCGAGACTTGGGTGCTTAGCAAAAAGCATTCTGACCTCTTAGCCGCGTTCGAGAGAAAAGTCTTACGGAAAATTGTGAGTAAGGATGATTCTGGAGACTCTATAATGATGAGATCTACGAGCGTTACCGCGATGTCGACATCGTGAAGAAAATTAAACTCGGTAGGTTATAGTGGGCAGGACACCTAGCTCGCATGAGCGAGGAGGATCCTGCTCAGAAAGTCCTTTGCGGTAGGATTTATGGAACACGACAGCGAGGCCGGCCAAGCCTACGCTGGAAGGATGGCGTAGACCAGGACGCCCAGAGTTTAGGGATGCCAAACTGGATGACATCGGCTCGGAATCGGGACCGGTGGAGAGACATTTTGCGGGAGGCCAGGACCGGACCCGGTCATTTATGTTGATGATATCATCGTTTTTTCCGGCTCTCCAGAGGAACATTTGGAACACATACGTACTGTTTTTCGACGTCTAACAAGTTTAAGCTTAAAAATCAATATGGCTAAATGTGAATTCGGCAAACATGAATTAAATTTTCTTGGTCATCGAGTTTCCACAAACAGAATAGAACCTCTTCCTGAGAAAGTTCAATCTATTAAAGAATTTGCATTACCAAAAATTGCCAAGGAACTAAAACGTTTTTTTTAGGCAATCAATTTTTACCGTCGTTTCTTACCACACGCTGTTGACAACCAGATGAAACTCCAAGCACTCATTGTTGGAAACAAAAAGAATGATACTTCAGAATTTATTTGAACTGAAGAAACACTACAAGCATTTCAACGTTGCAAGGATGAATTATCGAACGCTGTGTTATTGGCTCATCCATTACCTAATGCATCTCTTTCACTAACAGTTGACGCTTCTGACACATCGTTGTGTGCAGTTTTACACCAGGGAGTGGCGGCGTCCTTACAGCTACTTGGTTTTTTTTTTTTTGAAAGAAACTGTCATCAGCAGAAATTAGGTATAGCACCTCTGATCAAGAATTGTTGGCGATTTTCAACGACGTTACACATTTTCAGGATCTGCTCGAATGCAGAGAATTTTATGTCAACACTGACCACAAACCTCTTACGTTTGCCTTCAATCAAAGAACCAGTAACAGCTCACCTAGACAGAGTCGTCAATTAAATTTTATTAACCAATTTACTACAGATATTCGCCACATTAAGGGTGACGCTAATGTTGTTGCTGATTTTCTGTCACGCATTTGTTCGATAACAGGTAAACCTATGATCGATAACTCAAAAATCGCTGTGGAACAAAGTAAAGATACAGAATTACAACAACTTTTGAAAAACGAGACAAGTCATTCTCTAAGACTTAAAAAACTATTTTTTATTCGAATCAGAAATTTATTGTGACGTTTCTGCTACGCAATGTCGTCCGTGCATTCCAACGAAACTACGAGAAGCTGTTCTCGCAATTTTTCATTCGATATAACATCCTGGTGTTCGAGCCACTACAAAGATGATCACGGACCGTTTTGTTTGGCCTGGTATCAATAAACATTGTTCCCAAATCGTCCGTAACTGCATTGCTTGACAGCGGGCTAAAGTGAACAAACACAACAGGGCACCACTTGCATCACACTAATTGCCTAACAACAGATTCGAACACATCAATATCGACATACTTGGTCCACTTCCAATTTCCAAAGGATATCGTTACACACTGCGGTCAGCCATCAGCAGAAATAGGGGGAATAACACAGAATGCTCTAGAATTGCATGAAGCCGTAACTATCTCTGACTGGTGGAAGTGCGATCAAACCTCCACGTGGTGGCCGCTGGTAATTTTCCTCCAATGCAGGAAAAGCTGAATGATCGGGCTAGTCCCTTCAAAGTAAGGTTGGCGCGAGACCAATAACCTCGCCTGTAAAAAAATTATTATTACGGAACCCAAAATCAGCCTAAGATACACTGATGAACGACGACGACCACGGCAACGAAAACGGCTAAACGATTTAAGAATTTTCTCATGGAACGTACGCTCACTGTATAGAGCTCGAGCTGCACAGCAGCTAGCCGATACCCTGTCCAAATATAATGCTGACTTAACAGCAATTCAGGAGATGTGGTGGACAGGGAATGGTGTCTTACAAAAATCAGAATATGACATTTATTACAGCTGTCATGCAAGACATCATGTGCTCGGGGTGGGGTTTCTAGTCAGCAAAAGAATGAAACCCACCGTTATCGGCTTTAATGTAGTAAATGAACGGCTATGCACCCTACGCGTGCGGATCAAATTTAAAAACATGTGCCTCATAAACGTTCACGTACCTACAGAGGATTCCCCAAATGATGAAAAAGAAGAATTCTTTGAATCAGTCGAACGGGAACTCCATGCCTGCCCTCAGTATGATGTAAAAATCATGTTGGGGGATATGAATGCTAAAATAGGTAGGGAGCCAGTATTCAGGCAGTACATTGGCACCCATAGCTTACACGAGAACACTAATGACAATGGACAACGAGTCATAGAGATTGCAGCAAGCAATAATTTGGTCGTTGAGAGAACAAGATTTGAGCGTAAAAATATCCACAAAGCCACTTGGGTATCTCCTGATGGAGCCACTCGCAACCAGATAGACCTCGTGTATATGTATAGCCGCCGCCACAACCCGAACCTGATGACGGTACGAACGTACCGAGGTGTCAACGTCGACTCGGACCACTATCTTGTTGGTATGGTGCTCCGAGCGCGGATTGCATCATCACGGAAGACTGCATCCGCGAATCAGATTCAAGTCAACACGGCTGCCCTTCGCAATGAAGAGACCAGAAGCAACTACGGTCAAGCGATAGGACTCGCCCTAAATGCAGGGAGAGTAAGTCCTGGGGCTGAGATGTCGGGCGTAGAAGAGAAATGGACACGCCTTAAGAATACTGTCATTAGTACTGCTGACTCCATCTTAGGCAGTAGTCGTAGAGATCGAAACGACTGGTTCGATGACGAATGTAAGCTAGCGACTGAACGTAAGAATGTTCCGTACCGAGCAATGCAACAATCTCATAGAATGCGGGCACGCGAAGATGAATATAAAGAGCTCAGAAGATATGAAAAAACAGTTCACCGGCGAAAGAAAGCAGCTTGGGAGAAGAATCTCGTCCGTGAACTGGAACAGTACAGAGAGCAAGGACCGCACCAGGCGCAGAAGTTCTACCAAAGAGTCCGCGGTATGACTCAATATACACCGCGTTGCACATACTGCAAGGACAAAGAGGGTCATCAGATCGCCGATCTTAAAAGCATCTTAGAGCGATGGGAAGAGCACTTTCATGAGTTGCTAAATGGCCAGCTAACTGAGGATTTTGAGGCTCCACCAATGACCGTAGATCATACTATGCTGCCGCCACCAAGCATAGTCGAAGTTAGCAGAGCGATAAATCGGCTCAAAAATAATAAAGCCCGGGGATCTGATGGGATCCCAGCGGAACTGATAAAAATAGGAGGCCCCACATTACACCAAGCAATTCGTGAAATAATAGTGCAAGTAGGGGGAGAATAAGTTATGCCAGAAGACTGGCGAAGAGGCATTCTGTGCCCCATACATAAGAAGGGAGATACCACAAAATGCAGCAATTATCGCGGTATAACGTTGTTGAGTACCGCGTATAAGATTTTCTCTACTATCCTTCAAGACAGGATAGCCCCCTACGCTAAAGTCATCATTGGTACATACCAGTGTGGCTTCATCCCAGGCAAATCAACAACTAATCAGATTTACACCCTAAGGCAGGTGATGGAAAAATGTCTAGAGTTTCAAAACACACTACACCATCTTTTTATAGACTTTAAAGCCGCCTATGATAGCATAGCCAGAGTAGAACTTTATAAAGCCATGAGAGAATTCGGCATCCCAAATAAACTGACACGACTATGTAGGTTGACCATGACCAATGTTATAAGCCAAGTAAAAATATCCGGATCACTATGAAGCCCATTCAACATCTATAACGGGCTCCGACAAGGGGATGGAATGGCCTGCGTCCTATTCAACCTGGCGTTGGAGAAAGTGATCCGAGACTCTGACATAACGGCGAGAGGAACAATCCTCTATAAGTCCATTCAGATACTGGCTTACGCAGACGATATTGACATCGTTGGTAGAAACCAAAGAGCTGTACAGGAAGCTTTCATCCAGATAGAGCAAGCGGCATGAAATCTGGGGCTGCACATAAATGAGAGCAAAACAAAGTACATGGTGGCCACGTCTGCGAGTTGAAGATCCAACATTGGTCCCTCAATTCAGATAGTGGAGCGCAAATTTGAAGTAGTGCAATCCTTTAACTATATCGGGTCAACTATAGCAGCCGATAACAGCATGGAACCAGAAATACGCGCACGGTTGCTTAAAGCCAACAAAGCCTACTATAGCCTGTGAAGACTCTTTAAGTCCAGGAACTTAACCATAACATCCAAGCTGCTGATATATAAGACAATGGTCAAACCAGTACTTACATATGGATCCGAGACTTGCAAGCAAAAATCATTCTGACCTCTTAGCCGCGTTCGAGAGAAAAGTCTTACGGAGAATTGTGAGTAAGGATGATTCTGGAGACTCTATAATGATGAGATCTACGAGCGTTACCGCGATGTCGACATCGTGAAGAAAATTAAACTCGGTAGGTTACAGTGGGCAGGACACCTAGCTCGCATGAGCGAGGAGGATCCTGCTCAGAAAGTCCTTTGCGGTAGGATTTATGGAACACGACAGCGAGGCCGGCCAAGCCTACGCTGTAAGGATGGCGTAGACCAGGACGCCCAGAGTTTAGGGATGCCAAACTGGATGACATCGGCTCGAAATCGGGACCGGTGGAGAGACATTTTGCGGGAGGCCAGAACCGGACCCGGTAGAGGTAGAGCCAAATATGATGATGATGATCGTTACACACTTACTTGTATCGATCGCTACACCAGATGGCCTGAAGCAATTCCTATCGTAGACATAACAGCGATACTATTGCATCCGCACTATTGTCTGGTTGGATTTCAAGATTGGGTGTACCTCGACAAATAACTACAAATCAGGGCAGACAATTCGAGCTAAACAGAAAAAGTTTTTCTTCAACCTGAATTAAAAACATGTTCACACGCTTTTATTATTAACAATGCTGTTCATTCACCTTTAACTTCGCCATTTGATGGTCCTTATCCGATTTTGGACAAATATGATAAATTTTTCGACATAGAAATTAACAACAAACGAGTACCCATATCGCTTGATCGACTCAAAGCAGCTCACACTACAGGAGAGTTTACTGATCGTCAAAAATCAACTTTTCTACCACCTAAGCAACCAACAACTACTGTGAAATCATTTACGCCACCTATAACAACATCACCTAAACAACAACCTAAAAAGATTGCTTTCAACACCCAGGAGCAAACCAAATCTGGAAGACAAGTTTTTTTTTGCAACATTTAACATTAACTTGTAAAATAAAATTTTAATAGATTAACTTTTTCCTTAATTCGCAAATTTAAAAAAATTTTAATTTAAATTTTTTTGTAAATATTCATGTATTATATTAACATTTTTCATTTTCTCTTTCGTTCACCATAGTTTTCTCTAGAGGGGGAGTACTGTGGTGGCTGACAAATATATACCAATGTAAATAATACCTTAGCTCTGTAGTAGCTGTCATTTGTTATACACACCAATCTTAGTCTAGTTCCTTTTCAATCATTAAACAACAAGCGTCGCAAGCACAATTACTCGGTGTTTTATTTTATAAAAAATAAAATTAATATTTCTAATAGTACTCGCCAGTTGCTATAAAGTTAAACAAATATTTTTTTTAATTTAAATACACTTGTTTCTTTTTCAACCTCCTTCAACATCAACCTTCTACACTTCCTATAGTTTCGCTTTTGACGCATCATGTTTCCCAAAAAAAAATGTAATTGTGTTGAGGGGGTCTTACTTCCAACTACACCAGGACAACTTTGAGAGCGGACCTTGGGACAGATGGAGCGATCCGTTCGGTGTTTGTTTCCCTACGGAATGTGCTCGTATTTTTTTATGATGAAGGTTACAGCTTATGGCGGTGCAAGAACCCACCCATCTCGGCGAGCTAGGGCTGATTATCCGCAAGACGTGCACCCCGCACCATCCCATAAGCTGAGAATTAGATTGATACCCTGTCAGCAACGCAAAAACAGTTACTTCATTACATAAAATGGCGCCCAGCGTGTGGCCCGAAAAAGTTCAGGCTTTGGTCAGGCTTTTGGGTCTCACACTTTTTTCCCCCCTAAATTTAAATTTTTTGAAGAGTTTAATTAAAACAGTGTCACTAATGGCACTATCTCTTTCGTGCCTTTAACGTGATTGATTGTGCAGGGTCATCCGGAAATGCAAGAGAATCTGGGAATCTGCATTGCGATTGATCGGGAAACTACTGACTGCTCAAAACTTGGTTTGGGCCAGTAGCGCAACAATCAAGTTCGTGATGGAGTGCTTGCTCTACCTCCTCGTGGTGGTCCCCGGGCAACTATGTGTATAAATCCTTACATATGTAGGCTAAAACTGCAAGTGCGTACGGTCTAGCGTTTCTAGTCTAAGTAACGTGGGTTACCACTCTGCGGTACCGAATAATACCCGCTACTGAAACCGACACAACACCTCGGATAAGTAATGATCGATCGGTGTCAACTGACAGGCAATCATCCTCCAACCAAATCGACCATGTGGCGATCAGCCGACGTTTTAGGAGCTGTCTTTTAGACGTCCGAAACAGACGAGGAGCTGACATGGGTATGGTACGGGATCATCACCTTCTGGTAGCTTCTGTCCAGTTACGTACTGTATCAGTTCAAAGAATCCGCAATACCATCCGAATGCCTAGGTATAACATCGACCGGATAAAGATCCCCTCAGTACGCCAACAATTAAGGGATCATTTATCGCAAGGAGTGGAAGCAATCAGCAGCTCACTGCCGACAAGCATCCAGGAACATTGGAAGGCTGTGAAAAATGTTTTCACATCTGGAGCGGAAAGTATTGTTGGTAGAAGGCATGCAAGGCACAGCACGTGGCCTACAGAAGATACCTGGAGGCAGATTGAAGAACGTAAGCTACATAAAGCTCCCATTGTAGATATCCCAGCAGCAGCGAGGATCGAGCTAGAGTCCATGTATCGAAGAAAAATGAGAGAAGTGCAGCGTAGTGTAAGACGTGACAAGCGTAACTATATTAACAACCTGGCCTCAGAAGCAGAGGAAGCAGTGAGCAGGTGCGATAGCAGAACCGTTTACAGAATCACCAAAGAGCTGACAGGTGGTCACCGCTCTAGCCAACATCCGGTGAAAGGCCTAGATGGTGCCGAACTCGTTTCAGAATCGATATGCACCCAAATCAAACGGAGCTGCCGGAAGTAACAATTTCCGGAATTCGCACCTCAACTCCCAGTAAAGATGATATTGCTACCGCGATTAACGCACTAAAGAACAACAAGTCTGTAGCACTAGATGGTATACCCGCAGAGCTTCTGCGTGCAGCTCCAATGACATCAGCAGAGCTTTTATATCCTTTTGTAGAGAGAGCTTGGGAGGCAGAAAGTTTCCCCGTTGAGTGGAAGAAGGGAATGATTGTCAAGCTCCCTAAAAAGGTAGTCTTGTGGAGTGCGAAAACTGGAGAGGCATTTGCGTTCTTCCTGCAGTTGCAAAGGTAAAAGCCAAAGAAGTACTGCTGCGAATTAGGAAACATCTGCAAGATACACTCAATGCCGAACAAGCCGGTTTCCGCACTGGATCCTCCTGTGTAGACCACACAAACACCATGCGGATCATTATTGAACAGTGCGTCGAATTCCGGTCACCACTGCACCTGCTGTTTATCGATTTTGAGAAGGCGTTTGACAGTGTTAACAGACAGTTTACCTGGCCTATCATGGCTCTAAATGTCATGTGCTGCATAGAGGAAAGCTGTCAGAGGAATTCGATATCCTAAGTGGGAAACGTCAAGGTTGCATTCTATCGCCGATACTGTTTTTGTTGGTGATTAGCGATGTTCTTCGCGCAGCTTTATCTACTGGAAACGGAGGAATTCGTTGGACTCTTACATCTCAACTCAAACATCTGGACTACGCTGACG
The DNA here is from genome assembly GCA_947095585.1 of Nephrocerus scutellatus. NCBI lineage: Eukaryota > Metazoa > Arthropoda > Insecta > Diptera > Pipunculidae > Nephrocerus > Nephrocerus scutellatus. Next base: position 73,043,442 of record OX352763.1, read on the forward strand.
ACGTTTGTTAACTCTCACACAGAATTATGGAGCTGCACCAAATGACTACAAATGTGGAGAGGGAGGCAAATGTTGTGGGTTTGAAGATTAACACTGCCAAAACCAAAATCTTGAATCTCGGCACTAACTCAAGTTAACATTGCTGGACAGCCGGTAGAGAGAGTAGAGAGTTTCCAATATCTTGGGAGTATTGTCTCTACCGAAGGTGGATCCGAACAGGACATTGTCAACCGAATCGACAAAGCAAAATCGGTGTTTGGAATGATGTCCATGATATGGCGAAGCAATCACCAAGCTGCAACTGTTCCGCTCAAATGTTGAATCTGTGCTGTTGTATGGGTGCAGCACTGAGAACTATCACAAAAAGATTACAAACGTTCGTAAATAGGTGCCTACGGAACATCTAAAGGGTTTTCTGGCCTAACCGTATCTCTTACGAACATCTTTACCAGATAACGGACCAGGAACCAAAGGCACAACCATCCAACGACGGAAGTGGCAGTGGATTGGTCATACACTCCGAAAAGGCGACAGTTCCATAGCAAACTACGCAATGCAATGGAACCCGTTATCTCAGGATGGTAGAAGAACGGGTCGTCCGAGAAATACATGGCGCAGAACAGTTGAGGAGGAGTCACGGCAATTGGGGAAGAGATGGAGATAGCTGAAGCTCATTGCCAGGAACCGCACGCGATGGCGCGTAGGTGTAGTACAGGCCCTAGGACCCACAAGGGGATACAGGACATAAGAAGAAGAAAGAGAAGTGGTGTCCGACCGCTGGTTTCTTGACCGTTGACATTTGTACAATCATGTTATTAGTCCTTTCGGACAACTTCTTTCTGCCCAAATATATTTCTCGCTGGAGCCTTCTGCCTTAATTCGCCTATTCGATCGAAAAGATTGTGACCTGGTTCTTCGTGGAATTGCAGGATCTTAGCCTCAGGCTGGCTTCCTTACGAGAAGTGAAACAGTTATCCTTGGAATTGCAGTAGTCATGGAAACAGGCTGACTGACTGTTAAGAGGATGACCGAAATTTGATATAAAAAAACTTCTATCTCTTTTATCTCTTTCGTCCAATTTACTAATCGATTTTCGTTCTCGATCTATTTGGAGTTCTCTTTGACCAACAACGGGCTGAATTGCTGACCAGATAGTGACCTGGTTCTCCTTGGAATTGCAAGAGCTTAGCATTAGGCTGGCTTCCTGACCAGAAGCGAATCAGTCCTTTTTGGAATGGCAGTAATTTTGTTGGGGTCAAATTAGCTGACTAGTTAAACACCCTATAGTTCGATTGACGAAAGCGATTATAAATCTTTTTATTTTCCCCATATAAGAGGCACTCATTTGTGCTCTCTCGCTCCCTGTCATCGATGTGTTCTAGAAGTTGTGTTTGGAGGAGAGGAGGACCCCGATGAAAATTTGAAGGTTAATTTAAAATCTTGTTTAACTTTTTTTCGCTTAAAACTTAAAGTTTTTTCTTTGAAAATTTCGGTTTGGTAGAACTTAAGGTTTATTACGGATTTACTTATAGATATCAGATTGATTTTTAATATATAATTACACCTTTCTTGAAGAAAATTACCTCGGCGTGGTAGTAATTTTTTTTAAAAACATTTTTGCAGTTTTTATATAATATACTTATCTAAAAGCATACGACGTGTTTCCGTATATCTATGCTTGGTAGCAAATTGTCACTATTATTGTCTTTGATACCTTCGACATTCTCGTTCATTGCATTTTTTTTTTTCTTAAACTGAAATTTTTCAATTAATTTACTTTGCCTATTCAACAGCAAAGTAGTACTTTGCAAAATATATATCGACGGTATTGCAGAGGGTGAGAAGTATTGTCTCGTCGAAGTACTGAGAGTTTCTAAATCTTGTCCGCAGTGTAATCTGCCGTGCTCGTTGGATTCCCTGCGTCCGTGCGTTATCCTACATCGTGAGGAAGAAGTTAGTGATAACCGAAAGATACTAGTTCGTAGAAAACTCGTTTTAGATCTCAAAGAGACGTCCTCAGCAAGGTTCGCAAAAGGAAAAACGAGTGGGAAATCGAATTTCGGATGAACGCCCAGTGCAAAGCCCCGAAGCTATAGGCAATACTGGCAACCGCGCTAGATCTTCTTCCCTGATAAACCTGATAGTCAAAGCAGCAGAGATTCCAATCTAGTATCAAAAATTCAACGCGTAGTAAATGATTTGATTGGTCAAATTTAGGAGAACATGCTACTCCAGCTCTCGTAAAACCTTTCCCAATTGATTGAGACCAATGTTGAACGATGCTTTAGCAACTTAGGATTGCATGAGACTGAACAGATAGCTCTATCTGTACCCCTTAATTGGCCAGCCCTTGAGCATGTATCTTGGCCGCGCGATATGCTTTTTGAGCAAAGAGGGCCATATACCCACAGCTCATTCCCTACTTGTTCATCACAACTAATCGTTAATACGGCTAGCAAAGTAGCTATTATTATTTTGATTTTCAATTTTATTATATACAGTTTGATGGTTCGCCCGAAGGATTGGTCGTGGACAACTTTATCTATCAAGTTCATTCGTTGACACAGCAAAGTTTGGACGTAAATTTCGATTTACTGTGCAGAAATGCGCATGTTTTGTTTAAAGTTAAAGCCAAGGAATGGTTTCGGAGATTATATAGATCTCAACCGTATTTCACCTGTGATGATTTGATCGATCAGCTGCGTCAACAAGCGAACAGTCGATCGGATTACGATATTCGCGAATCTCTTCGAGGGCGAAAACAAAAAGACAAGGAGTCATTCGACAATTTTTATGACTCCAACGCCAGACTTGCTGACCGATTACGCATACCCATTGCTGAATCAGACCTCGTGGAAATCTTTATAAGAAATCTCCGACTTGACGTGCGCCATGAGATTTTCCATCTGGATCTTTCATCCGTTTCCGCCCTGTGTAAAGCTGTCCAACGACACGAACGATTTTTAAACGAGGTTTATCGTAATTTCCCACTTGTACGAACGACTTATCCCCGACGTCAAGTTGTCAAGTCAAGAACGACTGGAGAAGGCTATCACTTGGTGACAATTCCACCTGGTCCGAGTCCGAATTTGCCCGTTAGCAAATCAATCTCCAAAGTAGTTTACTGGAATGCCATACTGACGGACACAGCTTTGATGTGTGTCTTAAGCCGCGTCGAATATTCTGTTACGGCTGTGGTACAGCGAACACATATAAGCCTAACTGTAGACATTGTATCCAATAGGAAACCGTGCCGAGGGGTGTGAACAAAACCACCAGCTCATTTCCACGTCATTAGTAAACCCTCCTAGCTTAGACGACGATGTTAAACAGAAACTTGTGCCACCCATGTTGAGCAAACCTTTTTTAACACTCCCACTTTTGATTAATATATGATTCTATGTACAAGTTTCTTTTTCATTAAATTTTAAATTAAATCCTATACAAACTTAATACATTAATTATGTATATAAAATTATTCAAATTCATTATTTTAAATAAAAACATTTTAATTTTAATTCATTTCCTAGTTGTTTTTATTTGTAATTCCTATCAAATATGTAAACTTTTCCAATTTTTCTTTATTCAGTGGTTTTGTAAATATATCTGCCTTTTGTTTTTCAGACTGTACGTATTGAATTTTTTTTTTATATATAGACTCATTGCCAAGGGATAAGTCCCTGAATGACTTGCGTCACGGCAATAAGTTTATTAAAATTAAAAATTAAAAATTCGAAGGAATGAGAATTACAACATTGTAGCTCTGAGGCTCACCGTCTGCAAAAAATGCATGTTTTTCAATTAAATTGTACATACCAACACCTTGCGTAGTCGTGTTGCTACGGAGTCTCTGTTTCAATGGTACTTCTTTTTCTGCTTCGCTGGACTTATGTATTTCTGTATTGTCGATGTCAGTTGAGCCATCTGACAACCGCTCTCCATCAGCTTCGTGTATATTTTCTACATACTTTTTGTTGTTATCGCTGCCAAGAGACAATTCATTTTTATTTATTTGAATGACTGTAGATTCTGAAACCTTTTGGCTAGAAAAATGATGATCGGTTTCCTCAAAAGCAACATCTGTTTTACTGTAGAGAAAGCACCCAAATTCTGTAGCCTTTTGTTTTATAAAGGTGTTTTTTCCTTAACTGAGCTAGTGCCGGTTCTATTTAAAATGAATACTGCTGTATTTACTGCTTCTGCCCAACATTTTTCACCTGAAGCATTGTTCGAGCTGCTTCGACCACCGTCCTGTTTTCTCTTTCGACACAGCCGTTTTGTTCAGGCGTATAAGGCACTGTCATTTTATGACGAACACAATGTTTTTCAAGAAGAGATTTGACAGCATCATTCACAAATTCAAGGCCATTATGATTACGTAATGTCTGCAAAGGAGGTCTGCCTTCACTCTTGGCTAAATGTAAAAACTTTTCAATCATCGAGCATATTTCTGATTTTGCTTGACAAAGTAAACGGCTCTAAAATGAGAAAAGTGTTCTTTAAAAATCAGAAAATACCTGCACCCTCCAATTGATGGTTCCTCCGGTTCTAAGTGCTCGAAAATCACTTTTCGGAAATGGCAACCTATGCTGCTTTCCAAAACAGCAAGCACCACATAAGAAATCCTCACCTCTTTTATAAACTATGTCTTCTTTGTTGAGGAAAGAACGCACCTTTCATGCCAAAGTTTCAGTTCTTCTACTCGCATCTCTGCTAAATTCGCCAAAGCCGTCATATTGTTCACTACTTTGAAAAGCATGCGAAACAGTTGATTGTGTCGCATTCCCACTGCCACAGTTTCAGGGCTTCACTGTTTGACGTAAGAACCAAACCTTTGTCTAGTGCTCGACTTTGTGAGAATAAATTCACGGAGATTTGTCGAACAAATAAAACATTTGACAAGTATTTATTTTTCCAATTTTTCCCATTAAAGGCCAAAATGTTTATATCTCCAATTCCAAGCGCTGGTATGGTTCGGTAAATGGACGATAGCTCTCAAACCTCTCTTTGTTGTGTGTCATGTGGTCACTGGCACCGCTGTCTTAATACCAATTGTCATCAATGTCTCTTTTAAACATATATGCATTGCCTAAGTTTTCATCTATCGCACTCTTACACTCACTTATATGTTTGGCTGAAAAAGGTTCACCTCTTTGCATTTCGTTTTTATATGCATTTTATTTCTATTAGAAAGAAATGGTTTCGGCACAACCGATGTACAATCTCTTCGCCATATTTATTGCAAGTGAAACATTTTCCTGGTTTAAAAACCCGTTTTTGCAGCCTTTGGTTGTTTTGTTTCGCCACTAAAGCAACTGTTTCTGAAACGTTGTTTGAATGCAAATGCATACGTACCTCCTCCGTTACTAAGCGCGATGTAAGATTTTCAAGTGTTTGCTGGTATGTGGGTGCCGATTCCCATGCAGAAAAGAAATGACTGAATGTTTCAGGATGAGTCATTAAAATTTTTGTGATCACCATACTTTGTGATACTTCTTCATCTCTAAGTTGTCGGACTATATTTTCTAGCTTTGAAATATGAGTTGCAACATCATCTGCTGGATCCATAGCAAAGCTATAGAATATTTGTTGCAACATATGCTTGTTAGATTTTGAGCTCTGTTCATATACCGCTTTAAGCTTCGTCCACATTTGTTCAGCCGTGGTACAGTTTATAACGTGTCGTAGCGGTGTACCACCAATGCTGGTCACAATAATCGAATTGCTGTCTGCCTTCATCCAATTATTAAGGCGAGTATCAAACACCACCTGATTTTCACTCTCTGCCTTTACCGGCTGTGAATTTACACCATTTATGTGTTCAAACAGACCTGACGCCTTTAGCAAAATTGCTATCTGAAACTTCTATATATATGAAAGAATCGCTTATTAGAAAAGCGAAAAAATACACAGTACATTTCTTCATAAAACTTCATATAAAAAAGAACGTGTATAAGAAAAACGCTTTTAAGATAAAAACAGATATAAGAAACTTTTTGTAAACACCAAATTTGTTAGATGTATTGAAAGCAAAACATTTATAAAAAAACGGGAGGGCACTCCGGGAGTACCGACAGAAGTGAAAATACGCGCTCTCAAGTTGTTTGTAAAATAAGATTTCAAAAGCAAAAACTGACGCATGTACACAAAAAGCAAGGGTTTTTTTTTACGGGAAATGCTTCAGTCAAGCTGGTTTGTGCGTTTACTACAAATAACTATGTGCTACCATCTACTATTGTTTTTTTTTTCATGTGTAAACTGGATTGTGTCCTTACTACCAGAAAATAGCACTATACTGCCATCTTCTTATTTTTCATTTGAGTGAGTTAGTTGGTTTGTGTATTAACTATAGACCCTGCTATGCATATATGCACATACTATAGCTGCCGTCTCGTAACGGTATCGCGAGTACAGAGATTTTATCTCATCTAAAAATATGCGTACCGCGCTAAAAGAAGTTTTCACTTCAAAAATTTTGAGCACGAGTGTACGCAATAATAATGTGAACAGCCCCGTGGAAATGTATAATTGTTAGCTGTGATCAAAACCTTCTCTATAGAAAGCCCAACTGTACGCATACTAATTCAGTGAAACTATCCCAAACGCGTCTGTGTTTGTGGGATGTGATGGGAGTGTACAAAAAAAAAGCAGACGCATTCTATGAAACGCGCTAACTGGTGGTATTGCAAAGAGCGAGAAACGTATATATTGATTTTGCTCTGTTGTTGATTACCATTCCATAAACATAAACATTACATAAACATAAACATTCCGTGTATCAGCGAAACAGTTGCGCTTTCTGTAGAGAAGGTTTTGGCTGTGATCACCGAAATTATGAACGAAACCACATTTAATGCACTACCAAACTGAATATTGGGCGCCCTTGCTCACTAAACTCTTTTACCCATTTTGCACAGTTGTTTATTTGTTCTCTTTATTCTATTTATGTTCGTTTATTTTTCCTGTTCTCATATAATTTTTATTTTTATTAAATTTTTTATTTCAAATACATTTGTTATATTTTTCAATTTACCTTTATTCTTTTTATTACTTTGATTATTAATTTCCGAATTTGTTATTCTTACTTTTCTTTTTATTCTTAATTAAAACATCATTTAAAAAACAATATTTATTTTTATGCATTCCACTCATTTTTTTTTACTTTTCACATTGAAAATAAGACTCCAATTTCTTAATGTGTACTTTTTGAATCAATCAATAATAAAAATAAAGAAAATATATTTAGAACACATATTACCTTAAGAATCAGATGCAACAAAAACAGATGTTTTCTCATATGCGATAACATCTGTTCTAAATTTATTCTTTAATTTTTGCCACGAATGCATTTCAGCGATAATTCCATAATTTTACTCACCCAAGCAAATTATTTTATTGTTGCATTTTTGTTATTTGAGGTGGAAACAACGAGTAACACTGCTGTTGACATTAAAGCTAAATCAAATTATGCGCATGCGTTAAAAATCATACTACTACACACAATATCAACTAATACTACGAACTTGCGGTTAAGTTGTGAGTTTTTCACATTTGCGCAAAACCTTCTCTATAGAAAGCCCAACTGTTCCGATCGTACACAGACACATGCTTAGATTTAGACCAAACGTATTTGTATTAGTTATCAACTAAAGAGCAAAATCCATATACAATTTTTCTGTTTCCCACTACCACATCTTACGTTTCTCGCTCTTTGCGACTACTTATTTTTTGTACACTGTATTCACATCCCACAAACACACATGCGTTTGGTCTTGGTTTACAGCATTAGTATGCGTAGAGTTGGGCTTTCTATAGATTTGCGGCCAAAATCCGTGCTCAGAGGTGAGTAACTCTTTAACTAATGTTCATCTAAAAATATTGTGATAACGTGGGGAACGACTCAACCTTCATAAACGCCATACGGAGTGAAGTACTGGACCTTACCCTATCAGATACAAGGACGGCCAGCACGATCCACAAATGGCAATGAATGAAGGAGAGTGGTAATGAAGGAGGCATCATTCTCCGACCACATATGTATTAGATGCAATATTGAAACTCCAAACAGGGTTCAATCCCTTATAAGAACCCTTAAACATACTAATTGGGAAGTCTTCTTAGACCAACTCAATTGTAACCTAACTGGTATATGTACCCCCATTAATTCTATTGCTGATCTTGACAGCTCAGCAAACGACCTTACTGAGGGTGCCATAAAAGCATACCACACAAGTTACCCTGTAGTTCGCACCAGGGCCATTCTATGAAGGAATCACGACCTCGAGGCTAAGCGAATGGAAGTTCGTAAACTCTTCAACAAAGCCAAGCGTAGAAACACCTGGACGGCCTATAAAACTGCACTAACTAGATACAACGTGGCCTTAATGAACAGCAAAAGAAAAGCTGGAGAGAGTTTTGCGAAAGCCTCGACAAACTGCCAACAGCTTGTCGACTACACAAAGCTCTCTCCCTAGACCACAACAATCCACTTGGTTCTGTAAATAAACCAAACGGTGAACTTACATCCTCTAGAGAAGAAACTCTTGAATGTTTGGTTAAAAGTCATTTTCCTAAGTGCATCATACTAGACAATCAAGACGCATACGAGGATATAAATATGCACCTATACCTTATTTCGACCGCGGCCTACAGAGTCTCAGCCAGCATCTTCTCACCAGAAAGCATTCGCTGGGCGATAAACTCATTCATTGACATACATGGCGCTTTTAACAACACTAGCTGCGAAGTAATTCAAACACAAGCTAGATCAAGGGGCATCGACTCCTCTACCCTAGGATCCGTCATGAGAATGCCAAGAAGCAGTAAGATTCAAGCCTCACTCGGCGATGAAAGCATCACAACAAAGGCAACTAGAGGCTGTCCACAGGGCGGTGTCCTTTCGCCCCTTCTGTTGCTATTAGTGATGGACGCGCTGCTCGCCAGGCTAGAAAACAATGACCTAACAAATATTAGCTATGCAGATAGTTCAAGTAATTCGTGGCAAATTCGAGTGTACGATAACAGATTTGCTCTCAAGCAAGTCAAAGAATTGTGCAAAGAGGTGGCCTAAGCGTTAATCCTGACAAGATAATTTGCACCCTATTCACCAAAAGGCACAGAGTAACGCTACCAGCAATACAATTCCAAGACAAACCCCTTCAATTAATGCCAGAAGCCAAATATTTAGGGGTCGTGTTTGACAAAAAACTAACACGGAACCCCTACATATCATATGTTACAAACAATAAAGCTTACTTTTTCTGTCAACGCATGTTTAGCAAAACGTGGGAAATAAGCCCGCAAATTACCCTATGGCTATACCAAAGCATAATTAGACCCAGCAATTGAACGTGCTTAACATAGCAAAAACTGACGCATGTACACAAAAAGCAAGGGTTATTTTTTACGGGAAATGCTTCAGTCAAGCTGGTTTGTGCGTTTACTACAAATAACTATGTGCTACCATCTACTATTGTTTTTTTTTCATGTGTAAACTAGATTGTGTCCTTACTACCAGAAAATAGCACTATACTGCCATCTTCTTATTTTCCATTTGAGTGAGTTAGTTGGTTTGTGTATTAACTATAGACCCTGCTATGCATATATGCACATACTATAGCTGCCGTCTCGTAACGGTATCGCGAGTACAGAGATTTTATCTCATCTAAAAATATGCGTACCGCGCTAAAAGAAGTTTTCACTTCAAAAATTTTGAGCACGAGTGTACGCAATAATAATGTGAACAGCCCCGTGGAAATGTATAATTGTTAGCTGTGATCAAAACCTTCTCTATAGAAAGCCCAACTGTACGCATACTAATTCAGTGAAACTATCCCAAACGCGTCTGTGTTTGTGGGATGTGATGGGAGTGTACAAAAAAAAAGCAGACGCATTCTATGAAACGCGCTAACTGGTGGTATTGCAAAGAGCGAGAAACGTATATATTGATTTTGCTCTGTTGTTGATTACCATTCCATAAACATAAACATTACATAAACATAAACATTCCGTGTATCAGCGAAACAGTTGCGCTTTCTGTAGAGAAGGTTTTGGCTGTGATCACCGAAATTATGAACGAAACCACATTTAATGCACTACCAAACTGAATATTGGGCGCCCTTGCTCACTAAACTCTTTTACCCATTTTGCACAGTTGTTTGTTTGTTCTCTTTATTCTATTTATGTTCGTTTATTTTTCCTGTTCTCATATAATTTTTATTTTTATTAAATTTTTTATTTCAAATACATTTGTTATATTTTTCAATTTACCTTTATTCTTTTTATTACTTTGCTTATTAATTTCCGAATTTGTTATTCTTACTTTTCTTTTTATTCTTAATTAAAACATCATTTAAAAAACAATATTTATTTTTATGCATTCCACTCATTTTTTTTTTACTTTTCACATTGAAAATAAGACTCCAATTTCTTAATGTGTACTTTTTGAATCAATCAATAATAAAAATAAAGAAAATATATTTAGAACACATATTACCTTAAGAATGCAACAAAAACAGATGTTTTCTCATATGCGATAACATCTGTTCTAAATTTATTCTTTAATTTTTGCCACGAATGCATTTCAGCGATAATTCCATAATTTTACTCACCCAACCAAATTATTTTATTGTTGCATTTTTGTTATTTGAGGTGGAAACAACGAGTAACACTGCTGTTGACATTAAAGCTAAATCAAATTATGCGCATGCGTTAAAAATCATACTACTACACACAATATCAACTAATACTACGAACTTGCGGTTAAGTTGTGAGTTTTTCACATTTGCGCAAAACCTTCTCTATAGAAAGCCCAACTGTTCCGATCGTACACAGACACATGCTTAGATTTAGACCAAACGTATTTGTATTAGTTATCAACTAAAGAGCAAAATCCATATACAATTTTTCTGTTTCCCACTACCACATCTTACGTTTCTCGCTCTTTGCGACTACTTATTTTTTGTACACTGTATTCACATCCCACAAACACACATGCGTTTGGTCTTGGTTTACAGCATTAGTATGCGTAGAGTTGGGCTTTCTATAGATTTGCGGCCAAAATCCGTGCTCAGAGGTGAGTAACTCTTTAACTAATGTTCATCTAAAAATATTGTGATAACGTGGGGAACGACTCAACCTTCATAAACGCCATACGGAGTGAAGTACTGGACCTTACCCTATCAGATACAAGGACGGCCAGCACGATCCACAAATGGCAATGAATGAAGGAGAGTGGTAATGAAGGAGGCATCATTCTCCGACCACATATGTATTAGATGCAATATTGAAACTCCAAACAGGGTTCAATCCCTTATAAGAACCCTTAAACATACTAATTGGGAAGTCTTCTTAGACCAACTCAATTGTAACCTAACTGGTATATGTACCCCCATTAATTCTATTGCTGATCTTGACAGCTCAGCAAACGACCTTACTGAGGGTGCCATAAAAGCATACCACACAAGTTACCCTGTAGTTCGCACCAGGGCCATTCCATGAAGGAATCACGACCTCGAGGCTAAGCGAATGGAAGTTCGTAAACTCTTCAACAAAGCCAAGCGTAGAAACACCTGGACGGCCTATAAAACTGCACTAACTAGATACAACGTGGCCTTAATGGACAGCAAAAGAAAAGCTGGAGAGAGTTTTGCGAAAGCCTCGACAAACTGCCAACAGCTTGTCGACTACACAAAGCTCTCTCCCTAGACCACAACAATCCACTTGGTTCTGTAAATAAACCAAACGGTATACTTACATCCTCTAGAGAAGAAACTCTTGAATGTTTGGTTAAAAGTCATTTTCCTAAGTGCATCATACTAGACAATCAAGACGCATACGAGGATATAAATATGCACCTATACCTTATTTCGACCGCGGCCTACAGATGCTCAGCCAGCATCTTCTCACCAGAAAGCATTCGCTGGGCGATAAACTCATTCATTGACATACAAGGCGCTTTTAACAACACTAGCTGCGAAGTAATTCAAACACAAGCTAGATCAAGGGGCATCGACTCCTCTACCCTAGGATCCGTCATGAGAATGCCAAGAAGCAGTAAGATTTAAGCCTCACTCGGCGATGAAAGCATCACAACAAAGGCAACTAGAGGCTGAGGCTGTCCACAGGGCGGTGTCCTTTCGCCCCTTCTGTTGCTATTAGTGATGGACGCGCTGCTCGCCAGGCTAGAAAACAATGGCCTAACAAATATTAGCTATGCAGATAGTTCAAGTAATTCGTGGCAAATTCGAGTGTACGATAACAGATTTGCTCTCAAGCAAGTCAAAGAATTGTGCAAAGAGGTGGCCTAAGCGTTAATCCTGACAAGATAATTTGCACCCTATTCACCAAAAGGCACAGAGTAACGCTACCAGCAATACAATTCCAAGACAAACCCCTTCAATTAATGCCAGAAGCCAAATATTTAGGGGTCGTGTTTGACAAAAAACTAACATGGAACCCCTACATATCATATGTTACAAACAATGCTAATAAAGCTTACTTTTTCTGTCAACGCATGTTTAGCAAAACGTGGGAAATAAGCCCGCAAATTACCCTATGGCTATACCAAAGCATAATTAGACCCAGCAATTGAACGTGCTTAACATACGTTGTTATTCAATTTCCACTTGTGATGTAGAGTGTGCAGAAAACCTGAAATCATATGAACAGCTTAGAATGCTGTCGTCAGCGAAAGAATGGATTGGATTAGAAGATCGTTAATGAAAATGGGAAAGTGTCGCAGACAAAACATAGCCTTGGGGAACACTGACGTTTATGCGGTGAACATTGGATTTGAAACCGTCCAATACGACCTGGATTGAACGGTCAAAAAGGTAGTTACGTTAGAAAATATGGATGTTAGCGCAATTGGTCGGTAAGAGGAAAGAAATTATGGGTCGCCATTTTTAGGAACAGGCTGGATAAAGGCTGTTTTCCAATTCCTTGGGACGCCTCCAGAAGAATAAGAGAAATGAAGAAGCCTACGTAGTGGCAATGCCAACATTGAAGAACACTTCTTCGAAACTATAGCGGGAAAACCATCAGGCCCAGCAGATATATGATTGTTGAGATCATGTAGTACTGTAGCCACTTGACGAGTACGAAAGAAAAATCCGTCACATAGAGGCTATGACTCTTGCAAGTAAAGGCGGCTACAAAGTGCTATCTGGTAGCGTTGGGGAAATACCATGTGGCACGAGTATGAATGAATATCTGTCCCATAGAGTGTTCAATACTCTGAGGTCCTGGAGGCAGCAATGCACAGTATGGAAGCGTGGAGGTTGGTCTTGTCTATAGAGCTGACAACTGGAATGTCATTATAAATGAGCGTTGGAATCGACGATGAGGCTGTATTTTAATTCTTTTCACGAATGACCAAAAATTTATACTACCTTTGTGACATTGTAGTATTTTTTGCCTCAATTTTTGGTCGTAGGCAATTTGACTCGCCAAAGATGGGCATTGTAATAATTTCTGCCTCTTTTAAGATTTGACGGTTTTCCTCAGTAGGGTTTGCTTTGTAAAACTGAAAGCATAACTCTCTAATTCTAGAAGCCTCTTTACAGCTCGAGTCATACTATACATCTTCCTTTGGTTTAACAGACATATTCCTGGAATGGATGGATGTCTCACAATAGATTATCAACAAAAATGGTCGCCAGTGTTATACCTTCAAGACAAAATGAGTTAAATTGCCAGAAGAAACAAACCAACAAACTGCCGCATGCAAAACATACGACAGTTATGTTTCACTAAGTTCTTTAGCTGCGCTGTTCAGGATGGGGTACAAGGACACACACTGCACTTTGCACTTGTTGATTGGCCGATCACGCGAACCGTTAAAATTTTGGCTTCACTTATATTTGTTTTGATTTTTTTATTTTTTTTTGTGCGCAAACGACAACACGACGCAGTTGTTTTTTGATTTCGCGTGTGCTGAAGAGCAGCACGACCGTGCACAGCGGCGATTGGGAGATAACCCAAGAGACATATATGTAGATTATATGTATATGTAGGTTATAATAAAAATGCATTAATGCCAAATTGAGTCAATGTTAAAGTGTTTAATTGACAATAAAAAGTGTGTTAAAAAAAGTACACAATTTGGTCATTATTACAAATAATGCTCCGATTGCTTACGACTAGTTTGTTTCTGTTGACAAAGCCGATAATACGATTTGCGGTATTGTTCAAAGTCTATACAAAGATGGTGTAATTAGTACCGTTCCGATCTCTATGACTACTGCCTTAGATAAGGTCAGCAGTACTAATGACAGTATTCTTAAGGCGTGTCCGTTCTCTTCTAAGCCCGACATCTCAGCCCCAGGACTTACTTTCCCCGCATTTACGGCGTACGGCGAGTCCTATCGCTTGACGTAGTTGTTTCTAGTCTCTTTGTGCGAAGGGCAGCCGTGTTGACTCGAATCAGATTCGTGACTGCAGTCTTTTCTGATGATGCAGTCCACGCTCGGATTCTCAGAGTCAATTTTGGCACACCTCGGTACGTTCGTATTGTCCTCAGAATCAGGTGTTGGCGGGGGTCTATCAATACGTGATTAATCTGGTTGCGAGTGGTTCCATTATGAGAAACCCAGGTGGCTTTGTGGATATTTTTACGCGCTGATGGCTGACCGCCGTTGTAAATATATATTTGTTGGCAATATATATTGCAAAAAATTTCAACAAACAATATGCGTGCAAAATTGAATTCGTGTTATAGGTTGTTACGTCCACGTCCAACACAAAACAAATAAAAATATATTTAACAAAATTCGATAAATACTTACACCACTTTTCCTGACAGTTGACGTCGAATGCATAAAACCTGAAAATAAAAGGGAAGGAAAAAGAGGAGAAGACACTTCTCTATAAAAATAAAGGTTACTTACCTGTTGATCTGGGTGGCAGTCCTGCCTGTTTCATTTTTACTGAAACATGTATATACATTTATTTTTTGGGGTCTCTAGCATTTCCCCACCGAGGAGCAATTCATCAAGTATAAAGTATGCCTTTTCAAAATTGAAAATAATGTCTAATTCTCATACACTTCCAAAATATTTATCCAACAATTCCACATATCGATGAATAATCTCCAGCGTTAGAAGCTCATTATCGTTTTTCTCAATAGCACAACAAAAATATAGACTTGCGTATCTTTTGTATACATTTTACAGTCTTTCTACTCGAGAAATGAGCACATTTTTTGGCTTCCTGGTTAATATTGTTGTGACCAACTCACGTGTTATCTTCTTTTAAGCCTTGTCCGGGTAAGCGCTGTACCATTTCTGTAAACGCAGTTTATCCTGCCGGCTGAATAGCAACATAAAGAGCATAATTTTATACGATTAAATTTTGTTGGTTTCCACAAAAATCTAACAAAAGCTAAAACTTAAAAAAATGTCTCTACTTTAAACAAAATTTAAGTTGCCATCATTTTGTGGCATAATTCAGAAAGCAGAACAGAACAGAATACACAGGCAAAACAATAATTGATCACTGTCAGTCTGTCAGTGTCAAAACATCTTCATCAATGGTCTCGCTTTTTGTTTTATCTGAAAACGCAAGCAGAATATGACGTTTAAACTCACCACGCGATGAATTGTAGTGGTCTTGAGAACACAGATTGAATTCGAGGATGATAGATGATTTTAATTGGTTTGAATGTTGAATGATAAAATATAGAAATGTATGTGCTTAATAATTGTTGTAGGTGTTGAATGTATGATATTCGTGGCTTATGTTCGTTAGTAAATTTGACCAAAATTTAAAAAGGGACGGGAAGAAGAAATTGATTTCCATACTGGTTAAACAAAATTTTTATAGAAATAATTAAAATTAGATAGCGATTTTGGACGGCCGACCAAAAGTGACAAAGATATAGTAAGCATAGAAAGGGTATAAGAAATGGCTTAAAGAAAAGGGAAAAGCGATAGAAATTCTTCTAGAAGGTTCGGTGAGAAGGTTTCTTTAGGCGGAGAGAGAAAATTTAGTCACTCGAAAACTAACCATTGGCTTGTGACGTAAAGTCGTCTCCACTTAAAAAAAAGAAATTAAAAGCAAAGGCCACAAAGGAAAGGAAATTTTTAAATTTTAAATTTTTTTGGCGGAATCAGTACACTTAAAGTTGAAAAAGTGCGAGTGCGCTAAGCTGTTTTAAAAGGCGACGTGTTGAGAACCGCCATATTCTATCCAATTAAATGTAAAACCACCATTTAAATTTTTAAGTTTTTTTTCCGGAAACAGTACAATTAAAGTTGAGAAAGTGCGAGTGCGCTTAGCAGTTATAAAAGGCGACGTGTTGAGAACCGTCATATTCTATTCAATTAAATTGTAACTAATATTGAAAAGGTGTGAGTGCGCGAAGAAGTTTAAAAAAGCGGCGTGCCTAACCAAGCACAATTAAAACCAAAATTTTAAATTCCAAAGCTTTGAGGAAACAGGCCAGTGCGCTAAATTGTTTGAAAGGGAGGCATACTTAGAGTCGCCACAGTTCCTCAAAATAATTTATACTTACTAGTGAAACAGTGCGAACGCACTTTACAAGTTTTGAAAAATATGACATTTTCTTAAGAACCCGCTTCGTTGGAGATAAAACTCGAGCTGTTAATAGTTAGTACAAATTTATTTTAGTAGACGAACCGTGTCGGATGATGATTGAAGAACGACTAACTTCGTATGAAATACAATTTACATTTTAAAGAAAAGAGCAATTAGATCTGGACTCTATTCATGTCAAAACGCTTGGGCAAACATGGATACTTAAGTCAGATTCCTTGCTCGTGAACATTCAACCTAGAATTAACGAAAAAATTAACAAACGCACCGTACTGTCTGACATTGCTCACCTATTCGATCATTAAGTCTTCTTAAGTCCAATAATAGTAACATATATTTTCGCACAGAATCCTTAAGTCTGTCCAGATTCATGCATTTGCAGATGCGTCTGAAGGGGAATACGGCGCAGCGGTTTACATAAGAGCTGTCAATAGCGAAAACATCATTAGGAAACTCACCAGGAGCTCTCATCAGCACCACAATGGCGACACGTCCGATTCAAAGATAACCCGGCCAACATACTTTCGCGTGGAATCCCGGCAAAGATCACCGGCATCATGCAATCTGTGGTTTTATGGACCCCTATACTTACACGGATTGAAATCCGCATGGCACCCTCCATACACGACGATATAATGCACAATGTTGATCATCAGAACAACTTTCGGAGACTTCAACGCATTTACGCATACGTACTCCGATTTATTAGTTACTCGAGGGCCACGAAGAACAAGGAACCAAAGAGATATACGGATACCTTGAAGCTAATGGAAATGCATAAGTCATTAATATGCATTATAAAGATTATGCAGGGTGAGGAGTTCAAGAAGGACTAAAGACATCTTTAAAAACTCGCAGAGACCCCAAAGAACAGTCCAATCGTAAGCTTATCTCCTTTTATTGACGATAGAGGCACAATCCGAGAAGGAGGTCGTCTGAATGCCTCATCACTACCTTACGAAACAAAACATCCGCTACTACTGTCTTATTCACACACGTTCACGAAGTTACTTATGACATCACTTAACCGCGAGAATCTTCATTGTGGTCCACGAGCTCTGCTGGCTATCACTAGGCAGAAATTCTGGCCCATCAAGGGCAAAACATTAGCGTGATCAACCGTACAGAATTGCGTCAGGTGTGCAAGGGCAAAACCAAAATTGCTCACGCAAATAATGGGATGTCTTCCTGCGCATAGAGTCCAGCCAGCGCCTCCATTTGTTAATACGGGGGTCGATTTTTGCGGACCATCAGGACTCAATTTAAGGATCCTCAAAAAGCTTACATTGCAGTTTTCTTCTGCTTCGCATCAAAGGCAGTTCATCTAGAACTTATCACGGACTTCTCGACCATGGGATTCATAGCGTCACAGCATCTTCCGAAGGCCAATTCACAGGTTATCACCTCTACCTTTTGATATTCCAGATTTGAGATCTCAAGCCGACCTGAAAGCTCCACCAGTTCTTCCAAAGTTAATACATATCATTTCGGATGAATGGAACTTAGTGGTTTACTACGACCTGAAGCCCTACCGAAACGACTTGAACTTAGTAAGAGAAGGCTGCATCAAGCTCAAAACACTATGCCGAGCCATGACAGATAAAGATTTCTGCAACAATTCAATACAACACTGTTCATCTCTATGAGGAATTGGAAGACAATGACGAACTACTGCGACAAGGATCTTCCCGATCAAAAAGGGGGGCTATCATCTTATCTCTTACGTCTTATGAAAAATCAAACATCGATTATCAATTCTACGGCCAATCTAATCCGAATCAACCAAGGAAGAATAAAAAACAATTTCAAAATCTCGACGTCAAAATAATATTTTCCCTACGAAAAAAAATTCTGTTAAACGTCGTTTGCCAAAGGAACGTGTCGCAAGTAATTCTGCAATGGTCTGGCATTATAACCAAAAAAAAATACTTCCCCTTTTTTGAGAACTGCATATAATAGATTTGACATTGCAGTGCATTATACAAACAAAAGTCGTCGAAAGCTAAAATAATCGTTGCCTGTAATGACAATATGATCGAGAAACTTGATACCCACGCTATGACACAGACACAGGCCCAGGATGTCCATCAATTTGCGATTGGATACATCGCTGTCTTCTATTTATCTTAAAAGCCCAGTAGTTACAATTTAATTCACAAAATTCGTAACAATTTTTTTCTTATTTTTTGGGAAATTCCTTATTTCTTAAAAAAATTGCTTGGTCCACAAAATTTCAAAACCTATTGGACAGATCCCAGAATTTCCATAGTAACAAGTTATTCTTACTAAGTCTACTTAGTCCTACATACCGAATTTCATACGAATCGCTTGAGAAATTACTTTGTCCACAAAATTCCAGACCCTATTGGCCAGATCTCACAATTTCCACGGGATCAAGTTGCATCTTAGTCCTACATACTGAATTTCAAAAGAATTTCTCGAGAAATTGCTTAGTTCAACAAATTCCAGACCCTATTGGCCAGATCCCATAATTTCCATAGGAACAAGTCCTATAGTCGGATCTTAGTCCTACATAACGAATTTCATACGAATCGGTTGACAAATTCCAGACCCTATTGGCCACATCCCAGAATTTCCATGCCAACAAGTCTTAGAATAATAATAATATTCGGCGCGACGGACCATTGCTTCTCTCGACCATTTGTGTTGCGTATGTATATTTTTGGACACAAATGGCGAATTGAGAAGCTTTCCGTTATTACTCTCAGAACAATCGCATCTTAGTCCTACGTACCGAATTTAATACGAATCGCTTGAGAAATAGATTGTTCCACAAAACTCCAGACCCTATTGGCCAGATCCCAGATCCCAGAATTTCCACAGGAACAAGGGTTATAGTCTTATCCTACATCTTAGTCCTACATACCGAAGTTCATACGAGTCGCTTGACAAATTTCTTGGTTCACAAACCAGATCCTATTGGCCATATCCCAGAATTTCCATAGGATTTCATACGAATCACTTGAGAAATGGCTTAGTTAACTGTGTTAGCACTGTATCACTTAGCAGTGTCTCACTTAACATTTTAATTTTTGAACATGCACCCCCTCGTAGTGAGACGTTGTCGCGTCAAAAAATTATTTAAATTAATAAATAAATGTTCCTCTTTTTATTTCAGATGGAATTAAATTTTTTAAATCCAAAGATGACTTGGCCGCCAATAAAGAAAACTACGAAGAAATAAGGAATCGTCTTAAACTTCTAATCAAAAAAAAATTCGTAAAACTAAGAGACAAACTTCGGCGGTACATTGAAAAATGTAATGTAATGTGAAAAATAAACATTTTGCGGATGTTTTTATGACATAATAAAACGGACACGGAGACGGATTATAAAAATCTCCCACTATTTGAATTTTTTTATAAATTGGCTTTTAGTTTTGATAACATTTTTAAAACGTTTTTATGAGCTCGCTTTCGTTTATGTCTGTCTGTGCGGGTGGAATTTTGTAATGATTTTAAACTAACTTTCCATTGAGCTAGAGACTTGTTTGGAATGTTTGCCAGTCTTTTCAACTCAACTAGTTGTTGCTTCTGTCGCGCTTGTCTGCCTCCTCGTTTCTTTGATGGTTGTAGTATAGTATACGCTTCGATTGCTGGCTTCTTCAATTTCTGTCGTCGTCTGTACTCCTCTATTGACAGTGGCTTTGGTCCCACCTGGTCCTGTTCCACTGGAACCTCGGGCTGGAACAGGGCTTGTACTTTCCTGATGTAATCGGCCGCAAGTGCAAGTTTCTCTTGCTGCCGTTCGTTAGACGACATGTACGATAAATAACGACGACTTAGAAAAATTATTTTTCTTGATGAATAACGACGAAAAATTAATCTTGCTCGACGATAAAAAGAAAAGACTTTGAAAAATTATTTCAGTACTCATTATTAAGCCAGAATCTGACAGGATCGCCATGTAAAGTTGTCCTAATTTGTTGGAACAACTTTGCTGTTAATTTTGAGTCGATGTAGGGTCAAAAACGTTGTATGCTTTTAGTCATGTTATTTATGTGGTCGCTGGTGCGATCCCTGACAATAGTGTCAACGACATTTCTGAGATCCCGCGTGTGATGCGTGTCGAAAGTAGCGTGTGGTGCGTTTGATGCGTGGGACGCGACTCTCTTGTGGCGTGTGGATATAGGATAAATTCTTATGCACGATACTAAACAACGTTATACCACGATAACTGCTACACGTTGTTATATCTCCCTTTTTATTTATTGGGCACAGGTTACCTCTTCGCCAGTCTTCTGGCATCGCTTATTCCTCCCATACTTGCACTAAGATAGTTAAGCGAGCTTCTCAGCTCGCCATATGGATAGTTGTAATTCAGTCTAATCTATTTATCTTAAAAGCCCAATAGTTACAATTTAATTCACAAAATTCGTAACAATTTTTTTCTTATTTTTTGGGAAATTCCTTATTTCTTAAAAAAATTGCTTGGTCCACAAAATTTCAAAACCTATTGGACAGATCCCAGAATTTCCATAGTAACAAGTTATTCTTACTAAGTCTACTTAGTCCTACATACCGAATTTCATACGAATCGCTTGAGAAATTACTTTTTCCACAAAATTCCAGACTCTATTGGCCAGATCTCACAATTTCCACGGGATCAAGTTGCATCTTAGTCCTACATACTGAATTTCATAAGAATTTCTTGAGAAATTGCTTAGTTCAACAAATTCCAGACCCTATTGGCCAGATCCCATAATTTCCATAGGAACAAGTCTTATAGTCGGATCTTAGTCCTACATAACGAATTTCATACGAATCGGTTGACAAATTCCAGACCCTATTGGCCACATCCCAGAATTTCCATGCCAACAAGTCTTAGAATAATAATAATATTCGGCGCGACGGACCATTGCTTCTCTCGACCATTTGTGTTGCGTATGTATATTTTTGGACACAAATGGCGAATTGAGAAGCTTTCCGTTATTACTCTCAGAACAATCGCATCTTAGTCCTACGTACCGAATTTAATACGAATCGCTTGAGAAATAGATTGTTCCACAAAACTCCAGACCCTATTGGCCAGATCCCAGATCCCAGAATTTCCACAGGAACAAGGGTTATAGTCTTATCCTACATCTTAGTCCTACATACCGAAGTTCATACGAGTCGCTTGACAAATTTCTTGGTTCACAAACCAGATCCTATTGGCCATATCCCAGAATTTCCATAGGATTTCATACGAATCACTTTAGAAATGGCTTAGTTAACTGTGTTAGCACTGTATCACTTAGCAGTGTCTCACTTAACATTTTAATTTTTGAACATGCACCCCCTCGTAGTGAGACGTTGTCGCGTCAAAAAATTATTTAAATTAATAAATAAATGTTCCTCTTTTTATTTCAGATGGAATTAAATTTTTTAAATCCAAAGATGACTTGGCCGCCAATAAAGAAAACTACGAAGAAATAAGGAATCGTCTTAAACTTCTAATCAAAAAAAAATTCGTAAAACTAAGAGACAAACTTCGGCGGTACATTGAAAAATGTAATGTAATGTGAAAAATAAACATTTTGCGGATGTTTTTATGACATAATAAAACGGACACGGAGACGGATTATAAAAATCTCCCACTATTTGAATTTTTTTATAAATTGGCTTTTAGTTTTGATAACATTTTTAAAAAGTTTTTATGAGCTCGCTTTCGTTTATGTCTGTCTGTGCGGGTGGAATTTTGTAATGATTTTAAACTAACTTTCCATTGAGCTAGAGACTTGTTTGGAATGTTTGCCAGTCTTTTCAACTCAACTAGTTGTTGCTTCTGTCGCGCTTGTCTGCCTCCTCGTTTCTTTGATGGTTGTAGTATAGTATACGCTTCGATTGCTGGCTTCTTCAATTTCTGTCATCGTCTGTACTCCTCTATTGACAGTGGCTTTGGTCCCACCTGGTCCTGTTCCACTGGAACCTCGGGCTGGAACAGGGCTTGTACTTTCCTGATGTAATCGGCCGCAAGTGCAAGTTTCTCTTGCTGTCGTTCGTTAGACGACATGTACGATAAATAACGACGACTTAGAAAAATTATTTTTCTTAAGGAATAACGACGAAAAATTAATCTTGCTCGAAGATAAAAAGAAAAGACTTTGAAAAATTATTTCAGTACTCATTATTAAGCCAGAATCTGACAGGATCGCCATGTAAAGTTGTCCTAATTTGTTGGAACAACTTTGCTGTTAATTTTGAGTCGATGTAGGGTCAAAAACGTTGTATGCTTTTAGTCATGTTATTTATGTGGTCGCTGGTGCGATCCCTTACAATAGTGTCAACGACATTTCTGAGATCCCGCGTGTGATGCATGTCGAAAGTAGCGTGTGGTGCGTTTGATGCGTGGGACGCGACTCTCTTGAGGCGTGTGGATATAGGAGAAATTCTTATGCACGATACTAAACAACGTTATACCACGATAACTGCTACACGTTGTTATATCTCCCTTTTTATTTATTGGGCACAGGTTATCTCTTCGCCAGTCTTCTGGCATCGCTTATTCCTCCCATACTTGCACTAAGATAGTAAAGCGAGCTTCTCAGCTCGCCATATGGATAGTTGTAATTCAGTCTAATCTATTTATCTTAAAAGCCCAATAGTTACAATTTAATTCACAAAATTCGTAACAATTTTTTTCTTATTTTTTGGGAAATTCCTTATTTCTTAAAAAAATTGCTTGGTCCACAAAATTTCAAAACCTATTGGACAGATCCCAGAATTTCCATAGTAACAAGTTATTCTTACTAAGGCTACTTAGTCCTACATACCGAATTTCATACGAATCGCTTGAGAAATTACTTTGTCCACAAAATTCCAGACCCTATTGGCCAGATCTCACAATTTCCACGGGATCAAGTTGCATCTTAGTCCTACATACTGAATTTCATAAGAATTTCTTGAGAAATTGCTTAGTTCAACAAATTCCAGACCCTATTGGCCAGATCCCATAATTTCCATAGGAACAAGTCTTATAGTCGGATCTTAGTCCTACATAACGAATTTCATACGAATCGGTTGACAAATTCCAGACCCTATTGGCCACATCCCAGAATTTCCATGCCAACAAGTCTTAGAATAATAATAATATTCGGCGCGACGGACCATTGCTTCTCTCGACCATTTGTGTTGCGTATGTATATTTTTGGACACAAATGGCGAATTGAGAAGCTTTCCGTTATTACTCTCAGAACAATCGCATCTTAGTCCTACGTACCGAATTTAATACGAATCGCTTCAGAAATAGATTGTTCCACAAAACTCCAGACCCTATTGGCCAGATCCCAGATCCCAGAATTTCCACAGGAACAAGGGTTATAGTCTTATCCTACATCTTAGTCCTACATACCGAAGTTCATACGAGTCGCTTGACAAATTTCTTGGTTCACAAACCAGATCCTATTGGCCATATCCCAGAATTTCCATAGGATTTCATACGAATCACTTGAGAAATGGCTTAGTTAACTGTGTTAGCACTGTATCACTTAGCAGTGTCTCACTTAACATTTTAATTTTTGAACATGCACCCCCTCGTAGTGAGACGTTGTCGCGTCAAAAAATTATTTAAATTAATAAATAAATGTTCCTCTTTTTATTTCAGATGGAATTAAATTTTTTAAATCCAAAGATGACTTGGCCGCCAATAAAGAAAACTACGAAGAAATAAGGAATCGTCTTAAACTTCTAATCAAAAAAAAATTCGTAAAACTAAGAGACAAACTTCGGCGGTACATTGAAAAATGTAATGTAATGTGAAAAATAAACATTTTGCGGATGTTTTTATGACATAATAAAACGGACACGGAGACGGATTATAAAAATCTCCCACTATTTGAATTTTTTTATAAATTGGCTTTTAGTTTTGATAACATTTTTAAAACGTTTTTATGAGCTCGCTTTCGTCTATGTCTGTCTGTGCGGGTGGAATTTTGTAATGATTTTAAACTAACTTTCCATTGATCTAGAGACTTGTTTGGAATGTTTGCCAGTCTTTTCAACTCAACTAGTTGTTGCTTCTGTCGCGCTTGTCTGCCTCCTCGTTTCTTTGATGGTTGTAGTATAGTATACGCTTCGATTGCTGGCTTCTTCAATTTCTGTCGTCGTCTGTACTCCTCTATTGACAGTGGCTTTGGTCCCACCTGGTCCTGTTCCACTGGAACCTCGGGCTGGAACAGGGCTTGTACTTTCCTGATGTAATCGGCCGCAAGTGCAAGTTTCTCTTGCTGTCGTTCGTTAGACGACATGTACGATAAATAACGACGACTTAGAAAAATTATTTTTCTTGATGAATAACGACGAAAAATTAATCTTGCTTGACGATAAAAAGAAAACACTTTGAAAAATTATTTCAGTACTCATTATTAAGCCAGAATCTGACAGGATCGCCATGTAAAGTTGTCCTAATTTTGTTGGAACAACTTTGCTGTTAATTTTGAGTCGATGTAGGGTCAAAAACGTTGTATGCTTTTAGTCATGTTATTTATGTGGTCGTTGGTGCGATCCCTTACAATAGTGTCAACGACATTTCTGAGATCCCGCGTGTGATGCGTGTCGAAAGTAGCGTGTGGTGCGTTTGATGCGTGGGACGCGACTCTCTTGTGGCGTGTGGATATAGGAGAAATTCTTATGCACGATACTAAACAACGTTATACCACGATAACTGCTACACGTTGTTATATCTCCCTTTTTATTTATTGGGCACAGGTTACCTCTTCGCCAGTCTTCTGGCATCGCTTATTCCTCCCATACTTGCACTAAGATAGTAAAGCGAGCTTCTCAGCTCGCCATATGGATAGTTGTAATTCAGTCTAATCTATTTATCTTAAAAGCCCAATAGTTACAATTTAATTCACAAAATTCGTAACAATTTTTTTCTTATTTTTTGGGAAATTCCTTATTTCTTAAAAAAATTGCTTGGTCCACAAAATTTCAAAACCTATTGGACAGATCCCAGAATTTCCATAGTAACAAGTTATTCTTACTAAGTCTACTTAGTCCTACATACCGAATTTCATACGAATCGCTTGAGAAATTACTTTGTCCACAAAATTCCAGACCCTATTGGCCAGATCTCACAATTTCCACGGGATCAAGTTGCATCTTAGTCCTACATACTGAATTTCATAAGAATTTCTTGAGAAATTGCTTAGTTCAACAAATTCCAGACCCTATTGGCCAGATCCCATAATTTCCATAGGAACAAGTCTTATAGTCGGATCTTAGTCCTACATAACGAATTTCATACGAATCGGTTGACAAATTCCAGACCCTATTGGCCACATCCCAGAATTTCCATGCCAACAAGTCTTAGAATAATAATAATATTCGGCGCGACGGACCATTGCTTCTCTCGACCATTTGTGTTGCGTATGTATATTTTTGGACACAAATGGCGAATTGAGAAGCTTTCCGTTATTACTCTCAGAACAATCGCATCTTAGTCCTACGTACCGAATTTAATACGAATCGCTTGAGAAATAGATTGTTCCACAAACTCCAGACCCTATTGGCCAGATCCCAGATCCCAGAATTTCCACAGGAACAAGGGTTATAGTCTTATCCTACATCTTAGTCCTACATACCGAAGTTCATACGAGTCGCTTGACAAATTTCTTGGTTCACAAACCAGATCCTATTGGCCATATCCCAGAATTTCCATAGGATTTCATACGAATCACTTGAGAAATGGCTTAGTTAACTGTGTTAGCACTGTATCACTTAGCAGTGTCTCACTTAACATTTTAATTTTTGAACATGCACCCCCTTTTAGTGAGACGTTGTCGCGTCAAAAAATTATTTAAATTAATAAATAAATGTTCCTCTTTTTATTTCAGATGGAATTAAATTTTTTAAATCCAAAGATGACTTGGCCGCCAATAAAGAAAACTACGAAGAAATAAGGAATCGTCTTAAACTTCTAATCAAAAAAAAATTCGTAAAACTAAGAGACAAACTTCGGCGGTACATTGAAAAATGTAATGTAATGTGAAAAATAAACATTTTGCGGATGTTTTTATGACATAATAAAACGGACACGGAGACGGATTATAAAAATCTCCCACTATTTGAATTTTTGTACAAATTGGCTTTTAGTTTTGATAACATTTTTAAAACGTTTTTATGAGCTCGCTTTCGTTTATGTCTGTCTGTGCGGGTGGAATTTTGTAATGATTTTAAACTAACTTTCCATTGAGCTAGAGACTTGTTTGGAATGTTTGCCAGTCTTTTCAACTCAACTAGTTGTTGCTTCTGTCGCGCTTGTCTGCCTCCTCGTTTCTTTGATGGTTGTAGTATAGTATACGCTTCGATTGCTGGCTTCTTCAATTTCTGTCGTCGTCTGTACTCCTCTATTGACAGTGGCTTTGGTCCCACCTGGTCCTGTTCCACTGGAACCTTGGGCTGGAACAGGGATTGTACTTTCCTGATGTAATCGGCCGCAAGTGCAAGTTTCTCTTGCTGTCGTTCGTTAGACGACATGTACGATAAAAAACGACGACTTAGAAAAATTATTTTTCTTGATGAATAACGACGAAAAATTAATCTTGCTCGACGATAAAAAGAAAAGACTTTGAAAAATTATTTCAGTACTCATTATTAAGCCAGAATCTGACAGGATCGCCATGTAAAGTTGTCCTAATTTTTTGGAACAACTTTGCCGTTAATTTTGAGTCGATGTAGGGTCAAAAACGTTGTATGCTTTTAGTCATGTTATTTATGTGGTCGCTGGTGCGATCCCTTACAATAGTGTCAACGACATTTCTGAGATCCCGCGTGTGATGCGTGTCGAAAGTAGCGTGTGGTGCGTTTGATGCGTGGGACGCGACTCTCTTGTGGCGTGTGGATATAGGAGAAATTCTTATGCACGATACTAAACAACGTTATACCACGATAACTGCTACACGTTGTTATATCTCCCTTTTTATTTATTGGGCACAGGTTACCTCTTCGCCAGTCTTCTGGCATCGCTTATTCCTCCCATACTTGCACTAAGATAGTAAAGCGAGCTTCTCAGCTCGCCATATGGATAGTTGTAATTCAGTCTAATCTATTTATCTTAAAAGCCCAATAGTTACAATTTAATTCACAAAATTCGTAACAATTGTTTTCTTATTTTTTGGGAAATTCCTTATTTCTTAAAAAAATTGCTTGGTCCACAAAATTTCAAAACCTATTGGACAGATCCCAGAATTTCCATAGTAACAAGTTATTCTTACTAAGTCTACTTAGTCCTACATACCGAATTTCATACGAATCGCTTGAGAAAATACTTTGTCCACAAAATTCCAGACCCTATTGGCCAGATCTCACAATTTCCACGGGATCAAGTTGCATCTTAGTCCTACATACTGAATTTCATAAGAATTTCTTGAGAAATTGCTTAGTTCAACAAATTCCAGACCCTATTGGCCAGATCCCATAATTTCCATAGGAACAAGTCTTATAGTCGGATCTTAGTCCTACATAACGAATTTCATACGAATCGGTTGACAAATTCCAGACCCTATTGGCCACATCCCAGAATTTCCATGCCAACAAGTCTTAGAATAATAATAATATTCGGCGCGACGGACCATTGCTTCTCTCGACCATTTGTGTTGCGTATGTATATTTTTGGACACAAATGGCGAATTGAGAAGCTTTCCGTTATTACTCTCAGAACAATCGCATCTTAGTCCTACGTACCGAATTTAATACGAATCGCTTGAGAAATAGATTGTTCCACAAAACTCCAGACCCTATTGGCCAGATCCCAGAATTTCCACAGGAACAAGGGTTATAGTCTTATCCTACATCTTAGTCCTACATACCGAAGTTCATACGAGTCGCTTGACAAATTTCTTGGTTCACAAACCAGATCCTATTGGCCATATCCCAGAATTTCCATAGGATTTCATACGAATCACTTGAGAAATGGCTTAGTTAACTGTGTTAGCACTGTATCACTTAGCAGTGTCTCACTTAACATTTTAATTTTTGAACATGCACCCCCTCGTAGTGAGACGTTGTCGCGTCAAAAAATTATTTAAATTAATAAATAAATGTTCCTCTTTTTATTTCAGATGGAATTAAATTTTTTAAATCCAAAGATGACTTGGCCGCCAATAAAGAAAACTACGAAGAAATAAGGAATCGTCTTAAACTTCTAATCAAAAAAAAATTCGTAAAACTAAGAGACAAACTTCGGCGGTACATTGAAAAATGTAATGTAATGTGAAAAATAAACATTTTGCGGATGTTTTTATGACATAATAAAACGGACACGGAGACGGATTATAAAAATCTCCCACTATTTGAATTTTTTTATAAATTGGCTTTTAGTTTTGATAACATTTTTAAAACGTTTTTATGAGCTCGCTTTCGTTTATGTCTGTCTGTGCGGGTGGAATTTTGTAATGATTTTAAACTAACTTTCCATTGAGCTAGAGACTTGTTTGGAATGTTTGCCAGTCTTTTCAACTCAACTAGTTGTTGCTTCTGTCGCGCTTGTCTGCCTCCTCGTTTCTTTGATGGTTGTAGTATAGTATACGCTTCGATTGCTGGCTTCTTCAATTTCTGTCGTCGTCTGTACTCCTCTATTGACAGTGGCTTTGGTCCCACCTGGTCCTGTTCCACTGGAACCTCGGCTGGAACAGGGCTTGTACTTTCCTGATGTAATCGGCCGCAAGTGCAAGTTTCTCTTGCTGTCGTTCGTTAGACGACATGTACGATAAATAACGACGACTTAGAAAAATTATTTTTCTTGATGAATAACGACGAAAAATTAATCTTGCTCGACGATAAAAAGAAAAGACTTTGAAAAATTATTTCAGTACTCATTATTAAGCCAGAATCTGACAGGATCGCCATGTAAAGTTGTCCTAATTTGTTTGAACAACTTTGCTGTTAATTTTGAGTCGATGTAGGGTCAAAAACGTTGTATGCTTTTAGTCATGTTATTTATGTGGTCGCTGGTGCGATCCCTTACAATAGTGTCAACGACATTTCTGAGATCCCGCGTGTGATGCGTGTCGAAAGTAGCGTGTGGTGCGTTTGATGCGTGGGACGCGACTCTCTTGTGGCGTGTGGATATAGGAGAAATTCTTATGCACGATACTAAGCAACGTTATACCACGATAACTGCTACACGTTGTTATATCTCCCTTTTTATTTATTGGGCACAGGTTACCTCTTCGCCAGTCTTCTGGCATCGCTTATTCCTCCCATACTTGCACTAAGATAGTAAAGCGAGCTTCTCAGCTCGCCATATGGATAGTTGTAATTCAGTCTAATCTATTTATCTTAAAAGCCCAATAGTTACAATTTAATTCACAAAATTCGTAACAATTTTTTTCTTATTTTTTGGGAAATTCCTTATTTCTTAAAAAAATTGCTTGGTCCACAAAATTTCAAAACCTATTGGACAGATCCCAGAATTTCCATAGTAACAAGTTATTCTTACTAAGTCTACTTAGTCCTACATACCGAATTTCATACGAATCGCTTGAGAAATTACTTTGTCCACAAAATTCCAGACCCTATTGGCCAGATCTCACAATTTCCACGGGATCAAGTTGCATCTTAGTCCTACATACTGAATTTCATAAGAATTTCTTGAGAAATTGCTTAGTTCAACAAATTCCAGACCCTATTGGCCAGATCCCATAATTTCCATAGGAACAAGTCTTATAGTCGGATCTTAGTCCTACATAACGAATTTCATACGAATCGGTTGACAAATTCCAGACCCTATTGGCCACATCCCAGAATTTCCATGCCAACAAGTCTTAGAATAATAATAATATTCGGCGCGACGGACCATTGCTTCTCTCGACCATTTGTGTTGCGTATGTATATTTTTGGACACAAATGGCGAATTGAGAAGCTTTCCGTTATTACTCTCAGAACAATCGCATCTTAGTCCTACGTACCGAATTTAATACGAATCGCTTGAGAAATAGATTGTTCCACAAAACTCCAGACCCTATTGGCCAGATCCCAGATCCCAGAATTTCCACAGGAACAAGGGTTATAGTCTTATCCTACATCTTAGTCCTACATACCGAAGTTCATACGAGTCGCTTGACAAATTTCTTGGTTCACAAACCAGATCCTATTGGCCATATCCCAGAATTTCCATAGGATTTCATACGAATCACTTGAGAAATGGCTTAGTTAACTGTGTTAGCACTGTATCACTTAGCAGTGTCTCACTTAACATTTTAATTTTTGAACATGCACCCCCTCGTAGTGAGACGTTGTCGCGTCAAAAAATTATTTAAATTAATAAATAAATGTTCCTCTTTTTATTTCAGATGGAATTAAATTTTTTAAATCCAAAGATGACTTGGCCGCCAATAAAGAAAACTACGAAGAAATAAGGAATCGTCTTAAACTTCTAATCAAAAAAAAATTCGTAAAACTAAGAGACAAACTTCGGCGGTACATTGAAAAATGTAATGTAATGTGAAAAATAAACATTTTGCGGATGTTTTTATGACATAATAAAACGGACACGGAGACGGATTATAAAAATCTCCCACTATTTGAATTTTTGTACAAATTGGCTTTTAGTTTTGATAACATTTTTAAAACGTTTTTATGAGCTCGCTTTCGTTTATGTCTGTCTGTGCGGGTGGAATTTTGTAATGATTTTAAACTAACTTTCCATTGAGCTAGAGACTTGTTTGGAATGTTTGCCAGTCTTTTCAACTCAACTAGTTGTTGGTTCTGTCGCGCTTGTCTGCCTCCTCATTTCTTTGATGGTTGTAGTATAGTATACGCTTCGATTGCTGGCTTCTTCAATTTCTGTCGTCGTCTGTACTCCTCTATTGACAGTGGCTTTGGTCCCACCTGGTCCTGTTCCACTGGAACCTCGGGCTGGAACAGGGCTTGTACTTTCCTGATGTAATCGGCCGCAAGTGCAAGTTTCTCTTGCTGTCGTTCGTTAGACGACATGTACGATAAAAAACGACGACTTAGAAAAATTATTTTTCTTGATGAATAACGACGAAAAATTAATCTTGCTCGACGATAAAAAGAAAAGACTTTGAAAAATTATTTCAGTACTCATTAGTAAGCCAGAATCTGACAGGATCGCCATGTAAAGTTGTCCTAATTTGTTGGAACAACTTTGCTGTTAATTTTGAGTCGATGTAGGGTCAAAAACGTTGTATGCTTTTAGTCATGTTATTTATGTGGTCGCTGGTGCGATCCCTTACAATAGTGTTAACGACATTTCTGAGATCCCGCGTGTGATGCGTGTCGAAAGTAGCGTGTGGTGCGTTTGATGCGTGGGACGCGACTCTCTTGTGGCGTGTGGATATAGGAGAAATTCTTATGCACGATACTAAACAACGTTATACCACGATAACTGCTACACGTTGTTATATCTCCCTTTTTATTTATTGGGCACAGGTTACCTCTTCGCCAGTCTTCTGGCATCGCTTATTCCTCCCATACTTGCACTAAGATAGTAAAGCGAGCTTCTCAGCTCGCCATATGGATAGTTGTAATTCAGTCTAATCTATTTATCTTAAAAGCCCAATAGTTACAATTTAATTCACAAAATTCGTAACAATTTTTTTCTTATTTTTTGGGAAATTCCTTATTTCTTAAAAAAATTGCTTGGTCCACAAAATTTCAAAACCTATTGGACAGATCCCAGAATTTCCATAGTAACAAGTTATTCTTACTAAGTCTACTTAGTCCTACATACCGAATTTCATACGAATCGCTTGAGAAAATACTTTGTCCACAAAATTCCAGACCCTATTGGCCAGATCTCACAATTTCCACGGGATCAAGTTGCATCTTAGTCCTACATACTGAATTTCATAAGAATTTCTTGAGAAATTGCTTAGTTCAACAAATTCCAGACCCTATTGGCCAGATCCCATTATTTCCATAGGAACAAGTCTTATAGTCGGATCTTAGTCCTACATAACGAATTTCATACGAATCGGTTGACAAATTCCAGACCCTATTGGCCACATCCCAGAATTTCCATGCCAACAAGTCTTAGAATAATAATAATATTCGGCGCGACGGACCATTGCTTCTCTCGACCATTTGTGTTGCGTATGTATATTTTTGGACACAAATGGCGAATTGAGAAGCTTTCCGTTATTACTCTCAGAACAATCGCATCTTAGTCCTACGTACCGAATTTAATACGAATCGCTTGAGAAATAGATTGTTCCACAAAACTCCAGACCCTATTGGCCAGATCCCAGATCCCAGAATTTCCACAGGAACAAGGGTTATAGTCTTATCCTACATCTTAGTCCTACATACCGAAGTTCATACGAGTCGCTTGACAAATTTCTTGGTTCACAAACCAGATCCTATTGGCCATATCCCAGAATTTCCATAGGATTTCATACGAATCACTTGAGAAATGGCTTAGTTAACTGTGTTAGCACTGTATCACTTAGCAGTGTCTCACTTAACATTTTAATTTTTGAACATGCACCCCCTCGTAGTGAGACGTTGTCGCGTCAAAAAATTATTTAAATTAATAAATAAATGTTCCTCTTTTTATTTCAGATGGAATTAAATTTTTTAAATCCAAAGATGACTTGGCCGCCAATAAAGAAAACTACGAAGAAATAAGGAATCGTCTTAAACTTCTAATCAAAAAAAAATTCGTAAAACTAAGAGACAAACTTCGGCGGTACATTGAAAAATGTAATGTAATGTGAAAAATAAACATTTTGCGGATGTTTTTATGACATAATAAAACGGACACGGAGACGGATTATAAAAATCTCCCACTATTTGAATTTTTTTATAAATTGGCTTTTAGTTTTGATAACATTTTTAAAAAGTTTTTATGAGCTCGCTTTCGTTTATGTCTGTCTGTGCGGGTGGAATTTTGTAATGATTTTAAACTAACTTTCCATTGAGCTAGAGACTTGTTTGGAATGTTTGCCAGTCTTTTCAACTCAACTAGTTGTTGCTTCTGTCGCGCTTGTCTGCCTCCTCGTTTCTTTGATGGTTGTAGTATAGTATACGCTTCGATTGCTGGCTTCTTCAATTTCTGTCGTCGTCTGTACTCCTCTATTGACAGTGGCTTTGGTCCCACCTGGTCCTGTTCCACTGGAACATCGGGCTGGAACAGGGCTTGTACTTTCCTGATGTAATCGGCCGCAAGTGCAAGTTTCTCTTGCTGTCGTTCGTTAGACGACATGTACGATAAATAACGACGACTTAGAAAAATTATTTTTCTTGATGAATAACGACGAAAAATTAATCTTGCTCGAAGATAAAAAGAAAAGACTTTGAAAAATTATTTCAGTACTCATTATTAAGCCATAATCTGACAGGATCGCCATGTAAAGTTGTCCTAATTTGTTGGAACAACTTTGCTGTTAATTTTGAGTCGATGTAGGGTCAAAAACGTTGTATGCTTTTAGTCATGTTATTTATGTGGTCGCTGGTGCGATCCCTTACAATAGTGTCAACGACATTTCTGAGATTCCGCGTGTGATGCGTGTCGAAAGTAGCGTGTGGTGCGTTTGATGCGTGGGACGCGACTCTCTTGTGGCGTGTGGATATAGGAGAAATTCTTATGCACGATACTAAACAACGTTATACCACGATAACTGCTACACGTTGTTATATCTCCCTTTTTATTTATTGGGCACAGGTTACCTCTTCGCCAGTCTTCTGGCATCGCTTATTCCTCCCATACTTGCACTAAGATAGTAAAGCGAGCTTCTCAGCTCGCCATATGGATAGTTGTAATTCAGTCTAATCTATTTATCTTAAAAGCCCAATAGTTACAATTTAATTCACAAAATTCGTAACAATTTTTTTCTTATTTTTTGGGAAATTCCTTATTTCTTAAAAAAATTGCTTGGTCCACAAAATTTCAAAACCTATTGGACAGATCCCAGAATTTCCATAGTAACAAGTTATTCTTACTAAGTCTACTTAGTCCTACATACCGAATTTCATACGAATCGCTTGAGAAATTACTTTGTCCACAAAATTCCAGAACCTATTGGCCAGATCTCACAATTTCCACGGGATCAAGTTGCATCTTAGTCCTACATACTGAATTTCATAAGAATTTCTCGAGAAATTGCTTAGTTCAACAAATTCCAGACCCTATTGGCCAGATCCCATAATTTCCATAGGAACAAGTCTTATAGTCGGATCTTAGTCCTACATAACGAATTTCATACGAATCGGTTGACAAATTCCAGACCCTATTGGCCACATCCCAGAATTTCCATGCCAACAAGTCTTAGAATAATAATAATATTCGGCGCGACGGACCATTGCTTCTCTCGACCATTTGTGTTGCGTATGTATATTTTTGGACACAAATGGCGAATTGAGAAGCTTTCCGTTATTACTCTCAGAACAATCGCATCTTAGTCCTACGTACCGAATTTAATACGAATCGCTTGAGAAATAGATTGTTCCACAAAACTCCAGACCCTATTGGCCAGATCCCAGATCCCAGAATTTCCACAGGAACAAGGGTTATAGTCTTATCCTACATCTTAGTCCTACATACCGAAGTTCATACGAGTCGCTTGACAAATTTCTTGGTTCACAAACCAGATCCTATTGGCCATATCCCAGAATTTCCATAGGATTTCATACGAATCACTTTAGAAATGGCTTAGTTAACTGTGTTAGCACTGTATCACTTAGCAGTGTCTCACTTAACATTTTAATTTTTGAACATGCACCCCCTCGTAGTGAGACGTTGTCGCGTCAAAAATTTATTTAAATTAATAAATAAATGTTCCTCTTTTTATTTCAGATGGAATTAAATTTTTTAAATCCAAAGATGACTTGGCCGCCAATAAAGAAAACTACGAAGAAATAAGGAATCGTCTTAAACTTCTAATCAAAAAAAAATTCGTAAAACTAAGAGACAAACTTCGGCGGTACATTGAAAAATGTAATGTAATGTGAAAAATAAACATTTTGCGGATGTTTTTATGACATAATAAAACGGACACGGAGACGGATTATAAAAATCTCCCACTATTTGAATTTTTTTATAAATTGGCTTTTAGTTTTGATAACATTTTTAAAACGTTTTTATGAGCTCGCTTTCGTTTATGTCTGTCTGTGCGGGTGGAATTTTGTAATGATTTTAAACTAACTTTCCATTGAGCTAGAGACTTGAAACTTTAAAAATAGCTCAGATAAACATTTAAAAATCACAAAAAACGACAACAAATCGCAAAAAAAATTGATTCAACGCGAGTTTGTAATTTGTTTCAGATCAAAGCAAACTACTACGCAGAGTACTCGTTTTAAACTTTTTAAATTAAATATATATTTTTATTAGCTGACATGTTTTAACTTGACTTGACCTCCGTTTTTAACCAACTTTCACACTTCTAGAAATTTAAAAAATTAAAAAATAGAAATTCAGGACACATAGGTCAGTAGTATTATGAAAAAGAAAACCAGGATCACAATATCCAAGATAGAAATTTCAAGAATAGATCAGGACAGAAAATAAATTTTAACAACAATAGAGACAACATTCTTTTTTGACATTTAATCCGTCCGGACAACTTAGAAATAATAATCAAAACCCACCGATGGAAATAAATATTTAGGAGCCAATACAGCTAATGAAAATTGAACTAGTAGTTATGCCTCATGTAATGAGGAAATAAATGGTATAGAACCGACGTATTTTCGGAACTAAGACTCAGGAATAAAATATTCTGCGAATAGAATACAAAGCTTTAATAGACACTGGCTCCACAGTAAGTTTAATTAACTCATCAAGAGTTGACTGTAGTAGTTTCCCTGTTTTTGAAGAAAAATCCGTGTATCTTAATACAAATTAAAATGGTATAAAATGCCATTAACTAACAAAGACTATGATCTTCTTATGGGTATGGATATTATTATGAAGAACGTGTCTGAGCTCAATATAAGTAGGAGATTCATCAAATTAATAAACACGGCGAAAATTAATCTATATTCCGAAGAATCCCAACAAGTTGAATATAGTCAAAACACTGATAAAATAGATCTTTCCCATTTAAACGTTTAGGAAAGAGAAGAAATACACAAAATATTAAAACAGTACCAGGGTTTAGTTTGCAAACAAGGCCTTACCAAACGCAATCTTAAGGTTCATTTTGATAAACGTTCCTTTCTTCAAAAAGACACAGAATTTTTAGGCCATGTCCTAACTTAAAAGGGCATGAATCCTAACCCGAAAAAAATTAAATGTATTTTAAACTATAAGCAAAGCAAAGCTTGTACTCGCAACGACCAAATTATTGCTTGCTGCCATCTCTATGACTCGTGTTCCAGAATGATTTTTACGTCATACTGAGGACAGGCATGGAGTTCCCGTTCGACTGATTAAAATAATTCTTCTCTTTCATCATCTGGGGAATCCTCTGTAGGTGCGTGAACGTTTATAAGGCTTATGTTTTTAGATCTTCCCCGCACGCGAAGGGTGCATAGCCGTTCATTTACTACTTTAAAGCCGATAACGGTGGGTTTCATTCTTTTGCTGACTAGAAACCCCAGCCTGAGCACATGATGTCTTGCATGACAGCTCTAATATATAAATACACAGCTAGCTGCTGTGCAACTCGAGCTCTTTACAGTGAGTGTACGTTCCATGAGAAAATACTTAAATCATTTAGCCTCTTTCGTCGTCGTTCATCAGTGTATGCTAGGCTTATTTGGGGTTCCGTAATATGATTTTTTTACGGGCGAGGTATTGGCTTCGCGCCAACCTTACTTTGAAGGGAATATCCCGATAATTTCGCTTTTCCTATGCAGGAGGACAATTACCAGCGGCCACCACGTGGTTTGATCGCACTTCGTAAAACTAAGAGACGAACTTCGGCGGTACATTGAAAAATGTAATGTAATGTGAAAAATAAACATTTTGCGGATGTTTTTATGACATAATAAAACGGACACGGAGACGGATTATAAAAATCTCCCACTATTTGAATTTTTTTATAAATTGGCTTTTAGTTTTGATAACATTTTTAAAACGTTTTTATGAGCTCGCTTTCGTTTATGTCTTTCTGTGCGGGTGGAATTTTGTAATGATTTTAAACTAACTTTCCATTGAGCTAGAGACTTGAAACTTTAAAAATAGCTCAGATAAACATTTAAAAATCACAAAAAACGACAACAAATCGCAAAAAAAATTGATTCAACGCGAGTTTGTAATTTGTTTCAGATCAAAGCAAACTACTACGCAGAGTACTCGTTTTAAACTTTTTAAATTAAATATATATTTTTATTAGCTGACATGTTTTAACTTGACTTGACCTCCGTTTTTAACCAACTTTCACACTTCTAGAAATTAAAAAAATTAAAAAATAGAAATTCAGGACACATAGGTCAGTAGTATTATGAAAAAGAAAACCAGGATCACAATATCCAAGATAGAAATTTCAAGAATAGATCAGGACAGAAAATAAATTTTAACAACAATAGAGACAACATTCTTTTTTGACATTTAATCCGTCCGGACAACTTAGAAATAATAATCAAAACCCACCGATGGAAATAAATATTTAGGAGCCAATACAGCTAATGAAAATTGAACTAGTAGTTATGCCTCATGTAATGAGGAAATAAATGGTATAGAACCGACGTATTTTCGGAACTAAGCCTCAGGAATAAAATATTCTGCGAATAGAATACAAAGCTTTAATAGACACTGGCTCCACAGTAAGTTTAATTAACTCATCAAGAGTTGACTGTAGTAGTTTCCCTGTTTTTGAAGAAAAATCCGTGTATCTTAATACAAATTAAAATGGTATAAAATGCCATTAACTAACAAAGACTATGATCTTCTTATCGGTATGGATATTATTAGGAAGAACGTGTCTGAGCTCAATATAAGTAGGAGATTCATCAAATTAATAAACACGGCGAAAATTAATCTATATTCCGAAGAATCCCAACAAGTTGAATATAGTCAAAACACTGATAAAATAGATCTTTCCCATTTAAACGTTTAGGAAAGAGAAGAAATACACAAAATATTAAAACAGTACCAGGGTTTAGTTTGCAAACAAGGCCTTACCAAACGCAATCTTAAGGTTCATTTTGATAAACGTTCCTTTCTTCAAAAAGACACAGAATTTTTAGGCCATGTCCTAACTTAAAAGGGCATGAATCCTAACCCGAAAAAAATTAAATGTATTTTAAACTATAAGCAAAGCAAAGCTTGTACTCGCAACGACCAAATTATTGCTTGCTGCCATCTCTATGACTCGTGTTCCAGAATGATTTTTACGTCATACTGAGGACAGGCATGGAGTTCCCGTTCGACTGATTAAAATAATTCTTCTCTTTCATCATCTGGGGAATCCTCTGTAGGTGCGTGAACGTTTATAAGGCTTGTGTTTTTAGATTTTCCCCGCACGCGAAGGGTGCATAGCCGTTCATTTACTGCTTTAAAGCCGATAACGGTGGGTTTCATTCTTTTGCTGACTAGAAACCCCAGCCTGAGCACATGATGTCTTGCATGACAGCTCTAATATATGTCATATTCTGATTTTTGTAAGACACCATTCCCCGTCCACCACATTTCCTGAATTGCAGTTATGACAGCATTATATTTGGACGGCTAGCTGCTGTGCAACTCGAGCTCTTTACAGTGAGTGTACGTTCCATGAGAAAATACTTAAATCATTTAGCCTCTTTCGTCGTCGTTCATCAGTGTATGCTAGGCTTATTTGGGGTTCCGTAATATGATTTTTTTACGGGCGAGGTATTGGCTTCGCGCCAACCTTACTTTGAAGGGAATATCCCGATAATTTCGCTTTTCCTATGCAGGAGGACAATTACCAGCGGCCACCACGTGGTTTGATCGCACTTCAACCAGTCAGAGATAGTTGCGGCCACATGCATTTCTGAAGCATTCTGTGTTATTCGCCCCACTCTGCTGATGGCTGACCGCCTGGCTGTTTTTAATAGTTAACAGAATTTCAAGTATAGTTGAATGGAAACGTTCAATGTCAGAGTTCCCCGTATGTGAGTTAGACTTGGTAAAGTGAAGTTCGACTCCTTCTTCTCTAAAAAACTCGACGTTTTCTGACTTGAATTCGTTATCGCAAATAATTTTCTTTGGCTTTCCGAATTTAGTAAACTGTTCTTCAATACATTCCAGTTTATTAACCCAGTTTTTGCTAGTTAAACTATAAGCATACGCTTTTTTCGTAATTTTATCAATAAAAGTGAGATAGAAAAGTGTTAAATTTACTCTAGCTCCAAGCAGGGATGAATGATCAGGTCGTTTTGTTTATGTACGACGTCCTTTTTATTTATCAAATAAACGGCAAGTATAATCAAAAAGCGCCTTTTGAATCTACAGCATAGAGCATGTTCTTGAATTAACAAAAAAATGCTCAACTTTCAATGCAGATACAATTTCGATGGCTGATTGCTTCAGATTTCGCAGACAATGTTTTTCTCAGACTTTCGCCATTAACTTTTCTTCCTCTAATTTAATATAGTTTGCCAACTTATAAAAGTTAAATACATTTTGAATCACATTGTTCCCATCTTAGTTTTACAGTTGAGGTTAGTCTGTAACATAATTAATGTAGATTTCGAAGACTAGTGGACTGTATTTCCATTAAATTAAACAACTTTTATTATTTTATGTTTTTTATTATACTTTCACGCTTGCTTTTGGATGTTAATCCGTTGACTTTTCGATGCGAACTGAACTCCTCAAACTCCTCATTGTTTTCTCTCACATCTACAGTTTCAGTGTTGCCAATGATAGTTTGAACATATTCCCCGCCTTGATCCATCTTCACAAAAGATAGATCAATGACAAACAATAATTTAATTCGATTTTGAATTGAAAATACATAAATTGAAAAATAAAAAACTAGTAACTCATTTTGAAGGAAGTTTGGATTATAATTCCAAAGATCAAAGCAAACTACTACGCACAGTACTCGTTTTAAACTTTTTAAATTAAATATATATTTTTATTAGCTAACATGTTTTAACTTGACTTGACCTCCGTTTTTAACCAACTTTCACACTTCTAGAAATTTAAAAAATTAAAAAATAGAAATTCAGGACACATAGGTCAGTAGTATTATGAAAAAGAAACCAGGATCACAATATCCAAGATAGAAATTTCAAAAATAGATCAGGACAGAAAAGAAATTTTAACAACAATAGAGACAACATTCTTTTTTGACATTTAATCCGTCCGGACAAGTTAGAAATAATAATCAAAACCCACCGATGGAAATAAATATTTAGGAGCCAATACAGCTAATGAAAATTGAACTAGTAGTTACGCCTCATGTAATGCGGAAATAAATGGAATAGAACCGACGTATTTTCGGAACTAAGCCTCAGGAATAAAAT
Source organism: Nephrocerus scutellatus (assembly GCA_947095585.1). Classification (NCBI taxonomy): domain Eukaryota; kingdom Metazoa; phylum Arthropoda; class Insecta; order Diptera; family Pipunculidae; genus Nephrocerus; species Nephrocerus scutellatus. The sequence continues at coordinate 73,084,343 of OX352763.1, forward strand.
ATTCTGCGAATAGAGAGTTGACTGTAGTAGTTTCCCTGTTTTTGAAGAAAAATCCGTGTATCTTAATACAAATTAAAATGGTATAAAATGCCATTAACTAACAAAGACTATGATCTTCTTATGGGTATGGATATTATTACGAAGAACGTGTCTGAGCTCAATATAAGTAGGAGATTCATCAAATTAATAAACACGGCGAAAATTAATCTATATTCCGAAGAATCCTAACAAGTTGAATATAGTCAAAACACTGATAAAATAGATCTTTCCCATTTAAACGTTTAGGAAAGAGAAGAAATACACAAAATATTAAAACAGTACCAGGGTTTAACAAACGCAATCTTAAGGTTCAGTTTGATAAACGTTCCTTTCTTCAAAAAGACACAGAATTTTTAGGCCATGTCCTAACTTAAAAGGGCATGAATCCTAACCCGAAAAAAATTAAATGTATTTTAAACTATAAGCAAAGTAAAGCTTGTACTCGCAACGACCAAATTATTGCTTGCTGCCATCTCTATGACTCGTGTTCCAGAATGATTTTTACGTCATACTGAGGACAGGCATGGAGTTCCCGTTCGACTGATTAAAATAATTGTTACAGACTCGTTTGCCTGCAATTATTCTATAAGGATGTTACGTTATTATCAAGCACATAAACTTGATAAAGATTTGATGTATAACAAGCACTTGAACTTGTTACACTCGAAGTGGATAATTATTCGAATGAAAAACAAACGTCTTCTTTCACGGTGTAATTAATAATCACATTTTTATTGAATTGGTAGCTTATTATATACAATACAAAAAATACATTACGTAGGCAACTTACAATTAATGAATAATAAACTAAACGCAAACAATAATAAAGAGAATTAACAAAATAGTAAATATGCTGCGTCGTGAATGTAGTCCGTTGCCCTAAGTAGAAATTAAAATGTGCAAAGTGCTGAATCTTTAATATAGTTCATTACCCCAAATAGAAATTAAAATGTGCGGATATGCTGAATCGTCAATACAGTTCGTTACCCCAAACCAACGAACTGATTCCAGGTCAACTGCTAGATCAGTAACAAGTTCGTTGGCTTGAATGAACGAACCGCTGTGTGTCAGCATACTTGCATATTTCTTGACGTCACTAAACATTTTCCCCCCGTTAAATAATAATTTAACTATTTATTAATCGTAACTGTGAAGTCTGACTCTTCCACTTGGTGTCGAGGCTTCGGCTGAGGTTTCGGTGTAGGTTTGAGTGCTATGTGTTTGCAGGTGACGTAGATGATTAGCGAGATGGAAAATATTAGCGCCAGGTATCCAATGGTCAGATGGTGATAAGTGTGTGCTTGAAGCTTATTAGGCAGCTCAAACACCTTCTGCTGGGCAATCATATCATGAAGGTTCGTACGTTTTTTGAGTTGATTTTCGTAGCTACTGGCGTTGAAATCCGTGAGTAGTGGCTTGAGTTGCGTAATTACTGCGACTTCTGACAGCTTTGTAAAACTTGTGTATGATGTTCTTATGGTGCTGGAGAACGTTTGATGCCCATGGATGGTGATGAAATTGTGTCTAAGAATACATTCGGGTTGAAGTGTTAACATTCCCGAACCCTCTAAGACAAACTGTGAAGATTCTCTATCGCAAACTGCTGAAAGCCGAGTTGGAGCTAACGTGGCGTATATTCATTGGTTTTTATGATCCATTTGAATCCATGTCGACTTACTCTCCTACCGTTCGAACATACATGTTGATTGAGTTTCGTTGTTGAGAAGTCGTAGTTCACATGAGCAGGCTTCTGCGCCATTCCTGTATTTTGATTGAATATTGAAACACAGATATTGCTCGTCCTTCAGGCTAATGCAGGATCTTAGAGTTGTTGAATCTATTGGAAAGTATTCGTCGCGATGGGAGCTTATGGCCAATACTGGTGCACAAGTTCGAATAGCAACCATGGTGTTGTTGATGAGACTTGGAATGGCAATTATTCTGAATAGATCGTACTGCTCCTGCCAGTGGGAGTGTAATTCTAAAAACGACATGATTTTTGGCGATTCCACCCTTAACCGTCATTAGTTTGTACAACTGCAGCAAATTATCTTCATCAGTAGGAATTTCTAAATAGGCTGGTAAGTGTGCCTTGATGGTTTGCAATTCTTCCTTAAGTTGTGTTGTTGATAGCAATAGAGAGCTAATTCTACCTTGATGAGTTTCAGAGAGTACATCTAATAGTGCTGTCTGCATCCTTTGTAAGTTCACTATCATGAGGATTAGTTGAGAGGCAACTGATAGGAACGCCTGGAATATCTTCAACTGGAACTCATCCTCGCAATTTTCCCGAACTCTTGATGTGATTTCATTCAAGTGTTTATCAATTGCATCGAATTTTTTACTTGTTGCTGTCCCGCCTTTCTTTAGTAAATTTATGGTTGAGTCAATTATGGATGTTTGGTTTCGCAGGAGGCCAAGCAAATGATTTTCGTTATCCTTTACTTGGTCTATCGTAGTCGACATCTGTTCTGCATACTCTGAATCCAAAACTCCAAACAGCGAATTGGCAATGTTTCCTATCAGATTCACCGCTCCCCTCTTGGTTCGTCTGGCTGATAGCAAGATTTCTTCGGATTGTAGCTCGTCTATGATGTGGTGAAACTGGTTGAGTGTATTGTGGCATATTTCTTGTTCCCGCAATTTTTGACATAACTGCTCCAATCGTTTTGTTCCATTTGAGAGGGCACTAAATTCTGATCTTATTGGGTCCAGTTGGTAATAGATAATAAAGTCCCATTCACTTGTTGCTCTATTTACGGACCCTATTCCTTCGAAGTGAATTCCAAGGCTTGAATTGAATTTCGAAATCTGGATCTTGTCTGCACATACAATTGGTAATATTAACATGATGGCTAGCAAGGATGTGAGGTTGATGCCACTCGATGTCTTTCGTCGTTTTGTGGATATTGTTGTTGGTTCCGTTGTTGTATAATCCTCCGAACTCTGCTGCTTTAAGTGGAACTCAGGGTGTTAGTCGTTGTCTTCAACTGGTAGCGGTGCCAATCTGTGGATTGGACGTTTCCAAACTCCTGTTGCACTTTTGACGTCCACAACGCGTACAGATCCATCTTCGCCCTCATAAGTTTTGACAATTCGACCAAGTGGCCATTGCAAGGGTGGAACATTGTCTTCTTTAATGATGACCATTTCTCCCACTTTGATGTTCTTGGAACACTCCTTCCACTTGTGACGATATTGCAGTTCACTCAGATATTCCTGTGACCATCGCTTCCAGAACTCATATTTAAGATGAGAGACTAGGTTCCATCTGGTCAATAGAGTTTGTTTTGTAGATGCTGCGTTGGCATCAATTTGGGCCGTCAGTGGCTCTCCAATCAGAAAGTGTCCAGGAGTTAAAGCGGTGATGTCGTTCGGGTCACTGGACATCGGTGTGAGAGGTCTTGAATTTAAGATGGCCTCTATTCCAACTAGCACTGTCTCAAGTTCTTCGTAAGTCAGTGAGGCTGTCGATACGCTTCTTATAAGCAGGTGTTTTGCCGATTTTACGGCTGCCTCCCAAAGACCACCGAAATGAGGAGCCCTCGGTGGAATGTAGCTGAATTGAATCGCCCTGTCACTGCATTCCTTGATGATTGTTTTCCGTGCGGTTTCCGAATAAAGTGTTGTTTTCAAATCTGCCAGCTGATTGTTTGCTCCCACGAAGTTTGTTGCGTTGTCGCAGTATAGGGTTTGACAGTGTCCCCTGCGGCCAATAAATCTCCTCAATGCTCCAAGAAACGCTTCAGTGGTTAGGTCGCTGACAAGTTCCAAGTGTACAGCCTTGGTGGTGAAACAGCAGAATAGTGCTACGTATGCCATATGAGGCCTTTTCCCGCGAATTTTATAATGGATCCAAAATGGGCCACAATAATCGACTCCTGAGTTAATGAAAGGTCTTGCTGGTGTAATTCTAGGCGAAGGAAGATTGCCCATTACTTGTTTGAGCAATTGGGGTTTAGCTCTACTTCACCTTATGCAATGTTGTACTATTGAGCGGGCCATTATTTTTCCCTTGATAGGCCACCATCGTTGCCTAGCATGAGCTAAAAGTGTCTGAGGTCCGCAGTGCATATTCCTTTCATGAATCCCTTTCAATAAAAGTTTTGCCAATGGATCGTTGTATGGTAGAAGCATTGGATGTTTTGCGTCATATGATAGTGCTGATGACTCCAATCGTCCTCCTACTCTGATAACTCCCTTATCGTCTAAAAATGGGGCAAGACTTGAAAGGTGACTTGTTCGTTTTAGTTCTTTATAAGTTTTTAGATCATGACTTTCTTGCTTAAAGTCGCATGCTTGTATTGCTCGGGTTATGACAACTAATGAATCATTTAGTTCTTTGGGGAGTCAAGGTAATCTCGACTTGTCGTTGAAGTTTCGGAGAATTCGCGTGTTTGATGAAGCGTCGTATGTATCCAACAATTCTCTGAAGGACTGCAAATGAATTCCGGTGGTTGATTTTGTATATTAATTCTTGATCCTCGGGATGGGTTGCTGTTGCTACAATTGGCAAATTTCGTTTTCTCTCTGTCTCTTCAAGGATGGCCAGCCCCTTAACGTATTTTCCTGGCCATAAGTCCTCCTTTCCATGTAGAAACATGGGTCCGTAAAACCACAGCGTGCATAGTGGTAATTTATCTGGTTGTAATCCTCTTGATAGTACGTCGGCAGGATTGTGCTTGGATGCCACATGACGCCATTGGTCGGGAAGTGAATTTTCCTGAATAGTAGCGATTCTGTTGGCCACGAATGTTTGGAACGACGATGAAGGAGAATTAATCCAGGCCAGGACAATCTCTGAGTCTGTCCATAAAAATGTCGGTACGGTTTTAAATTTCAGGTCATCCTTGATTCTTGCAGTGAGTTGAGCCGCAAGAACTGCAGCGCATAGTTCTAGTCGTGGTAAGGTTTGTTTCTTTAATGGAGCGACTCGTGATTTTGAACATAACAATCTTACTATCGTTCTTCCATCGTTCAGTTTTGCTCGTAGGTATATCACCGCTCCATATGCCTTTTCGGAAGCATCGGCAAACGCGTGGATTTGTATGACTGTTAATACGTTACTGCCGAACATATGTCGTGGAAATTGAAAATCATTTAACTCCTTTAGGTTCGACTCGAAGCTTGGTAGAGCTGCTGTCGGCCTTCAACACGCAATGGTGAGGAATGATGTAATGTGGCGATATAATGTCACCGATATTGATTTTTGTCATGTAACCCAATGATTCATATTCGTCCATGAATTGTATGTATTGAGTCTTCAACTCCGGGTTTCGGGATAGTCTCCTCTCTAAGGCTAGGAACCTGTTCAATGCAACTTCTTGAGATTCGCCAAGTCTACTTATGTCTTCACAGAATGGCAATCTCACAATAAAGCGCCCGTCACTACCCCTTCGGGTGTTTTGTGCAAAGTGTGCTTCACACAACTCTTCATTTCTGGATAAATGAGTTCGTACTGGTTGTACCTCGTCGAGGCTCCATAAACGTTCGACCATTTGGTGTAGATCATTGTCGTTGTAAGTGGAAATTCCACATGCTGCGGTTATGAGTTGTGCTTCGCCTACCCTTCCAGCCAATATCCAACCAAAGACGGTATTCTGGAGAGTAGGTAGGTCATCTTGAAGGCGTATCTGCCCAATGGAAAGCAACTGATGATAGAATTCGGCACCAAGTAGGATGTCAATCTTGTCTGGACGATGGAATGCTGGGTCGGCGAGTGGAATGTTGTTTGGTATTCCCCATGATGAAATGTTTAAAAATTGAGAAGGCTGTGGTGTAATGATGTGCGGCAAAACAAATGCTTCCAATCGAGCACTAAAGCCATTAATTCTTGACTGAATGCTAGCATTAATGCGGTGATGGGATTCTCTTTTTTCGTTTCCAATGCCTTGAATACTGATTGATGCTGTCCTTGTGCGAAGTCCTAATCTCTTTACCAATCGTTCGGTAATCAAATTTACCTGAGAGCCAGAATCCAATATAGCTCTACATTCCATCACCTTCCCATTGTTAGCCACTATGCGTATCATGACTGTACTGAGCAGTACGTATTGTTGTCTTTCTCGCTCCTTGGATGCTGCTAACGTTACCGATGAATTCGTCTTCGGCTCTTGGTTCATGAGATTGCTATCGGTACATGAATCTTTATTGCTTTCGAGATGAAGAAGTGTGTTGTGTTTTTTGTCGCACTTCATACAGCTCCGCGAGACGCAATTCTTAGCAACATGACCAGCTCTTAAGCAATTCAGACATAACTTGCCCTTTTGTACCAATTGTATCCGAGCAGCAGGTTTTAGTTGCAAAAATTGATTGCAGGCATACAAGGGATGAGTTCCCTTTCCACAAGATTTACAGATATTTTTGAGCCGTTGCTCCGATGCTGCTGTAGCACAAGTTCGTGGATATCCTTCTTTTTTCTTGTGTCCGATAGCTTCTAGCGATTGAAATTGGTTTTCCAGAAAAGTCAAAAATTCCTTCACTGTCTGGAGTTCTTTAGGTCTTTTAAACGATTGTTCATAGAGGCCTCTTGAACTCTGGTCTAGTTTGTTAACTAGCAATTGTAGTAAAATAGGGTCCCACGTTGAGGTATTAATGCTTAGATTACCTAATGCTAACAGGCACTCATGAGTGGTATCGTGTAGAGCCTTGATAGCAGCCGCTGATGGTTGAGCTTGTGTTTGGTTGGGTTGTCCAAGTATTTTTTGTATAAGTGTTGATGTCAGAATTCGAACGTTGTTGTATCGACCCTGCAGGGTGGACCAAGCGGTTGTGTAGTTCTCTTCTGATAATGATAGGTGCCGAATCAAATTTTCTGCTTCGCCGCTGAGATGAGATTTTAGATACCACATTTTTTGAACGTTGGGTATCTGTTGCTTGTCGATCATTTGAGAGAATAGATCGAAAAATTGTCTCCACTTTAGGTAGTCACCATCAAACTTTGGAATGGTGACCTTTGGTAGGTTCAGTGAGCTCGGCTTAGCTGTACTAATCTCCTCCGAAACTCCTCCTCTAGCATATGATTGCATCTTGGTTGCAATTGTCACCAACTTTTCTTGAACCAAACTTTCCATTTCGACATATTCTGTGAGTTTGTAGCCGAACTTCATTGGGTCTTCCTCTAATTCCCAAATGGAATAGTTAAGGGACTCAACCTGCTGCCACAGTTGATCAATCGTTTTAAATTTTATCTCATGATACTGTGGGGGTTGATCTTCGCTCAGAGATAATCCCTGAATCATTCTCCGCAACGAATCTAATACGGCCCTTTGTCTTCTGATCGTATTACTAATTCTTGATGGCTCATCCGCCGAAGTCGTTATTGGATCTATTTTTGATAGCGCTGGATGCGCGGGGTCCATTCCTCCCTCACCGCCAGTAGCACCTTCAATACTCGCATCTTCAATGTTCGCCATTGCCTCTTCGAACCGTTTCTTGTAAATTTCACAAAGTGTTGATATTTCCGAATAGTATTCCTTCGTGAAATAATCGTGATCAGTAGGAACATTCGACAGCAGCTTTATTTTTCTGTCTGTTTTTGCGAATTTCCCCCAATTGTCTTGCAGCCGGTGCAATCGCTCCTCAAAATAAAACCTTTTTGTTTTTCTATCTGGGGAGTCCTTTTTAAAATTGGCTATGACTCTCTGGATTTCTTGGCCAATTGCCAATTGTTCCACGACGAGTTCTTCAAATGAAGCCATGATCAATGTCTATGTTTAATCTTCCGATAGTGAAGATTTACAGTTGATAGATTGTAAAAATTGTGCCCTTGTCGGGATCAAAATTTTCGCGCAATTAGGATGGTACCAGTATATGGCTCCGGTACACGCCAAAGTATTTTCAAATATTACGAATTTAAACTTGGCACCAGTGTATAGCCCTGGTCCACGCTTTAAAAAAGTAGAAGTCACCAAAATGTGACTGAATGTGACGATCACGTCGGGGTCACCAAAGTGTTACAGACTCGTTTGCCTGCAATTAATCTATAAGGATGTTACGTAATTATCAAGCACATAAACTTGATAAAGATTTGATGTATAACAAGCACTTGAACTTGTTACACTCGAAGTGGATAATTATTCGAATGAAAAACAAACGTCTTCTTTCACGGTGTAATTAATAATCACATTTTTATTGAATTGGTAGCTTATTATATACAATACAAAAAATACATAACGTAGGCAACTTACAATTAATAAATAATAAACTAAACGTAAACAATAATAAAGAGAATTAACAAAGTAGTAAATATGCTGCGTCGTGAATGTAGTCCGTTGCCCTAAGTAGAAATTAAAATGTGCAAAGTGCTGAATCTTCAATATAGTTCATTACCCCAAATAGAAATTAAAATGTGCGGATATGCTGAATCGTCAATACAGTTCGTTACCCCAAACCAACGAACTGATTCCAGGTCAACTGCTAGATCAGCAACAAGTTCGTTGGCTTGAATGAACGAACCGCTGTGTGTCAGCATACTTGCATATTTCTTGACGTCACTAAACAATAATTCTTCTCTTTCATCATCTGGGGAATCCTCTGTAGGTGCGTGAACGTTTATAAGGCTTATGTTTTTAGATCTTCCCCGCACGCGAAGGGTGCATAGCCGTTCATTAACTGCTTTAAAGCCGATAAGGGTGGGTTTCACTCTTTTGCTGACTAGAAACCCCAGCCTGAGCACATGATGTCTTGCATGACAGCTCTAATATATGTCATATTCTGATTTTTGTAAGACACCATTCCCCGTCCACCACATTTCCTGAATTGCCGTTATGACAGCATTATATTTGGACGGCTAGCTGCTGTGCAACTCGAGCTCTTTACAGTGAGTGTACGTTCCATGAGAAAATGCTTAAATCATTTAGCCTTTTTCGTCGTCGTTCATCAGTGTATGCGAGGCTGATTTGGGGTTCCGTAATATGATTTTTTTACGGGCGAGGTTATTGGCTTCGCGCCAACCTTACTTTGAACGGAATATCCCGATAATTTCGATTTTCCTATGCAGGAGGACAATTACCAGCGGCCACCACGTCGTTTGATCGCACTTCCACCAGTCAGAGATAGTTGCGGCCACATGCATTTCTGAAGCATTGTGTGTTATTCGCCCCACTCTGCTGATGGCTGACCGCCTGGCTGTTTTTAATAGTTAACAGAATTTCAAGTATAGTTGAATGGAAACGTTCAATGTCAGAGTTCCCCGTATGTGAGTTAGACTTGGTAAAGTGAAGTTCGACTCCTTCTTCTCTAAAAAAAACTAGACGTTTTCTGACTTGAATTCGTTATCGCAAATAATTTTCTTTGGCTTTCCGAATTTAGTAAACTGTTCTTCAATACATTCCAGTTTATTAACCAAGTTTTTGCTAGTTAAACTATAAGCATACGCTTTTTTCGTAAGTTTATCAATAAAAGTGAGATAGAAAAGTGTTAAATTTACTCTAGCTCCAAGCAGGGATGAATGATCAGGTCGTTTTGTTTATGTACGACGTCCTTTTTTGATAAATATCAAATGAACGGCAAGTATAATCAAAAAGCGCCTTTTGAATCTACAGCATAGAGCATGTTCTTGAATTAACAAAAAAATGCTCAACTTTCAATGCAGATACAATTTCGATGGCTGATTGCTTCAGATTTCGCAGACAATATTTTTCTCAGACTTTCGCCATTAACTTTTCTTCTTCTAATTTAATATAGTTTGCCAACTTATAAAAGTTAAATACATTTTGAATCACATTGTTCCCATCTTAGTTTTACAGTTGAGGTTAGTCTGTAACATAATTAATGTAGATTTCGAAGACTAGTGGACTGTATTTCCATTAAATTAAACAACTTTTATTATTTTATGTTTTTTTATTATACTTTCACGCTTGCTTTTGGATGTTAATCCGTTGACTTTTCGATGCGAACGGAACTCCTCAAACTCCTCATTGTTTTCTCGCACATCTACAGTTTCAGTGTTGCCAATGATAGTTTGAACATATTCATCGCCTTGATCCATCTTCACAAAAGATAGATCAATGACAAACAATAATTTAATTCGATTTTGAATTGAAAATACATAAATTGAAAAATAAAAAACTAGTAACTCATTTTGAAGGAAGTTTGGATTATAAATAATTTACTTTACATGATCGTCCGAACTTGGACATATTATTTTTGATGATAACTCAAATGCTCAGCATTTTCCTCCGAAACGGAACAATTCTCAATAGGAAGAGGACATATTCGAGTAATAGCACGCTTAAAAACCGAATTAGAAGTTCTTAGCGTCACCACACGAACGAACCCATTATCACCCTTCACTATTTCAATAATCCTGGCTAATGGCCACTTTAATGGCGGAATATTATCCTCCTTCAAAATGACAAGATCACCCACCCTAACATTTGGGCGAGGAACATCCCATTTTGTCTGCTTCTGTAATTGAGATAAGTACTTAAGTGACCATCTCTTCCAAAATGTTTGAAACATATATTGAATTTTTTGACAGGTACTTAATCTACCTTCCCAAATGTGTATTAACGACGGTTCAGGAACCGACATTATCGGTTGACCTATTAAAAGATGATCAGGCGTCAGACATTCGAAGTCGTTAGGATCATCCGACATGTAGCCAATAGGCCGCGAATAAAGACACGCCTCGATTTCAACGATGAGTGTATTTAGAAGTTCGACAGTGTACGATGATTGACCAAGCACACGCCTCATATGATGTTTTGCGCTTTTAATAGCAGCCTACCTACCTAGTAGGTTTTACTCGATATCCCGGAAGCTGACCCATGATTTGCTCTAATGTTCTAGGACGAGCACGGACACACCTTATACAATTTCGAACGATTTTTCGACACAGACTTCTACCACCAACAATCCAAAAACGCTGCCTTAAGCTGTACAATAATGATTGCGCACCGGCGTGCAAAAGTCGTATATGTTCATGGTTGACGAGTAATTTGGTAAAGGAACGACCGGCAGGCAACAACATCTGATGTTTGTGATCAAACGGAATGTCAGAATGCTTTAATCTACCACCTACACGCATAATACCATTTTCATCTATAAATGGATTCAACGTCCTTAACTGACTTTGACCTGATAAGATATTATTTTCTCGTTGGTATATTCTTCTTGTTGAATGTATTTAACGATGATCTTTAAAGAATTATCTAATTCTATAGCGGAAAGCTGTTGGAACGGTGCGTTCACGGTACTACCTATTTTCAGAAAAAAGGGAGAATTGCCACTTTTTCGAAGATTTCTTCTTTCTTTTAATAATTTTATAAACCGAAGTACAAGACCAACAACACGCAGCGTAGTTGAATAGCTTGAAAATTTAACAAGACACTTCCATTCATCATCTTTACTACTTCTCTTCCCAGCTGTAATTGCTGTATGGACTTTCAAAGATTGACGGATTTCGGGATCTATTGATTTATAATTTTTTTGTAATGGTTAATTTGGAATGCATAAAATTGGATCTCCCAAAAGTCTGATCCATTCCACCAAATAGAATTTGCCATGAATTCCACAGGCGTCTGACCACGGGACGCAGCATCAGATGGATTCTTCAAAGTTGGAACATAGTACCAGCATTTAGGAGAAGTCAAGTCTTGAATTTTTGAGATTCGATTGGCGACGAACTTTTCGAATCTTGATGGCACTGATCTGATGCGATATAGGGTAATCTCATAATCTGTCCACAAATAAATGGATGAGAATTGAATTTCCATACTTGCTTTTGTTGTTAACTGTGACAACAATACTGACGCACACAACTCCAATTCCGGAGTAGACCGACCTTTAAGAGGGGCCACTCTAGTTTTGGCACAAAGAATTCTCACGAAGCAGTTATTTGAAACATCAACTGATCGGATATATATGACGGCGCCATAACCTTTATCCGACGCATCTCCAAACCCGTGGAGCTCGATTATTCGAGGCGAAGCTATAATTACACATCTTGGAATACGAAGTGGTCCAACGGAACCAAGCCCACTCCTAAATCCATTCCAAAAAGAGCACAGCTCCTGGGGCAGTTCGTCGTCCCACTCTAACTTTGATTCCCACAATTTCTGCATAAATGATTTTGCTGCAAATACAATCGGAGCACACAATCTCAATGGATCGAACAGCTGTGCAATTACGAAAGAACATAGACTGTCTATCGAGTATTTTTTAAATGAAAATGAAAATTGATCTAACTCTGTGTCCCAGTTCATTCCTAATATAGCAATTGATTTATTCTGTTCGATGATGCTTGGCGAAGATGATTCAACAATTTATTGATTGACTGTATTTTACGAAGTTCGAATCCTCCATGAGTTAATAACTCGATGATGTTATTTTTTATCGTAATTGCATTTTCCTCAGTGTCGAATCCCGTTAACATATCGTCAACATAAAAATCTCGCTTAAGGATTTTGGACTCGTTCGGATAAAAATTTTCTTCATCATTCGCGAGTTGAAAAATAGTTCGAATTGCAAGAAATGTAGCACTTACTGTACCATAAGTGACAGTACCCAACCTATAGCACTTGAGTGGACCCCGATCGAACTATTCCACCAAATACGTTGCAAGTCCCGCTGATCAGTATGGACGAGGATCTGGCGATACATTTTTGCTATGTCCCCAGTTACGGCAATTTGATGCTTCCGAAACCTCATAATGATCGAACATATGTCTTGCTGGATCGTAGGTCCTACCATCAAACAATCGTTCAACGAGATATTCGATGACGATTTTGCCAAAGCATTAAACACCACCCTTAGTTTGGTCGTACTACTACTTTCTCGCATGACCGGATGATGGGGCAGATAATATGTTTTCTCGAACACACAATTCTATTCATCAGGATTTTTAACTTCCTCCATATGATGAAAGTCGATGTACTCAGACATAAATTGAGCATACTTTTCACGAAGCATCGGATTGGAATTTAAACGCTTATCCATGTAGGAATATTGTTGTAATGCACTTATTGAAGAGTCACCCAGCTGACCAATGCAAGGTTTTATTGGAAGAGCAACACTATATCTACCTGACTTTTTGCGAACAACATGTGTGGAATAATGATTTTCGCACTGTTTTTCATCGAGGGACAATTATTGAGGGTTATCAATTGTTTCAATTTCCCAAAAAATTTTAACTTGTTCCGTTTACGATTCAAATGAACAAAGTGGTCACTGATGAATTTAGAAATTTAGGATCATTCTGAATTTCACCCATGACTAGTGATTGCAAATTTGAGATAAAATTATAAAACCGGTTTTTCGGTTTTAATTTCCCAAAAAAACCGGATTCATTCAGGGTTTTCACGTTTATTTTAAATGTAATAATAAATAATTCAGTCAAAAATACAAAACAAAACTAAACAGAAATATTGTTTTAATAATTTAAAAATAAAATCCGATTTATACAAAACATTATTTTTTTTTCTGTTCCAGGAAATGCGATCTCATTAAACATAACATGTTTATTGTGTCATCAGCTAGACGTGACCGAATTTTTGTACATATATTTCCTGACGCCGAAAACGCTCTTTCTGCTTCCACGCTTGTCGGTGGAATCGACAAAAGAAAATTATACACTCTCTCGAGTTCTGGGCCTCTAACCCCATCCGATTCAAACTGGGCTAACTCCCGGCGAACTTTAGTAGTTAGACTAGGAGCATTTTGGTCTTCTTTCTGTGGTTGGACCGTTAATTGATGGTCAATAACTTTTTGTAATAAATCCTTCATCACATCCGCTGTTGGTGGTTCATAAATTTCTTCCACAGGTTGGGATAGTCCATTCGATAATATCGTCACCTCTTGCAAAAATTGGTTCATTAATTGATTTGCTAGACATTCTTTCTAGGATTTTTACAATAAGTTTAAGAATCGATGCTTTTGGAATACGACTTTTGACTGGGTTTTTCAAATTTTTTTTCTAATTAAAACTGTTTAAAATGCTAGTTAATATAGGTATATATAAAATTTTATTTATTTATTATTTTTTTTTTTGAAGAAAATTATTAAATCTAAATTTTATGTATTATTCCTCCTCGTCTGTTTCCCAATTGTCAATTATTCCAAACAGTTCTACTAAATGTGAGAACTTGTCTACTTCGGCATTTATGAGTCTGGTTTTATATTGTCGGACTACGTCTTCCAATATAAATTCACCGGTATCCCAGTCACTTTTGTTGTCCATTTGTGGTAGTTTCGCTTGTGGTAGTTTTGTTAAATTTTTAGTTTTGTCTAGCTCTGCTTAAGGTGTATCGAATAATTTGTCGAACGCCTGTTTCTCTGATTGGTTGTTCCTCTTCTTTTCCCTCTTACTGGTGCGGATGACCTTTTTAAATCCTTTATTTCCCGTAGGAGTTCTTTTCTTGTTTCCTTTGACTGGTTTGGAATGTTTGCCTGTCTTTTCAACTCAACTAGTTGTTGCTTCTGTCGCGCTTGTCTGCCTCCTCGTTTCTTTGATGGTTGTAGTATAGTATACGCTTCGATTGCTGGCTTCTTCAATTTCTGTCGTCGTCTGTACTCCTCTATTGACAGTGGCTTTGGTCCCACCTGGTCCTGTTCCACTGGAACCTCGGGCTGGAACAGGGCTTGTACTTTCCTGATGTAATCGGCCGCAAGTGCAAGTTTCTCTTGCTGTCGTTCGTTAGACGACATGTACGATAAATAACGACGACTTAGAAAAATTATTTTTCTTGATGAATAACGACGAAAAATTAATCTTGCTCGACGATAAAAAGAAAAGACTTTGAAAAATTATTTCAGTACTCATTATTCAGCCAGAATCTGACAGGATCGCCATGTAAAGTTGTCCTAATTTGTTGGAACAACTTTGCTGTTAATTTTGAGTCGATGTAGGGTCAAAAACGTTGTATGCTTTTAGTCATGTTATTTATGTGGTCGCTGGTGCGATCCCTTACAATAGTGTCAACGACATTTCTGAGATCCCGCGTGTGATGCGTGTCGAAAGTAGCGTGTGGTGCGTTTGATGCGTGGGACGCGACTCTCTTGTGGCGTGTGGATATAGGAGAAATTCTTATGCACGATACTAAACAACGTTATACCACGATAACTGCTACACGTTGTTATATCTCCCTTTTTATTTATTGGGCACAGGTTACCTCTTCGCCAGTCTTCTGGCATCGCTTATTCCTCCCATACTTGCACTAAGATAGTAAAGCGAGCTTCTCAGCTCGCCATATGGATAGTTATAATTCAGTCTAATCTATTTATCTTAAAAGCCCAATAGTTACAATTTAATTCACAAAATTCGTAACAATTTTTTTCTTATTTTTTGGGAAATTCCTTATTTCTTAAAAAAATTGCTTGGTCCACAAAATTTCAAAACCTATTGGACAGATCCCAGAATTTCCATAGTAACAAGTTATTCTTACTAAGTCTACTTAGTCCTACATACCGAATTTCATACGAATCGCTTGAGAAATTACTTTGTCCACAAAATTCCAGACCCTATTGGCCAGATCTCACAATTTCCACGGGATCAAGTTGCATCTTAGTCCTACATACTGAATTTCATAAGAATTTCTTGAGAAATTGCTTAGTTCAACAAATTCCAGACCCTATTGGCCAGATCCCATAATTTCCATAGGAAATAGTCGGATCTTAGTCCTACATAACGAATTTCATACGAATCGGTTGACAAATTCCAGACCCTATTGGCCACATCCCAGAATTTCCATGCCAACAAGTCTTAGAATAATAATAATATTCGGCGCGACGGACCATTGCTTCTCTCGACCATTTGTGTTGCGTATGTATATTTTTGGACACAAATGGCGAATTGAGAAGCTTTCCGTTATTACTCTCAGAACAATCGCATCTTAGTCCTACGTACCGAATTTAATACGAATCGCTTGGGAAATAGATTGTTCCACAAAACTCCAGACCCTATTGGCCAGATCCCAGATCCCAGAATTTCCACAGGAACAAGGGTTATAGTCTTATCCTACATCTTAGTCCTACATACCGAAGTTCATACGAGTCGCTTGACAAATTTCTTGGTTCACAAACCAGATCCTATTGGCCATATCCCAGAATTTCCATAGGATTTCATACGAATCACTTGAGAAATGGCTTAGTTAACTGTGTTAGCACTGTATCACTTAGCAGTGTCTCACTTAACATTTTAATTTTTGAACATGCACCCCCTCGTAGTGAGACGTTGTCGCGTA
Organism: Nephrocerus scutellatus; assembly: GCA_947095585.1. NCBI lineage: Eukaryota > Metazoa > Arthropoda > Insecta > Diptera > Pipunculidae > Nephrocerus > Nephrocerus scutellatus. Next base: position 73,100,566 of record OX352763.1, read on the forward strand.
AAAAAATTATTTAAATTAATAAATAAATGTTCCTCTTTTTATTTCAGATGGAATTAAATTTTTTAAATCCAAAGATGACTTGGCCGCCAATAAAGAAAACTACGAAGAAATAAGGAATCGTCTTAAACTTCTAATCAAAAAAAAAATTCGTAAAACTAAGAGACAAACTTCGGCGGTACATTGAAAAATGTAATGTAATGTGAAAAATAAACATTTTGCGGATGTTTTTATGACATAATAAAACGGACACGGAGACGGATTATAAAAATCTCCCACTATTTGAATTTTTTTATAAATTGGCTTTTAGTTTTGATAACATTTTTAAAACGTTTTTATGAGCTCGCTTTCGTTTATGTCTGTCTGTGCGGGTGGAATTTTGTAATGATTTTAAACTAACTTTCCATTGAGCTAGAGACTTGTTTGGAATGTTTGCCAGTCTTTTCAACTCAACTAGTTGTTGCTTCTGTCGCGCTTGTCTGCCTCCTCGTTTCTTTGATGGTTGTAGTATAGTATACGCTTCGATTGCTGGCTTCTTCAATTTCTGTCGTCGTCTGTACTCCTCTATTGACAGTGGCTTTGGTCCCACCTGGTCCTGTTCCACTGGAACCTCGGGCTGGAACAGGGCTTGTACTTTCCTGATGTAATCGGCCGCAAGTGCAAGTTTCTCTTGCTGTCGTTCGTTAGACGACATGTACGATAAATAACGACGACTTAGAAAAATTATTTTTCTTGATGAATAACGACGAAAAATTAATCTTGCTCGACGATAAAAAGAAAAGACTTTGAAAAATTATTTCAGTACTCATTATTCAGCCAGAATCTGACAGGATCGCCATGTAAAGTTGTTCTAATTTGTTGGAACAACTTTGCTGTTAATTTTGAGTCGATGTAGGGTCAAAAACGAATGCTTTTAGTCATGTTATTTATGTGGTCGCTGGTGCGATCCCTTACAATAGTGTCAACGACATTTCTGAGATCCCGCGTGTGATGCGTGTCGAAAGTAGCGTGTGGTGCGTTTGATGCGTGGGACGCGACTCTCTTGTGGCGTGTGGATATAGGAGAAATTCTTATGCACGATACTAAACAACGTTATACCACGATAACTGCTACACGTTGTTATATCTCCCTTTTTATTTATTGGGCACAGGTTACCTCTTCGCCAGTCTTCTGGCATCGCTTATTCCTCCCATACTTGCACTAAGATAGTAAAGCGAGCTTCTCAGCTCGCCATATGGATAGTTATAATTCAGTCTAATCTATTTATCTTAAAAGCCCAATAGTTACAATTTAATTCACAAAATTCGTAACAATTTTTTTCTTATTTTTTGGGAAATTCCTTATTTCTTAAAAAAATTGCTTGGTCCACAAAATTTCAAAACCTATTGGACAGATCCCAGAATTTCCATAGTAACAAGTTATTCTTACTAAGTCTACTTAGTCCTACATACCGAATTTCACACGAATCGCTTGAGAAATTACTTTGTCCACAAAATTCCAGACCCTATTGGCCAGATCTCACAATTTCCACGGGATCAAGTTGCATCTTAGTCCTACATACTGAATTTCATAAGAATTTCTTGAGAAATTGCTTAGTTCAACAAATTCCAGACCCTATTGGCCAGATCCCATAATTTCCATAGGAAATAGTCGGATCTTAGTCCTACATAACGAATTTCATACGAATCGGTTGACAAATTCCAGACCCTATTGGCCACATCCCAGAATTTCCATGCCAACAAGTCTTAGAATAATAATAATATTCGGCGCGACGGACCATTGCTTCTCTCGACCATTTGTGTTGCGTATGTATATTTTTGGACACAAATGGCGAATTGAGAAGCTTTCCGTTATTACTCTCAGAACAATCGCATCTTAGTCCTACGTACCGAATTTAATACGAATCGCTTGGGAAATAGATTGTTCCACAAAACTCCAGACCCTATTGGCCAGATCCCAGATCCCAGAATTTCCACAGGAACAAGGGTTATAGTCTTATCCTACATCTTAGTCCTACATACCGAAGTTCATACGAGTCGCTTGACAAATTTCTTGGTTCACAAACCAGATCCTATTGGCCATATCCCAGAATTTCCATAGGATTTCATACGAATCACTTGAGAAATGGCTTAGTTAACTGTGTTAGCACTGTATCACTTAGCAGTGTCTCACTTAACATTTTAATTTTTGAACATGCACCCCCTCGTAGTGAGACGTTGTCGCGTAAAAAAATTATTTAAATTAATAAATAAATGTTCCTCTTTTTATTTCAGATGGAATTAAATTTTTTAAATCCAAAGATGACTTGGCCGCCAATAAAGAAAACTACGAAGAAATAAGGAATCGTCTTAAACTTCTAATCAAAAAAAAAATTCGTAAAACTAAGAGACAAACTTCGGCGGTACATTGAAAAATGTAATGTAATGTGAAAAATAAACATTTTGCGGATGTTTTTATGACATAATAAAACGGACACGGAGACGGATTATAAAAATCTCCCACTATTTGAATTTTTTTATAAATTGGCTTTTAGTTTTGATAACATTTTTAAAACGTTTTTATGAGCTCGCTTTCGTTTATGTCTGTCTGTGCGGGTGGAATTTTGTAATGATTTTAAACTAACTTTCCATTGAGCTAGAGACTTGTTTGGAATGTTTGCCAGTCTTTTAAACTCAACTAGTTGTTGCTTCTGTCGCGCTTGTCTGCCTCCTCGTTTCTTTGATGGTTGTAGTATAGTATACGCTTCGATTGCTGGCTTCTTCAATTTCTGTCGTCGTCTGTACTCCTCTATTGACAGTGGCTTTGGTCCCACCTGGTCCTGTTCCACTGGAACCTCGGGCTGGAACAGGGCTTGTACTTTCCTGATGTAATCGGCCGCAAGTGCAAGTTTCTCTTGCTGTCGTTCGTTAGACGACATGTACGATAAATAACGACGACTTAGAAAAATTATTTTTCTTGATGAATAACGACGAAAAATTAATCTTGCTCGACGATAAAAAGAAAAGACTTTGAAAAATTATTTCAGTACTCATTATTCAGCCAGAATCTGACAGGATCGCCATGTAAAGTTGTCCTAATTTGTTGGAACAACTTTGCTGTTAATTTTGAGTCGATGTAGGGTCAAAAACGTTGTATGCTTTTAGTCATGTTATTTATGTGGTCGCTGGTGCGATCCCTTACAATAGTGTCAACGACATTTCTGAGATCCCGCGTGTGATGCGTGTCGAAAGTAGCGTGTGGTGCGTTTGATGCGTGGGACGCGACTCTCTTGTGGCGTGTGGATATAGGAGAAATTCTTATGCACGATACTAAACAACGTTATACCACGATAACTGCTACACGTTGTTATATCTCCCTTTTTATTTATTGGGCACAGGTTACCTCTTCGCCAGTCTTCTGGCATCGCTTATTCCTCCCATACTTGCACTAAGATAGTAAAGCGAGCTTCTCAGCTCGCCATATGGATAGTTGTAATTCAGTCTAATCTATTTATCTTAAAAGCCCAATAGTTACAATTTAATTCACAAAATTCGTAACAATTTTTTTCTTATTTTTTGGGAAATTCCTTATTTCTTAAAAAAATTGCTTGGTCCACAAAATTTCAAAACCTATTGGACAGATCCCAGAATTTCCATAGTAACAAGTTATTCTTACTAAGTCTACTTAGTCCTACATACCGAATTTCATACGAATCGCTTGAGAAATTACTTTGTCCACAAAATTCCAGACCCTATTGGCCAGATCTCACAATTTCCACGGGATCAAGTTGCATCTTAGTCCTACATACTGAATTTCATAAGAATTTCTTGAGAAATTGCTTAGTTCAACAAATTCCAGACCCTATTGGCCAGATCCCATAATTTCCATAGGAACAAGTCTTATAGTCGGATCTTAGTCCTACATAACGAATTTCATACGAATCGGTTGACAAATTCCAGACCCTATTGGCCACATCCCAGAATTTCCATGCCAACAAGTCTTAGAATAATAATAATATTCGGCGCGACGGACCATTGCTTCTCTCGACCATTTGTGTTGCGTATGTATATTTTTGGACACAAATGGCGAATTGAGAAGCTTTCCGTTATTACTCTCAGAACAATCGCATCTTAGTCCTACGTACCGAATTTAATACGAATCGCTTGAGAAATAGATTGTTCCACAAAACTCCAGACCCTATTGGCCAGATCCCAGATCCCAGAATTTCCACAGGAACAAGGGTTATAGTCTTATCCCACATCTTAGTCCTACATACCGAAGTTCATACGAGTCGCTTGACAAATTTCTTGGTTCACAAACCAGATCCTATTGGCCATATCCCAGAACTTCCATAGGATTTCATACGAATCACTTGAGAAATGGCTTAGTTAACTGTGTTAGCACTGTATCACTTAGCAGTGTCTCACTTAACATTTTAATTTTTGAACATGCACCCCCTCGTAGTGAGACGTTGTCGCGTCAAAAAATTATTTAAATTAATAAATAAATGTTCCTCTTTTTATTTCAGATGGAATTAAATTTTTTAAATTCAAAGATGACTTGGCCGCCAATAAAGAAAACTACGAAGAAATAAGGAATCGTCTTAAACTTCTAATCAAAAAAAAATTCGTAAAACTAAGAGACAAACTTCGGCGGTACATTGAAAAATGTAATGTAATGTGAAAAATAAACATTTTGCGGATGTTTTTATGACATAATAAAACGGACACGGAGACGGATTATAAAAATCTCCCACTATTTGAATTTTTTTATAAATTGGCTTTTAGTTTTGATAACATTTTTAAAACTTTTTTATGAGCTCGCTTTCGTTTATGTCTGTTTGTGCGGGTGGAATTTTGTAATGATTTTAAACTAACTTTCCATTGAGCTAGAGACTTGAAACTTTAAAAATAGCTCAGATAAACATTTAAAAATCACAAAAAACGACAACAAATCGCAAAAAAAATTGATTCAACGCGAGTTTGTAATTTGTTTCAGATCAAAGCAAACTACTACGCAGAGTACTCGTTTTAAACTTTTTAAATTAAATATATATTTTTATTAGCTGACATGTTTTAACTTGACTTGACCTCCGTTTTTAACCAACTTTCACACTTCTAGAAATTTAAAAAATTAAAAAATAGAAATTCAGGACACATAGGTCAGTAGTATTATGAAAAAGAAAACCAGGATCACAATATCCAAGATAGAAATTTCAAGAATAGATCAGGACAGAAAATAAATTTTAACAACAATAGAGACAACATTCTTTTTTGACATTTAATCCGTCCGGACAACTTAGAAATAATAATCAAAACCCACCGATGGAAATAAATATTTAGGAGCCAATACAGCTAATGAAAATTGAACTAGTAGTTACGCCTCATGTAATGAGGAAATAAATGGTATAGAACCGACGTATTTTCGGAACTAAGCCTCAGGAATAAAATATTCTGCGAATAGAATACAAAGCTTTAATAGACACTGGCTCCACAGTAAGTTTAATTAACTCATCAAGAGTTGACTGTAGTAGTTTCCCTGTTTTTGAAGAAAAATCCGTGTATCTTAATACAAATTAAAATGGTATAAAATGCCATTAACTAACAAAGACTATGATCTTCTTATGGGTATGGATATTATTAGGAAGAACGTGTCTGAGCTCAATATAAGTAGGAGATTCATCAAATTAATAAACACGGCGAAAATTAATCTATATTCCGAAGAATCCCAACAAGTTGAATATAGTCAAAACACTGATAAAATAGGTCTTTCCCATTTAAACGTTTAGGAAAGAGAAGAAATACACAAAATATTAAAACAGTACCAGGGTTTAGTTTGCAAACAAGGCCTTACCAAACGCAATCTTAAGGTTCATTTTGATAAACGTTCCTTTCTTCAAAAAGACACAGAATTGTTAGGCCATGTCCTAACTTAAAAGGGCATGAATCCTAACCCGAAAAAAATTAAATGTATTTTAAACTATAAGCTTTGTGGATATTTTTACTCGCAAAGCTTGTACTCGCAACGACCAAATTATTGCTTGCTGCCATCTCTATGACTCGTGTTCCAGAATGATTTTTACGTCATACTGAGGACAGGCATGGAGTTCCCGTTCGACTGATTAAAATAATTCTTCTCTTTCATCATCTGGGGAATCCTCTGTAGGTGCGTGAACGTTTATAAGGCTTATTTTTTTAGATCTTCCCCGCACGCGAAGGGTGCATAGCCGTTCATTTACTGCTTTAAAGCCGATAACGGTGGGTTTCATTCTTTTGCTGACTAGAAACCCCAGCCTGAGCACATGATGTCTTGCATGACAGCTCTAATATATGTCATATTCTGATTTTTGTAAGACACCATTCCCCGTCCACCACATTTCCTGAATTGCTGTTATGACAGCATTATATTTGGACGGCTAGCTGCTGTGCAACTCGAGCTCTTTACAGTGAGTGTACGTTTCATGAGAAAATGCTTAAATCATTTAGCCTCTTTCGTCGTCGTTAATCAGTGTATGCGAGGCTGATTTGGGGTTCCGTAATATGATTTTTTTACGAACGAGGTTATTGGCTTCGCGCCAACCTTTGAAGGGAATATCCCGATAATTTCCCTTTTCATATGCAGGAGGACAATTACCAGCGGCCACCACGTGGTTTGATCGCACTTCCACCAGTCAGAGATAGTTGCGGCCACATGCATTTCTGAAGCATTCTGTGTTATTCGCCCCACTCTGCTGATGGCTGACCGCCTGGCTGTTTTAAATAGTTAACAGAATTTCAAGTATAGTTGAATGGAAACGTTCAATGTCAGAGTTCCCCGTATGTGAGTTAGACTTGGTAAAGTGAAGTTCGACTCCTTCTTCTCTAAAAAACTCGACGTTTTCTGACTTGAAATCGTTATCGCAAAAAATTTTTTTGGCTTTCCGAATTTAGTAAACTGTTCTTCAATACATTCCAGTTTATTAACCCAGTTTTTGCTAGTTAAACTATAAGCATACGCTTTTTTCGTAAGTTTATCAATAAAAGTGAGATAGAAAAGTGTTAAATTTACTCTAGCTCCAAGCAGGGATGAATGATCAGGTCGTTTTGTTTATGTACGACGTCCTTTTTATTTATCAAATAAACGGCAAGTATAATCAAAAAGCGCCTTTTAAATCTACAGCATAGAGCATGTTCTTGAATTAACAAAAAAATGCTCAACTTTCAATGCAGATACAATTTCGATGGCTGATTGCTTCAGATTTCGCAGACAATGTTTTTCTCAGACTTTCGCCATTAACTTTTCTTCCTCTAATTTAATATAGTTTGCCAACTTATAAAAGTTAAATACATTTTGAATCACATTGTTCCCATCTTAGTTTTACAGTTGAGGTTAGTCTGTAACATAATTAATGTAGATTTCGAAGACTAGTGGACTGTATTTCCATTAAATTAAACAACTTTTATTATTTTATGTTTTTTATTATACTTTCACGCTTGCTTTTGGATGTTAATCCGTTGACTTTTCGATGCGAACTGAACTCCTCAAACTCCTCATTGTTTTCTCTCACATCTACAGTTTCAGTGTTGCCAATGATAGTTTGAACATATTCCCCGCCTTGATCCATCTTCACAAAAGATAGATCAATGACAAACAATAATTTAATTCGATTTTGAATTGAAAATACATAAATTGAAAAATAAAAAACTAGTAACTCATTTTGAAGGAAGTTTGGATTATAATTAATTTACTTTACATGATCGTCCGAACTTGGACATATTATTTTTGATGATTACTCAAATGCTCAGCATTTTCCTCCGAAACGGAACAATTCTCATTAGGAAGAGGAATTAGAAGTTCTTACCGTCACCACACGAACGAACCCATCATCACCCTTCACTATTTCAATAATCCTGGCTAATGGCCACTTTAATGGCGGAATATTATCCTCCTTTAAAATGACAAGATCACCCACCATAACATTTGGGCGAGGAACATCCCATTTTGTCTGCTTCTGTAATTGAGATAAGTACTCAAGTGACCATCTCTTCCAAAATGTTTGAAACATATATTGAATTTTTTGACAGGTACTTAATCTACCTTCCCAAATGTGTATTAACGACGGTTCAGGAACCGACATTATCGGTTGACCTATTAAAAGATGACCAGGCGTCAGACATTCGAAGTCGTTAGGATCATCCGACATTAAGCCAATAGGCCGCGAATAAAGACACGCCTCGATTTCAACGATGAGTGTATTTAGAAGTTCGACAGTGTACGATGATTGACCAAGCACACGCCTTATATGATGTTTTGCGCTTTTAATAGCAGCCTACCACAGTCCTCCAAAATGCGGAGATCTGGGTGGAATTGAATTCCATGATCGACACAATATTTTAAAACCTTATGTTCATGGATTTCAGACAAAAACAGCGAACGAAGATCATTAAGTTCGGAATTTGCTCCGACGAAATTAGTGGCATTGTCCGAATAAATATTTGTACAAAACCCTCGTCGACATACGAACCGACGAAGGGTCGCCAAAAAAGCTTCGGTACTCAAATCGCTCACAACTTCCATATGAATTGCTTTAGAACGATTTTTCGACACAGACTTCTACCACCAACAATCCAAAAACGCTGCCTTAAGCTGTACAATAATGATTGCGCACCGGCGTGCAAAAGTCGTATATGTTCATGGTTGACGAGTAATTTGGTAAAAGAATGACCGGCAGGCAACAACATCTGATGTTTGTGATCAAACGGAATGTCAGAATGCTTTAATCTACCACCTACACGCATAATACCATTTTCATCTATAAATGGATTCAACGTCCTTAACTGACTTTGACCTGATAAGATATTATTTTCTCGTTGGAATATTCTACTTGTTGAATGTATTTAACGATGATCTTTAAAGAATTATCTAATTCTATAGCAGAAAGCTGTTGGAACGGTGCGTTCACGGTACTACCTATTTTCAGAAAAAAGGGAGAATTGCCACTTTTTCGAAGATTTTTTCTTTTTTTTTTATAATTTTATAAACCGAAATACAAGACCAACAACACGCAGCGTAGTTGAATAGCTTGAAAATTTAACAAGACACTTCCATTCATCATCTTTACTACTTCTCTTCCCAGCTGTAATTGCTGTATGGACTTTCAAAGATTGACGGATTTCGGGATCTATTGATTTATAATTTTTTTGTAATGGTTGACTTGGAATGCATAAAATTGGATCTCCCAAAAGTCTGGTCCATTCCACCAAATAGAATTTGCCATGAATTCCACAGGCGTCTGACTACGGGACGCAGCATCAGATGGATTCTTCAAGTTGGAACATAGTACCAGCATTTAGGAGAAGTCAAGTCTTGAATTTTTGAGATTCAATTGGCGACGAACTTTTCGAATCTTGATGGCACTGATCTGATGCGATATAGGGTAATCTCAGAATCTGTCCACAAATAAATGGATGAGAATTGAATTTCCATACTTGCTAGCACTTTTGTGGTTAACTGTGACAACAATACTGACGCACACAACTCCAATTCCGGAGTAGACCGACCTTTAAGAGGGGCCACTCTAGTTTTGGCACAAAGAATTCTCACGAAGCAGTTATTTGAAACATCAACTGATCGGATATAAATGACGGCGCCATAACCTTTATCCGACGCATCTCCAAACCCGTGGAGCTCGATTATTCGAGGCGAAGCTATAATTACACATCTTGGAATACGAAGTGGTCCAACGGAACCAAGCCCACTCCTAAATCCATTCCAAAAAGAGTACAGCTCCTGGGGCAGTTCGTCGTCCCACTTTAACTTTGATTCCCACAATTTCTGCATAAATGATTTTGCTGCAAATACAATCGGAGCACACAATACCAATGGATCGAACAGCTGTGCAATTACGAAAGAACAGATCTCTTCGTACATTTACTGTCTATCGAGTATTTTTTAAATGAAAATGAAAATTGATCTAACTCTGTGTCCCAGTTCATTCCTAATATAGCAATTGATTTACTCTGTTCGATGATGCTTGGCGAAGATGATTCAACAATTTTATTGATTGACTGTATTTTACGAAGTTCGAATCCTCCACGAGCTAACAACTCGATGATGTTATTTTTTATCGTAATTGCATTTTCCTCAGTGTCGAATCCCGTTAACATATCGTCAACATAAAAATCTCGCTTAAGGATTTTGGACTCGTTCGGATAAAACTTTTCTTCATCATTCGCGAGTTGAAAAATAGTTCGAATTGCAAGAAATGGAGCACTTGCTGTACCATAAGTGACAGTACCCAACCTATAGCACTTGAGTGGACCCCGATCGAACTATTCCACCAAATACGTTGCAAGTCCCGCTGATCAGTATGGACGAGGATCTGGCGATACATTTTTGCTATGTCCCCAGTTACGGCAATTTGATGCTTCCGAAACCTCATAATGATCGAACATATGTCTTGCTGTATCGTAGGTCCTACCATCAAACAATCGTTCAACGAGATATTCGATGACGATTTTGCCAAAGCATTAAACACCACCCTTAGTTTGGTCGTACTACTACTTTCTCGCATGACCGGATAATGGGGCAGATAATATGTTTTCTCGAACACACAATTCTATTCATCAGGATTTTTAACTTCCTCCATATGATGAAAATCGATGTACTCAGACATAAATTGAGCATACTTTTCACGAAGCATCGGATTGGAATTTAAACGCTTATCCATGTAGGAATATTGTTGTAATGCACTTATTGAAGAGTCACCCAGCTGACCAATGCAAGGTTTTATTGGAAGAGCAACACTATATCTACCTGACTTTTTGCGAACAACATGTGTGGAATAATGATTTTCGCACTGTTTTTCATCGAGGGACAATTATTGAGGGTTATCAATTGTTTCAATTTCCCAAAAAATTTTAACTTGTTCCGTTTACGATTCAAATGAACAAAGTGGTCACTGATGAATTTAGAAATTTAGGATCATTCTGAATTTCACCCATGACTAGTGATTGCAAATTTGAGATAAAATTATAAAACCGGTTTTTCGGTTTTAATTTCCCAAAAAAACCGGATTCATTCAGGCTTTTCACGTTTATTTTAAATGTAATAATAAAAAATTCAGTCAAAAATACAAAACAAAACTAAACAGAAATATTGTTTTAATAATTTAAAAATAAAATCCGATTTATACAAAACATTATTTTTTTTTCTGTTCCAGGAAATGCGATCTCATTAAACATAACATGTTTATTGTGTCATCAGCTAGACGTGACCGAATTTTTGTACATATATTTCCTGACGCCGAAAACGCTATTCGATAGATAATTCGGTTCGTCGTTCTTTAATTCGGTGCAATAGCTCCACTTTAATATCGCATGCCAGCTGGCCACTACTTTTCTCCAACTGTGAGAGTATAAAGTTAAAGGTCGCATCGGCAGATAAAAGGCTTGCATCTCTCCGGCAAAGTGACTCGACTCCCAATTTTATGGGTAAAAGAACAGCAATAGTTTCTGAAAGAAGTTTAAATTCATCATCTGAAAAAGAATAAAATGATTTCATATCAATTAATGATTTTTGAACGCATGTTCGTAATTCATAAAATCGCTCGAACATGAAAAGTAAACTGTTCCAACGCGTCTTCGCGTCCAAAACAATGTCACTTGACAGACAAATACCAAATTTCGTTAGCTTTTCTTCCAAGATCTATATACACTTTTCAGCTGGTAAACGTCCTTTAATGCAAATTAATCCAAGGCTCCAAAACTGTTGTTTAGTGTGAATGTTGATGTTTAAATAGCGACGATTTGATATTGATGTCCACTCATCGAACGTCAAACTAAAACCACAACCTTGTTTTTTCATGTCTGAGAGATTATTTTTAATTACATCGCAAATATTTTGACCGTAATTTAAAGCAATTTTCCGAATTGTATTTGACGATTTTGGAATATTTTGAAATCCTTTCGATGCAAGTAACGCTCTTAAATCATCCGATGTACAAAATAAAGAAAATGCCAAAGAATCGTCACTTTTATTACAACAATATCCTGTAATTTTCTTTTTACAAGAAGAAGGGATTTCGGTTGATGGTGTAACAAATTTGTGAACGTTCCACCGCTTCCACCACAATCATCAAATCCTCTTTTCACAGCAGTAACTTTGTGTGCTGTTCGCAAAAGCGAATGAAGTACACTACACCATTTCTCTCTCGAAGAAAGTATGCCCAAAGTGATTTGTTGTTTTCAATACCTTTCTTGTATTCCTCGAATTTGTAATCCATATTTATTATTATCTGTCTCTAAAAAACAAATATTAAAAAACCCCCAATTAAAATTAAACGATTAACAAATTTTTGATTTACAATTTTTCTTACACTTCCTTGATATTTTATAATAATGTATTTTATTTGCAACACAAGAATGAAAAATCTTATTTCTTCTTATTTTAACATAAATTGTATTTATATTTCAACACCTAACTTACACAAACACTTTTTTTATTCTAAAAATATTTTTTCATCAACAAACAACAAAATTGAAATTTGACTGACATTTGGTGGAAAAATCATAAATAGAATAGAATGCAGTTACATAAGTCAAAATAATGTCGGGTTCTTTCCACCACAAAGAAACTGAACTCAATCAAAAAAATACTGAACTAAATAATTATCTACTATGGTGACTTCAGTTTTTTTTAATTGAGTTCAGTTTCTTTGTGGTGGAAAGAACTCCACTTCCACATGAGACATGACATAGGGAAAACGGAAAAAAAAATAGAATTGACGAATGGTAAAGTTGAAAAAGCGCTTTAGGCGGACAATAGTGAACTAAGTAAATCCTATAACAAACATCTGCTGTATTTTATATGAAAATAGTGTCTATTTAATTTTAATTTTTATTTATTAAAATTGTAATGATTAGAAAATCTAATTAATCTAATATGTAGCCTAAAGTGTGATTTTGTATATTTGATTCATTTGGTACCATTTTATCGTTTTAAATGTTAGAATCTTCTGATTAAATATCGCAAAAATTTCATATTACTAATAACATAAATGTTTAGCTTGTATTTATTTATTAAAACGTCATAAATAATGTCTAATGTAGTTTGAAAAATGTTTAGACCCAAAGAAATTTTTATAGTGAATTTAACTTTAAATTTCTGTAATTTTTCAGCAATCTAGCATTTAAAATGTTAAAACTATTCCAAATCCATCAAACTTACAAAACTCACACTTTACACTACTGATTAGATTAATTATATTTTCCAATCATTACAATTTTAATAAATAAAAATTAAAATTAAATAAAATAAAATAAATAAAAAAAAATAAAATAAATAATACTAATAACATAAATGTTTAGCTTGTATTTATTTATTAAAACGTCATAAATAATGTCTAATGTAGTTTGAAAAATGTTTAGACCCAAAGAAATTTTTATAGTGAATTTAACTTTAAATTTCTGTAATTTTTCAGCAATCTAGCATTTAAAATGTTAAAACTGTTCCAAATCCATCAAACTTACAAAACTCACACTTTACACTACTGATTAGATTAATTATATTTTCCAATCATTACAATTTTAATAAATAAAAATTAAAATTAAATAGTCACAATTTCGTTATAACTTCCTTTAGTCAACTTTTGTAATAGGATTTACTTAGTTCACTATTGTCAGCTTGAGCACACCGTACCATTCGTCTTAAAAAATGATCAAGAAATTAATAGAAGATTTAGATTTAAAAACAACTCATAAACAATTTCAGAATAAAAATTATGTAAAGAGTTTTTGTTAAATTAATAAAACCGGTTTTTACGGATAATAAAACCGGTTTTTCGGTGAAGTAAAATAACAAAAAAAACTGGTTTTTCGGTTACCGGAAAAATATAACCCAAATGAGTTTTAATGAAGGGAGTTTTACTCAGAATATTTATTTTTTCATTTAAAATAACCTTTGCGAAGACTTCGGCTCCCAAAAGCAGATCAATGTTGTCAGGTTCAAAAAACCATGGATCAGCTAATTCGACGTTTTGTGGGATTAGATTGGAATCGATATTTATCGGATACGATGGTAACATACCTGCAATACTTTGTTTAACGAGACACTCAATTGAAATATTGAAATTCGATGTTCTCGATTCGACGAATAAGTTCACCTTTTTTGTCAACGTTGAAACGGCTCCATTGATGCCGTACACTTCAACCCTGGTCATTGCAGTTTTAAGACTTAACCATTGCACGGTTTTTTGGGTAATGAAGTTCGATTGAGCACCGCTGTCTAACATGGCACGACTTTTTACACGCTCACCTACAGAGTTGCGAATCCATACTACAGCTGTGGCTAGCATGATTTGAGATTGCTTTAGAGTTCTCTCCGTTTTTAGCGAAGAAAGATTGTGCTTTTTGTCCGAGCTATTTTGCAATAACTCAGATGGCGTTATACTAACTGACGATTATGGCGAAGAATTGATAGAAACCTTCTGCTGTGAAAGGTTGTTCGATGGATTCTTGTTTGGCTCATATGAGGAAGAAGGTGATTTGCTTGAGACATTTGTATGAAATCTGGTTCGTCCAAAGTGCAACAGAATATGATGCTTCAGGGAACATATCGAACATGATACTTCTTGACAACTTAACGTTCGGTGGCCTTCATTTAGACAATTTGAACACAAATTGTGCTTTTTAACAAAGAAATAACGATCCTGTGGCGAAACTTTATAATCCCTAAATTTATCGCAAGCATTTAATGAATGGTTGCCATTACAATAAATGCAATTTCGATGTTGAGCTATCATTGCTCTAGTCGGTTAATTAGATCGATCATTTTGGTGGACACGGGTCGCTTCAAGAATTCTGCACCGCCGCTGTAGAATATCGATAAACTCATTAAACGAAAGAATTCTATCAACGGGAGATTTCTTTACAACCTCAACACGAGAGGCTTCATCCAAACGATCACTCAAATGATGAATGAGAAAAAAGATCCCAATGTTGGACGGATATTGTTAGTGATTTGAGGGCATTGTAATGTTTTTTGATAATATCAATAAACGATTGAAGCGAAATCGACGAATTTCCGATGGGCCTCTTTACCTCATATAGGCATTTCATGTGGGTTTTTTGAATTATTATTTCATTATTGTAATGATCAGTTAAATTTTTCCATGCGATAGGACAATTTTCATTTGAAAGTGGAAATGATTGAATAAATTTATACGCCTTTCCATCACGTACACAAGAGACAATGCAAATTTTGCAATATTGCTCAACCTGTCATTGTTCTGAATTAACTCAGTAAATATCCCGCGAAAATCCAACCATCCCAACTCGCTTCCGCTAAACGTAGGGAGCTGTATTTCGGGTAATTTTAAAGACACGGAGGTGACAAGATTTTCCGAATCCAATTTAACACTCTCAGCCGACGATTCTGTTTTCGTCTTGACGTTTAATTCCCGAATTCTA
Source organism: Nephrocerus scutellatus (assembly GCA_947095585.1). Lineage (NCBI taxonomy): Eukaryota > Metazoa > Arthropoda > Insecta > Diptera > Pipunculidae > Nephrocerus > Nephrocerus scutellatus. The sequence goes on from OX352763.1 coordinate 73,115,988, forward strand.
TATAAAATACGAGACTCTACAAAACCGAAACTGTCCTCAAATATGTCCCGATCCGAAGCTAAACTACCATCGAGTTCCTCTAATGCCATCTGAACCTCGTCATACTTTGAATATGCAAGACGAAGTCGATTCAATACAGATTCCAATTCACCAACAGTAACTAGTTCACTGTTTGAAAATTAGTTTTTGAAGTATGTCACTCGAGACTTCACACCGGCTCTTACGTTCTTTAAATGCTGAACCTTGTTTTCTTCATCCGTCATTTTTAAGCAAACCCAGCAAATACAATTCGAAGAGAAAAAATAAAAACAAAGAAATCCAAGCTACCCTAATTTGAAGCACTTTACAAAAATTATCAAATTATTCGAATACGTGCAAAAAAATCAAATTTTTTTAAGAAGAATAAACTAGAAAAAAAAACTGTTCAGTTCGGTGCTGCAGCGACGATAACGGTTGATATATTACCGGTTGATGATTTGTTATACTTCCCGGCGAGACGTGATCCTTTCCTTGTTTTTTGATGATGATTGATGACCTCAATATACTGCGCGATATCACTCTGGCTCTTTTTCTTTGTTTCCGATGATTGTTTTGTTTTAATTTGTTTCAAATTTCGATGATTGTTCCAATATAATAGAATAGAAATTTCGATGATTGTTTAAAATTGAATAAATTCTTTTGTGCGATTGATGATGCAATTACCATCCGTATGTGTATATACACAATTCAACAAACACAACGAAGATACAAATAAAATGCGATGAATCCGATGTAACTTACGACGATACTCTGCGACGTTTCTCTCCTTTGTTTGTTCTTTGTTTGTAGCGTAATTCTACGCTTTGTTTTGTTTTGCAGAAAAAACACTTCGCACAATAAATACTTTTTCGATGAAATTGGATTTAATATCCCGAACGATGGACCCAAATAATGTAGATTTCGAAGAGTAGTGGACTGTATTTTAATTAAATGAAACAACTTTTATTATTTTATGGTTTTTATTTTACTTTCACGCTTTCTTTTGGATGTTAATCCGTTGACTTTTCGATGCGAACTGAACTCCTCAAACTCCTCATTTTTCTCTCTCACATCTACAATTTCAGTGTTGCCAATGATAGTTTGAACAATTAATTTCAACAAAAAGCTTATTAAAGTGGTAAACATCCATATGCAAAATTTTATTCGCTTCTGTTGGTGCTTAGAAGTTTTGAATTTAGGTTTAATAGGTTTTCTGTCATATTTACCTTCTTGGCATGTCTGAGAGTTACCTATAACCTTAGATATTTCCTTGACTAGTCCGTTTTTTGACTAGCAGTCTTTTTCGTGTTAGCGGGAAATTTGTTTACAAATTTCGGCCTGAGTTCTTAGTTCCAGGGCTCTAAGTGTACATTTAGTGAATAATAGGTTTTTATAACCTCTAAAATTTTCTATTAGGCATTGTTGAATTTTATTATATTCATGATACGACAATTCTGAGTTCGTTTGAAGAGATCTTCACAATATGACTGATTCTTATTCATAACTGCATGAATGAATCTTCGACCATGGCTGACTTCGCCTTCTACCGAAACGCAACTCGATAATATTAGTTGGGTTTTATATTTGTTCTCTTTTTTATTGTTGCTGAGATGCTGAGTGAATTGTAGCCAAATTTTAGGACGACTTAGGAAATCCGCTAACTCATTTTCCTTACCCCTTAGGTATTCGATCTCTTTATTAATCTCTAGTTCGTAGAAGAAAACCCATTTCCGTTGTATTTTTTATTACGGTACCTAATGGGTTGGTGGTTTGATTATTTTAAATTTATTTCCCCAAATGTAAAGCCTAAATATGTTACTGCCCAGAAAATAGCTGGTAGGTGGGCGAATAGTTATTTTCGTGTTCGTTGAGAGACCTCGATGCATAGCATATTGGCTGACCCTCTTGGTTTAGCACAGCACCAATAGCGAAATTCGAGGCATCGGTAAATAATGTAAATTGTTTTTGAAATTTGGAAATCTGAGTAAAGGATAGTTTGTGATATTCTGTTTTAGTGTTTCAGAAGCCTGAATATATTCGGGATCACTAGTATTGATTTTTGCACCTTTTTTTAAAAACTTAATCATCGGATACGCTATTTTAGAGTAATTCTTTACAAATTGCCAATAAAATCTTGTGATGCCAAGAAAGGCTTTAACTCTTTTTCTGATGATGGAAGCTTATAGTTTAAAATACATTTAACTAATTATAAATAATTTATATAATAATAATATATAATTTTATCGGAGAGCCAATAACCTCGCCCGTAAAAAATTCATATTACGGAACCCCAAATCAGCTTCGGATACACTGATGAACGACGACCAAAGAGGCTAAATGATTTAAGCATTTTCTCATGGAACGTACGCTCACTGTATAGAGCTCGAGTTGCACAGCAGCTAGCCGTCCAAATATAATGCTGTCATAACAGCAATTCAGGAAATGTGGTGGACGGGGAAAAGAAGAATTATTTTAATCAGTCGAACGGGAACTCCATGCCTGTCCTCAGTATGATGGCAGCAAGCAATAATTTGGTCGTTGCGAGTACAAGCTTTGCGCGTAAAAATATCCACAAAGGGTATCTCCTGATGGAGCCACTCGCAACCAGATAGACCACGTGTTGATAAATCGCCGACACAACCCGAACCTGATGACGGTACGAACGTACCGAGGTGCCAACGTCGACTCGGACCACTATCTTGTTAGTGTAGTGTTCCGAACGCGGATTGCATCATCAAGAAAGATAATATCCGCGAATCAGATTCTAGTCAACATGGCTGCCCTTCGCAACGAAGAGACCAGAAACAACTACGGTCAAGCGACAAGACTGGCAGTGCAGGGAGAGTAAGTCCTGGGGTAAACTCCATCTTAGGTAGTAGTCGTAGAGATCGGAACGACTGGTTCGATGATGAATGTAAGCTAGAGACTGAATGTAAGAATGTTGCATACCGAGCAATGCAACAATCTCATAAAACGCGGACAAGCGAATATGAATATAAAGAGTCCAGAAGATATGAAAAAGCAGTTCACCGGTGAAAGAAAGTAACCTGGGAGAAAAAGCTCGTCCTTGAACCGCACCAGGCGCTGAAGTTCTATCAAAGAGTCTGTTGAGTGTATAAACAACAACAAAGCAATTGCACAATTGCACGATGCATCGAGCAATGTATCGGCAACAAAAAGCAACTCAGCAATTGCCCAATTGCACAGTACATTTAATTCGAATGTATCGGCAACAAAAAGCAACTTCAGCAATTGCACAATTGCACTTAAATCGAGCGTCACACACCCAACAACCGGTGACCCACATTAATTTAATTGCTTTTTCTTCATAATCTGCAGAAAAGCAATTGCATATTAGCAATAAGTTTAAATTAGTAAGCATTTCCAACAGTAGGTCAACATTACTGTTGGAATGCTTTTTAAGTAGTAAGCAAAAATTAATGTATAAATATAGAATGAATAAATGAGAAATACACAGTTTACAAAACCAAATAAACGGTCTTATTACTAAAACTGACAACTATCCCCCCACCAGTGGTAAGGTGGTTGTTCAGTAAAGAAATCCTAAAGGGAAAGGATTTACATGGTCCTTCGAGCCGGATTATCCGGAAAGGTTGAAACAACAGTTTTATTTCAGTAAAGGCAAAGGTCCTTTTAGTAAGTCAAATTACAACCAAACAAAAATGGGTGATTTCGAGGACATCGCGTTGGAACAAACGAGAATCACGGAGGAGGTGCATCGGTTATGGACCTACTTCAAGAAGGATGGGGAGTCCCGATACACCCCAGAGTACCTAAGGAAGAGGCTGGAGGACCTGGAAAAAATCTGGGTTGACTTCCAGATCAATAATGGGTACTTAGAAGGGCAAGGGAAGGCAAATCCGCAACATGAGTACTTCATGAAAAAATACTTCAGCCAGTTCGAGGTAAGATACTTAGATATCAAGGACACCATCAAGACAAAACTGGAGACCAGAAGGAAGTTGCAGCCATTCTCCGCAACAACAGATGTAGGCGATCAGGCGTCTACCGCAGGAGCAGCCGAGCCAATTCTGATTCAGATTGCAGCAAGTTTAGAAGAAAAGAGAGAGGCGACAAAACTGGAAACCAGAAGGAAGTTGCAGCCTTTCTCCGCAACGACAGATGTAGGCGGTCAGGCGTCTTACTTCAGAAGCAGCCAAGCCAATTCTGACTCAGAGTGCAGCAATTTCAGAAGAAAAGAGAGAGGCGGCACACATTACAAGGGGCTCGGGAAGATTTATCAAGTTAAATCTTATCAAAAATAATCTCCTTCGAATAATTGGCAGCTTAGACCTTACAAAGAATTCAGTCTACCTTGGGTTTAAGTTGGATCAATTAAGGGAATGCTGGACAAAGCTGGCTGCGATGAACGAGGAATTCATGTCATCACTAGACGACTCGGAGCATGAGTCGTGACCAACAACGAATTCATAAAGTTGGAGGAAATGTATCAAGAGGCATACATTCAGATCAGGGAGGCAGATGAAATTCAGCACCAGGCACAGCCCGTATCACCACGTGGTACAATGAATCCAATCAAACTTCCAACCATTGTCATACCAACATTCAGCGAAAGCTATGAGGAATGGACACCATTCTGGGAGCTATTTGAGCGAGTAGTGCACCAGAACGAGTCATTAGATGATGTCGAACGGATTCAATACCTAAAGGGGAATCTTCGTGGAGAAGCAGCGAGAATTGTGAACCATCTGTCACCGACGTCAACCAACTATGCAACGGCGGTAGAACTGCTTCGGAAGCGGTTCCAAAATTCAGCAGCATTAGTCAACAATTACATTCAGACTTTGCTTACACTAAAAGCAGTTATAAATGATAGTGCATTCGATTTAAAAAACATAATGGACACATCAAGGGAAGTCCTGTATGGCATTAAGAATTTGGGAGTCGATGTTAGCTCATGGGATCCGCTAGTCATTCAGTTGGTGCTACCAAAACTTGACCCTGAATCCAGGAAATCATACCAAAAATCAAGAGGAAATTCAACTGAATTTCCAAAACTAAGTGAATTTTTCGACTTTATCGAAAGTAGATTCAGAGGACTGGAAGGCAGTCGCGAACTCAACCGTGAAAAGTCAACAGTTTCTAAGAGCTATTTGACGACAATTTTACTACCGAGGTGCATACTTTGCAGCGAATCTCATTATGTATTCAGCTGCAAACAGTTTTTGAACATGAACGTAAAAAGCCGAAAGGACTTGGTTCGAAGATCGAAGCTGTGTTTTAATTGCTTGAGGGATGAACATGATGCAAAGGAGTGTCCGACGAAAAAGGGATGAAAAATATGTACAGCAGCATAATTCGTTACTCCACGTCCCACAAGGAGAAATTCCAGCGAGACCTGAGGCCAAGAAATTATCAACAAAGGTAACAACGACGGGATTTGCTACCGCAGCTACTACAAATGACGAAGGGATAGTATTACTTGCTACGGCCATGGTGAACATATGTGTTAAGGGACAAGTCAAGCTGGTGCGAGTTTTAATTGACCAAGGGTCTCAATCATGTGTCATGACGGAAAAACTAGCTAAACAAATACGGGTGCCGATGACCAAATACCATTCAAGGGTCAATGGAATAAACGGGCATGCTACACCTATTATCGCAGTATGTAACTTTAACATCCAATCAATTCACGATGAAACGGTCAACTTGAAGGTAAAGGCTCTAGTAATGCCTGCTATTACATCAAAAATGCCCGGACAACAATTTACACCAAATGATTGGCCACACATTCAAGGTTTGAAGCTGGCGGACCCATGGTACTCGCAACCAAAAGAAATTGATTTGCTAATTGGATCAGACATTTTGCCGTATTTCCTACTACATGGATTAGTCAAGGGTCATGTGAATACTCAAATGGCGCAGAACACAATGTTAGGATGGATACTATCAGGACCAATCATGACTCCAAACCCACGGAAGCAGGCGCAAATTAACATTATCACCTCATGTGTTAGCATTTGCAGTGAAGATGACCAGTTAAAGAAGTTTTGGGAGCTAGAAGAGGTTCCTAGTGCAACGGATATGTCTGCAGAAGAAAAAATGTGCGAAAACCACTACAAACAGACGCACAAACGAGATGAAACAGGGCGTTACATTGTCAAGCAACCACTGTCAAAGGATCGCATGGTATTAGGCGAATCCCGAAAAATGGCACTAAAGCGCTTCTTTACCTTGGAGCAAAAATTCGCAAAAAAGGAAGAACTGCGGCTAGAATATTCTAAATTCATGCAAGAATATCTCGATCGTGGTCACATGGAGGAAGTACCAGAAGATACAACACAAAAAATATACTATCTTCCTCATCACGCAGTGATAAAAGAGCAGAGCAGTACTACAAAACTGAGAGTAGTATTCGACGCCTCGGCGAAGACAACATCTGGAGAATCACTGAATACCATCATGATGATCGGACCAACAATTCAAAGGGATCTGTTTCATCTGCTACTTCGATGGAAAAAATTTTTCGTCGTGTTCACAGCTGACATCGAGAAGATGTATAGGCAAATTTTAGTCGATACACATGATCAAAATTTGCAACGCATCTTGTGGAGAGATAATCCTAAAAGTCAAATCAAGGAGTACGCTCTCAAAACCGTCACCTACGGAACAGCATGAGCACCCTATCTGGCAATCAAGACTCTGTGCCAGCTGGCAGAAGATGAAAAACAACGATATCCGCGGGCAAGCCAAACCGTACTTGAAGGATTCTACGTAGATGATTGTCTCGGCGGTGCAAATTCAGTAAGGAATTGTCTAAGTATTCAGCAAGAACTGACGCAGCTACTTAACAAGGGTGAATTAAGCCTACGCAAATGGACATCAAACAGTCCAGAGTTCTTAGAGGCACTGCCAAGAGAAGTCATTGAAATGGAACCAGAACATGATTTTAATAATGACACCACATTCAGCATTTTGGGAATAAAATAGTGTCCGAATACAGACGAATTCCGATTTAAGGTCAATCTTTCGCCTTTCAGCACTAAGGGCACCAAACGAGCAATACTAAGTGATGCTGGAAAAATGTTCGACCCCTTTGGCTGGTTATCACCAATAACAATCAAGGCGAAGATTATCATCCAGCGCCTTTGGCTGTTGGGCATCGAGTGTGACGAAAAGGTGCCAATGAGAATTCATAACGAGTGGAACGAATTTAAAAGGAGGCTGGTGACGCTTGAAAAAGTAAGAATTCCTAGATGGACGCGACAGTTAGAAAACTCTCGAATAGAGCTACATGGGTTTGCAGACGCATCAGAGTCAGCCTATGCAGCAGTGGTACATCAGAAGGTGATTAACTACGGTTCCACTACAATATGCATCATCGCGGCAAAAACCAAGGTGGCCCCTGTGAAACAAGTTTCACCAGCAAGGTTGGAGCTATGTGCAGCTACATTGCTCACGAAACTAATGATGTACAATACACAAGGAACAGAGACGAGATACAGCAGAGTCGTGGCCTGGTCGGATTCTACCATTGTACTGAGCTGGTTAAAACAACACCCAGTGAAATGGAACACGTTTGTTGCCAATCGGGTATCTTTCGTGCAGTAAAATTTTATACGGCAATGGAGGTTTGTGCCAGGATGTGAGAATCCTGCTGACATTCCGTCTAGAGGGTTGTTTGGAGATGTTCTGGCTGAAAGCTCAACTTGGTGGCACGGTCCAACTTGGTTAAAAGGAGACGAACAACAGTGGCCAGCTGACAAGATCATGATGGAGTTGCGAGGTATGCCTGAGGTTCAAAAATTCCATGAATGTATGGTGATACAAAACAACAGGACCCCATGCAAGAACGATATTTATCTTGTCTGTTCATCACTGTCAAAACTGCAACGCATTAGCGCGTACTGTCTTCGATTCAAGAATAATTTCCGAAAGAAAAAGAAGGATGAGCCACTACATCTGGAAAAACTAACCATAAAAGAGCTCCTGGAAGCAGAAAAAGCTCTAGTAAGGGGTGCTCAACAAGAATTTGAAGATGACATGCAAAAACTACGTCAAAATAAGGAACTTAAACCAATCAGCACGATATCATCCCTACACCCATTCATAGATGCCAATGGAATATTGCGAGTGGGAGGCCGTTTAAAACACGCAAATTTGTCAGACGACCAGAAACATCCAATCATTTTGGCATCATCGCATCTACTGACAAAGTTAATCATTATCAAATCTCACATTGATACACTTCACGGCGGAGTAAAACTAACTCTGAATCACATCCGGAGGAAATTTTGGATCATCCGAGGAACCAACCCTCAAGGCCGTCGTAAATCAATGCGTAAAATGTTTTCGATTTAAGGCCAAGGAATCAAGTCAACTTATGGGACAACTTCCGGAAGCAAGGGTTAAGTTCTCGCGACCATTTACACATTGTGAAGTAGACTACGCAGGCCCAATCAACATAAGATGCTCACAGCTTCGAGGTGTAAGGTCGCATAAGGCTTACATAGCAGTCTTTGTTTGCATGTCAACCAAGGCGGTGCACATTGAACTCACTTCTGATCTAACAACGGATGGACTTATGGCAGCATTAAAACGAATGATCAGCAGGAGAGGTGCCGTACATCATCTATACAGTGATAATGGAACAAATTTTGTTGGAGCAAAAAACCTTATTGATGCACTACAAATGAAGGTTGTCAGTAAGGGAATCCAGTGGCATTTCATCCCACCTGGAGCTCCTCACTTTGGTGGACTCTTGGAAGCCGGAGTGAAATCAGTAAAGTATCACTTAAATCGGATCATAGGAGAGCAGAAGCTAACGTACGAAGAAATGAATACTATTCTGGTGCAAATTGAAGGATGTCTGAACTCAAGACCACTGTGTCGATTAACAAACAACATCGAAGATCTTGATGCACTTACACCAGGTTCACTTCATCATTGGATCTCCACTGATAGAACCACAGCATGATCCCATATTGGATCTTACTGGAACTAGTGTAAAAAGATGGAGACTAATTCAAAAACTCAAACAAGATGTCTGCAAACGTTGGTACGAGGAGTATATAAACAAAACTCAACAACGATACAAGTGGAATCGATCAGAGAAAAACATAGAGATTGGCCACATAGTATTACTGAAGAATGAACTACTGACACCATCGAAATGGCCCCTGGGGAAAATAAGTGAAGTACACAAAGGAGCTGACGATCTCACCAGGGTGGTAACGGTCAAGACAGAAAAGGGAGAATTCAAGCGACCCATAGCCAAAGTCTGTTTACTACCAATAGAGGACAACTTCATAAGACCTCAGGACGACGCAGTTCAACCACGGACACAATCGTCAAAATTGTTAGCGTCAAACAACCCAGGAAGAACTGACGCAGCTACTTCAGAAGGGTGGATTTAGCCTACGCAAATGGACATCAAACAGTCCAGAGTTCTTAGAGGCACTGCCAAGAGAAGTCATTGAAATGGAACCAGAACATGATTTTAATAATGACACCACATTCAGCATTTTGGGAATAAAATGGTGTCCGAAGACAGACGAATTCCGATTTAAGGTCAATCTTTCGCCTTTCAGCACTAAGGGCACCAAACGAGCAATACTAAGTGATGCTGGAAAAATGTTCGACCCCTTTGGCTGGTTATCACCAATAACAATCAAGGCGAAGATTATCATCCAGCGCCTTTGGCTGTTGGGCATCGAGTGGGACGAAAAGGTGCCAATGAGAATTCATAACGAGTGGAACGAATTTAAAACGATCTTCTGATCTAACAACGGATGGATTTATGGCAGCATTAAAACGAATGATCAGCAGGAGAGGTGCCGTACATCATCTATACAGTGATAATGGAACAAATTTTGTTGGAGCAAAAAACCTTATTGATGCACTACAAATGAAGGTTGTCAGTAAGGGAATCCAGTGGCATTTCATCCCACCTGGAGCTCCTCACTTTGGTGGACTCTTGGAAGCCGGAGTGAAATCAGTAAAGTATCACTTAAATCGGATCATAGGAGAGCAGAAGCTAACGTACGAAGAAATGAATACTATTCTGGTGCAAATTGAAGGATGTCTGAACTCAAGACCACTGTGTCGATTAACAAACAACATCGAAGATCTTGATGCACTTACACCAGGTTCACTTCATCATTGGATCTCCACTGATAGAACCACAGCATGATCCCATATTGGATCTTACTGGAACTAGTGTAAAAAGATGGAGACTAATTCAAAAACTCAAACAAGATGTCTGCAAACGTTGGTACGAGGAGTATATAAACAAAACTCAACAACGATACAAGTGGAATCGATCAGAGAAAAACATAGAGATTGGCCACATAGTATTACTGAAGAATGAACTACTGACACCATCGAAATGGCCCCTGGGGAAAATAAGTGAAGTACACAAAGGAGCTGACGATCTCACCAGGGTGGTAACGGTCAAGACAGAAAAGGGAGAATTCAAGCGACCCATAGCCAAAGTCTGTTTACTACCAATAGAGGACAACTTCATTAGACCTCAGGACGACGCAGTTCAACCACGGACACAATCGTCAAAATTGTTAGCGTCAAACAACCCAGGAAGAACTGACGCAGCTACTTCAGAAGGGTGGATTTAGCCTACGCAAATGGACATCAAACAGTCCAGAGTTCTTAGAGGCACTGCCAAGAGAAGTCATTGAAATGGAACCAGAACATGATTTTAATAATGACACCACATTCAGCATTTTGGGAATAAAATGGTGTCCGAAGACAGACGAATTCCGATTTAAGGTCAATCTTTCGCCTTTCAGCACTAAGGGCACCAAACGAGCAATACTAAGTGATGCTGGAAAAATGTTCGACCCCTTTGGTTGGTTATCACCAATAACAATCAAGGCGAAGATTATCATCCAGCGCCTTTGGCTGTTGGGCATCGAGTGGGACGAAAAGGTGCCAATGAGAATTCATAACGAGTGGAACGAATTTAAAACGATCTTCTGATCTAACAACGGATGGATTTATGGCAGCATTAAAACGAATGATCAGCAGGAGAGGTGCCGTACATCATCTATACAGTGATAATGGAACAAATTTTGTTGGAGCAAAAAACCTTATTGATGCACTACAAATGAAGGTTGTCAGTAAGGGAATCCAGTGGCATTTCATCCCACCTGGAGCTCCTCACTTTGGTGGACTCTGGGAAGCCGGAGTGAAATCAGTAAAGTATCACTTAAATCGGATCATAGGAGAGCAGAAGCTAACGTACGAAGAAATGAATACTATTCTGGTGCAAATTGAAGGATGTCTGAACTCAAGACCACTGTGTCGATTAACAAACAACATCGAAGATCTGGATGCACTTACACCAGGTTCACTTCATCATTGGATCTCCACTGATAGAACCACAGCATGATCCCATATTGGATCTTACTGGAACTAGTGTAAAAAGATGGAGACTAATTCAAAAACTCAAACAAGATGTCTGCAAACGTTGGTACGAGGAGTATATAAACAAAACTCAACAACGATACAAGTGGAATCGATCAGAGAAAAACATAGAGATTGGCCACATAGTATTACTGAAGAATGAACTACTGACACCATCGAAATGGCCCCTGGGGAAAATAAGTGAAGTACACAAAGGAGCTGACGATCTCACCAGGTTGGTAACGGTCAAGACAGAAAAGGGAGAATTCAAGCGACCCATAGCCAAAGTCTGTTTACTACCAATAGAGGACAACTTCATAAGACCTCAGGACGACGCAGTTCAACCACGGACACAATCGTCAAAATTGTTAGCGTCAAACAACCCAGGAAGAATCTCAAGAGCAAAAAAGCATAAGACAATCATCCCGTCATCACCACTGTCTACCGCGCTTGTGGTTCTGTCGTTGATTGCAGTCGCCATGCCGATATCAGCAAGGTACACAATCACCAATCCTGACGTTGGAGTGTTTGTGGAGCAAATTGGAACAGCCAAAATTCAACGAGGAACACTACGAACAAGCGTTCGATTCCCAATGACAGATATCATACGTGATCAAATCAACATAAATAAGACTATAGATGAAATTACTCAACTGTGTAAAAAGGCCAAATCGGTGACAAAAGAAAGTTAATGCGACGAATTGCGTCATCACATGGATGAAGAGTGGCAAAATGTGTTCTCAATTTTCAACAGACTCCAATTAACACATCTGCGGAGGCAAAAACGAGGACTACTAGGAACGGTTCTTAATTCATTGTTTGGAGTCAATGATGAGGTGTTCCATGACATCGAAGATCTGGACAGCAATCAAAAGGAACTAATTAAAAGTGCGAAGACAAACACAAAAATTATGCTGTCTACAATTTCCAATATCAATGAGACCGAGACTAGAATATCCAAGAAAATCAACAGCTTCACACAAAAACTGAATGCCGGCCTAACTGAAATCAACAAAATGGAGTCTTGGTACAGAGTCACTGACGAAAATAAGATCAATATCCATGTAACGAACGCTTATCTAATCGCTCTCAGCTACATGCAAGAAATCGAAGCAAAATACTACAAGCTATTGAACGCCTATCTTCAGCGTAGTCATCTGTTTGAATTTTTACCTCACAGAACATTAGAAGAAATAATAGACAAGTGTGAGAAGAAGTTGAGCCCAGAAATGAAGGTACTCCCCGATCCAATGGAAAAACTGGACATGGCTATTACATCAACGGAAGTTGTAGTAACAGGATATCTAATGATAAGCGATGCTGATGAATATGATCTGATCAAGCCTGATGCGATTCCTGAAAAGATAGGGGGGCAGACATTTCGCGAGTTATATATACAGCAGACAATACTAGGAATCAACTACAACGTAGAAAGATACTTCGAACTACCACTTTATGATATAAAAAGAGCACCAACACTCAACAAAACAATATTCATCCTCAGCCCATTTATATTCCACAGCATTGAAAATAGTGAAAATTGCATTGTGCAGCAACTATATAAAAAACTGTCGTTTAAGCGATGTTCAACCAGAACATTAAGGTTAACACACACCATGTGAAAAGAATTATTGACCCACAATTCATGGATGTTTGTTACACCAGAGCCAACCACTGTATTCGTAACCTGTGGATCCAAGCGTGAAGAAGTCATCTTAAATAACACAGGCATCATTTATGTGACTCCGGATTGCGTCATTCAATCGAGATTCTTTCGATTGGAAGCAAAATTGTTTAAAGAAACGCCAATTATGATGCATCTCAGCAAATCAATCGCTATTATAAATACATCATTGTCAACCCAGATCCCAGTTTATTTCACAAATGAAACTGTCATCCCATTAAATAAGGATCTGATGGAGGTGTTAAAGGTCAATGATCGGGATGCAACCGAGACACTCAACCGACTACATGACTACAATTGGAACATAATAAAAAAGCACCAATATTGGACAATTGGCTTCTGTGCGACCATTGCGGGCGCAACAATCATCATTTGTCTACTGGCAGTTATATTAAAATACGGAAATGGGCGAAATAAAAATAATCGCGTTACCAAAATAGAATTAACTGACCATAGGAGAATCAATCAAGGGTTTGATATAAACTGGGAAACAGCACCGGAGGAGGCAAAATGTTGAGTGTATCAACAACAACGAAGCAATTGCACAATTGCACGATGCATCGAGCAATGTATCGGCAACAAAAAGCAACTCAGCAATTGCCCAATTGCACAGTACATTTAATTCGAATGTATCGGCAACAAAAAGCAACTTCAGCAATTGCACAATTGCACTTACATCGAGCGTCACACACCCAAAAACCGGTGACCCACATTAATTTAATTGCTTTTTCTTCATAATCAGCAGAAAAGCAATTGCATATTAGCAATAAGTTTAAATTAGTAAGCATTTCCAACAGTAGGTCAACATTACTGTTGGAATGCTTTTTAAGTAGTAAGCAAAAATTAATGTATAAATATAGAATGAATAAATGAGAAAGACCCAGTTTACAAAACCAAATAAACGGTCTTATTACTAAAACTGACAACTATCCCACCACCAGTGATAAGGTGGTTGTTCAGTAAAGAAATCCTAAAGGGAAAGGATTTACAGAGTCCACGGTATGACGCAATATATACCGCGTTGCACATACTGCAAAGACATAGAGGGTAATCTGATCGCCGATCTCAAAGGCATCTTAGAGCGATGGGAAAAGCACTTTCATGAGTTGCTTAATAGCCAGCTAACTGAGAAATTGGAGGCTCCACCAATGACCGAAGACCACACTATGCTGCCGCCACCAAGCACAGACGAAGTTAGCAGAGCGATAAATCGGCTCAAAAACAATAAGCCCCGGGATCTGATGGTATACCAGCGGAGCTGATTAAAATAGGAGGCCGCACAATACACCAATCATGAACTAATAGTGCAAGTATGGGAGGAAGAAGCGATGCCAGAAGACTGGCGAAGAGGCAGGAGATATCACAACCTGCAACAATTATCATGGTATAACGTTGTTGAGTACCGCGTATAAGATTTTCTCCTCTGTCCTTCAAGACAGGATAGCCCCATACGCTAAAGTCATTATAGGTCCATACCAGTGTGGCTTCCTCCCAGGCAAATCAACAACTGAACAGATTTACAGCTTTAGGCAGGTAATGAAAAAACGTCTACAGTTTCAAAACGCACTACACCATCTTTTTATAGACTTTGTTTAGACCCAAGTTACTTTTCTTGGATAAGATAAACCTAGATCTAATTGGAGTGTGATACACTTAGTTCAAACCAAGTGCATCCAACGAATCCTAATACGTCAATTAACGAGTTCTGGTTTGTTTGGTAGATTGATAACAGCTTCCTTTATTCATGAAAATTTGACTTAATTTATAGTAAAAATTACTTACAATCAATATATACAAATAACATACAAACAACATAAACTGCTTCGTTGCATATTCCGCTAAGCAGAAACAAATTGCAGCACAAAAGTATGTTCCCAACATACTCCATTTACCAAAGGTAAAGATAAAGTATGTTCGCAACGTACGCTCGTTACAAAAATTTGAGCTTCGTTCAAGGTGCTAACGACAGCCGAAACGCAATGCCGGCAAAATCGGCAATGTGAGAAAATCATTCTTCTCACGATAGGAGAAAATGCAATGTAAGCATAATTTGGCATTATGCTGCGCTTGTCGTCTGCCTGATATGAGCAACCTTGAACTTGAGTTCAACATTCTGCCCCGCGTTGAACAGAAGGTTCAACATATCAATGATAATTGAATTTAATTATTTAATTATGGATAACTATTTTTGATATATACGAGTATACTATATAAGTTTTCGGCTTCATGGCGTTGGTAAGAAGGGAGGGACACATTTTGCGTGGTATTTTGATCAGGAATAATTACATCCGTGAGGTTGCTTAGCGGTAGGTATGACATCCTCATGACTGAAGGATATATATATATAGTTATATATATATATATATATTATGCCCCCGTATGGTCAGAAACTCTTGCTTCATGATGCAGTCCGGTTCTAGTTTTGCTATTCCTGAGCCTTGAATGGTTTGATGAGTTGTATTTGGACCACATACTATATTTAGAGTTGATACTTGTCGCAAGGCGTAAATCCATTCATTTGGATTGTGCAGCTGAATCCAATGGGGCCCTTCACCTGACCTTTGTCTTTGGCAGTTGTGCCAATCGGGAATATGGTTAAAAAGTGAAATCTCGCACGCACTAGCGATTGAGCCCTTATGATGTAAAGGACCTTGTTGCCTGCATAAATACTCTCCTTGATAAGTAGATGCACAACCTTTAACACCTTCTTCGGAGAGAGAGTAGTACTGATCTCGATGTAGGTTTATTATGAGAAATGGTGATGTTGGCCGTATTTCGGTGAAGGTTTCATCTACAAGTACTGGTACTGAAATCACATGAAATAATTTGAATGGTTCGACTGATATCAATGGTATCCTGATTTTAAAAATTGCGTGTTTTGGAAGAATTCTTCCTTCAATGGTCATTAAATTGTATAGGTTAGTTAGATCCAAGATTTCTGTCGGAAGTCTTAGGTCCGAAGGTAAGTGTTCCATTATGCGTCGTAGCTCCTGGCTCAGCTGAGATGGGGGTAACAACAATGGGCTCATTTTTCCATTTTGACTGTGAGTAATAACATCTAAGGGAGAGGCTTGGATACGTTGAAAGTTTGCTGTGTTACCCAAAGTTTGTTTTCTGGCTTTGCGAGTTCCAAATGAGCCCCAATGTTTTTGTGCAGGTGATTCCTTATCTCGAAAATCTGCTTGATTCACTTGATCCTGAGCTGGAATATGTTTAAGAAGATGCGGTGTATTGCTACACCATTTACGAAGAGTAAATCCGGCTGATTTCAGAATCTTTATTAACTGTCCTTGCATTTCAAGGGCTTTTGATATACTATTAGCACCGGACATGACATCATCCATGTAAAAGTCGTTTGCCAGTATTTTGGCTCCTAATGCGTTCTTGTGTGCGTCCTCAATGGCCAATTGTTGCAGGCAACGTGTTGCCAGATAAGGTGCCCATGTTGTCCCGTACGTTACCATATTCAGCTGGTAACATCTTAGTCTTTCATCGCGGAAGGAAGTAGTGCGGTGGACTCATATTGTCAATAGAAATTTCTTCCATGTGTCCTAATCGAAGGTTTTCTTCCATAAAATTTTCATTAAGAATTCTTTGCTGCTCATCTTTATTTAATCTCCTTTCTAAGGAGAAAAATCTTCTTTTCGCGATCTGCTTTGAATCACCTAATTCCGATGGATGACGCATGTTGTGATTATAGGAGCAAATCCAGGAACTCTTCCCGATACTATCCACCCAAGTACTGTGTTTTGCAAGATGGGCAAGTCGTCTGATAGTTTTATTTGTCCCACAGCAAGTAATTCATGGTAAAATTCGGCTCATTACATTAAATCGATTGTGCCTGGTCGGTTAAAATCTGGATCTGCTAGGTGGATATTAGCTGGAATTTTCTATTTCGATATATCTAGATGCTGAATAGGTTGTGGTGAAATTATGTCCTTTAGGACAAATGCTTCGATTCTAGTGGTATAGGAACCTCTCTTTGATTGTATCGTTATGTTGACTCAATGATTTGACTCTTGCTTTTTATGGCCTATGCCTTCGATGGTTAGTGAATTCGATTTGGTTGTCAGCTTATGTGCACGTACTATTCTTTGAGTAATAATGTACACTTGTGATCCGGAATCTAATAGTACTCGGCAGTTTATTGAGTGGTTATTATTACCAGTAATCTTGACCTTGACCGTCCCTCGAAGCACAAATGGACGGTTTGGTTGATTAAGTAGTGCACTAAAAGCGAGATTTGGCTCATTCGTTGATGTGCGATCTGTTGAGGGGTCTCCTCTCTTGGATACAATTGATTTCTTAGCTGGACGACTATTGTCTTGATCAATATGTAATAGCGTGTGATGTCTAACATTACATTTGAAACAACTACTGGAACTGCAATTCGTCACAAAATGCCTCGATCATAGACAATTAATACATAAATCCATTTGTTTTATGATGTTTAATCGCTTTGACGGTGTGAGCTCCATGAACCTGGAACATCACGCTGTCGTTTTTGTCGAAGTCATCTCAAAGTTTGCTTAGAAGATTGTAACGAAGTGTTTTTCTACGCCGACAGCAAAAACACTTCGCCATAACCATACGATTAATACACAGTAGCGCCATGGAGATACTCCAAGCTGACGATCCGAAAAACGTCGGATCAAATCCCCGTACGAGCAAACTTTTTTTTTCATAGAAATTAATTCGAATTAATATCTATAAAGGCATATTGCCGTCGCCTACCACACCGGACCAAATAGCACATAGCTTGAGCGATTGGCCGGAAAGCCAACATGTCCAAGATCAAATCCGCCCAGGCGAGGAAAAGATATTTTTTTCATAAAAACTCGCGAATATCAGGGTTATGTACACCGATCTCCTGGTCAAAAATATATCCGATATTAGCGCCACGGAGAAGTCTCCAGCCAATATACCGACCGAACACCGATACACAGGTTCAAGGGTGGGGTTGTCCAAACACTTTGACTTTGACAAATGAGGGGAAGATTTGTATAACAATATAAGAGTTGAGAAAAGCAACAAATTGTATATCTTACTTTTCCAAATCAGCGCCAACATAATTACCCATCGGTCGTCAAAAATATAAACGTATCAAGACCGCCATGAACCACTGAAGTTGTGGTGGAGTAACCCTGACCGAAGCTTATTGCCAAGGCCATTTAATCACACCACGAGGAACTCTGTTCCACTTCCCGCACTCTTCACCGAGAGCACCAGGGACAACTTGTTTGACTTAAACTTTACCGTCCGTCCAAGTCCAGAAATAACATTAGAGGCACGCCGCTCGCTAGACGGGGCCACTACTGTTAAGTCTGCAACTTGTTTGACTTAAACTTTACCGTCCGTCCAAGTTCGGAACACCATTAGAGGCACGCCGCTTGCTAGATGGGGCCACTACTGTTGAACCTTCGACTTGGTCGACTTCGACAAATCTGTAGCCTGGTCGTCACCAAGCTTCTCGCGCGTGCCTTCCGATAGGGCTAGCCGCCCACCCAAAGCGGTACGAGTGACACGTCACCCCTAGCAACCACCAGTTGTGTGGCACCATCCGACCCCGTTGGGAATTCGCAACATCAGCGTAAAATCCCTCCGTGAAACCCTACGCCCATCACTCGAAATATAGAGCGCTATATCTCGCTTACTGAGGCTAACACCTCCGATCCGCTACCCCCCGCCATAACATCGACCCACCTACCGATACCGACTGACGCCATAATTTGGACAAGCTACTTTGGTTCGGAGCTTCAGTTTTTTTTGTTCAGTTCATTCGGTTTTTTTAATCTTTTTTTTTTTCGGTTTACTATACTTCATAATATTTTTTTTGTATTTTTTTTTCAGTTTAATATACATCATTTTTTTTTTGGTTTTATTTATTTTTTTATATAATTTTTTTTTTTTTTTAATTTTTGTGTCCGGGCGGTGGGCTGAGGCTCAGCGTGCGGTTACTCTCCAGGGACGTGAGGTGGATAATTCCCGGGTGGTGTCTGACGCCGGCTATTTTCCCCTGAGAGGTGCATAGCTTGAACTTCCTGGGTGGTCGGGGTTTGGTCAGACACATTATGGCCGCAATTTCTTCCTGTATCATTGTGCCGTTCAAGATCCGGTACCCTTCGAAAGTGCGTTTGGTTTGATAGTTTTTGGCAGTTGGTGCGACGGTAGCGTTGGTAGCGATGGTCCGATAAATCTTGGTGCTAATTTGGCCGAGAATTGGTTGGCTGCGGTCGAGAGGGGGCGGTGGCGGTAGTATACCAGTTCTCCTTCCTGAGGGGCCCATGGTCGTCGCCATAGGTCATAATAGTGATTTTGCTTAGTGAACGCTTTGGTGGCGTTGAGCTGGACCAGGGTGAAGGCATCGTATAATTTTCTTATTCGTTCGGCTGTGTTGGGTTCGGCATTTAGGCTAATTGTGGGGGTGGTGGGTAAGCGGAGCTCTCGGCCGTAATTTAGGTATGCCGCAGAGTACCCCGTAGTTTCGTGTTGACTTGTATTGATCGCTAGCATTAGTTCAGGTAAGTACTCGTCCCACTTCCGATGGTCCTTTTTCACATACTGGGCTACCATGGTTTTGATCACCCTATTCATGCGCTCGGTCGGGTTTGCTTGCGGGGTATAGGGTGGGGTAAGCCTTTGCTCTATGCTTAGTTCTGCCAGTAGACTTTGAAAGGACTTGCTCCGGTATTGTGTTCCGTTGTCGGTGATTAATTGCTTCGGGCATCCGTAGCGGCTTAATATACGTTCACGAAATCCTTTTATCAGGGCCGGTGTGGTCGTGTCTCGCAGGGCCATAAATTCGGTCCATTTCGTGAATTTATCGTGAAAAACCAGAACCATCGTATTTCCTTTTGTTGATCGAGGCAGTGGTCCCATAAAATCGGAACATACTATTTCCCATGGGTGTGAATTTTCGGTTCGGTGCATCTGGCCGGCAGGTTTCCTGTTAGGGGACTTGTACTCCATACAGGTAGGACAACTGCGGACGAAGCGGGCGACATCTCTGAATAACCCTGGCCAGTAATAGGTTTGGGCGACTCGTGCGATGGTTTTGGCTATGCCGATGTGACCGGCGGTTACTGCTGCGTGGTTCTTGTGTAATATCTGCTTGCGTAGGGACTTTGGTATGCATATCTTCCATGCAGATGCGGTGGTTTCCGTATAGCAAGTTGGATTGTAAATGTGTCGGTACAGGGTATCCTCGGTTATTTGATACTCTGGGTTATCCTCGGGGTTCTTCTTTACCATTTGAAATTTTCCTTCATACCACGGGCAAGTTGCGGTGATGGGTAGCAACAGCCGCACTGGTGACTCTTTGGTGGGATGCCTGGAGAGTACGTCAGCGACGATGTTTAGTGAACCCTTCCGGTAGCGGATATCAAAATCGAATTGCTGCAACTCTATTGCCCAACCGGCTAGGCGACCAGATGGATTCTCCAGATTGTTTAGCCATTCTAACAAACGGCGATCGGTGTGTACGATGAAATGGTATCCCTCTAAGTAAGGCCTCATTTTTCTGATTCCCCAGACGACAGCGAGACACTCTTTCTCGGTGACCGAATAATTTCGTTCGGCGTCGGTTAATGTGCGACTTGCGTATTCAATTACCCTCTCTTGATTTTCGATCGTCTGGGATAGTACGGCGCCTAGTCCTTCGGCGTTGGCGTCCGTTTGGAGGAGGAACGGCTTGGTAAAGTCTGGGCAGGCAAGGATTGGGGCTTCCGTTAGCTTTTGTTTCAATAACTGAAATGCTTCTGAATGGGCGGTCTGCCATACCCACTTCTGGGTTTTCTTTAATAAGCGTGCTAATGGAGCGGCCACGGTTAAAAAATTTGGTACGAACCTTCGGTACCATGAGGCGATCCCCAATACCCTGCGTAATTCCTTGATGTTTCGGGGTGCCATTCGGTTGCGGATTGCCTCTACCTTGCTCGGGTCTGTATGGATACCCTCTTGGTTCACCATATGTCCTAGATATCGCATCTCGGAACGGCCAAATTCGCATTTGTCTGAGTTTATCTTTAGTTGGGCCTGTTTCAGCCGACGGAATACGGAATGTGTTCGGAGAAGGTGCGACCAATCACTATGATGTCATCTAAGTATGCGAATGCGAAGGGCTCTAGTTCGGGGCTAATAATTTGATCGAGCAGACGTTGGAAAGTGGCAGGCGCAGAGTGCAACTCAAATGGCATTACCCTCCACTGAAACAAATCTCGGCCCGGGACGGTAAAGGCGGTGTATGGCCGACTGCTTGGTTGGAGAGGGATTTCGTTTTAATTTGTCCAGTATGTGTTGTATTTGGGGTAAGGGGTATGTATCTTTTATGGATATTTCGTTCAGTTGGCGGTAATCTACGCACAACCTCCATGTGCCTTGCTTCTTCCGTACCAGTAAGATAGGTGAGCTGTATGGGCTTCGGGATGGTTCTATCTTCTCTTCCGCAAGCAATTGGCCAATCTCGGTGTTAATGACTGCCTGCATTGCTGGGTTTCTGGGCATGTATCTTTGCTTGAACGGTCGGTGGTGCTTCAACCGGATCTCGTGTTCGGTGACAATGGTTAATCATGCGAGACGCTCGAAGGTAGGTAGTTCTTCGGCTAGTAGTCTATTTAATGTTTCTGCCTCGGTTGACAAATTTCGCAGTGTCGGTGGTGTGGGCTTGCTTTGGGCGGTTATAATCTCACTACCTCTATGTATAGTAAAACCGTGTTTCGCTAGGAAATCTGTACCGATGAGGAAATTGTCCATCAAGTTTGGTATATAAACAAATTCTTCGTGTAACGTCCACTTTCCCCATCGTATGGCAAGTGTGTATGCTTGGTGGGCAGTGACGGTGGACTTGTCTGCTAGCGAGAACGTGATCTCGATCGAATGGGCTGGTATGTTGGCAGCAATGCAAATATTTCGGATGTCTTTGCCTATGCATGATCTGCCTGCCCCGGTATCGATCACTGCGTTATATGTTTGGTGGCAGAATTCGATTGGTAGAGTGTATGAGGTGAGACTAGGGGTAGCGGTATCGGGGGCGTCTAATGTCTCACTGGCTTGGACGGCCCGGTGGCGTTTCCCGCTAAGCATCGACAGTGTCGGCTTTGTATTCCATTGGCTCCGCAGTACGAGCAGAATATCCGTCGGTTTTGACAGGATTGTCGTTGATGTCTTGCCTGGCCGCAGGTCCAGCAGCAGGTTCGGCGGTCATACTCGGGATTTGGTAGTGGTGACGCTGGATACGGTTGTGGTGGTCCACCGATGGTTGGGACGTCATTTGGTCGGGCGGTCTGTAGTTGCGGCTGGTAGGTATGTACTGCCGTTTGGTGTGGCGGTGTGGTTTGGTGATACAATGCCTCTGTCGGGTGAGTGACTTGCATCGGTGGGTAGTATGCCTGGATGGTCGTTGTGCCAGTTCTACCACAAGTTCGTCTTTCTTCAGCGTCTTGTTCCTTCGCTGGCCATTGCTACGTACAGCTATGGGGGGGTAGCGGATCGGAGGTGTTAGCCTCAGTAAGCGAGATATAGCGTTCTATATTTCGACACTATAAGGTAAGGTTTCGCGGAGGGATTTTACGCTGATGTTTGGAATTCCCAACGGGGTCGGATGGTACCACACAACTGGTGGTTGGTAGGGCTGACGTGTCACTCGTACCGCTTTGGGTGGTGACGACCAGGCTACAGATTTGTGAAGTCGACCAAGTCGTAGGTTCAACAGTAGTGGCCCCATCTAGCGAGCGGCGTGCCTCTAATGGTGTTCCAAACTTGGACGGACGGTAAAGTTTAAGTCAAACAAGTTGCAGACTTAACAGTAGTGGCCCCGTCTAGCGAGCGGCGTACCTCTAATATTATTTCTGGACTTGGACGGACGGTAAAGTTTAAGTCAAACAAGTTGCAGACTTAACAGTAGTGGCCCCGTCGGACGGTTGATCACTAGAAGAGTGACACGGAATTTATCAGGACTGAATTGTCCCTGGTGCTCTCGGTGAAGAGTGCGGGTAATGGAACAGAGTTCCTCGTGGTGTGAATAAATGGCCTTGGCAATACACTTCGGTCAGGGTTACTCCACCACAACTTCAGTGGTTCATGGCGGTCTTGATACGTTTATATTTTTGACGACCGATGGGGAATTATATTGGCGCTGATTTGAAAAAGTAAGATATACAATTTGTTGCTTTTCTCAGCTCTTATATTGTTATACAAATCTTCGGTCGGTATATTGGCTGGAGACTTCTCCGTGGCGCTAATATCGGATATATTTTTGACCGGGCGATTGGTGTACATAGACCCTGATATTCGCGAGTTTTTATGAAAAAAATATTTTTTCCTCGCCTGGGCGGATTTGATCTTGGGCATGTTGGCTTTCCGGCCAATCGCTCTGTGCTATTGGGTCCGATGTGGTAGGCGACGGCAATATGCCTTTATAGAAATTAATTCGAAAATTAATTTTTTATGAAAAAAAAAAGTTTGCTCGTACGGGGATTTGATCCGACGTTTTTCGGATCGGCAGCTTGGAGTATCTCCATGGCGCTACTGTGCTACATGTCAGACATCGTGCTAAACGTGTATATTAGTGTAGCGTGTTAATCGTATGGTTTGTGGCGAAGTGTTTTTGCTGTCGGCGTAGAAAAACACTTCGTTACAAGATCCAGGCGGGACCTTAAGTAGGCCAATGTTTTCCTCTCCGAAGAATCCTTTTTGTAGTTCCTCCATTGCTTAATAATGTGCTCTCCCAACTCTGCCTGTTGTTGGGTATATGCATCAATATCCATGTCGTAAGTTTATTGATGAATGCCGAAAATTCAATGAGTTGCGTTGTTGAATTGTGTTTGGCCCAATTCACGCCTTCAAAGCACCAAAACTTACTGTGATTAAGATAAACTAATGTCTGAACTGGGTTTAGGCCCAATTCACGCACTGTTCGCATGCTGAAAACCCAACGAAATGGGTGTTACGTCTGTTCCACACAATAGAGCTAACAAATATGGATATTACGTGTATCAAGTCCCACGCAATAGAGCCAACGAATATGGATATTACGAGTACGTGGAAGTCCGGTCACGGTCGCCAAATGTTTAGACCCAAGTTACTTTACTTGGATAAGATCTTAGGTACATAAACCTAGATCTGATTGGGGTGTGATACACTTAGTTGAAACCAAGCGCATCCAACGAATCCTAATACGTCGATTTACGAGTTTCTTTATTCCTTTCCTTTATTCATCAAAATTTGACTTACAATCACATATAAAAATAACATACCAATAACATTACCAAAGGTAATTTTGGTGGGGGCAATTGCACCCATTTATTCGGCTTATTACAAGCTAAAACCTAATGCTCACATGATTGAGAACTTAAAACTAAGACTTAAAACTAAGACTAAAAACTTAGACTTATAGCTTACATATAAAGCTAGGGGGGATGGCTGAGGAGATCAAGTTTAAGGCAGGGAGTGCTGCGGTTAAAATCGAAAACGGTAAGGTTTAAGTTAACCTTACGCAGCATACGGGAGATTGGTTCGTTGGAGCCTTACATAGTGCGGTGTGTCGGTAGATAGAAGAGAGGCGGGCAACGTAGATTACGGGGGTTAGTATTAAAGAAAATTGAATTGTGCAGAGACGCGCAATCGACGGAGCCTGAGAGGAGACGATGTATGAAAAGAATGTCAGCTATGTCTCTGCGTTCTTCTAGGGTTTTCAAGCTTATGAGGTTGAGGCGGTCTTGGTAGGGAGGCAGTATAAGATGATTGTCCCAAGGTAGCCCTCGAAGAGCAAAACGGAGAAATCGACGTTGGATACTCTCGATTCTAGACACATGAACTTGATGATATGGGGACCACGCTTGACTAGCGTACTCGAGGAGGGGACGGACAAATGTAACGTAGAGGGATCTGGTCACGTAAGGGTTGGAAAATTCTTTGGACCACCGTTTGACGAAGCCAAGTGATGAGTTGGCTTTGAGAATTATTTCACCAATATGAGAACGGAAGTTTAGTTCCGAGTCGCACAATATGCCGAGGTCTCGAAAAGATTGCACGCGGGATATGGGTTGACCGTGGAGAAGGTAATGTCTGGGAGGGGGCTTGTTGCACTTACGTGATAGGGTAATAGATTGGCATTTGGAGATATTGAGATCCAAGCAATTTTTTTGGCACCATGTGGAAAAATTGTCTAGGTCTTGTTGAAGGAGATAGGAGTCTTGTGGGGAAGAAATGGGTTTGAAGAACTTGGTATCGTCAGCGTAAATTGAGATGGCGGAATGTTTGATGACGCTATCGAGATCATTTATAGTCAAAATGAAAAGAAGGGGGCCTAGATGGCTGCTTTGTGGGACCCCTGATGTTGCCAAAAATGTGGACGATAAGAAGGACCTGAAGCGAACACTATAAAGACGGTTTTCCAGATATGAAGATATCCATTTTAACAATATGGGTTCAAAGCCAAGGGAAGACAATTTAAAGAGGATTAGTTGATGAGATATCTTATCAAAAGCCTTACTGAAGTCAGTTGCAACAACATCGACTTCGTTGCCACTCTCTAAGACTGAAAGGGCGGAGGAGATGAATTCAACAAGATTAGTGGTGGTTGATCTACCTTTCAGAAAGCCATGTTGGCTGGGAGAGATAAGAGACTTGCAGTGGAAACTTAAGGCTTCGTATAAAATACTTTCGAAGAGTTTGGGTATATGGGAAAGTTTAGCAATGGGGCGATAATTAGTTACATCATTCTTTGATCCTTTTTTGTGTATCGGGGTTATGAAAGAGGTCTTCCAGATCTGAGGAAATTCTCCTTGTGAAAGGGATAGGCAAAAGAGGTGAGAAAGTGGAAGGGAGATGCTGGAAGAACATTTTTTAAGAAATATAGCGGGGATGCCATCTGGGCCGGGTGAGTATTCATCAATAAGTTTTTGTAACTTATTTTCGATAACAGTAGGGTCAACAGTTTTGGAGAGAAAGGGGCCATTGGAGAAGTTAAGTAGGTAATTGAAATAGGAGGGGTCCGGTACGAAGGAGTTGTCGACGAAAGATTTTTTGAAAAAGGTAGCAAAAAAATTGGCAATGGTATGCGGATCGGTTGATGATGTATTATTGTAAGAGAGTGATAGAGGGTAGCCGTCAGACTTTCTTTTATAGTT
This sequence comes from Nephrocerus scutellatus, assembly GCA_947095585.1. NCBI lineage: Eukaryota > Metazoa > Arthropoda > Insecta > Diptera > Pipunculidae > Nephrocerus > Nephrocerus scutellatus. Next base: position 73,142,220 of record OX352763.1, read on the forward strand.
GACGAAATGAAAAAACGACTTAGGGTCATTTATTAGATTGGCTTGTGCAAGTTAACGACGAATAAGTTGAAGCCACACATTCGCAAGAACGCTCTGTAAACATCCGCTGGACGCAGCTCCATAAAAGTATTTCGTCTGAGTGCTGACACCAATAACGGAACTTACAAAGTATAAACGCATAAATCACGTACAATGTTTCAATTCATCGGACGACGACCACACACAACATAAACATCATAAATTCATCTACATTACGAGTTGTCTGATACGCTAGCCTTCACTTCTGCTGACATCATCAATAATTCGTCAGGATGACCATGATGACTTACTTGGGATGCCAATGCCATTTACTATTATAAAAGAACCAATGTATCTAGTTTTAAGTTCAGTTCTAATCTTGTACTCATTGAATAAAGAACATCAGAGCTCTGCTCTGATGAATATTTTTTTAAAAACTTTTAATAATTTAAAATAGTTTAATTGGCGCCCAACGTGTGGGGCTCAGGTACGCGAAAAATAATTTAAAGTGTTCTTTCTTAAGTGAAATTAAAATAAAAAAGTGACCTCAAGCAGCTCAAAAAAATTTTTTTCTTTCAACACAAAAAGCCCTTAAGTAGTGCTGTGTTTTTAAGAAGAATAGAGAAGTGACCTCAAGAAGCTCAAAATTCTCAATTCCAAAATTATTCAGCGTGGAAAAACGGCCCTAAAGCAGTGCCTCCTGAGTCCCGAACCCCAGGACTTGCAACAGCGTTTTTTAAACGATCATAGAGAGTGGTGAAACAAAAAAAGGGCCCCTTAGTAGCCGTTAAAACGGAGGAAAAGGAAACGTCGTAGAACGTTAGCCGCATCGCTCCAGTTCCAACAATACGACATTCTCGTACGAAGAAAACCAGCAATGTTCCTGATTTTTATACTGTAAGATTATTACTATATTTTTTTATTTAATCCTATATTATTAAAATTTTTGATATAAACCATTATTCTTAAAAATTACCACAAAAATTAAGCAAATCTAAATTCAATTTAAAAGTTAAGTGAATCCGATAATTTGAAAGTACATACAGAAAAGATAAAATTTGGTATTTTAAAACTTTAAATAAGAAAAAAAGTAGTGAATAAATATTATTAAAGAATATACTAAAGAGAATACTAAAGTAATACTAAGTAATAGAGAGTAATAATTTTTCCATTTCGTTATTTGTGTGTGAATATAAAACATAAGCAATGGCAAATGAAAATATACTTAGACCTCCGGTGCTTAATGTTCCAGACACATCCAATTCCCCTAACACTAACAATCCAATCCGTTTAACACCGGAACTTCAAACAATTATAACTTCAATTGTTAGCCAAGTCATAAATTCGGAAGGACGAAGCATGATCCAAAACATGCTAAATCCGAATACGGATCTTACCAGAGGAATCGACCAAACGATAAACCCTGAACATCAGGCCAATTTATCGGAACTCGATAAGATACCGGACGTAGTTCGCTGTCTCAGAGAATTCTCTGGTCAGCCCGGTGAGTTAAGCTCATGGAAAAAGAGCGTGGATCGTATTATTCGGCTTTACGAGTCAATCAAAGGTACACCAAAATACTTCGGCGTTTTAAACGACATAAGAAACAAAATTGTAGGAAATGCGGATATCGCCTTAGAATCCTACAATACACCTCTTAATTGGGAGTGTATATCGCGTTGCCTTACATTGCACTACGCAGATGATTTCCTTAGTACAAGGCAATGATTCTGTACAAGGCTTTTATCAAGCAGTGTATTCACACTTGTCCTTGATTCTAAATAAAATCAGTTGCATGGAAGTTGGCCAAGAAGCAATGACTTTACTTACAAAAAATTATAGAGACAAAGCTTTGGACACCTTCGTACGTGGTCTAAAAGGAGATTTGCCTAGGCTCCTCGGAATTCGTGAACCTGTTGACCTTCCACAAGCCCTCTACCTATGTCTAAAATTAGAGAACCAGAATTATAGGTCCAACTATGCCATAAACCACCAGGGAATATCAAGAAAACCACAGTACCATCACCCAAATCCTCCAACACTTCCTCCGCGAAGACCTAATAACAATTTACACCTTCGAACAAATAACGTCCCCTTTTTCCCACAACTTGCATATATTCCACAACCAACTAATAATTTTAATAATAGACCCCCTCAATTTAACAACACCCCATTCCAAACCCAATATTCAAATCGCAATTACCAACCCAACCAAAATCAAGGAAACTTTATGCGACCACCGCCTAGACCACAACCTCGACCAGAACCGATGGACACAAGCACCATTCAGTCGCGCGCAGTTAATTATACTAATCGACCCCAAGGAAATTGGCAAACTGCAACTAAGAGACCCAACTGGACAACCCAAGGACCTACCCCAAATAAAATGCAAAGAACTTTCCATACGACAACCCAAGTTGCGCATCCAGAACCACAAGAGGATGACGAACGCATTAGATTAGGAGACGGAAACTCCGACCAAACTCTGGCTGAATACTTGGGAACAATTGGTGACTTACAGGAATATGAATATCAAGAACCCGATATTGTAAATTCCAATAACACCGAAATATCCCATGAAGCTCATGACATTCATTTTTTAGATTGAACAGCTCTTCGCTTCCATATTTTGAGTACCGAACGAAGAGCGGAAACACACTAAAATTTTTAATCGATACAGGTTCTAATAAGAACTATATTCACCCGAACTGTGTAAATAAAACTATTTGTAATAAAAATCCATTTTTTGCTAACTCTATAGGTGGCGATGTAAAAATAACACATCATGCCATGTTGCACCTCTTTGGCCTTAACGATATATGTCTCAAATTTTTTATTCTTCCAACCCTTAAATCATTCCACGGTATAATTGGTAACGACAGTCTCACAGAACTCAATGCAGTAATATATACTGCAGAAAACTACATTATATTACACAATAAAATTAAAATCCCCATAAAACAACATATTTCGCAATCTGTTAACAAGATAGATATAAGGACTTCCCACTTAAACCAAGAACAATCGAGTAAACTTTTAAAAACAATTTCGAAATACCCGAACTTATTTACAGAACCGGACGAGAAACTGATATTTACGACTACTGTTAAAGGTGAAATAAGGACAAATGATGAGAACCCCATTTATTCAAAAAGCTACCCATACCCCATGGCATTAAAGGATGAAGTAGAAAAACAGATTAAACAACTCCTAACCGATGGTATAATCCGACCTTCACGGTCACCCTATAATGCTCCCATATGGATTGTACCGAAAAAACTCGACGCCTCTCGTGAAAAAAAGTATAGAATGGTAATAGACTATAGGAAATTGAATGCAGTTACAATTCCTGACCGTTACCCGATTCCGGAGACAAATGAAGTACTTGCCCAATTGGGAAAGAATAAATTGTTTTCTGTTATTGACCTAAAAAGCGGATTCCATCAAATTCCGTTAAAGGAAAGCGATATTGAAAAAACCGCTTTCTCGGTAAATAATGGCAAATACGAATTCGTAAGACTTCCATTTGGTCTCAAGAATTCTCCGTCAATATTCCAAAGAGCACTCGACGATATATTGCGCGAGTACATAGGAAAGATTTGCTATGTCTACATTGATGATATAGTCATCTTCAGCAAGGATGTTCAAACCCATCTAGAAAATCTAGAAACAATATTCTGTACATTGCAAAAAGCAAATATGAAAGTACAACTTGACAAATGTGAGTTTTTAAAAACGGAAGTTGAATTCCTGGGTTTTATTGTATCACCCGACGGAATTAAAACAAATCCTGCAAAGGTAGAAGCAATAATGAAATTTCCTTGTCCAAGAACTCTAAAAGACTTACGCTCATTTCTCGGTCTTTCTGGGTTTTACCGGCGATTTATTAAAGACTACGCCAAATTGGCAAAACCCCTCACATCCCTCTTAAGGGGGGAAGATGGACGTTCGTCCAAACACAATTCAAGCAAAAAGCTTATCCATCTCAATGAGGAAGCCATTAATGCATTCAATAAAATAAAAAATTCACTTACAACAGAAGACGTAATGCTCACTTACCCCGACTACAATAAAGAATTCCATCTCACCACCGATGCTTCAGACTATGCAATCGGTGCCGTGTTAGCACAGGACAACAAACCGATAATGTTCATATCAAGAACACTAAGCAATGCAGAAGAACACTACGCTACCAACGAGAAAGAAATTCTTGCTATTATCTGGTCCCTTAAAACTCTGAGAAATTACCTGTATGGCTCCGCAAAAATTCAAATCCTTACAGACCATCAACCCTTGACATATGCAGTAAGCAACAAAAGCACTAATAATAAAATAAAACGATGGAAGGCAATACTTGAAGAATATAATTACACACTGAAGTATAAGCCAGGTAAAATGAACGTCGTAGCTGATGCATTGTCGAGACCTCCTCGCCAATCCCAAATTAACTCAATGACAGTGACACAACATAGTGACGAAAGCTCAGGTCAAAATTTAATACAAATAGCTAAAGAACCAATTAACGTATTTAAAAATCAGCTTTTCCTAGATCTAGATAACACTTCCACTTACCAATTCAAAATTATCTTCCCTACCTATCACCGCCATATCATAACTGAACCTGAATACTCCGAAGAAAAATTAATACATATTTTCAAACGTTATTTAAACCCATCAGTTATCAACGGATTAAAAACAGACGAAAGAACTTTAGGTCTTATACAAGAAGTTTACACCAAACATTTTAGTCAATACCGAATACGATTTGCTCGGAAGATGGTAACCGACATTACTGACGAAGTTGAACAAACGACGAAAATAATAAATGAACATAATCGTGCTCATCGAAGCATCAGAGAAAATAAAATACAGCTTCTACAGAACTTTTACTTTCCCCAAATGCAAGCAAAAATAGGTAAAATCATTAAGCAATGTAAGACGTGCAAGGAACATAAATACGATCGCCATCCCAATAAACCCATGATAAAAGCTACTCCCATACCTCAACATCCAGGACATATTTTACACATTGACATTTATTTTACTGACAAACAAATAATACTAACGGCTATAGACAAATTCTCAAAGTACGCACAAACTAAAATTTTACGTTCCAGAGCTGTAGAAGATATTAAGCAGCCACTCAGAGAACTCTTACTTTCATTTGGCGTACCAAAATTAATAGTATTCGATAACGAAAAATCTTTTAATTCCAGTCCGATTACATTTATGCTTGAAAACCAATTCAACATAAAAATATTTAAAGCTCCACCCTATACAAGCTCTGCCAATGGACAAGTGGAATGATTCCACTCTACTTTAGGTGAGATCATGCGTTGCCTTAAATCTGAAAATGTGCACGAATCTTTTCAAGAACTATTAGACAGATCCGTTTATGAGTATAACAACTCAATACACTCCACTACTAACAAAAAACCGATAGAACTCTTTTTTGGACGAACCGTAACCACTGACCCACAACAAATTGAAATAGAAAGACAGGAAAACATTAAAAGACTTGAAGAACAACAAAACGCTGACCTTAACTATCATAATAAAAACAAGTCACCCCCAAAAAATTATTCTGAAGGAGACGAGATCTTCGTAAGAATTAATAAAAGAATAGGAAATAAGTTATCGCCTAGGTATAAAAAAGAAATAGTTGCAAAAAACAATAATAGTACTATACTAACACGTTCAGGAAGAACCATTCACAAAAGCCTTATAAAAAACTAAATTTTTCAATAGAACACTGATTCCACTGTGCAAAGCAGATGTGCAAATTTTGGACTATTCCAACTCCCAGCTGATTAAAATCAACGCGGGACGTGCAAAATTGCAAAATGGATCATTTAAGATCATCCATTTGATCGAAATAGAAGCGTATGAAAAAATAATAAACGACCTGGAAGCTATGCTAGGATCATACGTACCAAAAGAGAATCCCTTACATCCTGTCCTTTCCATTTTAAGAATTAAAACACACCTATCTAGACTTAGAATCTTAGAATCTAGACTTAGAATTAATAATAAAACTAAAAGATCGCTAGATTTTATAGGTAGTGCATGGAAGTGGATAGCAGGTAATCCTGACCACCATGACTACGAAATAATTACAGATAAGATAAATAAAGTATTAGAAAATAACCATAAGCAAATCATTATTAATAAAATATCTATGGAAAAAATAAATGAACTAACAAACGCAACAAATAGTTTACTTCAAATGTTTAAAGAAAAAGAGAAAAATAGTAACACAATAATTATGAGAATAAAATATAAACTAGATATAATTAAAGAAGAAATCATTAATGTTGCATACGCCATTCATTGGGCAAAAGCTAACATAGTAAACTCCTTTATTTTATCCAATACTGAAATAAATATAGCGGAAAAAATATTAAAAATTGAAAATATTCCATACACAAACATTGATGAAGCATTAGAATTTGCCGAAATTAAAATCGCATCAAATGATAAAAATTTGATTTATATTTTAAGTTTTCCAACTACCAAGGTAGAAACATGTAACTTGTCAATTTTAAAACCAGTAAAAATTAAGAAAGTAATAAATAAAATTAATTTTGAATCAATTATAGAATGTAATGAAGAAATTTATGGCATCTCAAAAAAATGTAAAACATATAACAACTTATCAATTTGTAATAACAATAATATTCAAAACTTAAGAAATGCATCCTGCATCCCAAAGCTAATAAAGAGTCAGAAAGCTAATTGTACTATCGTCAACAACGAACATGTCCCAGAAGTAGAAGAAGTCGCACCAGGAATCTTGCTGTTAAACCAATTCGATGGACCAGTGCTGATCAACAATGAAACCGTGATGCTTAGAGGTACTTTCATCATCAAACACTTCAACACCCCCATTGAGGTCAACGGAAAAACAATCCTGGCTAAAGAAGTAACTCAATATCAACCATTACCGGCAATACTACAACCATCCCACAAACAAAGTAAAATAGAAGAAGTACTATCCCTGGAGATGATTAAAGAGCTATATGTCAACCGCACAGAAGAAATCGACTCACTCCAAACCAAACACAAAATCAACCTATCCATAAACATCATCTTAATAATTATCCTATTGGCAGCTATTACATTTGTATGCAGAAGACCGGATGGCAGAAGTCATACACGGGGAGACACAGTTTTAACTATCAACAACCCAGCATTAACAACTGTTGGCATTGAAGACATTCCGCATCTAATAACATCAACATAAACTCACGAGGACGTTCGATTTTAAGGGCGGAGGAGTTAACGACGAATAAGTTGAAGCCGCACATTCGCAAGAACGCTCTGTAAACATCCGCTGGACGCAGCTCCATAAAAGTATTTCGTCTGAGTGCTGACACCAATAACGGAACTTACAAAGTATAAACGCATAAATCACGTACAATGTTTCAATTCATCGGACGACGACCACACACAACATAAACATCATAAATTCATCTACATTACGAGTTGTCTGATACGCTAGCCTTCACTTCTGCTGACATCATCAATAATTCGTCAGGATGACCATGATGACTTACTTGGGATGCCAATGCCATTTACTATTATAAAAGAACCAATGTATCTAGTTTTAAGTTCAGTTCTAATCTTGTACTCATTTAATAAAGAACATCAGAGCTCTGCTCTGATGAATATTTTTTAAAAACTATTAATAATTTAAAATAGTTTAATTTGCATTATTGAGGTAGCGCTGATAAAGAGAATTATAAAGCTGGGTAAATTGCAGGTAAATACCGAGATAGTTGGAATAGTCAGAAAAAGAATAAGTTCGAAGGTAAGTCGCCCATAACTTGTTTCTCTTGTTTCGTAAGGAGCGAAGCCTTCGATTATACCAAGGAGGAGATGTAGATGAGGTTTTATGGCGTGTGAAAGGGACATAAAGAGAAATAGAATTAAATATTTGTTTGTAGAAAGTGGAGATGGCATCATTTAAAGATAGATTGTCAAACCTAAAGGAAGACCTGTTAAGATAGTCATTAATTTTGCGGAAATTAGCTTTATGAAAGTCGTAAGAAGTGAGAACTATGGGATGAGGTGACTGTAGTGGAGAGTTGTGGAAAAAAGAAAGGAGAAGAGGGGGGTGAAAATTATCAATAGTCGATAGGGATAGTTGACATAGCGAGACAGAGGAGTTAATGGGGTCAGTTGTGAAAATAAGGTCTAATTGCCTACCCATGTAGTTGGGGACGCCACTAACTTGGCATAGACTTGAGTCTGTAAGCCGATCTACGAAGAGACATTCCTTTGTTGAGTTGGGATTTGAAGCGATGAAAAAGGATTCATCATCCGATGGAGTCCAATGCAGTTGAGGCAAATTAAGTCGCCGAAGATAAGTATGTCGTCAAGGGAGTCAGATGAGTCGATTATTTGGTCAATGGCGTCGATAGCAAGTTGGTAGGATTCGATAGGTTGGGCCGGTTGAATGTAACAACACATAATGTACAGGGACCTACAGGGGAGTGTTATTTTTATTGAAACGAAATCAAATTTAGAGGACGAAGAAATAGCGATGAGAGACGAGTCGAGGTCGTTGTGGATGGCTAGCAAGACTCCACGACAGGGAGAGTCTAACGTAGGGCGGGTAAGATCGTCATCTCGAAAAACATTAAAAGTAGGAGGAAATAACTCTTGGTTTCTTATGTCCGGGATTAGATTGGTTTCAGTCAGGGCATATATATCAAATGGGAGGGCATGAGATTGGTGCAGAACATCACGGGTTTTCGAGCGTAGGCCTCTTACGTTCTGGTAGTAAAAGATAAGTGAAATGTTATGATGAGGTGTAGGGGAGGGTGGTTTAATTGTTGTCAACGGTGGTAAATTAGGGACGAAAAAATTTACGATGGTCAACGCGGCTCCGTTGGAGGTGTGAGATTCTTTTAGAATGTACATAGTTACCGAAAGCGCCAAGGTCGTCTGCCACTTTTTTAGGTGACATATTGAAAATCTCGTGGTACCTGATGTAAATGCTCCTGAGACTGGTTAGATTTGTAGGGAGACCTTCCTGCTGAATGGAAACCATGACACTTGTTTTGGTTTTACCTTCATAGCAGACAGAGTCAGATTTGTCATGCAGATAAGCAAGAAATAGTCGTATATTCTCGTATACATTTTTTTCTCTAAGCCTAGAGAGTGCATACCGACATTCAGGAGTGTCTATGGTTTGCTGGGTTAGTTTAACAGTGGGTGGCAGAAGGGGATCAAGAAAGGGGGTATTAGATGCAGTGTGTGAGGAGGAAGGGGTATTTGAAGTAGGTTTATATGAGGGGTTGGAAATGTCATTAGGTGTGGGGTTAAGAATATGGGATCTAATGAAATTGGGGTACTTGGCTCCAGTTTTAAGGTCAAAGTGGAACTGCTGGTGGAACATGTCGGGGGTAGTTGAGAGGAGACAGTGTTGGAGGTTGGGGTTAATTCAAATGAGACACGTTTGTGTGCAGATACATGATGGTGAAGCTGTTTGGTTTGAAGGGGAGCGGATCTGATGGGTTTTGAAGCTGGTTTGGGTTTACGGAGGATGTTAGTCGGAGGTTGGTTTTGAGGTACAAAAAGGGGAGGTTGATTGGGTGGAAGAGGAGCAGATTTGATGGATTTTGGAGATGGTTTCGATTTACGAAGGAGGTTAGCTTGAGAATTGACGGAGGGTGCGAAACTAGGAAAAATATTGGTTTTATAAGTCCAATTTGGGTCAGATTTAGGGATGGAGTTAGAAATCGGCCGGTCTATAATTTTTTTCCATTTCGTCATTATCATGCCGTCAATTTTAACAAATTGATTAGCGGAGAATAGCCAGGCGTATTTCGAAGGCAGGAAGATCTTAAAGCTTTTCGATTTCGCATGAACTAATGGCTGGCATTGGATATCATTAATGAAATAGTACTGCCTGAAGACATTGCGAACCCAGGAAGCATTAGCGTGGAAGTGGGCGCCCTTTAGGAGGAAAACAGAGGTTTGGTGATCATTAGGAGCCATGTTGGTGTTTTTAGATGAATTATTTAGGTCTTCTAGCCTCTTGATACGATTGGCCCAATCCGCATGAGTCCAACGTTCGCCTAATTTTTTGAGAGTAGGGTACGTGGTGGTTTGTGGTCGGCCAAGAGAGGGAGTAGGAGAAGTAATAGACAGAGATGGGATAGTATGAGTCACGGATGGGTTAGGTGATACGTTTATAAGTACATCATGAAGTTCATCGTGAATAGACAAGTTATTAATAGGGTTATGATGACTTAGATTAGGAACAATGTCGATCTTACTAGATATTATCTTAATTTCTTCTGCTATTTCACCAAGGCTGAAGTGCGTTTCGGAGAGTTCGGCGTTGGTATCGTTAGATTTGACGACTAGTTCGTTTATGGTTTCGGATAGATGAGACAATCGAAGACATAAGGCATCGATCCGTGATGATTTGGTAGATTGTGACGAGGTACTCATCTGGAGGTAATCACATTGTGTGTTTAGTTTGTTGGTAGCTTCAATTACCAATTCCAACTTGTTGATGACGTCTTGTGAGGCTGTGTGGGCTGTGTCATTTTTTCTAGAGATGGTGAGGTTGGTGATGGATTCCATGGACTCTTTAGAAGCACGGTTTATCATTTTGAGCTGCTTCTCAATTGAGTTGAATTTTGACATGTATAAATCAGTATTGGTCCAATGCAGTTGAGGCAAATTAAAGTCGCCGAAGATAAGTATGTCGTCAAGGGAGTCAGATGAGTCGATTATTTGGTCAATGGCGTCGATAGCAAGTTGGTAGGATTCGATAGGTTGGGCCGGTTGAATGTAACAACACATAATGTACAGGGACCTACAGGGGAGTGTTATTTTTATTGAAACGAAATCAAATTTAGAGGACGAAGAAATAGCGATGAGAGACGAGTCGAGGTCGTTGTGGATGGCTAGCAAGACTCCACGACAGGGAGAGTCTAACGTAGGGCGGGTAAGATCGTCATCTCGAAAAACATTAAAAGTAGGAGGGAATAACTCTTGGTTTCTTATGTCCGGGATTAGATTGGTTTCAGTCAGGGCATATATATCAAATGGGAGGGCATGAGATTGGTGCAGAACATCACCGGTTTTCGAGCGTAGGCCTCTTACGTTCTGGTAGTAAAAGATAAGTGGAATGTTATGATGAGGTGTAGGGGAGGGTGGTTTAATTGTTGTCAACGGTGGTAAATTAGGGACGAAAAAATTTACTATGGTCAACGCGGCTCCGTTGGAGGTGTGAGATTCTTTTAGAATGTACATAGTTACCGAAAGCGCCAAGGTCGTCTGCCACTTTTTTAGGTGACATATTGAAAATCTCGTGGTACCTGATGTAAATGCTCCTGAGACTGGTTAGATTTGTAGGGAGACCTTCCTGCTGAATGGAAACCATGACACTTGTTTTGGTTTTACCTTCATAGCAGACAGAGTCAGATTTGTCATGCAGATAAGCAAGAAATAGTCGTATATTCTCGTATACATTTTTTTCTCTAAGCCTAGAGAGTGCATACCGACATTCAGGAGTGTCTATGGTTTGCTGGGTTAGTTTAACAGTGGGTGGCAGAAGGGGATCAAGAAAGGGGGTATTAGATGCAGTGTGTGAGGAGGAAGGGGTATTTGAAGTAGGTTTATATGAGGGGTTGGAAATGTCATTAGGTGTGGGGTTAAGAATATGGGATCTAATGAAATTGGGGTACTTGGCTCCAGTTTTAAGGTCAAAGTTAGGGAAAGAATTGGAGTTAGAAATCGGCCGGTCTATAATTTTTTTCCATTACGTCATTATCATGCCGTCAATTTTAACAAATTGATTAGCGGAGAATAGCCAGGCGTATTTCGAAGGCAGGAAGATCTTAAAGCTTTTCGATTTCGCATGAACTAATGGCTGGCATTGGATATCATTAATGAAATAGTACTGCTTGAAGACATTACGAACCCAGGAAGCATTAGCGTGGAAGTGGGCGCCCTTTAGGAGGAAAACAGCGGTTTGGTGACCATTAGGAGCCATGTTGGTGTTTTTAGATGAATTATTTAGGTCTTCTAGCCTCTTGATACGATTGGCCCAATCCGCATGAGTCCAACGTTCGCCTAATTTTTTGAGAGTAGGGTACGTGGTGGTTTGTGGTCGGACAAGAGAGGGAGTAGGAGAAGTAATAGACAGAGATGGGATAGTATGAGTCACGGATGGGTTAGGTGATACGTTTATAAGTACATCATGAAGTTCATCGTGAATAGACAAGTTATTAATAGGGTTATGATGACTTAGATTAGGAACAATGTCGATCTTACTAGATATTATCTTAATTTCTTCTGCTATTTCACCAAGGCTGAAGTGCGTTTCGGAGAGTTCGGCGTTGGTATCGTTAGATTTGACGACTAGTTCGTTTATGGTTTCGGATAGATGAGACAATCGAAGACATAAGGCATCGATCCGTGATGATTTGGTAGATTGTGACGAGGTACTCATCTGGAGGTAATCACATTGTGTGTTTAGTTTGTTGGTAGCTTCAATTACCAATTCCAACTTGTTGATGACGTCTTGTGAGGCTGTGTCATTTTTTCTAGAGATGGTGAGGTTGGTGATGGATTCCATGGACTCTTTAGAAGCACGGTTTATCATTTTGAGCTGCTTCTCAATTGAGTTGAATTTTGACATGTATAAATCACTATTGGAGTGAACGGTGGAATTAAGGTCATCGAAATTTTTAAGAAGATAGTCGTATTTGTCCAGTTGGTGTATGATTTTAGTGTGGTTATCCATTGATAAGGTTTTAACTGCTTCATTGCTACATTGAATGGCTCTTAGAACGTCTGCGAGAGAAACTTCCTTGCATTCGTCGCAGTAGAACCAGAAATTTTCACTAAGGTCTTTTAGATATAGTATAGATCTCTTTCTCAGACCTACACATTGTGCATGGAACGACTTGCCGCAGATTCCCCTACAAAGCACCTACTCTTCGTGATCGTCATTGATGGTACATGCCTCGTTACCGCATACCATAGTTGAGTTTATTAAATGATTATGATTATGTTAATTAAAGATCAACGTAATTGACACTCTAAGAGGAAAGAGCAAAGGCGAGCTCTATACGTGTACTACTTTAAAAAAAATAGGTCAGTTACACAGAGGAAACAAAAACGTTTTTTTTTTTTTTTTTATATATAAAATACTAATCCGAAATAAGTAGGACAGTTGTTACACAGTCGAAAATCAATACGAATGTTCACACACAAAAAATTTTGTTGGGGTAAGCGTAAACACTTAGGGAGGTCGACGAACAGCGGATTATTGTTAATAGAGCAATTATTCAACACGGTAGGCGCGAATTATTTTGCTACGTTTACGGGGAGAGGAAAGTAGTTGATTTTACAAAGCGGCAGAAAAAACGCGTCTGCACTGGTTGGTGGTCAAATACGTTAAAGTATACGATAAAGTATGTTCGCAACATACTCTCGTTACAAAAATTTGAACTTCGCTCAAGGTGCTAACGACAGCCGAAATGCAATGCTGGCAAAATCGGCAATGTGCGAAAATCATTCTTCTCACGATAGGAGAAAATGCAATGTAAGCATAATTTGGCATTATGCTGCGCTTGTTGTCTGCCTGATATGAGCAACCTTGAACGAGAGTTCAACACGCTGCCTATGATAGCATAGCCAGAGTAGAACTTTATAAAGCCATGAGAGAATTCGGCATCCCAAATAAGCTAACAAGACTATGTAGGTTGACCATGACCAATGTTATAAGCCAAGTAAAAATATCCGGATCGCTTTCAAGCCCATTCAACATCTATAGCGGGCTCCGACAACGGGGTGGACTGGCCTGCGTCCTCTTCAACCTGTTGTTGGAGAAAGTGATCCGAGGCTCTGACGTAATGGCGAAACGGCGAGAGAAACAATCCTCTAAAAATCCATTCAGATACTGGCTTACGCAGATGATATTGACATCGTTTGTAGAGACCAAAGCGCTGTACAGGAAGCTTTAATCCAGATCGAGAAGGCAGCGCGAAATCTGGGGCTGCACACAAATAAGAGCAAAACAAAGTACATGGTTGCCACGTCTGTGTTTAGAAGATCCAACATTGGTCCCTCAATTCAAATAGTGGAGCGCGAATTTGAAGTAGTGCAATCCTTTAACTATCAAGTGTAGCAGCCGATAACACAATGGAACCAGAAATACGCGCACGGTTGCTTAAAGCCAACAAAGCCTACTATAGTCTGTCAAGACTCATCAAATCCAGGAAATTAACCATAACATCCAAGCTGCTGGTTTATAAGACCAGGGCCCTATTTCAACAACCACTTTTCACTTTGCACTTTGCAACTTTTCACTTTACCTTTTCAAATTTCGTTTCACCAAACGCAAATTTTCAAAGAGGAAATTATTCTTTTGAAAAGTTGAGAATATTTCCTCTTTGCAAAACTTGTTTCACCAAACAGAAATTTGCAAAGTGAAAAGTATGATTTTGCAAAGTGCAAAGTTTTCTTAGTTTGCAAAGAATTCTTCCATTTCGTTTCACCAAACAAATATTCTTTGCACTTTGTGAAAAGCTTTTCAATAATATGCGAAGAAAAAATTTCATTTGCAGTTGAGCATTGGTTGTGACAAGTTGGTCGTAATAAATTAAAAAATTAAAATGAACCGTTTCGAATCACGTTTTGAAAACAAAGACGATAGTAATAGTGTGCAAAGAGTGGTAAAACTAAGAACTAATTTTGAATGTGGGAATAATTCTTCAACTTAGGAAAGCTTTCGTTTGACAAAAACTAGTATTGAATGTGTTTTGTCAAAAATTGGACATAAGCTGGAGTTTAACAGCCAACGAAATAATTGTTTAAGTCCCTTACAACAACTTTTATGTACACTACGTTGGATTGGAAATGGAGCTCAGTATCATGGAGTCGCAACTATGCACGGAATTAGTAAAGCTACAGTCTGCAGAGTAGTACACAGAGTTTCGGATGCAATAATTGATGAATTTATTGCGAACACCATTTGCTGGCCAGAAAATTCTTCAGAAATAGCTGCCCAATTTTTTGCTCAGGGAGGATTCCCTTGTGTAGCTGGATGCGTTGACGGTACGATGATCAACATCGATGCACCCAAGGAAAATGAAGAGCAGTTTGTCAATAGACACGGAAAGCATGCATTGAATGCAATGATGGTTTGTGGGCCGGATCGATCTTTCTATGCTGTAAACGTAAGCTGGCCAGGAAGTGTCCATGATGCAAGAGTATTAAGAAATACCCGTTTGGCAGCAAATTTCAATGCTGGATATCGACCATTTCCAAATGCAGTACTTCTAGGAGACAGCGCATACTCTTTAAGTGCATGGTTAATAACACCACTTAGGTCAAATCCGGACGATCCAGTGGAACAGCGCTTTAACCGGGCTCATAAAAAGACTAGGCGAATCATTGAAAATAGTTTTGGTATGTGACGTGTACTAGTCCCTTGCATTCTAAAACTTTTAATTTTTTAGGAATATTCCTTGTTTGAATCATATTGCAGGTAAAATTGTTTTAGCCTGCTGCATTTTGCATAATTTGGAAGTGAAAAGAGAAGAATCAGCGTGGGAGAATTATAACAACGATGATGAAGAAAATGACATGGAAGAGGTCACAATAGAGGACAGTGAACCACCAAATGAAAATGCTGTTGCAAATTTAAATAATTTAAGAAGTTTTTTTTTCGATTAGGAGAAATTATAGAAAATAAAAAACAACAAAAGTAAGAAAAGTTCTAAATTTTAATATTCTGATGGATTTAAAATATAATCTTCACTAGAATAAGAATCTGTTTCTACGATTTTTAATTCTTTAGTGAATTCCGATAACGGAATTTTTAGTTCACGTTCCAATTTAAGGGCTTCCAACGTTGTCTTATATATTTCGACCTTCAAAAGTTTTTTTCTTCAAATATTGTAATTCGTCGTCTGCAGCTTGAGATTTCCTCTTCCTTGAGGACGGATCCTTAAGCTGGGTACCTTCGGTGGATTCTGCATTCGGCTCTAAAGGTAGCACGGCAACTCCATCGCCACCCGCTTCTGGCAAATTCAGCCTTCTAACAATAGGCGAATCAGTCCCTATGATGTCTAGAATCGCCTCATCAACAACATCAAGAACTACTGCTCTTCCACCACCAGTTCCAGTTTTTTTTGAGTTATCTCTTTTGGCCTGAGAAAAATAAAACGTATACCTATTTATTTTATAACTCAAAAATGCTATGCTAATTAGTACTTACTAGCATTCGACTTTTCCACAAACCAAAAATAGAATCCCTGGCAAAGGTCCACTTTTGGTTGGCTGAGGCCATCCCAAGGGACTTTGCCTTCACGAGAACTTCATTCCAAGCCTCTTCCTTTTGTTTCTTCGTTACAACGTTGTTTTGGAACGATGCAAAAAGAATTTCCTTCAATAAAAAAAGTAAACAAAAATATGATAAATCTTAAAACTACTTGTATACAAATTACATACCTTTTTGTTTTTTACAATGTCCAAAACGGCTAACTTATTTTCGTTCTTTTCAGCACGACTCATATTGCAATATGTGAAGCAAAAGTGCAACAAGCATTGAACTTTTTATCAATGCATACATAGTTAATTACAGTTAGTACAGTGAATCATACAGAGTGCAAACGGAGGGAAGCGTTAACTACACTCAGAGAAAAATACTATGGAATTAATTTTATTTACCATTAATTCAATAGTTTTTTCCTATTGTTTTTAGTCAATCGTATAGAGCACATCAAATTAATAACCTGCAAACTATTATATTAATAGTTCCTATACTAATAAAAGGATTATCATATTAAATCTATAGGAAAATATATAGGATTATCACATTATTTTACATATGAAATATATTGAATCAAAGGAATGTACACAAATAATTTAATATGATTTTTACTATTAATTAGTTAATAGTTTTTTAATATTAAAATAATAATGTAATCCTATAATCTCAATATAAAATAAACTATTAATTCAAGCGTATTTGTAGTGAATTCAATTATATGTCATATAACATTAACAAATTAATAGGAGGCTTTTCTCTGAGTGTAGGTCGATGCGAGAAATATTATTATTATTATTATTTCTCTATGTTACAGCCCATTGAAAACAAATGTACTGTAAATTCACAAATATGTTTCACTTTGCAAAACACGATTACAAATGCAAAGTTCTCTTTTTAATTGGTGAAACACTTTTACTTTTCACTTTTCAAAAAAGTCTGAAAAAATGCAAAGTGCAAAGTCGTGAGAACTTTGCGTTTTTGGTGAAACACATCGCACTTGCAGGAATTTATTTTTTTGAAAAGTTGCAAAGTGCAAAGTGAAAAGTGGTTGGTGAAATAGGGCCCAGTACTTGCATATGGATCCGAGACTTGGGTGCTTAGCAAAAAGCATTCTGACCTCTTAGCCGAAGGACGATTCCGGAGACGAGTGTTACCGCGATGTCGACATCGTGAAGAGAATTAAACTCGGTAGGCTCCGGTGGGCAGGGCCTCGCATGAGCGAAGATGATCCTGCTCGGAAAGTCCTTTACGGCAGGATTTATAAAACCCGACAGTGAGGCCGGCCAAGCCGACGCTGAAAGGATGGCGTAGACCTGGACGCCAAGAGTTTAGGGATGCCAAACTGGATGACATCGGCTCGAAATCAGGACAGGTGGAGGGAGGCCAGGATCGGACATTGGTTGTAAAGCCAAATATGATGATGATTAAAAGCAAAGATCTTACAACAAATAGGAAAATTCATAAAGTAGTTAGAACTTATAATAATAACAGGTTTCACTCGACTTTAGGAATGAGCCCAAATAGAGTAGTAGAGACAGAGCCGAAACTTTCGAACGAAGGGAAAACTATCATAAAGCGATAAATAAAAGTTTTATACGAAATTATAAACAATTGCGTCATAAGAATGAGCCTTACTACAGAAAACAAAAGTTATTTGACACAGTTATTAACACGTAAGGGCAGCGGTCACCCGAAACCTTCATCCGCTGTTAAACGCCTAACATGGGACCCGCTCATTTTATTGCTTGAAAAAATATCTACATCTTGGTTGCTGCAGCAAAGCAAACGACATATCTTCACGCACTGGATTAGTGAAAAAGGAAGGAAAAATTTCAAATGAAACTGTAAGTAAAGTGCTTAGAAAAACCGATCATACAAATTTTTTTTAATGAAATTATTTATTTTTACTCAAAAGTTAAATACAAATTATTAAAGATTTATTTTTATTTGTTATTCCTTTTTTTTAATTTTTGTTTATATAATTATCTTATAAAATCATTATTATAAAACGTTTCAATCATAAGCAAATTACAAATCAGCGTTACGCATTGAATTCGACTTCGCTTGATTTGTGTTAGAGTTTGAAACCCAAAGTGATAATGGACGAAAACCAAGTTCGTGTTATAATTAACGCTGCAGCAAGGGTATAATCAGAACAGACAAAATGTGACTTACAGACGAAGATCGACAATTTAACGACTAGACTCTCAATAATCGAAACCCCCACCCAAGTGGAGGAATATAGTGAAGTCATAATCGACCCAAATATTAAGTGCAAGGAGTCCCTAGATATAGTGAAATCCTTGCCGGAATTTGACGAAAACCAATCTAGGTATGTTTCTTGGCGTCAGACAGCGCGTACCGCCTACAAGATATTCGGAAACTTTTAAGGTAGCTCCAAACACGAGCAGGCGGTAGCGATTATTAGGAACAAAAAAGGCTCAGCAGACTCTGTCCTATCTTATTTTAATACGGTTATTAATTTTAGGACAAAAATAGCTCGGCTAGATTTTACCTATTCCGACAAGAAACCTGTATACATAGTTGAACAAGAACTGTCAACGCTTCGCAAGGGAAGGTTGACGATTATCGAATTTTACGACGAGGTTGAGAAGAAATTAACCTCAATTATAAATAAAACATTGATGACTTACGGAGGTCAAAAATATGTTATAGAATCGTTGAACCTGAAGTATAGGCAGGACGCATTGAGAGTGTTCCTATCCGGACTTAATTGTCCCTTATGTGACATTCTTTTCTCTTCAAGACCAACTGACATGCCTTCGGCATTAGCTCTAGCGCAGGAATTGGAATCTAACTAAGCGCGCTCGCCATTCGCTTATAAATTCACCAACAACGGTAGGACACCACCCATGAACAGTAGCCCTCACTTCCGTAGATTGCCAAATGTACAGCATCAGCAAAGAGTTACACCTATGGACGTTGATCCTAGCCTCTCGAAATTTAGGCGTCCCCAGAGGGAGTACGAGTATGGTAGCGACAGCAATCGTTTTAGTAACAATAAAATACCACGCGTGAACCATTTAGTGCAGAAACACGACGCTACCGACAGAGACTCCGACTTCTACGACGACAAGCATGATGGGGTTAACGAGAGTTAGCGGAACGATCACTTATCTCCTGAACAAACTAATGACGAGATTAATTTTTTAGGGGTAACTCCCTGCTACCATAAGTTAGCAGGACTTCCGAAGGAAAACAAATGAACTTTTTGGTAGATACTGGGGCCTCGAAAAATTACGTAAGAAATTCCAATGGGAGAGGGAGAGAGATAAAAAATATAATATCATTGGATATGATCTTTTGCGAAAAATTGATGCCAGAAAGAGTGTTCTATTTCACAGAAATGGCTCAGAGAAATTATTGTATTTCTTTTGTAAAAATGTTAATAATACCACTTTGGAATCTGACATTGAACGGTTGAAAAGAAAACACGCGGTTGTTTTCTCTGACCCGAACGAATCATTACCCTTCAACACAAATATAGTCGCAGCTATCAGAACGACAGATAGCGAACCAGTATACGCAAAATCGTACCCTTATCCCGTGGCAGCTTCTGAATTCGTGAATACGGAAGTCGACAATCTTTTACGCGATGATATAATTAGGCCGTCCAGGCCGCCATATAACAGTCCCGTATGGGTAGTGTATAAAAAAGGAACCTCTGAAAATGGTGAGAGAAAAATGCGGATGGTAATCGACTTTAAAAAGCTTAACAAAAAAACCATTAGTTACAGATTCCCTATATACTGGCTAACCTAGGTAAATCAGTCAAACCTCTAACGAAATACTAACGCGGTGAAAACGAAAATATTGGTACTAACTTTTCGAAAAATGTTAAAATATAAAAAAAAAATATAAAAATATAAAAAATATTAAAGCTTACAAAGCTTTCAAAAAAGTCAAAGATATTCTATTTTCTGAAGATGTATTTTTTCTGTATCCCGATTATGAAAGATCCTTCGAATTAACCATGGATTCCTCGTCCCATGCGTTAGGATCACCGACCACCAACCGCTAACCTTTTCAAGATCGGATAAAAATCCAAACGATAAATTAAAACGTTGGAGAGCATTCGTGAAAGAATTCCTGGTGAAATCATACACATAGATATCTACTCAACGGACAAAAGACACCTTGACTTGTATCGATAAGTTTTTCAAATTTGCAATAGTCCAATAAATTTCTTCGAGATCCATAGTCGATATAAAAGAACCTCTATTATGCCAATTATGAATTTTTTTTAAAGACACCAAAAACTCCGAAACTGTTAAACTCTGTTGAAAGGTAAATTCAATGCTTCCATATTTACAAAACCTCCTCACCATAGCAATACGAACGGTCAAGTAGAAAGGTATCATGGTACCCTTTCAGAAATCAGCAGCGCACCCGCGATAAAATGAAATAAAAAATATTAAGCTGCCACTACACCTTTGCAGTTCACAATATCTTGTTTAATAGACGGAACTCAATTTGTGCAATCATTTTTGTAAGCATCATTTCAAAACGAAGTGAAACTGATTAAGCTGTCACTGCAACTTTACAGTCTACAATATATTGTTGAATAGACTAAACTCGATTTGTCCAATCCTTTTTAAATTCCTATATTAACTTCACGTGCACGTGGCTGGGTTGGCCCACTTCCCAAAGCCCGATTTTATTAAAACATGTATATTTGCGGTGACAATACTTTGTTTAAAATTTGATACCATACAAATATTTTACAAAATTTACCCGATTTTCTTTAAATGTGTGTCTTCGATGGAAAACACTTTTTGTAGGAGTGATCGGCCCCCTGGGGACCCCCATATACATTTTTTAAATATCGCTATATCGCATCAGATCACGGTAAAGTCTGAGCTCTGTGCTTTGTGTGCTGCGCTGTTCGCTGCCGCTGCGTTTAATTTGGTGGATGATTTTGCCACAAAAAGAGCACGCAGTGTGTGTGTATCCCCGATTAGAGAATTTACAAGAAAAATTTTAATTTTTATCGGTTTTTTTTATGCATGATTTAAAAAAGAAAAAAAAAACGAAGTGAAAGTAATTAAGTTGCCACGGCACCTTTGCAGTCGACAAAAGCTCTGTTTAACAGACTGTTCTCGATTTTCAATGCTTCCATATTTACAACACCTCCTCACCACAGCACTACGAACGGTCAAGTAGAAAGGTATCATGGTGCCCTTTCAGAAATCAGCAGGTGTATTAAATTAAGCCTAGGGCTAAATGACAAGAGCAATCTTATATTACTCGCCGCATATAAATACAATAGAACAATTCACTCAGTAACTGACCAAAGACCAATCAACATCAATCAGTCTACTTTGCCAACGTACTTGGCCGAAATTAAAGACAAATTAATAAGGACACAAAATTCCGACCAACTACCTCAACAAAAACAGAAAAACAAAGACATACCAGCCAGGAGATAAAAACAAAAAAAAGAATAGGTAACAAGTTTACTTAACTTTACATTGAAAAAGCAATAGAAAAGGACTTAGAAACAGCAGTTTTGGTTGAAGGAAAGAAAATCCATAAACACAATTTGAGATAAATCCACTTCCCTTTTCAGGCTCTTGAACTGGATGATGACGATGATGTTCGCAGGGACGGAAGCTAAACTGTAAAACTATACGAACTCGGTCTACATATCAGATGGGAAGGTGCCTATTTCTCATCGGCACGACCATCTGATACACCATTTAAATCTGACTCGCTACGAAACTATCTCTAATGACACGCAATCCCTCCAGGATAAGTTCCTACAGTCTTACGTTAGCAAAGTACTAAAGCTCGATGTCGAACGTATTTTAAGACTATTGAACTCATTAAGAATTCACCACCGGCAATCGCGAAGTATTAACTTCTTAGGTACCGCACTTAAATATTTATTTATTTATTTATTTATTGAATTTATAAGCATTTAAACATTTTAAAACAAAGTGTCTTATTTATAATACTTATAATGTATGGATTTAAATTAAAATTTAAATGAAATTTCAAAGAGAGAAAAAATTTTAACTGAAATATTATTTATAGAAGTTATACATTTACACATTATGTAAAAATATTGAAATTTTCAATGATAATCAATGTTTTGAGAAATAGTTTCAGCATTTATATAGGTTTTTTAAAGAGTTTCAAAGGAAATATAGGATGTGAAGTTGCAGTAGAACTACAAAAAATGAGAGATAAATCACACAAACCAGATACAATAATGTACAAGAAATGTACAATTTAAAAAAAAACACGGAGCCGAAATCGATAACTCCTAATCTTAACATAAAACATACAAAGAGAGCGAGTAACTGAAAATGTTACTTATGCACAAATAGTTCAGCAAACAGAGCAAAACACACTAGAAGAAATGAAATCACAAAATAGTTTCATTAAAAAATTGAAGAAAACCTTGATCCAGTGTATCAAAATATAAATTATATAAAATCGAATTATAAACAAAAGAAATGAATAAAACATTACGAATTTTAAACTGGAATGCAAATGGGCTGTTGCATCATATTCAAGAACTAGATATATTTTTAAACATGCATAATATTCCAAATTCATTCCAAAAGCAGGAAAAAGCTCACATGGGTACCCAAAGGACCTAAGGCCTATAACCTTATCCGCTTATAAATTATTTATTCTGTTGTATTTGATGTGATTGATGATCATGTATGTGGTTTCAATAACATCCAATCAAGCAGAGCAGAACGAAACAAACATATGCAGTAGTAGGCTGCGGTCATGTTGCATGTTGCATTTTGGTCAAAAATTCAATTTTCAGCCAATGCATTAAAGAAAAATCGACTGCGCAAATACGCAGCTACTTAAAATTGGATGCAAATAGCAAAATGTAAATGTCAAATTGTCGCCCTACAAGCAGACTGTTAGTCGGTTCAAAATATAGCCGCAATTTCGTGCATACCGACTGGCTGCCATTTTTTTGTGCAGCACAAGCTGCGAAGCTACTTAATTCTTCACCGCAGCCGTAGTGATAGTATAGTCTCTGTTCATTTTCTATCAGTGCTCTGCTCTGCTCTTTCTATCAACATTGCATAAATGATACAGTGCTCTGTGAGAGAGAAAAAAAATACAAATTTTGTTGCTACTATTTCCTTTTCTTTTGGCTTATCTTATCCTTAGTCATGTATACAGTAAGTTCGATTACTGGTTTGATTTTTTAATATTAAGAAGGCGTACCGTACTTGAAAATTTGAGAATCGCCTAGAGAAGACTATAGTATTTAGAAATTTTTAATTTCAGTGTCGTTTGGCATTTTGTGCACAAAAGTTTGAATGGTTTCTGCATTTTTTAATTATTATTAAAAGTGTTACAGTAATTTATTTTTTGTTATTTACATTAAACAATATTTCCTTGTATTGCAGATATTAGCTTTAATATATTTAAGTAATAATCTTCTACAAAAAATCATTTTAAACACAGTTTTTTTTATATAAAAATGAAGCTAAATTTAACATTATAAAAATGCCAGTCTCTCAGTCAAAGAAGAGATGTTCGATCGTTAGTTGGATGTCTGAATCTATCATCGACCATTGAGTCAACCATCACATATCATACATCGCATTAAGCATCGGTTCAAAATAACTATTCGATCGTTTACAGAAATAAGAGAACAATGCAAAAGAAATTTAATGAGAAATAATTGGCCTGTGTGTTTCAAAGTGACATTCTTACCATACCATTTCGAAGCATGGGCAGCACTACTCACTACTTTTCTCTTCTAATTTAATTCAAAACTACTCAAATTTTTTATGAGTTGAAACCAAAAGCTCCATTACTGTGTTTTGGCAGTAATATGCAATATGCAGCAACTTCAAAGTTAGTGGTTATGAACATTAAAATTCGCTTATAAATAATTTATATATAATGTGATGTGATGTTGATGTATGTGATGAGCTACGGTGCAAGTCGTAGGACTTGTTTTTAGTATAGAAAAAATATATTTTTAATATATCCGTCCGTGTTTATGTCCCACAGACAACAATATCTTTGTTTTGCATTCGTCCCGGACAGACGTTGTCACGCTCAAAACCCACGGCCGTGTCTTCGACACAGCCTACCCTGCTCTTTTTTATGAAACTTTTTTGATCATCATCATCATATTTGGCTCTCCAATTGGTCCTGGCCTCCCGCAAAAAATCTCTCCACCGGTCCCGATTTCGCCTATGTTTGTCATCCAGTTTGGCATCCGTAACTTTTGGGCGTTCTGGCACACGCCATCCTTCTAGCGTAGGCTTGGCCGGCCTCCCTGTCGTGTTCCATAAATCCTACCGCAAAAGACTTTCCTAGCAGGATCATCTTCGCTCATGCGAACTAGGTGTCCTGCCCACCGGAGTCTACCAAGCTTAATTATCTTCACGATACCGACATCGCGGTAACGCTCGTAGATCTCATCAATATACAACAACTCTACGTAAGACTTTTCTCTCGAATGCGGCTAAGAGGTCAGAATGCTTTTGGCTAAGCACCCAAGTCTCGAATCCATACGTAAGTACTGGTATGACCATTGTCTTATATACCAGCAGCTTGGATGTTATGGTTAAATTCCTGGATATTGTTTCATACCGCGGACTCTTTGGTAGAACTTCCGCGCCTGGTGCGGTCTTCGCTCTTTGTACTTTTGTAGTTCACGGACTAGATTCTTCTCCCACGCTGCTTTCTTTTTCCGGTGAATTGTATTTTCATATTTTCTGTGCTCTTTATATTCATCTTCGCGTGCCCGCGTTCTATGAGATTGTTGCACTGCTCGAAACGCAACATTCTTACGTTCAGTGGTTAGCTTACATTCGTCATCGAACCAGTCGTTTCGATCTCTACGACTACTGCCTAAGATGGAGTCAGCAGTACTAATGACAGTATTAAGGCTTGTCCATTTCTCTTCTACGACCGGCATCTCAGCCCCAGGAATTACTCTTCCTGCATTTAGGGCGAGTCCTATCGCTTGGCCATAGTTGTTTCTGGTCTTTTCGTTGCGAAGGGCAGCCGGACTGACTCGAATCTGATTCGCGGATGCAGTCTTTCTTGATGATGCAATCCGCGCCTGGTGCATCATACCAACAAGATAGTGGTCCGAGTCGAAGTTGGCCCCTCAGTACGTTCGTACCGTCATCCGGTTTGGGTTGTGGTGGCGGTCTATCAACACGTGGTCTATCTGGTTGCGAGTGCCTCCATCAGGAGATACCCAGATGGCTTTGTGGATATTTTTACGCGCAAATCTTGTACTCGCAACGACCAAATTATTGCTTGCTGTCATCTCTATGACTCGTTGTCTATTGTCATTAGTGTTCTCGTGTAAGCTATGGGTGCCAATGTTCTACCTGAATACTGGCTCCGTGCCTATTTTGGCATTCATATCCCCCAGAATGATTTTTACGTCATACTGAGGACAGGCATGGTGTTCCCGTTCGACTGATTCAAAGAATTCTTCTTTTTCTTCATCTTGGGAATCCTCTGTAGGTGCGTGGACGTTTATGAGGCTTATGTTTTTAAATCTTCCCCGCACGCGCAGGATGCATAGCCGTTCATTTACTACTTTAAAGCCGCTAACGGTGGGTTTCATTCCACCCTGAGCACATGATGTCTTGCATGACAGCCGTAATATATGCCATATTCTTATTTTTGTAAGACACAATTCCCCTTCCACCGCACCTCCTGAATTGCTGTTATGACAGCAAACTATTTGGACAGGGTATCGGCTAGCTGCTGTACAACTCTAGCTCTATACAGTGATAGTACTTTCCATGAGAAAATTCATAAATCGTTTTGCAGTTTTCGTCGTCGTTCATCAGTGTATCCGAGCTGATTTGGGGTTCCGTAATATGGTTTTTTACGGGTGAAGTTATTGGCCTTGCGCCAACCTTACTTTTAAGGGACTATCCCGATCATTTCGATTTTTCTATACTGAAGGAAAAGGAGGTTTATTCACAATTCCACCAGTCAGAAATAGTTGCGGCCACTTGCATTTCTGAAGCTTTCTAAGTTATTCGCCTTACTCTGCTGACCGCCACTTTTTTGATACTTACGGTAATAAATCAAAAGAGAACAATTTATTTTAATTATCTTTCTATTTAATTTGACCATTTTTTTTGATTCTTTTTTTTAATATGTACCCTAATAAATTAAAGGAGAAAATTTATTTAGAGTAACTTTCTACATAACTTGTCTATTTTTTTCTATGATACTTTTTTTTGGATACTTACCTTAATATATTCAACGAAAATAAATGATACTCCATTTCTTGAATATTGTTTTTATGATACCTTTTTTTGATACTTACCTTAATAAAATATAAAAAGGAAAAAAATTTATAAAAGTTGTGGTGGCTGACAAATATATAACAATGTAAATAATACCTTAGTTCTGAAGTAGCTGTCATTTGTTTTACACACCAATGAAATTAGATGTTAGTCTAGTTCCTTTTCAACCACTAAACAACAAGCGTCGCAAGCACAATTGCTCGGTGTTTTATTTTATACAAAAATTGAATTAATATTTCTAATAGGACACGCCAGTTACTACATTGCTCACCACTCTATAAAATCAAATTAATGGTTTTTTTGTACGCGTCTGTCGACCATTTTTTCATCGTCCCTAAAGTCTCATCAGGATTTTTTTTTTCCAAATCCGAACTACGCACACAAGAAGTAATAGTTCTTTGTGCAAGTTTTTTCGTTTTCCCTAAATTTTTTTCTCATATTGCATATTAATTTTCTGTTGCAATTAAATTAAAAATTTCTAAATCACTCAATGTGATGGTGTCTACATGTCCTATGTATAGAACATGTACATAACACATCATCAGTGGTTTTTTGTATGCTGTGCGAAAAAGACGGGAAGTGACGCTACCAATTTGCGGAAATTTCCATTGCAATACATTCGAACAGGCGCAAACATTCGAGTCCGTTTACAACAAAAAGCGTAAACTTTTTTTCGTGGACCTTTTTTTCGGTACACTTTCGAACTTTTTCTCGTCGATTTTTCCCCGTCAATATATTTGTTTTTTCGTCGCCATTTATTATCTTTGTAAATTTCCTCTCTTAATCTTAAAATAAACAGTGTCCTCAACATTTAAACAATAAATTCTAACCAATCGGTAGTGCCTTTAGTTTCCCGGTTTTGAAAACTAAAACAAAATGATGGATCTGATTAAAAATGAAAGTGAAGAAAAAAAAGTTATGCGTGTTACTGTTAATCTGCCAGCTTTCTGGAAATGTCGCCCTGAATTGTGGTTCTAATCTGCTGATGCACAATTTAAAATTGCAGATATTACCGCCGTTGATACACGTTATTATAAATTCGTGGCTGCGGTCGATGTTGAAGTTCTTGACCAGGTAGGTGACATTCTTGCTAATCCTCCACCAACAGACAAATATAGGGCGATTCTTAACAACAAAAAATTGTTGGCAGAAATCAAATTGGGACACCAACACATTTGTTGTCTGAAATGCGAAAATACGCAAGCAGTAAAGCTTCCGATGAATTTTTACAGAAAAAACTGTTAAACTGTTTGCCAAAACGCGTCAGAGAAATTTTATCGACAGTAGACGGTGATTTAGGAAAGTTAGCAAAGGCAGCGGATCGAATCATTGAATTCGGTGGGACTAACGATGTCGCCATTGTCTCACAAACCAATTCCGATTTTGAGACACGAATTGTATCATTGGAAACAACTATGAAAGAGTGTCAAAAAATGTTGACCACCTTACTTTCACGTAATCGTCCCTGTAGCCGCTCTTTACCAAAACAAATTAAAAAATATAGTGACAAAACAAAATGTTGGTATCACACAAAGTTTGCTGAAAAAGCAACCAAATGCATTAAGCCGTGCTCTTTCGACCCACCAAAAAAACTTAATCTGCAATCTCAGGCGGCCATGGGGGTTGCAGAAATAAACCGCCTATACGTATCAGACCAAACAGCTTCGACACAATTTTTGATCGACACTGGTGCTGATATTTCGGTTTGGCCCTCCTTTAAATGTGACGTTAAGCGTCCATCTAGCCGTTATTTATTTGCCGCTAATGGTACTTACATTAAAACGTTCGGTGAAAAACGTATTTAGCTTAATTTTGGGTTGCGTCGAGATTTTATATGGAAATTCCTGATTGCAGACGTAAAAGTACCAATTTTGGGAGCTGATTTCCTTCGCCATTTTGACTTATTAGTTGATATGAAACGTAGAAAATTGATTGACAACAAAACTAAATTAACCAAAAGTGTTGATATCATTTCAATCGATCAAGCTTAGCCAAAGACGTGCATTGTTTCAGAAGATTTCACACGAATCTTTTCAGATTTCCCAGATCTTTTGGAATAATCACCTTGGGCTACGCCATTACATTTGGTTAAAAAAGTAAGATGGCTCGTTTAGTCCGTGTGGCGATTACAGACAGTTGAATGCTGTTACCATTGCTGACAAATACCCAATACTTTTCATCCAGGATTTTTCTTCAAACCTATTTGGAAAAACCATATTTTCGAAAATCGATTTCCACCAGGTTCCATTTTGGGTTGCGTCGAGATTTTATATGGAAATTCCTGATTGCAGACGTAAAAGTACCAATTTTGGGAGCTGATTTCCTTCGCCATTTTGACTTATTAGTTGATATGAAACGTAGAAAATTGATTGACAACAAAACTAAATTAACCAAAAGTGTTGATATCATTTCAATCGATCAAGCTTAGCCAAAGACGTGCATTGTTTCAGAAGATTTCACACGAATCTTTTCAGATTTCCCAGATCTTTTGGAATAATCACCTTGGGCTACGCCATTACATTTGGTTAAAAAAGTAAGATGGCTCGTTTAGTCCGTGTGGCGATTACAGACAGTTGAATGCTGTTACCATTGCTGACAAATACCCAATACTTTTCATCCAGGATTTTTCTTCAAACCTATTTGGAAAAACCATATTTTCGAAAATCGATTTCCACCAGGTTCCAGTCATGCCAGATGAAAAATAAAAAAAACAGAAATAATCACACCATTTGGATTATTTGAATGTCTTTTCATGACTTTTGGGTTTCGCAACGCTGCCCAAACTTTTCAACGATTCATGATGGAAGTGCTTGCTGATATGGATTTCATGTTCATTTATGTTGATGATATCATCGTTTTTTCCAGCTCTCCAGAGGAACATTTGGAACACATACGTACTGTTTTTCAACGTCTAACAAGTTTTGGCTTAAAAATCAACATGGCTCAATGTGAATTCGGCAAACCTGAATTAAATTTTCTTGGTCATCGAGTTTCCACAAACAGAATAGAACTTCTTCCTGAGAAAGTTCAATCTATTAAAGAATTTGCATTACCAAAAATGGCCAAGGAACTAAAACGTTTTTTTTCGGCAATAAATTTTTACCGTCGTTTCTTACCACACGCTGTTGACAACCAGATGAAACTCCAAGCACTCATTGTTGGAAACAAAAATAATGATACTTCAGAATTTATTTGAACTGAAGAAACACTACAAGCATTTCAACGTTGCAAGGATGAATTATCGAACGCTGTGTTATTGGCTCATCCATTACCTAATGCATCTCTTTCACTAACAGTTGACGCTTCTGACACATCCTTGTGTGCAGTTTTACACCAGGGAGTGGCGGCGTCCTTACAGCTACTTGGTTTTTTTTTTTTTGAAAGAAACTGTCATCAGCAGAAATTAGGTATAGCACCTCTGATCAAGAATTGTTGGCGATTTTCAACGACGTTACACATTTTCGGGATCTGCTCGAATGCAGAGAATTTTATGTCAACACTGACCACAAACCTCTTACGTTTGCCTTCAATCAAAGAACCAGTAACAGCTCACCTAGACAGAGTCGTCAATTAAATTTTATTAACCAATTTACTACAGATATTCGCCACATTAAGGGTGACGCTAATGTTGTTGCTGATTTTCTGTCACGCATTTGTTCGATAACAGGTAAACCTATGATCGATAACCCAAAAATCGCTGTGGAACAAAGTAAAGATACAGAATTACAACAACTTTTGAAAAACGAGACAAGTCATTCTCTAAGACTTAAAAAACTATTTTTTATTCGAATCAGAAATTTATTGTGACGTTTCTGCTACGCAATGTCGTCCGTACATTCCAACGAAACTACGAGAAGCTGTTCTCGCAATTTTTCATTCGATATAACATCCTGGTGTTCGAGCCACTACAAAGATGATCACGGACCGTTTTGTTTGGCCTGGTATCAATAAACATTGTTCCCAAATCGTCCGTAACTGCATTGCTTGACAGCGGGCTAAAGTGAACAAACACAACAGGGCACCACTTGCATCACACTAATTGCCTAACAACAAATTCGAACACATCAATATCGACATACTTGGTCCACTTCCAATTTCCAAAGGATATCGTTACACACTGCGGTCAGCCATCAGCAGAAATAGGGGGAATAACACAGAATGCTCTAGAATTGCATGAAGCCGTAACTATCTCTGACTGGTGGAAGTGCAATCAAACCTCCACGTGGTGGCCGCTGGTAATTTTCCTCCAATGCAGGAAAAGCTGAATGATCGGGCTAGTCCCTTCAAAGTAAGGTTGGCGCGAGACCAATAACCTCGCTTGTAAAAAAATTATTATTACGGAACCCAAAATCAGCCTAAGATACACTGATGAACGACGACGACCACGGCAACGAAAACGGCTAAACGATTTAAGAATTTTCTCATGGAACGTACGCTCACTGTATAGAGCTCGAGCACCCTGTCCAAATATAATGCTGACTTAACAGCAATTCAGGAGATGCGGTGGACAGGGAATGGTGTCTTACAAAAATCAGAATATGACATTTATTACAGCTGTCATGCAAGACATCATGTGCTCGGGGTGGGGTTTCTAGTCAGCAAAAGAATAAAACCCACCGTTATCGGCTTTAATGCAGTAAATGAACGGCTATGCACCCCACGCGTGCGGATCAAATTTAAAAACATAAGCCTCATAAACGTTCACGTACCTACAGAGGATTCCCCAAATGATGAAAAAGAAGAATTCTTTGAATCAGTCGAACGGGAACTCCATGCCTGCCCTCAGTATGATGTAAAAATCATTCTGGGGGATATGAATGCTAAAATAGGTAGGGAGCCAGTATTCAGGCAGTACATTGGCACCCATAGCTTACACGAGAACACTAATGACAATGGACAACGAGTCATAGAGATTGCAGCAAGCAATAATTTGGTCGTTGCGAGTACAAGATTTGAGCGTAAAAATATCCACAAAGCCACTTGGGTATCTCCTGATGGAGCCACTCGCAACCAGATAGACCTCGTGTTGATAGCCGCCGCCACAACCCGAACCTGATGACGGTACGAACGTACCGAGGTGTCAACGTCGACTCGGACCACTATCTTGTTGGTATGGTGCTCCGAGCGCGGATTGCATCATCACGGAAGACTGCATCCGCGAATCAGATTCAAGTCAACACGGAAGCCCTTCGCAATGAAGAGACCAGAAGCAACTACGGTCAAGCGATAGGACTCGCCCTAAATGCAGGGAGAGTAAGTCCTGGGGCTGAGATGTCGGGCGTAGAAGAGAAATGGACACGCCTTAAGAATACTGTCATTAGTACTGCTGACTCCATCTTAGGCAGTAGTCGTAGAGATCGAAACGACTGGTTCGATGACGAATGTAAGCTAGCGACTGAACGTAAGAATGTTGCGTACCGAGCAATGCAACAATCTCATAGAATGCGGGCACGCGAAGATGAATATAAAGAGCTCAGAAGATATGAAAAAACAGTTCCCCGGCGAAAGAAAGCAGCCTGGAAGAAGAATCTCGTCCGTGAACTGGAACAGTACAGAGAGCAAGGACCGCACCACGCGCGGAAGTTCTACCAAAGAGTCCGCGGTATGACGCAATATACAACACGTTGCACATACTGCAAGGACAAAGAGGGTCATCAGATCGCCGATCTTAAAAGCATCTTAGAGCGATGGGAAGAGCACTTTCATGAGTTGCTAAATGGCCAGCTAACTGAGGATTTTGAGGCTCCACCAATGACCGAAGATCATACTATGCTGCCGCCACCAAGCATAGTCGAAGTTAGCAGAGCGATAAATCGGCTTAAAAATAATAAGGCCCGGGGATCTGATAGGATCCCAGCGGAACTGATAAAAATAGTAGGCCCCACATTACACCAAGCAATTCATGAAATAATAGTGCAAGTATGGGAAGAATAAGTTATGCCAGAAGACTGGCGAAGAGGCATCCTGTGCCCCATACATAAGAAGGGAGATACCAAAAAATGCAGCAATTATCGCGGTATAACGTTGTTGAGTACCGCGTATAAGATTTTCTCCTCTATCCTTCAAGACAGGATAGCCCCCTACGCTAAAGTCATCATTGGTCCATACCAGTGTGGCTTCATCCCAGGCAAATCAACAACTAATCAGATTTACACCCTAAGGCAGGTGATGGAAAAATGTCTAGAGTTTCAAAACACACTACACCATCTTTTTATAGACTTTAAAGCCGCCTTTTTTTTTTTTTTTTTTTTTTTTTTATATATAGAGACTTATTGCCAAGGGATGACTCCCTGAATGACTTACGTCACGGCAATAAGTTGGGCTAAGCCCTTTATTAAATTCAAAATAAAATAAAAATCGAAAGAATGTGATTTACAATATATCACATTCCTCACGTTTGTAGCCGGTTTCAATTTATTTTCTCAGAATTCTCCCTGATTCATTGGAAAAGCAATACGAAAAACGAACACGAATTTAGAACGACGCGAGTCCAAATACTTTTATCAATGAATCATGGTCAGGGAAAACTACAAAAAACCTTGACCAAGAAAATATTACAAATTATAAAAATAATTTAAAAAATACTGATAAACAATTTTTTTTTTTTTTTATATATTAAGAAACAACTTATGAATACTTTAACCATCATCCTTCAAGAACTTGTTAACGGCTAATTTGAACGCCTGCAGATTATAAGATTCTGGAAACACGTGTTCGACCAATTGATTCCACATCGAAGATACTCTAGGAAAAAAGGAGGATTTAAAGTGTTGGGTTCTACATGAAAAAAGTTTTAAGGCAAATCTATGTTGATTGCACCTTAAACGAGTGTTTACGTTACTGAGAAAAGGCCCAGGAACTAGAGAACGGGTTTCTAAAGAACATTTACCGTTGTAAAATTTATAGAAAACAGATAAAGCTCCTACATTTCGTCTGTGCTCCAAAGTATCAAGAGACGAAGTAATGGTTACATCGTTTATCAAACGGATAACTCTATTCTGAACACCATCAAGATGAACCAAATGCGATCTTGGAGCACCACCCCACACATATGAATTAAATTCTAAAATTGGTCTAACATAAGATTTATATAATCTTAACACTTCAGAGGGAGTGAAGTAGAAGTTACAACGTCTTATGAAGCCTAAACATTGGCTAGCTCTTTTTGAAATTTCATAAATATGTTCTTTCCAAGAAAGATCACTTGATACTTTTAAACCTAACAACTTAAGTGAATCAGATCTCGCAATAGAGGTACCATTAATAACAGGAGGAACATAATGTTGAGTTGTCTTCTGAGAAAAAAGGCAAGACTGGAATTTATTTGGGTTAAATTCTACTCTGTTAGAAATGCCCCAATCAAGAATGATTTGAATATTAGACAGAATAGTCAAATTCATTAATTCACGCGAACCATTCAAGCGAGAATTGCATTCTTTTTGATTGTCAAACTCAATGGAGGCCGATAGTGTTGTATCATCAGCAAATGAATGGATATCACAGGTTGTAGAAGACAATAGGTCGTTGATATATATCAAGAAGAGCGTGGGAGACAAGGATGATAGCATAGCCAGAGTAGAACTTTATAAAGCCATGAGAGAATTCGGCATCCCAAATAAACTGACACGACTATGTAGGTTGACCATGACCAATGTTATAAGCCAAGTAAAAATATCCGGATCACTATGAAGCCCATTCAACATCTATAACGGGCTCCGACAAGGGGATGGAATGGCCTGCGTCCTATTCAACCTGGCGTTGGAGAAAGTGATCCGAGACTCTGACGTAACGGCGAGAGGAACAATCCTCTATAAGTTCATTCAGATACTGGCTTACGCAGACGATATTGACATCGTTGGTAGAAACCAAAGAGCTGTACAGGAAGCTTTCATCCAGATAGAGCAAGCGGCATGAAATCTGGGGCTGCACATAAATGAGAGCAAAACAAAGTACATGGTGGCCACGTCTGCGAGTTGAAGATCCAACATTGGTCCCTCAATTCAGATAGTGGAGCGCAAATTTGAAGTAGTGCAATCCTTTAACTATCTCGGGTCAACTATAGCAGCCGATAACAGCATGGAACCAGAAATACGCGCACGGTTGCTTAAAGCCAACAAAGCCTACTATAGCCTGTGAAGACTCTTTAAGCCCAGGAACTTAACCATAACATCCAAGCTGCTGATATATAAGACAATGGTCAAACCAGTACTTACATATGGATCCGAGACTTGGGTGCTTAGCAAAAAGCATTCTGATCTTACGGAAAATTGTGAGTAAGGATGATTCTGGAGACTCTATAATGATGAGATCTACGAGCGTTACCGCGATGTCGACATCGTGAAGAAAATTAAACTCGGTAGGTTACAGTGAGCAGGACACCTAGCTCGCATGAGCGAGGAGGATCCTGCTCAGAAAGTCCTTTGCGGTAGGATTTATGGAACACGACAGCGAGGCCGGCCAAGCCTACGCTGGAAGGATGGCGTAGACCAGGACGCCCAGAGTTTAGGGATGCCAAACTGGATGACATCGGCTCGAAATCGGGACCGGTGGAGAGACATTTTGCGGGAGGCCAGGACCGGACCCGGTTGATGATATCATCGTTTTTTCCGGCTCTCCAGAGGAACATTTGGAACACATACGTACTGTTTTTCGACGTCTAACAAGTTTAAGCTTAAAAATCAATATGGCTAAATGTGAATTCGGCAAACATGAATTAAATTTTCTTGGTCATCGAGTTTCCACAAACAGAATAGAACCTCTTCCTGAGAAAGTTCAATCTATTAAAGAATTTGCATTACCAAAAATGGCCAAGGAACTAAAACGTTTTTTTTAGGCAATCAATTTTTACCGTCGTTTCTTACCACACGCTGTTGACAACCAGATGAAACTCCAAGCACTCATTGTTGGAAACAAAAAGAATGATACTTCAGAATTTATTTGAACTGAAGAAACACTACAAGCATTTCAACGTTGCAAGGATGAATTATCGAACGCTATGTTATTGGCTCATCCATTACCTAATGCATCTCTTTCACTAACAGTTGACGCTTCTGACACATCGTTGTGTGCAGTTTTACACCAGGGAGTGGCGGCGTCCTTACAGCTACTTGGTTTTTTTTTTTTTTGAAAGAAACTGTCATCAGCAGAAATTAGGTATAGCACCTCTGATCAAGAATTGTTGGCGATTTTCAACGACGTTACACATTTTCGGGATCTGCTCGAATGCAGAGAATTTTATGTCAACACTGACCACAAACCTCTTACGTTTGCCTTCAATCAAAGAACCAGTAACTGCTCACCTAGACAGAGTCGTCAATTAAATTTTATTAACCAATTTACTACAGATATTCGCCACATTAAGGGTGACGCTAATGTTGTTGCTGATTTTCTGTCACGCATTGGTTCGATAACAGGTAAACCTATGATCGATAACTCAAAAATCGCTGTGGAACAAAGTAAAGATACAGAATTACAACAACTTTTGAAAAACGAGACAAGTCATTCTCTAAGACTTAAAAAACTATTTTTTATTCGAATCAGAAATTTATTGTGACGTTTCTGCTACGCAATGTCGTCCGTACATTCCAACGAAACTACGAGAAGCTGTTCTCGCAATTTTTCATTCGATATAACATCCTGGTGTTCGAGCCACTACAAAGATGATCACGGACCGTTTTGTTTGGCCTGGTATCAATAAACATTGTTCCCAAATCGTCCGTAACTGCATTGCTTGACAGCGGGCTAAAGTGAACAAACACAACAGGGCACCACTTGCATCACACTAATTGCCTAACAACAGATTCGAACACATCAATATCGACATACTTGGTCCACTTCCAATTTCCAAAGGATATCGTTACACACTGCGGTCAGCCATCAGCAGAAATAGGGGGAATAACACAGAATGCTCTAAAATTGCATGAAGCCGTAACTATCTCTGACTGGTGGAAGTGCGATCAAACCTCCACGTGGTGGCCGCTGGTAATTTTCCTCCAATGCAGGAAAAGCTGAATGATCGGGCTAGTCCCTTCAAAGTAAGGTTGGCGCGAGACCAATAACCTCGCCTGTAAAAAAATTATTATTACGTAACCCAAAATCAGCCTAAGATACACTGATGAACGACGACGACCACGGCAACGAAAACGGCTAAACGATTTAAGAATTTTCTCATGGAACGTACGCTCACTGTATAGAGCTCGAGCTGCACAGCAGCTAGCCGATACCCTGTCCAAATATAATGCTGACTTAACAGCAATTCAGGAGATGCGGTGGACAGGGAATGGTGTCTTACAAAAATCAGAATATGACATTTATTACAGCTGTCATGCAAGACATCATGTGCTCGGGGTGGGGTTTCTAGTCAGCAAAAGAATGAAACCCACCGTTATCGGCTTTAATGCAGTAAATGAACGGCTATGCACCCTACGCGTGCGGATCAAATTTAAAAACATAAGCCTCATAAACGTTCACGTACCTACAGAGGATTCCCCAAATGATGAAAAAGAAGAATTCTTTGAATCAGTCGAACGGGAACTCCATGCCTGCCCTCAGTATGATGTAAAAATCATTCTGGGGGATATGAATGCTAAAATAGGTAGGGAGCCAGTATTCAGGCAGTACATTGGCACCCATAGCTTACACGAGAACACTAATGACAATGGACAACGAGTCATAGAGATTGCAGCAAGCAATAATTTGGTCGTTGAGAGAACAAGATTTGAGCGTAAAAATATCCACAAAGCCACTTGGGTATCTCCTGATGGAGCCACTCGCAACCAGATAGACCTCGTGTTGATAGCCGCCGCCACAACCCGAACCTGATGACGGTACGAACGTACCGAGGTGTCAACGTCGACTCGGACCACTATCTTGTTGGTATGGTGCTCCGAGCGCGGATTGCATCATCACGGAAGACTGCATCCGCGAATCAGATTCAAGTCAACACGGCTGCCCTTCGCAATGAAGAGACCAGAAGCAACTACGGTCAAGCGATAGGACTCGCCCTAAATGCAGGGAGAGTAAGTCCTGGGGCTGAGATGTCGGGCGTAGAAGAGAAATGGACACGCCTTAATAATACTGTCATTAGTACTGCTGACTCCATCTTAGGCAGTAGTCGTAGAGATCGAAACGACTGGTTCGATGACGAATGTAAGCTAGCGACTGAACGTAAGAATGTTCCGTACCGAGCAATGCAACAATCTCATAGAATGCGGGCACGCGAAGATGTATATAAAGAGCTCAGAAGATATGAAAAAACAGTTCACCGGCGAAAGAAAGCAGCTTGGGAGAAGAATCTCGTCCGTGAACTGGAACAGTACAGAGAGCAAGGACCGCACCAGGCGCAGAAGTTCTACCAAAGAGTCCGCGGTATGACTCAATATACACCGCGTTGCACATACTGCAAGGACAAAGAGGGTCATCAGATCGCCGATCTTAAAAGCATCTTAGAGCGATGGGAAGAGCACTTTCATGACTTGCTAAATGGCCAGCTAACTGAGGATTTTGAGGCTCCACCAATGACCGAAGATCATACTGCGGAACTGATAAAAATAGGAGGCCCCACATTACACCAAGCAATTCGTGAAATAGTAGTGCAAGTATGGGGAGAATAAGTTATGCCAGAAGACTGGCGAAGAGGCATTCTGTGCCCCATACATAAGAAGGGAGATACCACAAAATGCAGCAATTATCGCGGTATAACGTTGTTGAGTACCGCGTATAAGATTTTCTCTACTATCCTTCAAGACAGGATAGCCCCCTACGCTAAAGTCATCATTGGTACATACCAGTGTGGCTTCATCCCAGGGAAATCAACAACTAATCAGATTTACACCCTAAGGCAGGTGATGGAAAAATGTCTAGAGTTTCAAAACTCACTACACCATCTTTTTATAGACTTTAAAGCCGCCTATGATAGCATAGCCAGAGCAGAACTTTATAAAGCCATGAAAGAATTCGGCATCCCAAATAAACTGACACGACTATGTAGGTTGACCATGACCAATGTTATAAGCCAAGTAAAAATATCCGGATCACTATGAAGCCCATTTAACATCTATAACGGGCTCCGACAAGGGGATGGAATGGCCTGCGTCCTATTCAACCTGGCGTTGGAGAAAGTGATCCGAGACTCTGACGTAACGGCGAGAGGAACAATCCTCTATAAGTCCATTCAGATACTGGCTTACGCAGACGATATTGACATCGTTGGTAGAAACCAAAGAGCTGTACAGGAAGCTTTCATCCAGATAGAGCAAGCGGCATGAAATCTGGGGCTGCACATAAATGAGAGCAAAACAAAGTACATGGTGGCCACGTCTGCGAGTTGAAGATCCAACATTGGTCCCTCAATTCAGATAGTGGAGCGCAAATTTGAAGTAGTGCAATCCTTTAACTATATCGGGTCAACTATAGCAGCCGATAACAGCATGGAACCAGAAATACGCGCACGGTTGCTTAAAGCCAACAAAGCCTACTATAGCCTGTGAAGACTCTTTAAGTCCAGGAACTTAACCATAACATCCAAGCTGCTGAT
The DNA here is from genome assembly GCA_947095585.1 of Nephrocerus scutellatus. Classification (NCBI taxonomy): domain Eukaryota; kingdom Metazoa; phylum Arthropoda; class Insecta; order Diptera; family Pipunculidae; genus Nephrocerus; species Nephrocerus scutellatus. The sequence goes on from OX352763.1 coordinate 73,181,377, forward strand.
ATATAAGACAATGGTCAAACCAGTACTTACATATGGATCCGAGACTTGCAAGCAAAAATCATTCTGACCTCTTAGCCGCGTTCGAGAGAAAAGTCTTACGGAGAATTGTGAGTAAGGATGATTCTGGAGACTCTATAATGATGAGATCTACGAGCGTTACCGCGATGTCGACATCGTGAAGAAAATTAAACTCGGTAGGTTACAGTGGGCAGGACACCTAGCTCGCATGAGCGAGGAGAATCCTGCTCAGAAAGTCCTTTGCGGTAGGATTTATGGAACACGACAGCGAGGCCGGCCAAGCCTACGCTGTAAGGATGGCGTAGACCAGGACGCCCAGAGTTTAGGGATGCCAAACTGGATGACATCGGCTCGAAATCGGGACCGGTGGAGAGACATTTTGCGGGAGGCCAGAACCGGACCCGGTAGAGGTAGAGCCAAATATGATGATGATGATCGTTACACACTTACTTGTATCGATCGCTACACAAGATGGCCTGAAGCAATTCCTATCGTAGACATACAGCTACACCAGATGGCCTGAAGCAATTGTCTTGATCGTAGGACATAACAGCGATACTGTTGGATTTCAAGATTGGGTGTACCTCGACGAATAACTACAAATCAGGGCAGACAATTCGAGCTAAACATTTGCGAACTACGGCTTACCACCCTCAAGAAAATGGCATCATAGAACGCTGGCACTGAACCCTTAAGGCAAAAACTGGTTTAACACTTTACCAACGATTCTACTCGGCCTCCGTACTACTTACAAGGAAGACTTAAAATCAACACCTTCAGAATTGGTATACGGTACTTCAATTTCACTACAGGAGAAATTTTCGTTGAAAATCAGTCAGATTTTGTTAAAGCATTGAAGTACCTACTAGCAGACATTCGTCCTAAAACAACTTCAAATCATTCAACAGAAAAAGTTTTTTTTCAACCTGAATTAAAAACATGTTCACACGCTTTTATTATTAACAATGCTGTTCATTCACCTTTAACTTCGCCATTTGATGGTCCTTATCCGATTTTGGACAAATATGATAAATTTTTCGACCTAGAAATTAACAACAAACGAGTACCCATATCGCTTGATCGACTCAAAGCAGCTCACACTACAGGAGAGTTTACTGATCGTCAAAAATCAACTTTTCTACCACCTAAGCAACCAACAACTACTGTGAAATCATTTACGCCACCTATAACAACATCACCTAAACAACAACCTAAAAAGATTGCTTTCAACACCCAGGAGCAAACCAAATCTGGAAGACAAGTTTTTTTTTGCAACATTTAACATTAACTTGTAAAATAAAATTTTAATAGATTAACTTTTTTCTTAATTCAAATTAAATTTAAAAAAATTTTAATTTAAATTTTTTTTGTAAATATTCATGTATTATATTAACATTTTTCATTTTCTCTTTCGTTCACCATAGTTTTCTCTAGAGGGGGAGTACTGTGGTGGCTGACAAATATATACCAATGTAAATAATACCTTAGCTCTGTAGTAGCTGTCATTTGTTATACACACCAATGTTAGTCTAGTTCCTTTTCAACCATTAAACAACAAGCGTCGCAAGCACAATTACTCGGTGTTTTATTTTATAAAAAATAAAATTAATATTTCTAATAGTACTCGCCAGTTGCTATAAAGTTAAACAAATATTTTTTTTAATTTAAATACACTTGTTTCTTTTTCAACCTCCTTCAACATCAACCTTCTACACTTCCTATAGTTTCGCTTTTGACGCATCATGTTTCCCAAAAAAAAATGTAATTGTGTTGAGGGGGTCTTACTTCCAACTACACCAGGACAACTTTGAGAGCGGACCTTGGGACAGATGGAGCGATCCGTTCGGTGTTTGTTTCCCTACGGAATGTGCTCGTATTTTTTTATGATGAAGGTTACAGCTTATGGCGGTGCAAGAACCCACCCATCTCGGCGAGCTAGGGCTGATTATCCGCAAGACGTGCACCCCGCACCATCCCATAAGCTGAGAATTAGATTGATACCCTGTCAGCAACGCAAAAACAGTTACTTCATTACATAAAATGGCGCCCAGCGTGTGGCCCGAAAAAGTTCAGGCTTTGGTCAGGCTTTTGGGTCTCACACTTTTTTCCCCCCTAAATTTAAATTTTTTGAAGAGTTTAATTAAAACTGTCACTAATGGCACTATCTCTTTCGTGCCTTTAACGTGATTGATTGTGCAGGGTCATCCGGAAATGCAAGAGAATCTGGGAATCTGCATTGCGATTGATCGGGAAACTACTGACTGCTCAAAACTTGGTTTGGGCCAGTAGCGCAACAATCAAGTTCGTGATGGAGTGCTTGCTCTACCTCCTCGTGGTGGTCCCGGGCAACTATGTGTATAAATCCTTACATATGTAGGCTAAAACTGCAAGTGCGTACGGTCTAGCGTTTCTAGTCTAAGTAACGTGGGTTACCACTCTGCGGTACCGAATAATACCCGCTACTGAAACCGACACAACACCTCGGATAAGTAATGATCGATCGGTGTCAACTGACAGGCAATCATCCTCCAACCAAATCGACCATGTGGCGATAAGCCGACGTTTTAGGAGCTGTCTTTTAGACGTCCGAAACAGACGAGGAGCTGACATGGGTATGGTACGGGATCATCACCTTATGGTAGCTTCTGACCAGTTACGTACTGTATCAGTTCAAAGAATCCGCAATATCATCCGAATGCCTAGGTATAACATCGACCGGATAAAGATCCCCTCAGTACGCCAACAATTAAGGGATCATTTATCGCAAGGAGTGGAAGCAATCAGCAGCTCACTGCCGACAAGCATCCAGGAACATTGGAAGGCTGTGAAAAATGTTTTCACATCTGGAGCGGAAAGTATTGTTGGTAGAAGGCATGCAAGGCACAGCACGTGGCCTACAGAAGATACCTGGAGGCAGATTGAAGAACGTAAGCTACATAAAGCTCCCATTGTAGATATCCCAGCAGCAGCGAGGATCGAGCTAGAGTCCATGTATCGAAGAAAAATGAGAGAAGTGCAGCGTAGTGTAAGACATGACAAGCGTAACTATATTAACAACCTGGCCTCAGAAGCAGAGGAAGCAGTGAGCAGGTGCGATAGCAGAACCGTTTACAGAATCACCAAAGAGCTGACAGGTGGTCACCGCTCTAGCCAACATCCGGTGAAAGGCCTAGATGGTGCCGAACTCGTTTCAGAATCGATATGCACCCAAATCAAACGGAGCTGCCGGAAGTAACAATTTCCGGAATTCGCACCTCAACTCCCAGTAAAGATGAGATTGCTACCGCGATTAACGCACTAAAGAACAACAAGTCTGTAGCACTAGATGGTATACCCGCAGAGCTTCTGCGTGCAGCTCCAATGACATCAGCAGAGCTTTTATATCCTTTTGTAGAGAGAGCTTGGGAGGCAAAAAGTTTCCCTGTTGAGTGGAAGAAGGGAATGATTGTCAATCTCCCTAAAAAGGTAGTCTTGTGGAGTGCGAAAACTGGAGAGGCATTTGCGTTCTTCCTGCAGTTGCAAAGGTAATAGCCAAAGAAGTACTTCTGCGAATTAGGAAACATCTGCAAGATACACTCAATGCCGAACAAGCCGGTTTCCGCACTGGATCCTCCTGTGTAGACCACACAAACACCATGCGGATCATTATTGAATAGTGCGTCGAATTCCGGTCACCACTGCACCTGCTGTTTATCGATTTTGAGAAGGCGTTTGACAGTGTTAACAGACAGTTTACCTGGCCTATCATGGCTCTAAATGTCATGTGCTGCATAGAGGAAAGCTGTCAGAGGAATTCGATATCCTAAGTGGGGTACGTCAAGGTTGCATTCTATCGCCGATACTGTTTTTGTTGGTGATTAGCGATGTTCTTCGCGCAGCTTTATCTACTGGAAACGGAGGAATTCGTTGGACTCTTACATCTCAACTCAAACATCTGGACTACGCTGACGACGTTTGTTAACTCTCACACAGAATTATGGAGCTGCACCAAATGACTACAAATGTGGAGAGGGAGGCAAATGTTGTGGGTTTGAAGATTAACACTGCCAAAACCAAAATCTTGAATCTCGGCACTAACTCAAGTTAACATTGCTGGACAGCCGGTAGAGAGAGTAGAGAGTTTCCAATATCTTGGGAGTATTGTCTCTACCGAAGGTGGATCCGAACAGGACATTGTCAACTGAATCGACAAAGCAAAATCGGTGTTTGGAATGATGTCCATGATATGGCGAAGCAATCACCAAGCTGCAACTGTTCCGCTCAAATGTTGAATCTGTGCTGTTGTATGGGTGCAGCACTGAGAACTATCACAAAAAGATTACAAACGTTCGTAAATAGGAGCCTACGGAACATCTAAAGGGTTTTCTGGCCTAACCGTATCTCTTACGAACATCTTTACCAGATAACGGACCAGGAACCAATAGGCACAACCATCCAACGACGGAAGTGGCAGTGGATTGGTCATACACTCCGAAAAGGCGACAGTTCCATAGCAAACTACGCAATGCAATGGAACCCGTTATCTCAGGATGGTAGAAGAACGGGTCGTCCGAGAAATACATGGCGCAGAACAGTTGAGGAGGAGTCACGGCAATTGGGGAAGAGATGGAGATAGCTGAAGCTCATTGCCAGGAACCGCACGCGATGGCGCGTAGGTGTAGTACAGGCCCTAGGACCCACAAGGGGATACAGGACATAAGAAGAAGAAAGAGAAGTGATGTCCGACCGCTGGTTTCTTGACCGTTGACATTTGTACAATCATGTTATTAGTCCTTTCGGACAACTTCTTTCTGCCCAAATATATTTCTCGCTGGAGCCTTCTGCCTTATTTCGCCTATTCGATCGAAAAGATTGTGACCTGGTTCTTCGTGGAATTGCAGGATCTTAGCCTCAGGCTGGCTTCCTTACGAGAAGTGAATCAGTTATCCTTGGAATTGCAGTAGTCATGGAAACAGGCTGACTGACTGTTAAGAGGATGACCGAAATTTGATATAAAAAAACTTCTATCTCTTTTATCTCTTTCGTCCAATTTACTAATCGATTTTCGTTCTCGATCTATTTGGAGTTCTCTTTGACCAACAACGGGCTGAATTGCTGACCAGATAGTGACCTGGTTCTCCTTGGAATTGCAAGAGCTTAGCATTAGGCTGGCTTCCTGACCAGAAGCGAATCAGTGCTTTTTGGAATGGCAGTAATTTTGTTGGGGTCAAATTAGCTGACTAGTTAAACACCCTATAGTTCGATTGACGAAAGCGATTATAAATCTTTTTATTTTCCCCATATAAGAGGCACTCATTTGTGCTCTCTCGCTCCCTGTCATCGATGTGTTCTAGAAGTTGTGTTTGAAGGAGAGGAGGACCCCGATGAAAATTTGAAGGTTAATTTAAAATCTTGTTTAACTTTTTTTCGCTTAAAACTTAAAGTTTTTTCTTTGAAAATTTCGGTTTGGTAGAACTTAAGGTTTATTACGGATTTACTTATAGATATCAGATTGATTTTTAATATATAATTACACCTTTCTTGAAGAAAATTACCTCGGCGTGGTAGTAATTTTTTTTAAAAACATTTTTGCAGTTTTTATATAATATACTTATCTAAAAGCATACGACGTGTTTCCGTATATCTATGCTTGGTAGCAAATTGTCACTATTATTGTCTTTGATACCTTTGACATTCTCGTTCATTGCATTTTTTTTTCCTTAAACTGAAATTTTTCAATTAATTTACTTTGCCTATTCAACAGCAAAGTAGTACTTTGCAAAATATATATCGACGGTATTGCAGAGGGTGAGAAGTATTGTCTCGTCGAAGTACTGAGAGTTTCTAAATCTTGTCCGCAGTGTAATCTGCCGTGCTCGTTGGATTCCCTGCATCCGTGCGTTATCCCACATCGTGAGGAAGAAGTTAGTGATAACCGAAAGATACTAGTTCGTAGAAAACTCGTTTTAGATCTCAAAGAGACGTCCTCAGCAAGGTTCGCAAAAGGAAAAACGAGTGGGAAATCGAATTTCGGATGAACGCCCAGTGCAAAGCCCCGAAGCTATAGGCAATACTGGCAACCGCGCTAGATCCTCTTCCCTGATAAACCTGATAGTCAAAGCAGCAGAGATTCCAATCTAGTATCAAAAATTCAACGCGTAGTAAATGATTTGATTGGTCAAATTTAGGAGAACATGCTACTCCAGCTCTCGTAAAACCTTTCCCAATTGATTGAGACCAATGTTGAACGATGCTTTAGCAACTTAGGATTGCATGAGACTGAACAGATAGCTCTATCTGTACCCCTTAATTGGCCAGCCCTTGAGCATGTATCTTGGCCACGCGATATGCTTTTTGAGCAAAGAGGGCCATATACCCACAGCTCATTCCCTACATGTTCATCACAACTAATCGTTAATACAGCAAAGTAGCTATTATTATTTTGATTTTCAATTTTATTATATACAGTTTGATGGTTCGCCCGAAGGATTGGTCGTGGACAACTTTATCTATCAAGTTCATTCGTTGACACAGCAAAGTTTGGACGAAAATTTCGATTTACTGTGCAGAAATGCGCATGTTTTGTTTAAAGTTAAAGCCAAGGAATGGTTTCGGAGATTATATAGATCTCAACCGTATTTCACCTGTGATGATTTGATCGATCAGCTGCGTCATCAAGCGAACAGTCGATCGGATTACGATATTCGCGAATCTCTTCGAGGGCGAAAACAAAAAGACAAGGAGTCATTCGACAATTTTTATGACTCCAACGCCAGACTTGCTGACCGATTACGCGTACCCATTGCTGAATCAGACCTCGTGGAAATCTTTATAAGAAATCTCCGACCTGACGTGCGTCATGAGATTTTCCATCTGGATCTTTCATCCGTTTCCGCCCTGTGTAAAGCTGTCCAACGACACGAACGATTTTTAAACGAGGTTTATCGTAATTTCCCACTTGTACGAACGACTTATCCCCGACGTCAAGTTGTCAAGTCAAGAACGACTGGAGAAGGCTATCACTTGGTGACAATTCCACCTGGTCCGAGTCCGAATTTGCCCGTTAGCAAATCAATCTCCAAAGTAGTTTACTGGAATGCCATACTGACGGACACAGCTTTGATGTGTGTCTTAAGCCGCGTCGAATATTCTGTTACGGCTGTGGTACAGCGAACACATATAAGCCTAACTGTAGACATTGTATCCAATAGGGAACCGTGCCGAGGGGTGTGAACAAAACCACCAGCTCACTTCCACGTCATTAGTAAACCCTCATAGCTTAGACGACGATGTTAAACAGAAACTTGTGCCACCCATGTTGAGCAAACCTTTTTTAACACTGCCACTTTTGATTAATATATGATTCTATGTACAAGTTTCTTTTTCATTAAATTTTGAATTAAATCCTATACAAACTTAATACTTTAATTATGTATATAAAATTATTCAAATTCATTATTTTAAATAAAAACATTTTAATTTTAATTCATTTCCTAGTTGTTTTTATTTGTAATTCCTATCAAATATGTAAACTTTTCCAATTTTTCTTTATTCAGTGGTTTTGTAAATATATCTGCCTTTTGTTTTTCAGACTGTACGTATTGAATTTTTTTTATATATAGACTCATTGCCAAGGGATAAGTCCCTGAATGACTTGCGTCACGGCAATAAGTTTATTAAAATTAAAAATTAAAAATTCGAAGGAATGAGAATTACAACATTGTAGCTCTGAGGCTCACCGTCTGCAAAAAATGCATGTTTTTCAATTAAATTGTACATACCAACACCTTGCGTAGTCGTGTTGCTACGGAGTCTCTGTTTCAATGGTACTTCTTTTTCTGCTTCGCTGGACTTATGTATTTCTGTATTGTCGATGTCAGTTAAGCCATCTGACAACCGCTCTCCATCAGCTTCGTGTATATTTTCTACATACTCTTTGTTGTTATCGCTGCCAAGAGACAATTCATTTTTATTTATTTGAATGACTGTAGATTCTGAAACCTTTTGGCTAGAAAAATGATGATCGGTTTCCACAAAAGCAACATCTGTTTTACTGTAGAGAAAGCACCCAAATTCTGTAGCCTTTTGTTTTATAAAGGTGTTTTTTCCTTAACTGAGCTAGTGCCGGTTCTATTTAAAATGAATACTGCTGTATTTACTGCTTCTGCCCAACATTTTTTACCTGAAGCATTGTTCGAGCTGCTTCGACCACCGTCCTGTTTTCTCTTTCGACACAGCCGTTTTGTTCAGGCGTATAAGGCACTGTCATTTTATGACGAACACAATGTTTTTCAAGAAGAGATTTTACAGCATCATTCACAAATTCAAGGCCATTATTATTACGTAATGTCTGCAAAGGAGGTCTGCCTTCACTCTTGGCTAAATGTAAAAACTTTTCAATCATCGAGCATATTTCTGATTTTGCTTGACAAAGTAAACGGCTCTAAAATGAGAAAAGTGTTCTTTAAAAATCAGAAAATACCTGCACCCTCCAATTGATGGTTCCTCCGGTTCTAAGTGCTCGAAAATCACTTTTCGGAAATGGCAACCTATGCTGCTTTCCAAAACAGCAAGCACCACATAAGAAATCCTCACCTCTTTTATAAACTATGTCTTCTTTGTTGAGGAAAGAACGCACCTTTCATGCCAAAGTTTCAGTTCTTCTACTCGCATCTCTGATAAATTCGCCAAAGCCGTCATATTGTTCACTACTTTGAAAAGCATGCGAAACAGTTGATTGTGTCGCATTCCCACTGCCACAGTTTCAGGGCTTCACTGTTTGACGTAAGAACCAAACCTTTGTCTAGTGCTCGACTTTGTGAGAATAAATTCACGGAGATTTGTCGAACAAATAAAACATTTGACAAGTATTTATTTTTCCAATTTTTCCCATTAAAGGCCAAAATGTTTATATCTCCAATTCCAAGCGCTGGTATGGTTCGGTAAATGGACGATAGCTCTCAAACCTCTCTTTGTTGTGTGTCATGTGGTCACTGGCACCGCTGTCTTAATACCAATTGTCATCAATGTCTCTTTTAAACATATATGCATTGCCTAAGTTTTCATCTATCGCACTCTTACACTCACTTATATGTTTGGCTGAAAAAGGTTCACCTCTTTGCATTTCGTTTTTATATGCATTTTATTTCTATTAGAAAGAAATGGTTTCGGCACAACCGATGTACAATCTCTTCGCCATATTTATTGCAAGTGAAACATTTTCCTGGTTTAAAAACCCGTTTTTGCAGCCTTTGGTTGTTTTGTTTCGCCACTAAAGCAACTGTTTCTGAAACGTTGTTTGAATGCAAATGCATACGTACCTCCTCCGTTACTAAGCGCGATGTAAGATTTTCAAGTGTTTTCTGGTATGTGGGTGCCGATTCCCATGCAGAAAAGAAATGACTGAATGTTTCAGGATGAGTCATTAGAATTTTTGTGATCACCATACTTTGTGATACTTCTTCATCTCTAAGTTGTCGGACTATATTTTCTAGCTTTGAAATATGAGTTGCAACATCATCTGCTGGATCCATAGCAAAGCTATAGAATATTTGTTGCAACATATGCTTGTTAGATTTTGAGCTCTGTTCATATACCGCTTTAAGCTTCGTCCACATTTGTTCAGCCGTGGTACAGTTCATAACGTGTCGTAGCGGTGTACCACCAATGCTGGTCACAATAATCGAATTGCTGTCTGCCTTCATCCAATTATTAAGGCGAGTATCAAACACCACCTGATTTTCACTCTCTGCCTTTACCGGCTGTGAATTTACACCATTTATGTGTTCAAACAGACCTGACGCCTTTAGCAAAATTGCTATCTGAAACTTCCATATTGAGTATTACTCAGAATTTTGGAGTTTTTCTATTTTTAGGGATTCCTTTTCCATTTTAAATACTATTACCGCGTTCAAATTTAGTTTATTAAAAAAAAACAAAAAAGTTAACCAACAATCCAAAAAAAATCAAATCACGTGTACTGGGCCCATAACCTGATGAACAGAAATGAATCGAAGCCAAACAAGAGATAACACCGTCTCCGAGCGTGATTAAAACAGCACCGAACTTTATTGAAAAAAAAAAAAGTTCGAACCCATCCGTAATACCCGTGCCTCAAATCGAGCCTACGGGTCTATCATTAGCACTATCTTCGGACGTTCTTACCAATTCAGAGATTCCTTCTTTAGCCGCACAATAGTTATGTGGAATCGCCAGATTTTGTGTTTCAGCATTTTTATTATCTGCAGTCATTTAAAACACGAGTGCATAGATATGTCATCTTTTCTTCTCCCTAATTTTCTAAAACCCACGCTGTGCAAGGGTTCAAATCCCTTTAGCGTCTGTACATTATAAAAATAAAAATAAATTTCCATGAGACTAAGCTGCCCGCAAAATATTTGCTCGTTTGGAACGAATTAATGCTGGCTTAAAATGACCTAAAAAAAGTTAAAATACCAACATACACACGAGTTAGATTATCTATTTTGGGATATCAAATAAAACACCATGTATCTTTATTTTTTCAACTCTAAAAAAAACGACTGACCACACAGTTATTTTAAAATGACATATGCCGTCCATTAAACAATTATCCATTTTCTCTAAGTCTTTGAGATAAATATTGTTTGCGTTAAAATTATATTTGATTCCATTTATCTCAATTAAATCTACAACTGAAACATCCAATTTTTTCAAATTTTTATTTGGCATCGGAGCTATAATTTTTAGTTGGGTTTGAATGTAATTTTTTGGCAACTTAATAGCTAAGATTAAGTATACCTGGGTGTAGAATACCCTGTTTGACAGAAGCTATATTGTCAAGAATATTGTCAATTGTCTTCTAGAATTGTAATTTTAAAATCCGGTAGGTTTTTAAAAGTTTAAGAGTTAAATTTCTTTGATAATCATATACAGGGTGTATCCGTTAAGGTGGAAAATACTTCAAGTAGTGATTCCTTCGTTAATTTCGTGAAAAAAAATCGTATGGGAGGGGGGTGGGTCTATTTTCAACCCCTGCGGTGTACGTAGCGTTTAAATGCGAAGAGACGTACTTTTGACCTTACATCACTTCACACCCTGTAACTCTCGAACGCTTCTAGGTACAAGGTCACTGTTGGTAATTTTTGAAAGAAAATTAAATTTATAAGATCAAATAATTAACATTTTTTTAATTTCTTGAAACCGTTATCGATATAAACGTCATCAAAATCCAAAAATGTTTTTTCTTTTTTTAAATTTTATTTTCAAACGTGAATATTACGAAAATCGCTCTCTGGGAAAGAAAATTATATTTTTAAGATCCAGCAATACACACTTTCTTAGATTATTTTAGCCATACCGATATAAAGTTCGTCAAATTCAAAACAACGTTTTTTAAACTTTTTTTTACCAACACGATTATTTCATACATGGCAAAATATTTGTGAATTCGGTCAACAAGAGCGAGATAGTGCGGGTTGTGTTAATAATACTATGTATAAGAAGAGTTGCATGACGTTCTAGTGTTCCTGCAGCAACAGTGCAACAAAATTACACGGGCAGTGGATGCACCCTTACTACTTCACTCCAGTGCAAAGTCTGCTTCAAAAGGACTTACCAAGAAGGTCCTAATTTTGTGAGTCGATTTCACAACATCGAATGGATACATAAAATTGGCGGTTAAAATGGACACATGAAAATGGTGTCCACTCACAAAATTAGCTCCTTTTGGGTATGGGTATGGGTTTTCATTAATTTCACAAACTTTCAATTTTAATCCTGTTCCTGTTGACCTATGGCAGAAATATTATGAGGTGAAGTTGTAGAAAATTCAATGGGCTTTAATACTGCATTTGTCAAAAAAAAATTACCCGAGAGCTTTTTTCAAAATAATCGCTTTGAAAATAAAATTAAAAAAAAAACATTTCTTTTTTGACTTTGACTTTTTTAAGAATTTAAAAAAATTTACATTCTTTTGACGGAAAAGATTTAATTTTCTATCAAAATAGACCAACAGTGACTTTGTAGCTAGAAGTGTTCAAGAGTTATAGGGTGTAAAGTGATGTAAGGTCAAAAGTACGCATCTCTGTTTTAAAACTCTACGTACACCACAGTGGGTGAAAATAGACCACCCCTCCCATACGATTTTTTTCACGAAATTAACCAAGGAATCACCTCTTTAATTATTTTCCACCTTAACGGATACACCCTGTATATTATGATACACCTTAGATATATGTTTTCTATCCTCTTCTATAGTTACTTTAAAGTTGTTAATATTATTCATAATTTGTTTGTTAATACAGTATGTATCGGTTATTAGTCGTATATAGGAAAGAATCGCTTATTAGAAAAGCGAGAAAATACACAGTACATTTCTTCATACAACTTCATATAAAAAAAAACGTGTATAAGAAAAACGCTTTTAAGATAAAAACAGATATAAGAAACTTTTTCTAAACACCAAATTTGTTAGATGTATTGAAAGCAAAACATTTATAAAAAAACGGGAGGGCACTCCGGGAGTACCGACAGAAGTGAAAGTACGCGCTCTCAAGTTGTTTGTAAAATAAGATTTCAAAAGCAAAAACTGACGCATGTACACAAAAAGCAAGGGTTATTTTTTACGGGAAATGCTTCAGTCAAGCTGGTTTGTGCGTTTACTACAAATAACTATGTGCTACCATCTACTATTGTTTTTTTTTCATGTGTAAACTGGATTGTGTCCTTACTACCAGAAAATAGCACTATACTGCCATCTTCTTATTTTTCATTTGAGTGAGTTAGTTGGTTTGTGTATTAACTATAGACCCTGCTGTGCATATATGCACATACTATAGCTGCCGTCTCGTAACGGTATCGCGAGTCCAGAGATTTTATCTCATCTAAAAATATGCGTACCGCGCTAAAAGAAGTTTTCACTTCAAAAATTTTGAGCACGAGTGTACGCAATAATAATGTGAACAGCCCCGTGGAAATGTATAATTGTTAGCTGTGATCAAAACCTTCTCTATAGAAAGCCCAACTGTAAGCATACTAATTCAGTGAAACTATCCCAAACGCGTCTGTGTTTGTGGGATGTGATGGGAGTGTACAAAAAAAAGCAGACGCATTCTATGAAACGCGCTAACTGGTGGTATTGCAAAGAGCGAGAAACGTATATATTGATTTTGCTCTGTTGTTGATTACCATTCCATAAACATAAACATTACATAAACATAAACATTCCGTGTATCAGCGAAACAGTTGCGCTTTCTGTAGAGAAGGTTTTGGCTGTGATCACCGAAATTATGAACGAAACCACATTTAATGCACTACCAAACTGAATATTGGGCGCCCTTGCTCACTAAACTCTTTTACCCATTTTGCACAGTTGTTTGTTTGTTCTCTTTATTCTATTTATGTTCGTTTATTTTTCCTGTTCTCATATAATTTTTATTTTTATTAAATTTTTTATTTCAAATACATTTGTTATATTTTTCAATTTACCTTTATTCTTTTTATTACTTTGCTTATTAATTTCCGAATTTGTTATTCTTACTTTTCTTTTTATTCTTAATTAAAACATCATTTAAAAAACAATATTTATTTTTATGCATTCCACTCATTTTTTTTTTACTTTTCACATTGAAAATAAGACTCCAATTTCTTAATGTGTACTTTTTGAATCAATCAATAATAAAAATAAAGAAAATATATTTAGAACACATATTACCTTAAGAATCAGATGCAACAAAAACAGATGTTTTCTCATATGCGATAACATCTGTTCTAAATTTATTCTTTAATTTTTGCCACGAATGCATTTCAGCGATAATTCCATAATTTTACTCACCCAAGCAAATTATTTTATTGTTGCATTTTTGTTATTTGAGGTGGAAACAACGAGTAACACTGCTGTTGACATTAAAGCTAAATCAAATTATGCGCATGCGTTAAAAATCATACTACTACACACAATATCAACTAATACTACGAACTTGCGGTTAAGATGTGAGTTTTTCACATTTGCGCAAAACCTTCTCTATAGAAAGCCCAAAGGCCCAACTATAATGCAATTTCATCTCTTTACGCTAGTGTCAAAACCCAACGAAACGCTTTCCAAAGTTTCTAAAGTTTCTCATCCGACCATAATGTAATTTTGTCACCGTTAATATCTGTCATTTAAATTCATTTTTTTCGTATGTACTTTATAAGTACATACTACAGCGGCAGAACTTCCATTGATATGAGAAATACACTTTGTCAATTTCTAATGAACAATTGAAAAAACAAAAAATAAATAAATAATAATAAATAACAAAAAACTATTTCATATCAAATATTTACATTTTTTATTTTTAAGGATAGTATTATAATATTTTTTTTACTTTGTTTATTTTAATTTTAGTTAATGAGTGCAATGAAAAATGGAAGGCTATTCTAAATATATGTTCCGCAGTTCTACGATTTTTGCGAGCATTTCTGCCTTAAATTTATCAGAAACGGCTCTTGGCAGATCTTTTAGTAATTCCATCGCCATCCCCAAAAACATCTGATCGGCGCTTTCACCAACTGCAGCTGACCTAGCTGGAATTGCTAACTGCTCTTCAAATTTTGTAATTGCGTTTCCAAAACGATGACAAACGTCGCCAAAAACTTCACTCCTTATTTGTTTGTTTGTGCTGGTGTTTGGTGTTTGTGGAGATTGTGCTGGTGTTTTTGATGCGTTATTTTCAGGTTGACGGTCATATATATTTTCGTTACATATTGTTCTGAAAAAATGCAAATGTAATTAGTTCGAAGCACAAAAAACACTGTTTTACCTTCGTGCTTTCATGGAGTCTTTTAAAAAACTCATATCTTCAAAGAGGTCCCAATTGTTCTCGCAGATAAGACCACTACCGGACGGCTGGTTCATCTTTTTAACTCTCGTGTATATCTTTCCCGCAAAGCCTTCCATTTTTCCTTGCACTCATTAACTAAAATTAAAATAAACAAACTCAGAGCTCATGGTTTTAAGAGAAAATATGATGTTACCAGTTTTGTTATTCTCGGTGCTTATTTGTTCCCATGCCTTCTCCTTTTCTATACGATTAAAATAACTCGGATGTCTTTTATCATATAGAATTCTCCTGCTGCGCATAGACTCAATTAATTTAGTCAAAAACTTGTCGCTATCCATTTTCAAATGATAATGACAATGAAAAAACATATGACAACTGTCAAGTTTTCTTAAGAAAATGCGCTTGCCAGCGCACATCTAATCGATTGCCAAAGTCAACGAAACTATTGCGAACGCTATTATGTGCGCAGCATACATTTTCATTGTATTCGCTCATTTCATCGTCGGGTAAAGAGATGAAATTGCATTATAAGTCCGGCTCTACTGTTCCGATCGTACACAGATACATGCTTAGATTTAGACCAAACGTATTTGTATTAGTTATCAACTAAAGAGCAAAATCCATATACAATTTTTCTGTTTCCCACTACCACATCTTACGTTTCTCGCTCTTTGCGACTACTTATTTTTTGTACACTGTATTCACATCCCACAAACACACATGCGTTTGGTCTTGGTTTACAGCATTAGTATGCGTAGAGTTGGGCTTTCTATAGATTTGCGGCCAAAATCCGTGCTCAGAGGTGAGTAACTCTTTAACTAATGTTCATCTAAAAATATTGTGATAACGTGGGGAACCTTACAACCTTCATAAACGCCATACGGAGTGAAGTACTGGACCTTACCCTATCAGATACAAGGACGGCCAGCACGATCCACAAATGGCAATGAATGAAGGAGAGTGGTAATGAAGGAGGCATCATTCTCCGACCACATATGTATTAGATGCAATATTGAAACTCCAAACAGGGTTCAATCCCTTGTAAGAACCCTTAAACATACTAATTGGGAAGTCTTCTTAGACCAACTCAATTGTAACCTAACTGGTATATGTACCCCCATTAATTCTATTGCTGATCTTGACAGCTCAGCAAACGACCTTACTGAGGGTGCCATAAAAGCATACCACACAAGTTACCCTGTAGTTCGCACCAGAGCCATTCCATGAAGGAATCACGACCTCGAGGCTAAGCGAATGGAAGTTCGTAAACTCTTCAACAAAGCCAAGCGTAGAAACACCTGGACGGCCTATAAAACTGCACTAACTAGATACAACGTGGCCTTAATGGACAGCAAAAGAAAAGCTGGAGAGAGTTTTGCGAAAGCCTCGACAAACTGCCAACAGCTTGTCGACTACACAAAGCTCTCTCAATAGACCACAACAATCCACTTGGTTCTGTAAATAAACCAAACGGTGAACTTACATCCTCTAGAGAAGAAACTCTTGAATGTTTGGTTAAAAGTCATTTTCCTAAGTGCATCATACTAGACAATCAAGACGCATACGAGGATATAAATATGCACCTATACCTTATTTCGACCGCGGCCTACAGATGCTCAGCCAGCATCTTCTCACCAGAAAGCATTCGCTGGGCGATAAACTCATTCATTGACATACAAGGCGCTTTTAACAACACTAGCTGCGAAGTAATTCAAACACAAGCTAGATCAAGGGGCATCGACTCCTCTACCCTAGGATCCGTCATGAGAATGCCAAGAAGCAGTAAGATTCAAGCCTCACTCGGCGATGAAAGCATCACAACAAAGTCAACCAGAGGCTGTCCACAGGGCGGTGTCCTTTCGCCCCTTCTGTTGCTATTAGTGATGGACGCGCTGCTCGCCAGGCTAGAAAACAACGGCCTAACAAATATTAGCTATGCAGATAGTTCAAGTAATTCGTGGCAAATTCGAGTGTACGATAACAGATTTGCTCTCAAGCAAGTCAAAGAATTGTGCAAAGAGGTGGCCTAAGCGTTAATCCTGACAAGATAGTTTGCACCCTATTCACCAAAAGGCACAGAGTAACGCTACCAGCAATACAATTCCAAGACAAACCCCTTCAATTAATGCCAGAAGCCAAATATTTAGGGGTCGTGTTTGACAAAAAACTAACATGGAACCCCTACATATCATATGTTACAAACAATGCTAATAAAGCTTACTCTTTCTGTCAACGCATGTTTAGCAAAACGTGGGAAATAAGCCCGCAAATTACCCTATGGCTATACCAAAGCATAATTAGACCCAGCAATTGAACGTGCTTAACATACGTTGTTATTCAATTTCCACTTGTGATGTAGAGTGTGCAGAAAACCTGAAATCATATGAACAGCTTAGAATGCTGTCGTCAGCGAAAGAATGGATTGGATTAGAAGATCGTTAATGAAAATGGGAAAGTGTCGCAGACAAAACATAGCCTTGGGGAACACTGACGTTTATGCGGTGAACATTGGATTTGAAACCGTCCAATACGACCTGGATTGAACGGTCAAAAAGGTAGCTACGTTAGAAAATATGGATGTTAGCGCAATTGGTCGGTAAGAGGAAAGAAATTATGGGTCGCCATTTTTAGGAACAGGCTGGATAAAGGCTGTTTTCCAATTCCTTGGGACGCCTCCAGAAGAATAAGAGAAATGAAGAAGCCTACGTAGTGGCAATGCCAACATTGAAGAACACTTCTTCGAAACTATAGCGGGAAAACCATCAGGCCCAGCAGATATATGATTGTTGAGATCATGTAGTACTGTAGCCACTTGACGAGTACGAAAGAAAAATCCGTCACATAGAGGCTATGACTCTTGCAAGTAAAGGCGGCTACAAAGTGCTATCTGGTAGCGTTGGGGAAATACCATGTGGCACGAGTATGAATGAATATCTGTCCCATAGAGTGTTCAATACTCTGAGGTCCTGGAGGCAGCAATGCACAGTATGGAAGCGTGGAGGTTGGTCTTGTCTATAGAGCTGACAACTGGAATGTCATTATAAATGAGCGTTGGAATCGACGATGAGGCTGTATTTTAATTCTTTTCACGAATGACCAAAAATTTATACTACCTTTGTGACATTGTAGTATTTTTTGCCTCAATTTTTGGTCGTAGGCAATTTGACTCGCCAAAGATGGGCATTGTAATAATTTCTGCCTCTTTTAAGATTTGACGGTTTTCCTCAGTAGGGTTTGCTTTGTAAAACTGAAAGCATAACTCTCTAATTCTAGAAGCCTCTTTACAGCTCGAGTCATACTATACATCTTCCTTTGGTTTAACAGACATATTCCTGGAATGGATGGATGTCTCACAATAGATTATCAACAAAAATGGTCGCCAGTGTTATACCTTCAAGACAAAATGAGTTAAATTGCCAGAAGAAACAAACCAACAAACTGCCGCATGCAAAACATACGACAGTTATGTTTCACTAAGTTCTTTAGCTGCGCTGTTCAGGATGGGGTACAAGGACACACACTGCACTTTGCACTTGTTGATTGGCCGATCACGCGAACCGTTAAAATTTTGGCTTCACTTATATTTGTTTTGATTTTTTTATTTTTTTTTGTGCGCAAACAACAACACGACGCAGTTGTTTTTTGATTTCGCGTGTGCTGAAGAGCAGCACGACCGTGCACAGCGGCGATTGGGAGATAACCCAAGAGACATATATGTAGATTATATGTATATGTAGGTTATAATAAAAATGCATTAATGCCAAATTGAGTCAATGTTAAAGTGTTTAATTGACAATAAAAAGTGTGTTAAAAAAAGTACACAATTTGGTCATTATTACAAATAATGCTCCGATTGCTTACGACTAGTTTGTTTCTGTTGACAAAGCCGATAATACGATTTGCGGTATTGTTCAAAGTCTATACAAAGATGGTGTAATTAGTACCGTTCCGATCTCTATGACTACTGCCTTAGATAAGGTCAGCAGTACTAATGACAGTATTCTTAAGGCGTGTCCGTTCTCTTCTAAGCCCGACATCTCAGCCCCAGGACTTACTTTCCCCGCATTTACGGCGTACGGCGAGTCCTATCGCTTGACGTAGTTGTTTCTAGTCTCTTTGTGCGAAGGGCAGCCGTGTTGACTCGAATCAGATTCGTGACTGCAGTCTTTTCTGATGATGCAGTCCACGCTCGGATTCTCAGAGTCAATTTTGGCACACCTCGGTACGTTCGTATTGTCCTCAGAATCAGGTGTTCGCGGGGGTCTATCAATACGTGATTAATCTGGTTGCGAGTGGTTCCATTATGAGAAACCCAGGTGGCTTTGTGGATATTTTTACGCGCTGATGGCTGACCGCCGTTGTAAATATATATTTGTTGGCAATATATATTGCAAAAAATTTCAACAAACAATATGCGTGCAAAATTGAATTCGTGTTATAGGTTGTTACGTCCACGTCCAACACAAAACAAATAAAAATATATTTAACAAAATTCGATAAATACTTACACCACTTTTCCTGACAGTTGACGTCGAATGCATAAAACCTGAAAATAAAAGGGAAGGAAAAAGAGGAGAAGACACTTCTCTATAAAAATAAAGGTTACTTACCTGTTGATCTGGGTGGCAGTCCTGCCTGTTTCATTTTTACTGAAACATGTATATACATTTATTTTTTGGGGTCTCTAGCATTTCCCCACCGAGGAGCAATTCATCAAGTATAAAGTATGCCTTTTCAAAATTGAAAATAATGTCTAATTCTCATACACTTCCAAAATATTTATCCAACAATTCCACATATCGATGAATAATCTCCAGCGTTAGAAGCTCATTATCGTTTTTCTCAATAGCACAACAAAAATATAGACTTGCGTATCTTTTGTATACATTTTACAGTCTTTCTACTCGAGAAATGAGCACATTTTTTGGCTTCCTGGTTAATATTGTTGTGACCAACTCACGTGTTATCTTCTTTTAAGCCTTGTCCGGGTAAGCGCTGTACCATTTCTGTAAACGCAGTTTATCCTGCCGGCTGAATAGCAACATAAAGAGCATAATTTTATACGATTAAATTTTGTTGGTTTCCACAAAAATCTAACAAAAGCTAAAACTTAAAAAAATGTCTCTACTTTAAACAAAATTTAAGTTGCCATCATTTTGTGGCATAATTCAGAAAGCAGAACAGAACAGAATACACAGGCAAAACAATAATTGATCACTGTCAGTCTGTCAGTGTCAAAACATCTTCATCAATGGTCTCGCTTTTTGTTTTATCTGAAAACGCAAGCAGAATATGACGTTTAAACTCACCACGCGATGAATTGTAGTGGTCTTGAGAACACAGATTGAATTCGAGGATGATAGATGATTTTAATTGGTTTGAATGTTGAATGATAAAATATAGAAATGTATGTGCTTAATAATTGTTGTAGGTGTTGAATGTATGATATTCGTGGCTTATGTTCGTTAGTAAATTTGACCAAAATTTAAAAAGGGACGGGAAGAAGAAATTGATTTCCATACTGGTTAAACAAAATTTTTATAGAAATAATTAAAATTAGATAGCGATTTTGGACGGCCGACCAAAAGTGACAAAGATATAGTAAGCATAGAAAGGGTATAAGAAATGGCTTAAAGAAAAGGGAAAAGCGATAGAAATTCTTCTAGAAGGTTCGGTGAGAAGATTTCTTTAGGCGGAGAGAGAAAATTTAGTCACTCGAAAACTAACCATTGGCTTGTGACGTAAAGTCATCTCCACTTAAAAAAAAGAAATTAAAAGCAAAGGCCACAAAGGAAAGGAAATTTTTAAATTTTAAATTTTTTTGGCGGAATCAGTACAATTAAAGTTGAAAAAGTGCGAGTGCGCTAAGCTGTTTTAAAAGGCGACGTGTTGAGAACCGCCATATTCTATCCAATTAAATGTAAAACCACCATTTAAATTTTTAAGTTTTTTTTCCGGAAACAGTACAATTAAAGTTGAGAAAGTGCGAGTGCGCTTAGCAGTTATAAAAGGCGACGTGTTGAGAACCGTCATATTCTATTCAATTAAATTGTAACTAATATTGAAAAGGTGTGAGTGCGCGAAGAAGTTTAAAAAAGCGGCGTGCCTAACCAAGCACAATTAAAACCAAAATTTTAAATTCCAAAGCTTTGAGGAAACAGGCCAGTGCGCTAAATTGTTTGAAAGGGAGGCATACTTAGAGTCGCCACAGTTCCTCAAAATAATTTATACTTACTAGTGAAACAGTGCGAACGCACTTTACAAGTTTTGAAAAATATGACATTTTCTTAAGAACCCGCTTCGTTGGAGATAAAACTCGAGCTGTTAATAGTTAGTACAAATTTATTTTAGTAGACGAACCGTGTCGGATGATGATTGAAGAACGACTAACTTCGTATGAAATACAATTTACATTTTAAAGAAAAGAGCAATTAGATCTGGACTCTATTCATGTCAAAACGCTTGGGCAAACATGGATACTTAAGTCAGATTCCTTGCTCGTGAACATTCAACCTAGAATTAACGAAAAAATTAACAAACGCACCGTACTGTCTGACATTGCTCACCTATTCGATCATTAAGTCTTCTTAAGTCCAATAATAGTAACAGCAAAAATGTTTCTTCAAAAATTCTAGAAGAATGCAGTTGATTGGGATGCTGTTCTTTCCAAGGAAGTTCAACTGGAGTAGAAGTATTTCCGCGATCGGCTCAAGCATCTGAAGAACGTCAATATTGATCGACATATATTTTCGCACAGAATCCTTAAGTCTGTCCAGATTCATGCATTTGCAGATGCGTCTGAAGGGGAATACGGCGCAGCGGTTTGCATAAGAGCTGTCAATAGCGAAAACATCATTAGGAAACTCACCAGGAGCTCTCATCAGCACCACAATGGTGACACGTCCGATTCAAAGATAACCCGGCCAACATACTTTCGCGTGGAATCCCGGCAAAGATCACCGGCATCATGCAATCTGTGGTTTTATAGACCCCTATACTTACACGGATTGAAATCCGCATGGCACCCTCCATACACGACGATATAATGCACAATGTTGATCATCAGAACAACTTTCGGAGACTTCAACGCATTTACGCATACGTACTCCGATTTATTAGTTACTCGAGGGCCACGAAGAACAAGGAACCAAAGAGATATACGGATACCTTGAAGCTAATGGAAATGCATAAGTCATTAATATGCATTATAAAGATTATGCAGGGTGAGGAGTTCAAGAAGGACTAAAGACATCTTTAAAAACTCGCAGAGACTCCAAAGAACAGTCCAATCGTAAGCTTATCTCCTTTTATTGACGATAGAGGCACAATCCGAGAAGGAGGTCGTCTGAATGCCTCATCACTACCTTACGAAACAAAACATCCGCTACTACTGTCTTATTCACACACGTTCACGAAGTTACTTATGACATCACTTAACCGCGAGAATCTTCATTGTGGTCCACGAGCTCTGTTGGCTATCACTAGGCAGAAATTCTGGCCCATCAAGGGCAAAACATTAGCGTGATCAACCGTACAGAATTGCGTCAGGTGTGCAAGGGCAAAACCAAAATTGCTCACGCAAATAATGGGATGTCTTCCTGCGCATAGAGTCCAGCCAGCGCCTCCATTTGTTAATACGGGGGTCGATTTTTGCGGACCATCAGGACTCAATTTAAGGATCCTCAAAAAGCTTACATTGCAGTTTTCTTCTGCTTCGCATCAAAGGCAGTTCATCTAGAACTTATCACGGACTTCTCGACCATGGGATTCATAGCGTCACAGCATCTTCCGAAGGCCAATTCACAGGTTATCACCTCTACCTTTTGATATTCCAGATTTGGGATCTCAAGCCGACCTGAAAGCTCCACCAGTTCTTCCAAAGTTAATACATATCATTTCGGATGAATGGAACTTAGTGGTTTACTACGACCTGAAGCCCTACCGAAACGACTTGAACTTAGTAAGAGAAGGCTGCATCAAGCTCAAAACACTATGCCGAGCCATGACAGATAAAGATTTCTGCAGCAATTCAATACAACACTGTTCATCTCTATGAGGAATTGGAAGACAATGACGAACTACTGCGACAAGGATCTTCCCGATCAAAAAGGGGGGCTATCATCTTATCTCTTACGTCTTATGAAAAATCAAACATCGATTATCAATTCTACGGCCAATCTAATCCGAATCAACCAAGGAAGAATAAAAAACAATTTCAAAATCTCGACGTCAAAATAATATTTTCCCTACGAAAAAAAATTCTGTTAAACGTCGTTTGCCAAAGGAACGTGTCGCAAGTAATTCTGCAATGGTCTGGCATTATAACCAAAAAAAAAATACTTCCCCTTTTTTGAGAACTGCATATAATAGATTTGACATTGCAGTGCATTATACAAACAAAAGTCGTCGAAAGCTAAAATAATCGTTGCCTGTAATGATAATATGATCGAGAAACTTGATACCCACGCTATGACACAGACACAGGCCCAGGATGTCCATCAATTTGCGATTGGATACATCGCTGTCTTCTGCTGCATGATCATCTTGAGCTACAAGATCTGGACTAACATACAACGTCGTCGACAACAAGGAACGACCAGCACACCACATCCAGCTCCTAGGACCATCTCAAGGGACAACTTTACCATTCACGTTGAACAATAGTTCAAGGCGCGGAGAATATGTATACTTAGATTTCATTTTCCTAGATTGTAGTACGGGTATCACACGCAAATAAACATATGAACATATTTCTTAATATAACAAAATATAATCTTATTACTAAGTTGAATTATCACACGACCAGTGCAATGTGCTGACGTTGTACTTTGTAATATTCTACATTCTCACGATCAGTGCAGTGCAGTGCAATATGCTGAATTACTTGTGGTATCATATTTTATCATTATATTTTAAGCTAAATAAACTACTGGGTTCATACCCCATTTATAAAGGCTTTTCCCTTTTCTTTTAATTTTTAATAATTCTTATAAAATTATATTTTTATTGATATTAATTTTAGGCTCAATAATTTTCAATCTCTTCTAACTCATGATTAAGAACATTGCAGTTTTCTTCTGCTTCGCATCAAAGGCAGTTCATCTAGAACTTATCACGGACTTCTCGACCATGGGATTCATAGCGTCACAGCATCTTCCGAAGGCCAATTCACAGGTTATCACCTCTACCTTTTGATATTCCAGATTTGGGATCTCAAGCCGACCTGAAAGCTCCACCAGTTCTTCCAAAGTTAATACATATCATTTCGGATGAATGGAACTTAGTGGTTTACTACGACCTGAAGCCCTACCGAAACGACTTGAACTTAGTAAGAGAAGGCTGCATCAAGCT
This sequence comes from Nephrocerus scutellatus, assembly GCA_947095585.1. NCBI lineage: Eukaryota > Metazoa > Arthropoda > Insecta > Diptera > Pipunculidae > Nephrocerus > Nephrocerus scutellatus. Next base: position 73,205,529 of record OX352763.1, read on the forward strand.
CAAAACACTATGCCGAGCCATGACAGATAAAGATTTCTGCAACAATTCAATACAACACTGTTCATCTCTATGAGGAATTGCAAGACAATGACGAACTACTGCGACAAGGATCTTCCCGATCAAAAAGGGGGGCTATCATCTTATCTCTTACGTCTTATGAAAAATCAAACATCGATTATCAATTCTACGGCCAATCTAATCCGAATCAACCAAGGAAGAATAAAAAACAATTTCAAAATCTCGACGTCAAAATAATATTTTCCCTACGAAAAAAAATTCTGTTAAACGTCGTTTGCCAAAGGAACGTGTCGCAAGTAATTCTGCAATGGTCTGGCATTATAACCAAAAAAAAAATACTTCCCCTTTTTTGAGAACTGCATATAATAGATTTGACATTGCAGTGCATTATACAAACAAAAGTCGTCGAAAGCTAAAATAATCGTTGCCTGTAATGATAATATGATCGAGAAACTTGATACCCACGCTATGACACAGACACAGGCCCAGGATGTCCATCAATTTGCGATTGGATACATCGCTGTCTTCTGCTGCCTGATCATCTTGAGCTACAAGATCTGGACTAACATACAACGTCGTCGACAACAAGGAACGACCAGCACACCACATCCAGCTCCTAGGACCATCTCAAGGGACAACTTTACCATTCACGTTGAACAATAGTTCAAGGCGCGGAGAATATGTATACTTAGATTTCATTTTCCTAGATTGTAGTACGGGTATCACACGCAAATAAACATATGCACATATTTCTTAATATAACAAAATATAATCTTATTACTAAGTTGAATTATCACACGACCAGTGCAATGTGCTGACGTTGTACTTTGTAATATTCTACATTCTCACGATCAGTGCAGTGCAGTGCAATATGCTGAATTACTTGTGGTATCATATTTTATCATTATATTTTAAGCTAAATAAACTACTGTGTTCATACCCCATTTATAAAGGCTTTTCCCTTTTCTTTTAATTTTTAATAATTCTTATAAAATTATATTTTTATTGATATTAATTTTAGGCTCAATAATTTTCAATCTCTTCTAACTCATGATTAAGAACATGAATAGGATTATAAATTAATTCATTATGTTTTATCCCCCTAATAAGAGATAATAAAAATAATATAATATCATCAGAAGCATCCCTAAAATATTTTTTAACACAGCTATTATTTTATTTATAATAATGTATAATTTAATTTTCTTTTTAAATAATCATTTTAATTACGAAAATATAATAATTTTTACTTTTAAAAAGACAGCTACTTTTTAAGCTTTTTACATAAATTGTGAGGGGCCAGATGATTTTGACGGAAATTTGACAGCAGAAAGGGACAGTTTCCTTAGACAGTTATTCGTGTTTTTGGAAATAACAAAAAGTAAAGTACTTGGGAGAAATCTGTTAAGTGCAAAATAAATTTAAGCAAAAAAAAAAAATTTAAAAACTAAATAAATAAATACACATTAACTTAAGATTTTGATCCCGTCCGTAAAAGAAAGTCATGTTATGTTATGCACACCTCAATTTTTTATTTAATATTTTTAAATTATACCATATTAATCAATTATTTACAATTTTTTTTTAAATTAAATTAATTAAATTTTTTTATCGTTTTTATATTATTTTTGTTTTATTAATAATTTTTATTATTTATTTATCTTCTTATATTATCTTATCTTATGTTATAAAAATTTTATATTGTATTACTATAAAATAAATTTCTTTTTAATTTCAAAAACAAGTAATTTTATAGTAAAATGTAATCTATTTTTTTCATTTATTTCAACTTTTGGTTAAATAATGATTAGATAAATTTTTATAATTTTCAAATTCTTAAATTTCTAATCCAATTCACTCTTTCGCCAACGACAGCACTCTCAGCTTCTCATATAAGTTTAAGAAACGTCCCTCCACTTCTCATGTGGAGCTCAAACAACATCGCATGTTAAGCACGTTAAATTCTGACCTTGACAGCATAATACAATGGAGAGAAATCAATTGCATAGAATTCAACGCTTCCAAAACCCAATGCTGTCTTATCTTATCCATGAAGGGCACTTGCATCGAGGAAACTGATAATCTCGCAATTCTGGGTATGTGCGTTAACGAAAAGCTTCGTTGGAATGACCACATATTTACCGTCGCCAAAAATGCTGTGAAATGTTTAGGTTTTCTGGCCCGGTGCAAGAAATATTTCACTCCCTCTGATCTGACTACTATATACAAGGTACAAGGCTTTTATTCGCCCTAAATTTCAGTACAATTGCCATATCTATTCAACGAAATGGCTCTTGCTAATTGTCAGCAATACAAAACAATTCGTAATGAGAGCAACTAAACTTTGGATTTATGTTTAAGCAACATGGATGTGAACAGGGCTGAGCTAATCATCTACGAAGATAAACATCTCCCAGCGATACATATACATATCAATATTCAAACAAGCCTTAAATCAAATAATTCACCGACATACTCGTTCAAAAATGCAGATTACGTAGGACTGAACGGCTTTTTTCTAATATGTAATTGGGTCGAACTATATAAACTGGAATCAATAGATGATAAGGTCATTTGGTTCTACGATAAAATCAAAGGAGCGGTTGCATAATACGTCCCAATTCATATTAATTGAACGTGTAACTATCCACGCTGGTTTCCGAATGAATTGATAAACATAGTCAAACAAAAAAAGTGGCCTATGCTAAATACAAAAAATCAAAATCTAAAGCTGCATACAACCACTTTCGGCTTGTCGTGTCGAAAGAAATTGTTTTTTTGAATTGAAATAAAATTGATTTGATTTGTAAACTATTATTAAATTATTAAGGAGTGGATTTCTTCCTTTTTCGAGCTATTAGAAGATTAACTTCCATCGGAGTTTTAACTTTGTTTTTTTAATTTATTTTATTATTTTTTAGATTTCGGCTCTTAAGATTTCGAAGAATTCTACGGAATATCAAAGATCCATTTGAAGCCTGTGCTGACCGAGAATTTATTCGTTTTTTTAGATTGAATAATTTTTTTTATAAAATATCAATAGATTTAAACGCACATGGAATGCTTTTTTGCGTTGTTCTGACATACTGGTAGTATTAGTTAATAAAAAATATAAATAATGTAATTCCCTCGTTTTCATCGAATAACAAATGATGACTTCTTTTGGCAGATATTATGACTTTTATTTTCTCAGTCATTAAACAGGAATCGGCTTTATGAGTTTCTTATACCAGTTTGAATTTTTATACTTATTAAAGCCATAAATGACGGAATTCGGCCGCTGGTATGATACAATGGCTTGCAGCGGAAACGATTTAAGCAATCTATTCGCATTGTTTTTCAAAAGTATTATTAATAATTTTTATTATTTATTATTTATTTATCTTCTTATATTATCTTATCTTATGTTATAAAAATTTTATATTGTATTACTATAAAATAAATTTCTTTTTTATTTCAAAAACAAGTAATTTTATAGTAAAATGTAATCTATTTTTTTCATTTATTTCAACTTTTGGTTAAATAATGATTAGATTAATTTTTATAATTTTTTAAGATTTTAAGTTAAAAATAACTAGTATACTTCAAAGTTCAAAAAATAAGATCAATCTTTTAAGTCATAGTTAAAAATAGTAAAAAACTAAGGCATTTGACAGAGGTTGGCAACAAGCTCTTTTGTTTAAAATGCGTGTTATGGAGTCGATGAAAAACTGCATCATTGGTTAGAAGCTATCTTTTGGACCGATTAATTCAAGTTATTTTGGACGGTTTCAAGTCTAAAGTTCATAACTTAAATGCTGGCATTCCCAAGGGCTCTGTTTTGTCCCCTACTCTCTTCCTCATTTTTATTTATGATCTCTATCTGTGACTTCTAATCCAATTCACTCTTTCGCCAACGACAGCACTCTCAGCTTCTCATATAAGTTTAAGGAACGTCCCTCCACTTCTCATGTGGAGCTCAAACAACAACGCATGTTAAGCACGTTAAATTCTGACCTTGACAGCATAATACAATGGAGAGAAATCAATTGAATAGAATTTAACGCTTTCAAAACCCAATGCTGTCTTATCTTATCTTATCCATGAAGGGCACTTGCATCGAGGAAACTGATAATCTCGCAATTCTGGGTATGTGCGTTAGCGACAAGCTTCGTTGGAATGACCACATATTTACCGTCGCCAAAAATGCTATGAAATTTTAAGGTTTTCTAGCCCGGTGCAAGAAATATTTCACTCCCACTGATCTGACTACTATATACAAGTCTTTTATTCGCCCTAAACTTCAGTACAATTGCCATATCTATTCAACGAAATGGCTCTTGCTAAATGTCAGCAATACAACACAATTCGTAATGAGAGCAACCAAACTTTGGATTTATGTTTAAGCAACATGGATGTGAACAGGGCTGAGCTAATCATCTACGAAGATAAACATCTTCCAGCGATACATATACATATCAATATTCAAACAAGCCTTAAATCAAATAATTCACCGACATACTCGTTCAAAGATGCAGGGGCCAATTCGATGGTGTCAGTAGTTCATTCTTCGGTAATACCAGTTGGCCAATCTCTATGTTTTTCTCTGATCGATTCCACTTGTATCGTTGTTGAGTTTTGTTTATATGCTCCTCGTACCAACGTTTGCAGACATCTTGTTTGAGTTTTTGAATTAGTCTCCATCTTTTTACACTAGTTCCAGTAAGATCCAATATGAGATCATGCTGTGGTTCTATCAGTGGAGATCCAATGATGAAGTGAGCTAGTGTAAGTGCATCAAGATCTTCGATGTTGTTTGTTAATGGACACAGTGGTCTTGAGTTCAGACATCCTTCAATTTGCACCAGAATAGTTCTTCGCACGTTAGCTTCTGCTCTCCTATGATCCGATTCAAGTGATACTTTACTGACTTCACTCCGGCTTCCCAGAGTCCACCAAAGTGAGGAGCTCTAGGTGGGATGAAATGCCACTGGATTACCTTACTGACAACCTTCATTTGTAGTGCATCAATAAGGTTTTTTGCTCCAACAAAATTTGTTCCATTATCACTGTATAGATGATGTACGGCACCTCTCCTGCTAACCATTCGTTGTAGTGCTGCCATAAATCCATCCGATGTTAGATCAGAAGTGAGTTCAATGTGCACCGCCTTGGTTGACATGCAAACAAAGAGTGCTATGTAAGCCTTATGCTGTGAGCATCTTATGTTGATTGGGCCTGCGTAGTCTACTTCACAATGTGTAAATGGTCACGAGAACTTAACCCTTGCTTCCGGAAGTTGTCCCATAAGTTGACTTGATTCCTTGGCCTTAAATCGAAAACATTTTACGCATTGATTTACGACGGCCTTGACGGTTGGTTCCTCGGATGATCCAAAATTTCCTCCGGATGTGATTCAGAGTTAGTTTTACTCCGCCGTGAAGTGTATCAATGTGATATTTGCTAATGATTAACTTTGTCAGTGGATGCGATGATCCCAAAATGATATGATGTTTCTGGTCGTCTGACAAATTTGCGTGTTTTAAACGGCCTCCCACTCGCAATATTCCATTGGCATCTATGAATGGGTGTAGGGATGATATCGTGCTGATTGGTTTAAGTTCCTTATTTTGACGTAGTTTCTGCATGTCATCTTCAAATTCTTGTTGTGCACCCCTTACTAGAGCTTTTTCTGCTTCCAGGAGCTATTTTATGGTTAGTTTTTCCAGATGTAGTGGCTCATCCTTCTTTTTCTTTCGGCCATTATTCTTGAATCGAAGACAGTACGCGCTAATGCGTTTTGTTTTGACAGTGATGAACAGACAAGATAAATATCGTTCTTGCGTGGGGCCCTGTTGTTTTGTATCACCATACATTCATGGGATTTTTGAACCTCAGGCATACCTCGCAACTCCTTCATGATCTTGTCAGCTGGCCACTTTTGTTCGTCTCCTTTTAACCAAGTTGGACCGTGCCACCAAGTTGAGTTTTCAGCCAGAACATCTCCAAACAACCCTCTAGACGGAATGTCAGCAGGATTCTCACTTCCTGGCACAAACCTCCATTGCCGTATAAAATTTTGCTGCACGAAAGATACCCGATTGGCAACAAACGTGTTCCATTTCACTGGGTGTTGTTTTAACCAGCTCAGTACAATGGTAGAATCCGACCAGGCCACGACTCTGCTGTATCTCGTCTCTGTTCCTTGTGTATTGTACATCATTAGTTTCGTGAGCATTGTAGCTGCACATAGCTCCAACCTTGCTGGTGAAACTTGTTTCACAGGGGCCACCTTGGTTTTTGCCGCGATGAGGCATATTGTAGTGGAACCGTAGTTAATCACCTTCTGATATACCACTGCTGCATAGGCTGACTCTGATGCGCCTGCAAACCGATGTTGCTCTATTTGAGAGTCGTCTAACTGTCGCGTCCATCTAGGAATTCTTACTTTTTCAAGCGTCACCAGCCTCGTTTTAAATTCGTTCCACTCGTTATGAATTCTCATTGGCACCTTTTCGTCCCACTCGATGCCCAACAGCCAAAGGCGCTGGATGATAATCTTCGCCTTGATTGTTATTGGTGATAACCAGCCAAAGGGGTCGAACATTTTTTCAGCATTACTTAGTATTGCTCGTTTGGTGCCCTTAGTGCTCAAAGGCGAAAGATTGACCTTAAATCGGAATTCGTCTGTCTTCGGACACCATTTTATTCCCAAAATGCTGAATGTCGTGTCATTATTAAAATCATGTTCTGGTTCCATTTCAATGACTTCTCTTGGCAGTGCCTCTAAGAACTCTGGACTGTTTGATGTCCATTTGCGTAGGCTTAATCCACCCTTGTGAAGTAGCTGCGTCAGTTCTTGCTGAATACTTAGACAATTCCTTAATGAATTTGCACCGCCGAGACAATCATCTACGTAGAATCCTTCAAGTACGGTTTGGCTTGCCCGCGGATATCGTTGTTTTTCATCTTCTGCCAGCTGGCACAGAGTCTTGATTGCCAGATAGGGTGCTGATGCTGTTCCGTAGGCAACGGTTTTGAGAGCGTACTCCTTGATTTGACTTTTAGGATTATCTCTCCACAAGATGCGTTGCAAATTTTGATCATGTGTATCGACTAAAATTTGCCTATACATCTTCTCGATGTCAGCTGTGAACACGACGAAAAATTTTCTCCATCGAAGTAGCAGATGAAACAGATCCCTTTGAATTGTTGGTCCGATCATCATGATGGTATTCAGTGATTCTCCAGATGTTCGCCGAGGCGTCGAATACTACTCTCAGTTTTGTAGTACTGCTCTGCTCCTTTATCACTGCGTGATGAGGAAGATAGTATATTTTTTGTGTTGTATCTTCTGGTACTTCCTCCATGTGACCACGATCGAGATATTCTTGCATGAATTTAGAATATTCTAGCCGCAGTTCTTCCTTTTTTGCGAATTTTTGCTCCAAGGTAAAGAAGCGCTTTAGTGCCATTTTTCGGGATTCGCCTAATACCATGCGATCCTTTGACAGTGGTTGCTTGACAATGTAACGCCCTGTTTCATCTCGTTTGTGCATCTGTTTGTAGTGGTTTTCGCACATTTTTTCTTCTGCAGACATATCCGTTGCACTAGGAACCTCTTCTAGCTCCCAAAACTTCTTTAACTGGTCATCTTCACTGCAAATGCTAACACATGAGGTGATAATGTTAATTTGCGCCTGCTTCCGTGGGTTTGGAGTCATGATTGGTCCTGATAGTATCCATCCTAACATTGTGTTCTGCGCCATTTGAGTATTCACATGACCCTTGACTAATCCATGTAGTAGGAAATACGGCAAAATGTCTGATCCAATTAGCAAATCAATTTCTTTTGGTTGCGAGTACCATGGGTCCGCCAGCTTCAAAACTTGAATTTGTGGCCAATCATTTGGTGTAAATTGTTGTCCGGGCATTTTTGATGTAATAGCAGGCATTACTAGAGCATTTACCTTCAAGTTGACCGTTTCATCGTGAATTTATTGGATGTTAAAGGTACATACTGCGATAATAGGTGTAGCATGCCTGTTTATTCCATTGACCCTTGAATGGTATTTGGTCATCGGCACCCGTATTTGTTGAGCTAGTTTTTCCGTCATGACACATGATTGAGACCCTTGGTCAATTAAAACTCGCACCAGCTTGACTTGTCCCTTAACACATATGTTCACCATGGCCGTAGCAAGTAATACTATCCCTTCGTCATTTGTAGTAGCTGCGGTAGCAAATCCCGTCGTTGTTACCTTTGTTGATAATTTCTTGGCCTCAGGTCTCGCTGGAATTTCTCCTTGTGGGACGTGGAGTAACGAATTATGCTGCCTTGTACATATTTTTCATCCCTTTTTCGTCGGACACTCCTTTGCATCATGTTCATCCCTCAAGCAATTAAAACACAGCTTCGATCTTCGAACCAAGTCCTTTCGGCTTTTTACGTTCATGTTCAATACTATTTGCAGCTGAATACATAATGAGATTCGCTGCAAAGTATGCACCTCGGTTGTAAAATTGTCGTCAAATAGCTCTTAGAAACTGTTGACTTTTCACGGTTGAGTTCGCGACTGCCTTCCAGTCCTCTGAATCTACTTTCGATAAAGTCGAAAAATTCACTTAGTTTTGGAATTTCAGTTGAATTTCCTCTTGATTTTTGGTATGATTTCCTGGATTCAGGGTCAAGTTTTGGTAGCACCAACTGAATGACTAGCGGATCCCATGAGCTAACATCGACTCCCAAATTCTTAATGCCATACAGGACTTCCCTTGATGTGTCCATTATGTTTTTTAAATCGAATGCACTATCATTTATAACTGCTTTTAGTGTAAGCAAAGTCTGAATGTAATTGTTGACTAATGCTGCTGAATTTTGGAACCGCTTCCGAAGCAGTTCTACCGCCGTTGCATAGTTGGTTGACGTCGGTGACAGATGGTTCACAATTCTCGCTGCTTCTCCACGAAGATTCCCCTTTAGGTATTGAATCCGTTCGACATCATCTAATGACTCGTTCTGGTGCACTACTCGCTCAAATAGCTCCCAGAATGGTGTCCATTCCTCATAGCTTCCGCTGAATGTTGGTATGACAATGGTTGGAAGTTTGATTTGATTCATTGTACCACATGGTGATACGGGCTGTGCCTGGTGCTGAATTTCATCTGCCTCCCTGATCTGAATGTATGCCTCTTGATACATTTCCTCCAACTTTATGAATTCGTTGTTGGTCACGACTCATGCTCCGAGTCGTCTAGTGATGACATGAATTCCTCGTTCATCGCAGCCAGCTTTGTCCAGCATTCCCTTAATTGATCCAACTTAAACCCAAGGTAGACTGAATTCTTTGTAAGGTCTAAGCTGTCAATTATTCGAAGGAGATTATTTTTGATAAGATTTAACTTGATAAATCTTCCCGAGCCCCTTGTAATGTGTGCCGCCTCTCTCTTTTCTTCTGAAATTGCTGCACTCTGAGTCAGAATTGGCTTGGCTGCTTCTGAAGTAGACGCCTGACCGCCTACATCTGTCGTTGCGGAGAAAGGCTGCAACTTCCTTCTGGTTTCCAGTTTTGTCGCCTCTCTCTTTTCTTCTAAACTTGCTGCAATCTGAATCAGAATTGGCTCGGCTGCTCCTGCGGTAGACGCCTGATCGCCTACATCTGTTGTTGCGGAGAATGGCTGCAACTTCCTTCTGGTCTCCAGTTTTGTCTTGATGGTGTCCTTGATATCTAAGTATCTTACCTCGAACTGGCTGAAGTATTTTTTCATGAAGTACTCATGTTGCGGATTTGCCTTCCCTTGCCCTTCTAAGTACCCATTATTGATCTGGAAGTCAACCCAGATTTTTTCCAGGTCCTCCAGCCTCTTCCTTAGGTACTCTGGGGTGTATCGGGACTCCCCATCCTTCTTGAAGTAGGTCCATAACCGATGCACCTCCTCCGTGATTCTCGTTTGTTCCAACGCGATGTCCTCGAAATCACCCATTTTTGTTTGGTTGTAATTTGACTTACTAAAAGGACCTTTGCCTTTACTGAAATAAAACTGTTGTTTCAACCTTTCCGGATAATCCGGCTCGAAGGACCATGTAAATCCTTTCCCTTTAGGATTTCTTTACTGAACAACCACCTTACCACTGGTGGGGGGATAGTTGTCAGTTTTAGTAATAAGACCGTTTATTTGGTTTTGTAAACTGTGTATTTCTCATTTATTCATTCTATATTTATACATTAATTTTTGCTTACTACTTAAAAAGCATTCCAACAGTAATGTTGACCTACTGTTGGAAATGCTTACTAATTTAAACTTATTGCTAATATGCAATTGCTTTTCTGCTGATTATGAAGAAAAAGCAATTAAATTAATGTGGGTCACCGGTTGTTGGGTGTGTGACGCTCGATTTAAGTGCAATTGTGCAATTGCTGAAGTTGCTTTTTGTTGCCGATACATTCGAATTAAATGTACTGTGCAATTGGGCAATTGCTGAGTTGCTTTTTGTTGCCGATACATTGCTCGATGCATCGTGCAATTGTGCAATTGCTTTGTTGTTGTTGATACACTCAACAGACTCTTTGATAGAACTTCAGTGCCTGGTGCGGTTCAAGGACGAGCTTTTTCTCCCAGGTTACTTTCTTTCACCGGTGAACTGCTTTTTCATATCTTCTGGACTCTTTATATTCATATTCGCTTGTCCGCGTTTTATGAGATTGTTGCATTGCTCGGTATGCAACATTCTTACATTCAGTCTCTAGCTTACATTCATCATCGAACCAGTCGTTCCGATCTCTACGACTACTACCTAAGATGGAGTTTACCCGAGGACTTACTCTCCCTGCACTGCCAGTCCTGTCGCTTGACCGTAGTTGTTTCTGGTCTCTTCGTTGCGAAGGGCAGCCATGTTGACTAGAATCTGATTCGCGGATATTATCTTTCTTGATGATGCAATCCGCGTTCGGAACACTACACTAACAAGATAGTGGTCCGAGTCGACGTTGGCACCTCGGTACGTTCGTACCGTCATCAGGTTCGGGTTGTGTCGGCGATTTATCAACACGTGGTCTATCTGGTTGCGAGTGGCTCCATCAGGAGATACCCAGGTGGCTTTGTGGATATTTTTACGCGCAAAGCTTGTACTCGCAACGACCAAATTATTGCTTGCTGCCATCATACTGAGGACAGGCATGGAGTTCCCGTTCGACTGATTAAAATAATTCTTCTTTTCCCCGTCCACCACATTTCCTGAATTGCTGTTATGACAGCATTATATTTGGACGGCTAGCTGCTGTGCAACTCGAGCTCTATACAGTGAGCGTACGTTCCATGAGAAAATGCTTAAATCATTTAGCCTCTTTGGGCTCTTTTTTACGGGCGAGGTTATTGGCTTCCCGATAAAATTATGCCATGTCCTAACTTAAAAGGGCATGAATCCTAACCCGAAAAAAGTTAAATGTATTTTAAACTATAAGCTTCCATCATCAGAAAAAGAGTTAAAGCCTTTCTTGGCATCACAAGATTTTATTGGCAATTTGTAAAGAATTACTCTAAAATAGCGTATCCGATGATTAAGTTTTTAAAAAAAGGTGCAAAAATCAATACTAGTGATCCCGAATATATTCAGGCTTCTGAAACACTAAAACAGAATATCACAAACTATCCTTTACTCAGATTTCCAAATTTCAAAAACAATTTACATTATTTACCGATGCCTCGAATTTCGCTATTGGTGCTGTGCTAAACCAAGAGGGTCAGCCAATATGCTATGCATCGAGGTCTCTCAACGAACACGAAAATAACTATTCGCCCACCTACCAGCTATTTTCTGGGCAGTAACATATTTAGGCTTTACATTTGGGGAAATAAATTTAAAATAATCAAACCACCAACCCATTAGGTACCGTAATAAAAAATACAACGGAAATGGGTTTTCTTCTACGAACTAGAGATTAATAAAGAGATCGAATACCTAAGGGGTAAGGAAAATGAGTTAGCGGATTTCCTAAGTCGTCCTAAAATTTGGCTACAATTCACTCAGCATCTCAGCAACAATAAAAAAGAGAACAAATATAAAACCCAACTAATATTATCGAGTTGCGTTTCGGTAGAAGGCGAAGTCAGCCATGGTCGAAGATTCATTCATGCAGTTATGAATAAGAATCAGTCATATTGTGAAGATCTCTTCAAACGAACTCAGAATTGTCGTATCATGAATATAATAAAATTCAACAATGCCTAATAGAAAATTTTAGAGGTTATAAAAACCTATTATTCACTAAATGTACACTTAGAGCCCTGGAACTAAGAACTCAGGCCGAAATTTGTAAACAAATTTCCCGCTAACACGAAAAAGACTGCTAGTCAAAAAACGGACTAGTCAAGGAAATATCTAAGGTTATAGGTAACTCTCAGACATGCCAAGAAGGTAAATATGACAGAAAACCTATTAAACCTAAATTCAAAACTTCTAAGCACCAACAGAAGCGAATAAAATTTTGCATATGGATGTTTACCACTTTAATAAGCTTTTTGTTGAAATTAATTGTTCAAACTATCATTGGCAACACTGAAATTGTAGATGTGAGAGAGAAAAATGAGGAGTTTGAGGAGTTCAGTTCGCATCGAAAAGTCAACGGATTAACATCCAAAAGAAAGCGTGAAAGTAAAATAAAAACCATAAAATAATAAAAGTTGTTTCATTTAATTAAAATACAGTCCACTACTCTTCGAAATCTACATTATTTGGGTCCATCGTTCGGGATATTAAATCCAATTTCATCGAAAAAGTATTTATTGTGCGAAGTGTTTTTTCTGCAAAACAAAACAAAGCGTAGAATTACGCTACAAACAAAGAACAAACAAAGGAGAGAAACGTCGCAGAGTATCGTCGTAAGTTACATCGGATTCATCGCATTTTATTTGTATCTTCGTTGTGTTTGTTGAATTGTGTATATACACATACGGATGGTAATTGCATCATCAATCGCACAAAAGAATTTATTCAATTTTAAACAATCATCGAAATTTCTATTCTATTATATTGGAACAATCATCGAAATTTGAAACAAATTAAAACAAAACAATCATCGGAAACAAAGAAAAAGAGCCAGAGTGATATCGCGCAGTATATTGAGGTCATCAATCATCATCAAAAAACAAGGAAAGGATCACGTCTCGCCGGGAAGTATAACAAATCATCAACCGGTAATATATCAACCGTTATCGTCGCTGCAGCACCGAACTGAACAGTTTTTTTTTCTAGTTTATTCTTCTTAAAAAAATTTGATTTTTTTGCACGTATTCGAATAATTTGATAATTTTTGTAAAGTGATTCAAATTAGGGTAGCTTGGATTTCTTTGTTTTTATTTTTTCTCTTCGAATTGTATTTGCTGGGTTTGCTTAAAAATGACGGATGAAGAAAACAAGGTTCAGCATTTAAAGAACGTAAGAGCCGGTGTGAAGTCTCGAGTGACATACTTCAAAAACTAATTTTCAAACAGTGAACTAGTTACTGTTGGTGAATTGGAATCTGTATTGAATCGACTTCGTCTTGCATATTCAAAGTATGACGAGGTTCAGATGGCATTAGAGGAACTCGATGGTAGTTTAGCTTCGGATCGGGACATATTTGAGGACAGTTTCGGTTTTGTAGAGTCTCGTATTTTAGATAGAATTCGGGAATTAAACGTCAAGACGAAAACAGAATCGTCGGCTGAGAGTGTTAAATTGGATTCGGAAAATCTTGTCACCTCCGTGTCTTTAAAATTACCCGAAATACAGCTCCCTACGTTTAGCGGAAGCGAGTTGGGATGGTTGGATTTTCGCGGGATATTTACTGAGTTAATTCAGAACAATGACAGGTTGAGCAATATTGCAAAATTTGCATTGTCTCTTGTGTACGTGATGGAAAGGCGTATAAATTTATTTAATCATTTCCACTTTCAAATGAAAATTATCCTATCGCATGGAAAAATTTAACTGATCATTACAATAATGAAATAATAATTCAAAAAACCCACATGAAATGCCTATATGA